>JACCIC010000043.1:2232500-3490833 GCA_018907035.1 Sycobia sp. Sy_11 | reverse complement strand
TATTCTGAATCTCTTTGCAATTCGTTGCATGAGGCTACTTAAAAAATTTCTACCTTGATCCGTAAGTATTACTTTCGGAGCTCCATAGATGCAAATACACCTCTTTATAAATGCATCGGCAATTGTTGACGCTACCGCGTTGGGCAGCGGGACAGCTATACAATACTTGGATAATTGATCCTGCATTGTTAGGATATATTCGTTTCCGCTTCTTGTTTTAGGTAATGGACCCACTATATCGAGGGCTATTTTCTCAAATGTAGTACCTGGAGTGTCAGTAATTACCATGGGTTGCCTTGTTTTAACGCGTACAAGTTTCTTCAATTGACAGTGCAGCTGGAATTACCATGGGTTGCCTTGTTTTAACGCGTACAAGTTTCTTCAATTGACAGTCTATGCATTGCTGGACGCGCCTTTGTACATCTACCTTTAAATTATCCCAATAATAATCCTGTCTAATACGGTTGTACGTTTTCGAAACGCCTCTATGACCACCGACAGGTGAGTTATGATACTTGTAGAATATCTCATCACGGCGATCAGGTGGGACAAATTTTAACTCCCTTTACAAATTATTATATTTATATCTGTATCTTTAAATTCGTTTAAGAATATACCCATAACCTCGCGCCATTCTAAACCCTTCTATGTCTGGCGAGTGAAGCTATACTGAATTCCTCAATTTTCTTTTCTAAACTAAATGCTCTTAATTCTTTACATACTTTCTGAATGTTTTCTTTTATTCTCGATAATGACTCGGGCTTATCGCCTCTGATACTTAGGGCAATTAGAAATTTGCGATTGCTTCGTTTATACGAGCTTATTCTAGTTTCCTCTATGTATTGCCGCTGCGGAATTTTATTTGATTCGGCGAGCTTCCGTGCTGCTACATCGCAAGGTTCACCTCTATTATTGACGAAATAGACAATATGATCATTGCGGAACTGAATCAATTCTTTGGTTTCCACGAAGTTATTTTTGTCCCTCTTTGGATTTGTCCTCCTATCGTCAGCCTTGCTCTTTTTAACATTACCGTTTTCGTGACTTGAACGGTTACTTCGATCCGTTGTTACTGAGCTTTCGTTGCTAGAGGTATCCGAATCATTACTGCTTTGATTACTATTATTTTCGGATGTTAGAGGAAGTAATTTCTGTTTAGGTTTTTTACCTTTCCGTTTGGGCTTTTGCGGTACATATGATGATTCGCTGCCTGATTCGCTAGTAGATTCACTACCTGTCTGCAAAGTATTCGTTACATTATTTTGCTGCGTGTTCGTTAATCTGGGATTTTTACTCTTGATAACATCGTTTGGTTTTCTTTGATCGTGAATTTCTGTAACTCGCGGTCGTCCTCGTCGTCTACGAATACGTGTTTGATCATTATTAGTCCCTATCTCTATCTGTTGCAGATTCGGGGCATCTATATTCTCCTGTCTAGAAATAGAGGTTCCTTGCATCTGCTCGTTGCGTTCTTCGGTTTGTTTCCTAGTTTTACGTCGTTGCGGACGAACATTTTCCGTTAAAATCTTCCTATTCGATTCTTTGGTAATGCCCTCAACTCCTGACTTAGAAAAATTAGTACGACTTCTCTCGTCTTTGTTTAAACATGGAAAATCTCCTTCCGAAAAATTAGAAATATACGGCATCTTACTCGCGCCATTCTTAGTGCTATCAACTCCCGACTTAGAAAAATTAGCACGATTTCTTTCATCTTTACTTAAACTTGGAAAATCTGTAACTCTTGAAAAATTAGAAACGTTCTGCGTATTATCCTCACCATTTTCTCTTCGGACTTTAGATCTGGTAACTCGGTGATTTGGGACAGTACTTCTAATCCCTTTTAACTTAGTATTCTTCGTACGTGCCTTCGGAACTTTGGGAGTCTCAACACAATGAGAATCCGGATTTTTAGGACTCGCCACCGGTTTATCAAGCTTAAGTTGCCTTTTTCTTTGCCCTCGAGTGACTACGTTTACATTCTCAACAGGGTTACGCGACAACGCATCAGCGTGTACATTCGTCTTTCCTGGGTTGTAAACGACTTTATAGTCATATTCTGAAAGCTTGAACCTCCACTTTATCACACGCGTGTTCAAAGCAGCTGTTTTGAACCATACGAGCGGTTGGTGGTCAGTCACGAGGGTAAACGTACGTCCGAATACGTACGGCCTAAAGGTCTGCACGGAATGAAGCATAGCAAGTGCTTCTTTCTCGTATACCTCATAGCGCAACTCGGGTCCGCGCAGAACTCGCGACGTGTAGGCGATCGGTTGATCCCTACCGAGTTTTCCTTGTGATAGGATGCCCCCAATCGCATAACCCGACGCGTCCGTCGTGATAATGAATGGTTGATCCATATCAGGGAATCGCAACACAGGCGCTGTGCATAGAGCGCTTTTTAGGCATGCAAACGCATTTTCCGCGTTTTCTCCCCAGACAAAAGGCTCATTGCTTTGCAGAAGCTTGGTGAGGGGTTTAGAAATTTTGGCAAAGTCCTTAATAAATCTACGGTAGTATCCGGCTAAACCCAAAAATTGTCGAACATTTTTAACGTTCTTAGGACGCGGGAATCGCTCTACCGCTTCTAGGTTCTTTGGGTCGGGTGTTAACCCGTCTTCGCTAAGAACGTGTCCTAAATATGCTACTTTTCGTTGTAGAATTTTGCACTTTCCGGGTTCGAGCTTCCAGTTCGCTTTACGTAATCTTTCCATTACTTCAATGAACAATTTTTCGTGTTCTTCCAAAGTTTTGGCATAGATTACTATGTCGTCCATATAGACAAACACGCCCTTGCCAATAAGGCCCTCGAGCGTAAAGTTCATCGCGCGCTGATATTCCACGCCTGCGTTCTTCAAACCGAATGGCATGCGAACGAATTCAAAATGCCCGTCAGGTGTTGAAAAAGCAGTTTTATGCATGTCTTCCGGACTCATCGGTATTTGATGGAATCCGGAGACGCAATCCATGACAGTGTAGTATTTAGCAGCACCAACGGTGTCGAGTATTTCGACAATATTAGGTAGCGGGTATGCCATTGCTACTGTTTTCTCGTTCAGAGGACGGAAATCTACTACGACTCGCCAACGTGGTTTATTATCAGTTAATTGCTTTTTTGGTACGACCCAAAGCGCTGACGAATAGCTACTTCTAGAGTGTCTGATTACGCCCTTCTGCAGTAATTCATTCACTTGTCGGTTCACCTCGTCTTTCAGAGCATGCGGCAATCTGTATTGACGCGTGCTCACCGGAATATCATCGGTCGTGGGGATCCTATGAGCTACAACATTAGTTGTAGTAAGTTCATCACCCTCAAGATAAAACCGATCCGGGTTATTTTTCAACAATTTCACGGCTTGCTGGTATTCTTCCTTTTGCAGCTTATTGATTTCCGTAAGTCCGATTAACTTGGTTAGTCGGTCCGAAGATACAGAGAATACAAAGATTTTATAATCTCCTTTACTCCAGTCGAACTCTTGGAGATTAGTATTGTCGAATCGCATTAGGAATTTAAGATTCTCGAACTCCCAGTTTTGCATTGTATCAGTTTCTGATTCCTAATTGTTATACATTAGTACTTCTTCGTCGCGTAGAAACTCTAATTCTGTTCTTTTATTCTCGATCGTAATGGTTTTTTCTCCAAAGTCAATAACTGCTTTAGCGCTGTACAAAAAATCAGATCCTAATATCGCATCGTATGGTATGGCGCTGTTATTCGGTATTACTGTTATTGATGATTCTACGCCTAATATATTAAGGGGAGCGGCACCGAGTGTAGGCATTAGTAACCCATCAATCCCCTTTAAATAAGTCTCGTTTGTCGTGTCAATAATTTCCAATGACGGTAATACTTTTGCTTTAATGACGCTAGCTTCACAACCGGTGTCAATTAAAATCAATGTTCCTTCGTAGTTTAGAAATAGAAATTTATTGTGGTTTCCGGCAAAGTTAGTGTTAAGTATCCTTGGGGATTGTTCAGAACTATTTTTACCACCCAACGGCAGTTCGTGTTCTCCGATCTTCAATGTATTTTTTTTTAAATCTGCTATGGATCTTTGCTGCACTAAGAAGCTTATTCCTAATATTCCATCATACGGGAGTTTAAAACTTTCCTCTACGATGTGAAATCTTATTAATTCTCCGAACCCTTTTATACAGGCGGTTCCCAGGGATTTAATTACGTTGTCGGTTATTCCTTTTAGATTTACTATGTCAGTTGTATTTATTTCTATACCGAAGGGTAGATTCCCGCGTTTTAGTATATTGCCGTGTGATCCTGAGTCTATCAAAAATGAGAGTTTCCTGCTCCCAAACTTTAGATTTACGTGGGGCAGAGAGTCACTTTTTACAGTGGTTGCAATTCTGAGGCTTCCTACTCCATTCTCGCTATATTGGCTGAGCGCATGGGGACGAGCGGTGCCGTTGGCTGCGCTCTGGACATGGAGGCACCGTTCGAGTTTTCCGCTCGCATTTTTTCATTGTATATCCTTTTTCTGCACTCGTTAATGTCATGCCCCGTATTTTTGCAATACGCACAACTTTTCGGAGTAGGGCAAGATGCAGCCATATGTCCTGGTCGGTTGCACTTTCTATAAACCGGACGGTAGGGTGTATTATTGCGTTGTTGAGCCCCGGTTATAATATTCAACGGACACGTCGCCGATCTATGTCCGGGCTCGCTACACCGAAAACACCTTTCAATAGCTTTGCAGTTCTTTGCTGTATGGCCAATTAAATTGCAAAGTTGGCAAATCATGCGGTTGCGACACGTACTTGCTGTATGGCCAGGTTTATCGCATAATTGGCATGTCTCGATGGACGCTTTATTCGACATTCGTTCTCTGCAATTAAAGGTATTATGTCCGGATCGTCTACACCGTGTGCAGGTTTCAATTTGCTGCTGAGCAGGGGGTTCCTCGAGTTGACATATATATGCCTTTTTGCGGTCTTCTCTTCCCCGAACTGTGAGTTTGCGACTAAGATCTCTTAATAAACTTCGCTCGTCAAGGTCTCTTTCTTCTTGTATCGCTTTATTAACGATAGTATTAAGATCTGTCACCGTTGTTCCGATACTTCTATCGATTTCTTTCCTCAGGCCTTTGCGAAAGCAAGTAATTACTGTCGCTTCAGCTTCGCGGCGCATCGCTTCCGTCACAGCTCCTACATGAGCTCTCTCTGCTTCTAGAAGTCGACGGTCCAGGTCTTTTATTCGATTAGCGAATGAAATAACGTTTTCGTCATCCCGTTGGAACTCCATTCCTAATTCACCGATCAGTTGTTGTATAGTTCGAGGAGGTGCGTATATCGTTTCTAAGTAATCTTTTAAAGCCCTAACGGTTGCAAACGTTTGCCCACGAATCGCCTGTCTCGCCTCCCCGGTTATACGTGACCGTAATAACTTGACGAAGCTTGATTCGCTGGTCGCATCTATAATTTCCAAGGCTTCGTCGCAGCCCTCGAAAAACTCGCTTAAGGTAATATTGCGCCCATCAAATACGGGCACTACCTTAAGCGCGTCTTTCAACGGAACAGCCTGAGTAGGCATTGTTACGTGGGTTTGTTTGTTGTCTGAAATATATATCGTGAGGTTTTCAGATACCTCTTTTTGCTTGCTATCGGCTGATTTTGCCGTTTGCACGATTGGTTCTATGAAAGAGTCTTCCAAAACGTCAATCGTTCTTTGTAACATTCGCGGTGGAGGTTTTATTTCTCCATCTCTCGGGATCTCTTTAGTTGGAGAAAAAGGGTCGACGTTGTCGATATCGTCTAGGTAGAATTTATTCTTATCTGCCCGACTTCTAGTGACACGCTGCTCAGACATGCGCCCTAGTGTCAAATTTTTACGTTAAAATCGGTATTAAAGGTATAAAGAACAATTAAATTAGTAACTTATTAGTTAAAAATGTTATAAAATTGAACGAGGTAGGTTCCGATGACTATACCGCTTAACTAACCTACTTGCGTATATATAAATAAAACAAATTGGGAGTGTTTCTTCTCTACTCAATCCTCAAGATTTAATTGTCTAACGGCTTCTTCCAACAATTCTATATCTACCTCGTTGACGGTTTGTTTCCGGTTTAACTCCCTAAATGCGCGCGCGGTTATCGCCCAGGTTTTTTCCAACCAAGCCTTTAGTTCTTGGTTTTCCTTTTCCAACCCCTCTATACGTTCCTCCGCTCTTGTTATTTTTTGTAATAGGAAGTTTGTATTTCCGTGCGTCTCTGCACAGGCCTCTTGGAGCTCCTCTATATAGGTACGGTTATTCCGTGATAACGTTCCGACTGTGCAGAGAGCCCTATGATGAGAGGTTACTCGCTCCTCTATTGTACGAAGTCTTTCTTCGTTCGGTAAGGGGTAATCTCTATTCAGTCCTACGATTTGGACCGGGGATTTTCCCGGTTGGAAAAAAAATAAAAAAAAGGTTATTAAGGAGACGGCAAAAAAACAGAAAATATTGAAATTATTAATGGAAAAATTGAAAATAATTAGAAGGAAAACAATCAAAAACAGAAAATATTGAAACTGGAATATATAAAAGAAAAAATTTTTTTTTTTTTTTTTTTTTTAAATTAGCGAATTGAATATTAAAAAGGGAATAAAAAAAAAATAATTATAGTAAAAAAAACAGAAAATATTGGAATTAATTATTAAAATAAAGAAAAGGGAAAATATTGAAATTAAAAATTACTAAATAAGGAAAGCAGGATATATTGACCCAAATTAAAACCGATTAAATTAATTAATAAAAAATTAAAAATAAAAAATTGAACAGATAAATTGAAAAATACGGAAGTAAAAAAAAAGGAATATTGGAAGAGAAATTCTTAAAAATTATTAAAGTAAATTATTAAAGTTAAATAAACATTTATAAATAAAATCGCCAAATAATAAAGAAAAAAACAGGGAATATTGAAATTAAGGTTATGAAACTAACAATTATTTAGTTAATTCTGAATAATAAAAAAAAATGGAAAATGGTGAGATTAAAATTATTGAATAAAAAAAAATAAGTAAAACCAGAAAATATAAAAAAGGTTAAAAATTATTAAGTTAATTAATAAGAAAACAATATAAAAATGAAAGGAAAATAATGAAAAGGCAGAAAATAAAATAAAAAAAAAATGATAAAATGAGTTATTAAATTAATTATTAAAATAATGGAACGGAAAATATCGAAACTAAAAATTATTAAATTAATAAATAAAAATTATGGTTAAAAAAAAATAGAAAGTAAAAAGGGGATATTAAAAATAAAATTATTTAAAAGGCCAAAAATGAATTATTAAAGTTAATATAAAAATTTATTATTATAATAAAAAGGTCTTAATAACAAAACGAATTATTAAACTAAACAAATTTGTAACTAAAAATAATAAAAAAAAAAAACAGGAAATATCGAGATTATAAAAATATTTAAGAAGTTCTTAATTATAAAAAACAAGAAAAAAAAAAAATTAAATTAGTTAATAACAATTTATAAGTAAAATTGAAAAATAGTTATTAAAAATAAAAATATTTAAAAGCCTTATAAATTATTGAATTAATTATTAAAATTAAAATAAAAAAAACAGAAACTATTGAATATTTTAAAAAGTTAAAAAAAAATATTAATTATTAAAGATTTATAAATAAAAAAAAAATAGTAATAAAAACGGAAAATATTGAAATTTGAACAAAAGGTTGGTACTTAACGGAAAAGTAAAATAAATAAAAAATTAAAAATAAGGAATGCAGGATACGAGGAGCAATAATCCCAACCCAGTATATTTATCAGAAATGTTTCTTTATTGGTACTGGTTATTACACCTACACACACATATATATATATATATATATAAATATATATATATAATATATTCGGACACAATTTATTATATATATGTCCTGTACGGAGCCTCCCGGCGTAGCGCCGAAAAGATGGCGTGCCTACTTCCCTAGGCACGGCGGAGGAGGGGCGGCCCTGCTTCTCTGGGCACAGCGGAGGAGGGGGCGGGCCCTGTTAGGCGCAGCGCAGTGGAGGGGGCGGCCCTGCTAGGCGTGGCGCAGTGGAGGGGGCGGGTCACTGAACCCGGTCCCTCTCGGCCAGTCGTGTGAGCGCGTGGGCGGTTCACTGACCTCCACTGAGGGCAGGATCACTCGGCGCGGTGGAGGGAGGACGGACCTTCGCTCTCTGTCTACGGCTATTCGGGCCAGTCACGTGGGCGGGCGGGTGAGTTATTACTCTTCGGTCTCGCTCTCCGGACCGAAGAATAATAGTTTCCGGGCGGCAATTTTCCCCCGCCTCCTCTCGTAGTCGTGGGCGGGTGCGTCACGGGCAGCGTTGGGGAGAGCAGCAGTGCTTTCATTTCCTCCTGCGTCCTGCTCTCCTGGTATCGCCGCGTCTGTTCCTTGTCGCTTTTTTGCCGCCTTGCGGAGCTCGCGGTCGCTGGGACCCCGGGGTGTCCGCGGGCAACCTGCCGCGTTCAACGGTATCACCGTGCCGAACGGTGATATCGCTGATGGCTCGACAGGAGAGCGGGTGGGGGTTTTTACCCCTTCTTCTATTATACTGGCGACCGATGAGCTGGGCGGCTCGGCAACTGCGGGTGCCGGCGGCAGCGGCGGCGGTGTGGCGATGGGTGAGGCGGCGGCCTCAGCGGTGGCCGTGGATGGGCGAGTCCCGCGCTCGCCGATTAACTCCGCTAAGGGCGGCAGAGGTATTTTGGGGCGCTTAATTAAAGCCAGCGGCTTATACGCCCGTGGCTTGTACACTTGCGGTGTATATACCGGCGGCTTAAATACCTGCGGTGTATACACCCGCGGCTTATCCACTTGTTCCACGAACTTTAGGGTCTCTAGCTCGGTTATTACCCGCTCAACCGGGCGCTGAGCTCTGAGACCCCGAATATAACGGTCGTGGAGGGGGCGGTATAACCGCCACACGGTTGCCTCGAGGTCGCGATCAGGCAACCGCTCGAGCCCCTTCTCCTCCCGACGGACCTGTTCTGCCTCCAAAATTTGGCCGCAAATTAGAAGTCGTTTCTCTTTCTGAGCCCTTTTATGGGCCCTGTTTTTCCTTTGTTTATAAGATGCACCTGACCCTTCCACTAAAAAAAACAAAAATATGGATTTTTATTCTCAAAAAAAGGTTGAACCCTAGCTGGATCAAAACAACAACAACAAAATAAAATAAAAAAAAAATGGGCACCGAAACTGAACGAAAATTTAGGTCTAAAAATAAACGCGTGCCGCGTGCAACGATAATTATCGCGAGCTATTCTATTCACATCCCGGACGAGCCCCCAATTTTTTTTGTGACGTCCGACCGAAGTTGGTGCCACACGGTTAATCCTAACGGCGATTTACTGCCGTTAGTTACCGCCGGTTGCCCCCTTGTTTTTTGGCCACGCTTTAGCGTTGAAGCCAGGGATACGCGGGGCGGATCGCGAGGTCAATCGTCGCGGCGCGTTCGCGTAATTTCGCCGGTCGTGAGGGCCACACTCGGGCAGCTCCAACACGATCGGTTGGATATTAGAGCGGCGACGGATCTAATATCCTCTAGGAGGTAGTAGGGGCGCGAGCTTCCTCGGCCTCCAGTCCACCTTACTAGCTATCCGCGCTGAACTTTAGCGGAGGCTGCAGAGTCTAGCGGCAATTTCCTTGCCTGCAGAGACTAGCGTCCCCTGACCCAAAGTCTAGCGCGTGCTTCGCGGAATTAAAAAGGGAAAGAAAAATATAATTCGGAAATAAATATTGAAGCGACTTACTTTTATTTCGAGGAATTTAGCAACCGAGCAGAGTAAACGCGGCCGGCAATCTGCTTTCCGCAGTTTTCAGGGCCCGTATTTATAGTCCGAGCCCTGCGCCGCCGAAATTTTCTCCGCTGGAAATTACATCGTGGTGGGGGAGATAAAGGGACGTTTTTTCTACATAGAGAAAGCCGTCCGTTTATCTCTTACAACTATGATTATTATTTCTGTATTTTAGAACTGCGTATAACTAAGCTATATTTAAAACGTATTCTTATATATATAAAATAATCCATAAGTTAATGATACATTGGTATGACTTAATAATAATAATAATTAATAACTATAATAGAAATAAAAATTGAATCGATGCATTAACAAAAACAGTAATAGTAATTTTAACGGTAATTAATATCGTTTATAATTATAGTAAAAATAGTAATAATAATGTTAATGGTAGTAAAAGCAAACTATCAGCGAATAGCGCAGAAATATTATTGAGTAAACTAATTAGAAAATTAATATTAAACATAATCATAATAATAATAATAATAACAATAGTGAAATTAATAATAACGATTAGCGTATAACGCCACATAATTATGGTTTTACAATGTTAATAATAATATCGAAGATATTAATTGGAATAATAATAACAATAGCAATATGAATAATCGCATTACTATATATTAGAACGGTAATGTTAGTAAAAATAGGAATATTAGTGCTTGTAATAATAATAATAATAATAGTGTTAATAATGATATGAATAATTTATCAATATTAAAAAAAATAAGAGTAATATTAATCACAACAATAAGTATAATTTCAAAGTTAGTAATAATAATGTCAACTGTGCTTATTAATACAAATATTTGTACATTTTCATTATATTAACAGTTTGGAAAAATTGAAATGCACGTTCAGAAATAATATTATTTCTGTACGTCGATTGCTTCGAGAAATTTTATTTTCTATTCGAAGCCAAAATTTCAGACGTATTTCAGTTTCTCAAGCCTCTTGGGATATTGGTATATTAGGCTGTTACTCGGGTTTCGCATTTCGTATACAAAGAAAAGGGGGAAGGGTCGTAAACTGCGCATTAGCGCGCCTCCGCTTCGTTCCGAATTTTCCAGAGGGGCGGGAAAGTACAAGCGGTGCGGGAATAGAGACAATACTTCGGCCAGCGCTGACCGCGGCAGGCTATGTCTAGGCTGCATTACTATGGCCACATCTGGTCCGATTTTATTACTAGAAAGCGCGCGCTGCGCAGGCATTTGGCATTGAGGTTCGCAGAGTTTATATATACAAATATAAACGTATTTATTCTCACTACTCCGAGAATATCTACCAACTTTGCCTTACCTTTGTATATATATATATATTATCGTGAAGGCGATGTTGCCAAACGCTTGTCTCCTTTGCTTTCTTTATTCCTACTCACTTTCCCGGGCCTGAAATTCATCGAAAACTCGACGGGTAGGCATGCCGAGGCAATTCGACCGATCCCTCCTTGTCCTTGAACAGATATATACATATATATATACCTAAATACGTATACATATATATATCTATATATATATATATATATATATATATATATATACGTACATATATCTATATATATATATATATATATATATATATATATTCGGCGTAATCGCTGGACGCAACAATTGGTTAGAAATAGGAAAAACATTGATAACATATTATAATAATTTAGATATATTTATTAAATTATAAATGCAATTATAAATTATTATTTAATTATCTAAGTACACCCGCAACCCTATTAACCTATCGAGTGTGATTTAGTCGAGAGCAATTATAATTTAAATTTTATTGAAATTCAAATTTCGCGCGCTATGTGTTAACATAGTACGATCATCAAGCGCTAGCAGTCGCTACTATAACCTTTTATATTATATTTGCGCAAACCTCTCTCGACTAATTATACGCGCGGGCGGAATATATTGTCACACTCACACGCGTATAAGCTAATCACACTCGCGACTATGCTTGTGTGCGTGAGTAATTCCCGCTCGAATTTGTTACAAACACACACAAGCTGATCTAACGGTTATTTTATTTATTTTCTTTATCGGCGTATGTAAACTTATATATTAAGTACAATCGCGCGCATCAAAACAAATCAAATAAAATAAAACTCGACTATATATTTCAACGACAAATAATTCCCGCGCGAATATCTGTCTACGTAAGAACACAAAAATTCGAATTAAATTTAATTGATCAACAGCTCACGTTGCGGGCCCATTATCGTCGCTCGTTGATGTTAATTCTTTTTTTATTTTCAGCTTATTGAAAATTGGTCGAAATTACTCGATCTCATAGTAATTATCACCAATATATGTCGACCAACAATAACAAAAACAATAACGAAAACAAAATGTTCAATCACCAACAATAACAAAAGATAACAGTCTCGAAAGAACAAGAGCAACGATATAAGCGATATAAGTTGATATAACAAGAAAAATTCAACTATTCGGAATAACAAAACATAAGAGAACAGAGACTACACCCTTTTACTTTGATTCTTCAAAATCAACTGCCTGACTTATTTCTCCCACTCCCTTACCTCCAACTAGAATTCGATAGCGGCTATAACCAGCCGTCTGTCTCTCTCTAGTTCAAAACGAGCACCTATACTTGGTGCCCGTTACAGCGCATGGTAATTATGATTATTTTATAAATAATTAACTATATCGTTTGTCCTTTAGGACGTTCGCATATGTTTAATTATTTGCGTATTCTCATAATATATTACTAAAATGAGGTATTTAGAAATGCGGCGACGAATGCATTTACTTCCTCCCGGTTCGGTGGCGCGCGGGACATCTTTTCGACGCCGTCTGCTGCACGGCTGCGGCTCTCTCTCGTGACCCGCGTGAGTTCCCCTTCGCTCTCCCTTGTCTTACGTTCCCGAGGCAAGTATTTTGAATACGCGCAATCGTCTTGTCTTCAAGATTGCACGTTTGATCGGTAATCGGGAACATTGCCCGATTACTTTATTTTTGGAAACTTTATTAATTCGAGTTTAAATTTTACGTCTATTAGGCTGTATCGGGAATACAGCCTGATCGTTGTATAAATAAATTGAAAAAATCAAGAAAGGGGTTTATTTTCAATATGTATGGTTCCTGTCCCCCTCGGGATAGCATACGCGGTATTTTCTGAGGGTAGTTTGAGAGGGGAGGAAGTATTACGGGATCGGACGGCGGATCAGGAGAATAATTATACAAGAACACAGTATATTTCAATAATAATAACAATTGATTTATTCAAGAAAACCTTGGTGTAATCTTCTATTTACAAGATTCTGCAACAAATAAATTCTAACAAAATAATTCATAAAAAAGTAATTTTAAAGCTAGAACTATATATGATGGATTGAGTGGAGGATTAATTAATAAATAAATAAGCAGTGTTTAATACTGTTCTAATACTAGTCTTTATTAAGCGTCTAACTGGTCGAACTGATCGAAGGGTAATGAAGGACCGCGAGGCTGCGTAGAGCGGCCGAGCGGTGCATACTCACATATACACACATGCACACATCGTGTGCTTAGCCATCACGAAGGGCGCTGCGCATAACGCCTAAATCTATCACTCTCGTTACAGTCAGCGCACTCCTCATTTGCATGAGTTCCAGACACACATCTTTATTTGCCTTTCATACTAGTTACATTCATACCTTTAATTACATTTATAATATAAAACAAAGAACAATAACTACAAACTAATATACTAATTGACAGCGACAATATTGTAAAATGGCTTCTTTCTCTTCCATTGCGTAATTTTAATTTCTTTCAAATGTATTTAAATGTATTCTTATATTTCTGAATGTGGTTAATGCAGTTATGTATATACATCTATATATGGCATGAATGTATCAATTTTCAGCATCGCTCCAGTTGCTTTCACACTCATCTGAAAACATATGACATTTTAATTGTTTAATATTAACTTAGTTAGCCTACAGTGCGGGTCCTGCCTAAGACTTTTAGTAAATATACCCGCGAGTTGATCTGACGCTTTTATCCATTCTATATCGACTAACTTTTTACTAGCACACTCTTTAATGTAGTGTTCCTTCCTATCTGTCATATGGCGAAGGCGGTTGCTACCATCGGTTTTCGCACACGCTTGAGCAACTAAATTATCGCAGAATAATTTGATCGGAAACAAATCATGCCTAAGTATTATTCTAATAGAGTTGTGCAATGCTATGAGCTCCTGAGAAGTATTGCTCATAGCAACGTACTCTGCCTGACAAGTAGATAACGCGATGTCTGTTTTTGCGTTTGTCTGTTTTTGCGTTTTCCATCCTACGGTATCGCCGAATAGCCTAATTACATACCCGCAGGTTGTCAACACTCCCTTGCAATCTGATAAGCTCGCATCGGAATAAGCTATTAGATTATTCTCTCTGCCTCGATAAGTTAAACTAAGCTCTTTTGTACCTGAGAGGTACTGAAATAATCTTTTTATTATTCCCCACTCATTTACAGTAGGACTAATTTGATGTCGACTGAGGACATTTACTGTGTACGTGATATCTGGTCGTGTAGAATTTGCTAAGTACAATAATGATCCTACAATCTCCCTATAAAACGTGTTCGGGATGTTCTCATAGCTACCGCAGTCTTGTTCTCGATCTTTCCGTTTTCTATCAGTACTGTCGGTCACGGCCATGGGTGAATTTACGGTCCTACCATTTATAAACCCGAACCTCTTCATAATTTGTTCTATAAATTTCTCCTGACTTAATTTCAGAATTTTCCGATTTCTATCTCTATCTATCTTAATTCCTAAGAATTATTTAGGAGAATTAAATTCCTTAATGTTAAATTCTTTAGATAAGTTACTTGTCACCCGATCTAGCTCCTTTTCACAATTTACCATGATTAATACGTCATCTACATAGAGCAAAACTACTACTATACCTTGATCGTTGTGTTTAACGAACAGACACGGGTCCATGTTATTATACTCAAAGCCTAATTTACTAATAACCTCGGTGAACTTTACATTCCAGCGCTTCGCGCTGATTTTGAGTCCATAAAGCGATTTTTCTAATTTCAAGATATTTTTGTTCTCTCTAACTCTATCTGAGTTCAAGCCCTCTGGGAATTTCAAATAAATGTTCTCTTCAATATCTCCGTATAACAACGCAGTTTCTACATCTAGCTGTTTGATTGCTAAGTCGAATTTATTCGCGATTGCTAGAAATGATCTTACTAAGATTAACCTGGAAACTGGCGCATATGTTTCACGAATATCGTAGACGTTTCGATCCTTGAAGCCGCGAATAACTAGCCTAGCTTTATAGGTGACTTTACCTTGGTTGTCTATTTTTCTCTTAAAAAACTACCTAGAATCTAGTATGTTCGGTTTAGCTTCCTGCTTGTACATATCGGATTTGTTTATCTCTGAAAAGACTCCCTTATCGACCAACGACTTTATTTCTGTATGAATCGCTTTCTCCCACAACCTACTATCTGCGGAGCTTATAGCTTCTTTGTAAGTTTTCGGATCTCCGTTAATTTTCGCTAGCGTCGCATGGTATTTAATATCGTCTTGCAGCTTAACTTCGTCTGAATCTAATGTGTATAGAACTGTTTCTCCTTTTACTTCATTCTGACTTCTAAGCCGAATGCTTATAGGTAAGTCTGCTATTATTTCGGTGTTTTCTTCTACGAGTTGACTTGCGTTTTCTGACTCAGTTAGTCTGAAACCAGATTTCACTTCGTCACCATAGTAGTTTTCATAGACTAGATTTTCTACAAACCTAACGTCCCTGGATTCGAATATTTTATTCTTTTCGGGTACTTAGATATTGTATCCCTTACTTGCGTATCCTACAAAATAACCTCTTATGCCTGTAGCACTATATTTAGAATCTGCTCCTCTCTGCTTCCTGAATACAGCTAAGCATCCGAATCTCCTCCATTTATCGTGATCAATTTTAAAATTCTTGGATAATTTCTTAAGTGGTATTTCGAACTCTAACGCTTTATGCGGCGTTCTATTATATAAATACACGGCGGTTTTAACGGCTAAATCCCAAGTTCCTGCTCGAAGCCCTGAATCAAACATAAGCGACCTAACTTTATTTTCAATGGTCCTATTAAAGCGCTCAGCTACTCTGTTGTGCTGAGGCGTGTCTGGGCTAGCTAATTGTAATTCTGCTCCTAGCTTATTTAGCACGTTTACAGTATCGGCACCTATAAATTCAGTGCCTTTATCGCACCTAAGGAAACACACTTTCTCATCTATTCCTAATATATTTCTAATGCTCCTAATTCCTCTTTCTAGATACTCATATGCTTCGTTTTTATGCCTCATAGGGTAGGCAAGGCCTACTCTAGAAAAGTCATCTACTAAGACTAATATGAACTTGTAACCTTTCGGACAAGCAGCTGGACTGATGGGTCCCATTGCGTCAACATGTAAAATCTTAAGTGGTCTGTCTGCTCGCTGCCTGATCCTACTAAATGGCAATCTAATACTCTTCGTAATTAAGCATGTCTCGCACTGATCTACTTCTGTCGGATTCGACAGATCTGATTGACTTAACAAGTTCGCATTTCGTTTCGCATATTCTAACAGGTATTTACTCGACACGTGGCCTAGTCTGCGGTGCCACAACATCAACTTGCTGACCTTTTGTTTATTTTTAACCTCATGTTTGTTTATTAATTTTTGATATTCTAGCTGTTCATTTTCCAGTATAGTATCTATTGCATTTATAACCCTATCATTAATCGTTGTCAAGAGGTCAGAGTCGCTCTTGACATTTTCTTTCGTTTCCAAGATCTTTGATTCATTCGGTATTGACTCCAACGTTTTCACTGCGCTACTCTTGCTTCTAGTTTCGTATCTGTGTTCTATCGACGGTTTATCTACCTCGTTTGCTTCGAAATCGTTTGATTTGATTTTAATATTAAAGATCCAAAACGGAGACGCGTATTTTCCCGATAAAATCTTTCTCTTCGAACCTGGCTCTAATATATCTATTTTCTCCTTATTTAGATAGATTTCAAATCCCTGATCTACGGACTTCCTAAGCGACAGTAAGTTTTTAGATAAATTACGAGCGTATAAAACATTATTTAAATTGAAACTTCTACCGTCTTTAGCTACTGTTTCTATATCTCCTCTTCCGTCTACATTTAAATCCGCGTTCTTATTCGCGCATTTAACCTTGCTTTTGAAATCTAAATTTAAACTATTAAAATTTATTTGACTGCTACATAAATGCTCTGTGGCTCCAGAGTCCGCTATAAATTTAAGTACGTTATTCTTGCGAATCTTTCGCAAATCACTTCTGTCAAAATAATTAAAATATGAATATATATTATTCTTACCGTTTTGTTGTGGCTCTTCATGAATAGTCGACAAACTGAAGAGATTCTTTAAAATCCCTTCCTTTTTGGCTTCCGATTGTTTTGCTGGGGATTTACCCCTCTTTTGTTGAAATCGAGCCTTCTTACCTTGGCTCTGTTCTTGTTTCTTTTCTCTCTGATCAAATGGGTTTTCTCTTTTACCTCGGCAGTCTCTAGCCACATGAGAACCCGACTTTCTGCATCTATAACAGAAGATTTGCCCTGGCGTAGGGCAATATGCACTTATATGCCCATTCTGTCCACTGGTGAAACACCTTCCCCCTTTGTTACCATCGCGTCTCTTTCTGTAACCAATCTCACGTCTCTCAAATGGTCTCCTCCGTGTAAAGGGCGGAGGTGACCGTTTGTTCACAGCACTCAGAGAGCTCACTGGCGCATCTTGTACTGGTCTAGCAGCTTCGACCTGCAATATCAAGTGTTTCAGCTTCTCTAGCTGCATTTCAACTCCCATAGTACCAACATACAGGCAATCAGCCAAGACAGTCTCTGGCAGTGCTCCTGATACGGCATTGTAAAATATATCTCTTTTCTCATCATCGGACAATTTATTCGATCGCGGTGCATTCTCAAAATCTCGAATCCTATCTTCGAATTTGATCCAGAAATCCGCGGCCTTTTCTTTACCCGGAATGTACTTTAATTTATACAACTCTTTCCTAGCAGAAACTCGCGTGATTCTACATTCCAACCTTTTGTATTCCTCTAATTTTTCTAGTATTTTTCTTGGTGATTTAATTTCAACGATTTTCTGATAATAGCAAATGTCGATATGGTTAATTATAATTTCGCGAACTCTGTGCTTGTCTTCGTCTATTTTCCTTTCGGAAAAGTTAACTGATTCAATTGACTATAGACTCAAAACATAGTTAATTTTCTTAGTTCTCAACTCGGTTAATAAATAATCGTTAAAAATGTCGAACCTCATATCTACAGTAAGTTTATATTTTCTCATAATGCCACTGTCTTTGCTGATCACTACATCCAGCTTTTCAGCCAGCTGATCGAATCTATCATTTTTCAATTTTTCTTTCAGTCTCTTTTCTACAATCGAATTTACAGTTCTCTCAATCATTTCATCTAGTTTTACCTTATCAAGATTATTCTCTGTATTGCTGATCTCGTTTTGTTTTCGTCTAATTTCATTTCTTTTCTCATTACTTACATCTCTTTTAATCAAATCAAATATCTCAGTGTCAATCGTTTCAATAGTATTAACAGTTATTCTTATCAACTTTCTCATTCAAATTATCATCAACCTTTACATGTATATTATTTTCATCTATATTATTTCTCTCCTTATCAATATTCAAATTCACAGAATTATCAATTATATCATTATTCAATATTTTATCATTATTGTCATATATTATGAGTCCGTTCCTCTAAACCTGTCAACGTATGCAAGTAAATATTAATTTATTTAAATGCTCGCGCTCTCTGCGCCGGTGGCTGGTGTTCTCACGGGGCTCTAATAGGGAATTCCTCTGATCTAACTATCTATTGCCTAGCCTGAATCGGCATTGTTAGCGACGCTGTTACAAGCGTATATTGCAACGCGACTGAATAGACATTAAGGAAATATTAATGCCCATTCTAGCTCGCGGCACCGTCTAACTACCCCTTCTATCTCGACTTCAAACTCGACTTTAACTGTCGTCTCTCGCGCGATCCTCACTGTGGTTATTCAACTCATCTGTCTGCCTAAGGAAGTATTAGCCCCTGCAGACAAGAGAGGACCACCGTGGTTGCCATTAAGACGACACTTAAATAAGTTCGCCTACTGCTCTTGTCCTAGCTACTAGCAAACCACTCTTCGCTACCAGCCACCTTTATCCATTACAAATCAAGCTTATCGCTGCGTGTTGTCTGCAAGCTGATTTCGCTTTGCACACTCTCGCAATTGCTAGGAAAGACGCACGCTTAGCGTGCTCTTAATTGCTTGATCCGCTTAGCAACTTACGAGCAACAGGCAGAATCGGCGTGGAAGCGCGCGCGGCATCGGTATAATCGCATACCTTTATCGAACTATACTGCACGCGCTGCATCACATTTAACTGCGCAACCTTTAATCTAAATTTACATTAGACGCGCAAAATCATCGCTTCAATTCAAAATTTCTATCTCATCTTATCAATTGCATTCATTAAATTTGTTTTTGCAACTCGCGTGGAATCCAGCCGGACTCCGACAAGCGTAAAACCAGTGCTTAGCACTGGGCGCAAGCCAGAATTTCCGAACGAAAGATTCAGCGGTGACTTTAGAACGGTCGGACACGATTCGCCTCTGCTCTGGCTACGAAGCCTTGCACCTACTCGCGCGCGTGGAGCTCTCTCCCCCTTCCCTCATACGGGAGCTGTTCACTCTCTCGCCTCGCGCTCTGATTGGCTCGCGCCCCACTCGATGCGGCGCGCACGCGCTGCTCAGTTCTCTCTAGTCTTCGTACGGTGCGGATGGATCTTTCAACACGTAGGTCGCCGCGGCGCTCTCCTCTCTCTTTCGCTCAGTCGGACCTCTCTCTCTCTCGGGCGCGCCCCACTCTTCCGACACGCCTCTCTCTCTCGCGCAGTACACGGACGCAGTCCGCCGCGCGCATGTTAGTGCACACACACACAGTCTTCGCTTCGCTCTCACGCATTCACTCAGTTTTGCGAGCATACATTTCCTGTATACCCGCACGCACTAACACTCGTTCAGCATGCAAGCAGTCTAATCATACACACACACATGTTTTATGTGTGCGCGCATTACTTACTAACTCTCACATTCGATTTCAAACATTCACATACACACACTCACATATATATATAGCGGCATTCATATATATATGTGTTTAATCACTTTCGCAGATTAATTATTTAATTTGTTTAAGTCATTGTTTAAACAATTATTCTCATTTGTTGCATGCTGTTAATTTATTCTAACTTAATATATGTAAATCTTTATATATATATATATATATATCTCTAATTCTATCTCTTTTTTTGTATTTTATATATACGTGTATACATACATATATATTTATATATATGTATATTTATAATTATTATTAAATTGTTGCAAATATTACATATATTAGTATATATACGCGTATAGCTTTATCTATCTTTCTCTCTCTCTCTCTCTCTCTCTCTCTCTCTCTATATTAGTACGTGTATATATGTATCTATCTATCTCTCTCTCTCTCACTCGCGCGGTACAGTGGTAAGTATATCTGTATAGCTATCTCTCTCTCTCTCTCTCTCTCTCTCTCTCTCTCTCTCTCTCTCGCTCGCGCGGTACAGCGGTAAGTATGCGTGTATAGCTATCTATCTCTCTCTCTCTCACTCGCGCGCGCTCACTTGCATACAGCGCTCAGCTGTCAGTTAGTCCTTTCACTCACTCTCGCGCGCGCTCGTATTCTCCGCTCATCCTTTCCGTGTTTTTCTTCTTAGTTTTTCGCGCGGTAATTTCTGCCGCGCACGTGTTCTTATTCCTCGAACTACCACCCCTTCTTTCAACGGTTTTCTAAACGCGCTTTCTCTTTTTCGATTTCTACGAAATGTTTTTTATCTTTAAGTTCAACGGTTTTTTCGGTTTCACAGAATTCCAGCGCGCCATCCCATTTTTCTCGTGATCATCATTTTAAGTTTGAAATTTATAATTTCGCGATTTTACTCAGTTTTGTTCCCATGAAATTCGCGCGCTTTTAGCTTTCGCGGTTTTTCTTTTCTTTGTAGTTATAATGTTTCAAATTGCGCGTTTTCTATAATCTACTTCTTTCTTATCTTCTTCTTAATTTTACTTTTATCTAATCTAATTTCGACTTTTCACACATTAACACTTTCAATTTTCTATATTTTAACATTCTTAAATCTAATATTTGACTTCTTCTTATTTCTCATATTCTAGAATTTTATATTTTTCACATTTTTCAAATCTAAATCTTTTATAGTACTTCTAATTTTCTATTTTCATCATTATCAATTTTAATTTAATATTTTTTTACTTTCAAACTTGCATCTAATTGTTTAAATTTCTAATTTACACTTTTCTAATTATTATTTTCAATTCATCAAATATTAATATTTCTATATTTATAATTTTTAATCGTTCTGTGTCTCGACTTTCAGATTTGAAAATTGTATTTTACTTCTATGTTAGTTATAAGTTAATAATTATTACTTACCTCGTTTTTCAACTTGGGTGTTTGACCCTTGACTCATCTTTTATAAATTTGATTTTAATCAAAATACAATCTATATCAAGAGAGACTTCCCTCTAGATCTCTTTGTCTTATCTCAAAGCTTAATCACAAAGCTTAATTACAAATCTTATTTCTTTTGTTTCACCAAATAACGCAAACAGGCCTTAACACGCACTGAATTTACGTTTGCACTTCACTGATCTCAAATATAACGCTTATTCAATAAGCTCTCACACTTCTCAAATCTCGGGACAAAGGGTCGCGAACACGTGGTCTTGACAAACTTGAATTTACTGAAACTCTATTAATTTTAATTAATTAATAATAAATCTCCGCGCATTGGAAGCTGCAAGGCCCAATAACCTGATGGATTGAGTGGAGGATTAATTAATAAATAAATAAGCAGTGTTTAATACTGTTCTAAAACTAGTCTTTATTAAGCGTCTAACTGATCGAACTGATCGAAGGGTAATGAAGGACCGCGAGGCTGCGTAGAGCAGCCGAGCGGTGCATACTCACATATACACACATGCACACATCGTGTGCTTAGCCATCACGGAGGGCGCTGCACATAACGCCTAAATCTATCAATATATATAATTCTTATACTAAGTTTGTGTTATTTTCCGCGATACGTATAATATCCGGCGCTGTTTACCACACGGATACCCGGTGTTATTTTCCACGCGGGAAATTTACAAAACTTGACAGCTAGATTGTAAATAGGATGAAAGAAGGTAAGCTTAATTCCGCTGATCTTTTGAGGAGCGCCTCGCAACCAGAATTAAGAGTTAAGGGAAAATTGACTAGTCGGGATAAGTAAACGGCTGGTCTTTTGAGGAACACCTTGCAACCAGGATCACGTTTACATAGGAAAAGGTAAAGCTATTAGTCGTCTGTCTTTTGAGGAGTGCCTCGTTTCGGACAGGATTTTCAAGAAGGAGTTTATTTGAGCTCTGGATAAGTTTTTAGCTCCGGGGAGAGTTCGTGTGAATCAACTTCGGGGCTGTTGGTTCACCGGGCGAACTCTCGATTTTGCCTTTTGCAAGCCCTTTTAGAGCAAAATGATCGTATAATTCCGTCGCCGCTCGTTTAATTTCGGGCGAGTCGCCGAATTATAATAATTATAATCATGTATAATAATAATAGATAATAATAATAATTAAAATAATTATTATTTACATTTTATTATGTATATTTACAGCCGGTGTGCTGCGTACAGTGTTTGTATATGCATATAATGATGTATACGTACATATACATGTATAAATATACATATATATCTATATATATTTCGTACAATTATTAATATGATTGAATTAAATTCATTAAATACAACGGGCACATTAGTTTTCGGACACCCGTTGTATATATTGGAATGCGCGCGTTCGCCTACCGCAATATTCGTTGCTGGCTCGCGCTGTTCGGTGAGAGCGTATAGTAGTGTGTGTGTGTGCGGTGCATATTAGAGGGGATAGCGGCCGCCGGTCTAATACACTTGACGCGCTCTCTCTTGCACAGTGTATCCCCTCTATCGTATACTGCTGGCTTAGCTTAGTAGTAGAGAGAGAAACTAGGTATTGCGTTCTCTCTCTACTTGTTCGGTTTTCGGCAGTTGCGTCGACTACCTTCTTCAGTAATCGTCGCGACCTTTGCCCGTTTTCGGTATGTTTACCGCGTGATATTTAATATAATATGTACAAGATTTAATTTAATTTTATCTTTTTACCTCAAATATATAATATTTAATCTATTATTAACCTGTTATACATCTAATTTCGTAGATGTATATAGGTAAATCCATGAAAATGGATGTAATAGTAGTTTGCAAGAATAAATTTTATTTCTATTGTGTATGCGCGGTATATTCGTGTAGTGCATTTACGTGTCGTTTGTGATAAATTTGCGCGGCCATGCTTTTGGCCATCGCAAATAATATTATTATAAAATCAAATTATAGAGATAAAATTCGGTGGCTTTTTATGTATCTTGTTCTGCAGACTCTTAATTCTTCTCGATGTGATGACAGTAGTAGGTTGCAAAAAGAAACATGATGTACCAATTTTTTCAATTCATGTGTAGTGTTACGTCGTGAGACGTTTCACATATTAAATAATCATACATTATTATTATACTCCATTTCCACAAACAGACGATTCCCAAGTACACGACGCTGCGCTGCCCAAGTGCCACGGAATAAGCTAGGATTCCAATAAAAATTTATAAGGAGAAAACAGTGATTTTTTCCCTGCTATTAGGAGAAATCCTAGACCGAAATTGAGATAAAATTAATTAGATGTGTTGCGATAGTAGATGAGCTCGTCCGGGATCTATCAGAAAAAAGTCATGGAATTCTTCTTCCCTGTTGCATTTTTCTTTTTTTCTTCTTTTTCTAGAAATAAAAAAATAATAAACAAGACATCTGAAGTATAGAAAGGTAAAATAATATTTTTAATAAATATCTATTTATATAAATGTGTAAGAACGTTTATAAACCATATTTTTAATAACTATTTTATTTAATAAATATTTGATTTATATAAATGATTCATTTATATAAACTGAATTATAGGAAGACAAAAGAATAAGCAAGCTTACCTTCGAGATCTCTGGTGGCGTCGGTATTGCTGGAGCTGGAAAACGGGGAACGGGGAACTGGAATGAGTAAAGTCGGTTTCTTTCGAAACTAATAACGATTCATTATTCAGAATTCACGTACAGCAAATATTAACTTAAACGAACTATATTCGATATAACATCAGGATCTCGCGAGTTACATTTCGGCTTTCCGCGCGGTGACGCCAAGCACCACGGAGCAGGTTCCGCGGACACGAATGGGCACGGCAGGGAGGGAAAGGGGGGACGTGACGCGTAGTGGTTTCGCACGCTACTGCGCGCGACCGTACAACGATGGCATTTGCTCATGCCGGGACGTGCACTTCACATAAGCACATAATTAAAGAGACTACTTGCCGATGTGTCCTCGGCGCCGCTGCTTTCTCGCGTGCTGGACTTCCTTTCGTCCTTTTCTCAACTCGTGGTCTTCTTGCTCTCTCTCTTTCGTTAGACTTTCTTTCCTTCCTTCCTTCTGTTTCTTACTCTCGGTAGGCTTTTGGAGCTCGAGTCAGGACGACCGTGAGGACGGTCGTTCGATCTGGCGTGGGTGCTGGGAATTCGCCGATGTAGACGTAGCTGGAGCATCGAAATGATCGGGATGCGAATGGCGTCGGTAGACGACAAGGTCGAAAGAGAGTTCTACTAGTTATGTTTTCTCTTCCCAATACTACTGGAGCTCGGAAGAGAAGACTGATTATTCTTTTCTCGACTCCCTCCTTCATTCATGCACGTCGCGCACTCTCGCGGCTCGCTCTTCACGCATTTTTTTTACGCGCGAACATTCGATTCGTAACCGCGGACCGGTAGTTTGGCCAGTCACAAATTTCTCCTTTCAAACCGATGTGTGAGGCGCGTTTATTCTAGCTCTAATCATTCACTTGTTTGTGTTCGAAGTCGTCTGGCAAGGATGTTATTGGGGTTAATGATTAGGGTATGTGGATATCGGAACCGCTCAAATGAAATTTATGTTATTTATCACCAAATCAAAGTTATAATGTTTGTTTTTAGAATAACGAAAATAAAAACTGTACCTTTTGTTGTGACCATCGGTGGTATCTAGGTATTGTCGTCGTTAGCTAGTGGCTGTATAATACTACATAAATCTTAGATAATAATGGCTGGTTTCTATCTTACTCGGATATATAAAAGAAAATAAAATATGAAGACTATGCGCTGATCCTAATGAATACAGTATCAGGAGTTTCTGACTACTGTGTGAAACTTTTATAAATTAAACAAAATACTTTTTGCACTGAAAACGAAAAGATACTTACATCTATAAATACGTAACCTAGCCAGTTACTTTAGACGAAAAGGAAAAAAGAATATATTGTAATGTGTGACTAAAACTAAGCTAAAACTAAAACAAGTATAATAAAAATATGAAACTTATAATCTAACTAGTCTAATCTATTGTCGAGGTAATGTCTATATTTCATAACGCGTGACTCTTGCTTGTCACTCTTCTTCGCTGCGAGCCGGCTTCGGCCATCTTCTTGGGCTTCTCTACGATGCGTTGGCTCTTTTTGCGATGGAGTTCGCTGTAAATGAGGTTTTTCTGTAGTTACTGATTTCCTCTCAGCTATCGTTGGGGCAGTATTGGGGAACCGTGCAAGTGGCGTTCTCTTTACTTGGAGCCATTGTCTACTCTTTTCTAGTACCAATCCCCATCCGTCAACACGGCGCCATCGCTACATTGCCGCGCTCGCGTGTGTTCTAATATTTATTATTCTCTATTATGATCTCCCTTATCATACCCAATTTCGTCACGTTAGTAACTCCTGAACGGTGTACTTTGCTACGGTATGGGGACAAACAGGAATCTCTATGATAACTGTATCTGAAAAAAGAAAAGTGAAACAGCTGAACGGTGTCTACTTAGTATTTAGTTTGTGATGTAGACGTTGGCACCCGGCATGACGACCAGAACCAGTTGTGTGCCATGGCCGAGTGCTCCTGCAACCTCCTGTAGGGTCTACTCAATCATCTCTTGCGCTTTTGGTTGCACGACTGTCGGGGGCTCAGCTTTTTCTAACGCCTTTTCTTCCTCTTCTTCGGACATACGCCGCAGCGTCTGATCGCTTTCACCTGGCGACTGGTTCGTACTGTCGCCTACCCTTTTTCCCTTCCAAGACTAAGTGGCAGGGGCTGGCCTCTCGGGACAAGTGATGCATGTATGGACATCCATTGTTTGGGTGTCACAGCGGTAGCAAAATTTGCTACTCCGCGGTTGTAGGCAGGTGGCGTACCGATGACCGTCTTCACCGCAATTCCAGCAGCCATCCTTCTGCCCGGCCTGTTGCTTGGAGAAAGGCCTTGGATGGGTGCGGTCGATAAGGGGATACGAAATTTTCTAGAGGGTGACTGCCATCGTCATGTGCGCTGGTGTCTTAGGGGTTGCCGTAGCGGAATTTTGCGTCGCTTTCTGTATAAAACGGCGATATAGGCTGACGACGGGTCTGATTGTTTCCCGAATCTTGAAAGGATTAAAACCCTTCTTGTATTCCAACCTGTAGAGGTCGTTCTGGTTGTTGGTCGAATTGTCTGAGCGTGGTTGGGAGATCTGCAACGTTTTACCCGCACAGACGCCTCCGTCATAGGGACCGTTATCTACTTCAAATTTAGTCGGGATTAGTAGAGGCGGATCTCGTCATCTTCCGGGTTACTTACGTTACGATAAGCGCTGGCTTTCCGACTTTCGGTGGTCGCTTCGGCATAATCCTTCTATGGCACTTTGGGCCTGGCCGGTACGGTACGTAGCTAATGGACCGTATTTGCTGACGTGTAGAATACGGTATGCGTCTTATCGACTATGGTGGACCACTATGCGTCTATAGGACGTTTGCAATGGGCGAGTCTTGTGCGACCCGTCACTGTCGGACTTATAACCCATGGCAATAGTGTCGCCGAAGTACTCGTATCTTCTTGTGAAAGGATTGAAAATCCAATCACTCTCTTTTTCCCTATCTTTAACTACGTCGGCCGTTCCTGTTGATGTTGATGCGGTAGTTTTACGTCGTTCCAGACGCTCTCATTCCTGTGCATTTTCCATAGCTTCACGTCTACGTGGCCGTCTTACCTCTTGCATTTCTGATGTTGTTGTAGTTTCATGTCGTTGCGGACCCTCTTTAACTACTTCTTCTGCCTCATCTTCTGATGGTGTGGTAGTTTTACATCTTTCCGGACGGTTGCACTGTTCCCTCAGTGCTTTATCTGTAGTATTACGTCGATACGGACGATCGCAGATGATATCGTTTTCTGCGTGTTCCATAGATTTACGTCGTTGCCGACGAACGTGCTCATCTTGAGGTAGCTTTTGCTAATAGAGTTGCTGGTGGCGGTAGGGGTGGATGGAGGATGATGTTATCTAGGACGTCGAGGGGGGAATTGCCGGTGTCTAGCAAAGACAGCGCAAAGAACTCTTCGTTGACCAGTATGGATGTTTTCGGTTCAGGTTTGTGGACGCCTATTTCCTGAGTTGAGTTCGGGCTGAACTCAATCAGGTTTCCTATCCCTAGTTCGTCTTCTTGTTAGTGCAGGGCTTGGGCTAGTTGAGCCATCTCGAGGGTTTGCTCGCGGTCGCGTTGACACTATTGCGTCACTTGCCCGCGTGTATCTAGGACTTGTACTGTGGAACGTGTACTTTGTTTTTCTTGCTGCCGTCCATGTCTTCTAGCTCGAAGATGACAGAGGATATTTTCCTGACTATTCGGCATGGAGCAATAAACTTTGGAGTTAGTTTTGCGACAATTCTATCAGGCCCTGATGATAATACGTGATTCCTTCTACAAACCGTCTCGTTTTCGTCAAACGATGCTTCTCTTCTATTCTTATTATAATGATGTGACTGTTTCTCGTTGGCTGCACATAGGTTTTTCCTGACTAATTTATGAATAACGGGTAACCTCTTCATTCGACTTAGCCAGTTAACGGGTGTTAAAGGCTGACGTGGTTAGTTATTAGTGCAGATGTTTCTGTACGTGGGCATCTCCTTTGCGTTTCTACCGAAATTTAAGAAGGCTGTCGAGGCTTGCGTACTTCCATGCACAGACGTGTTCATGGCGGAAACCAGTTCCTTTAAGAGTATGTTCCCGTCTTTATAATCTTCTTTTACGAAGATTCAGATCATACCTTTGAATGTGCGGTTTAGCCGCTCTACGGGGTTCGCCTGCGCATCAACATTCCACACTTGTGAGAAGCCAGCTTTATTTTATTGAGGCGACACCAGGATTGCACTTCCTCAATGTAACTCTGGCCTGTCCTTTCGATCTCCTTACGCGAGTCTCCCTCCACTAGGGTGCTATGTCGTCTGCGTACGCAATGATTTCACACCCTTGTCTTGAAAGCTGCCAAAAAAGGGGATCTAGGACAAGGTTCTACAGAGTTGGGCCCAGTATGGATCCCTGCGGGCATCCTTTACTGACCCCAACTTTTACGTATGAGGACTCGACGACCCTTCAGGTAATCTCTTATTAGTTTGTAAGACTCCTGGGGCATGCTTTGCTTTTCAATGCTGTTAGAACGTCGGGCCACCAGACATTGTCGAAGGCGTCCTTTATGTCCAGGAAGATTGCTACAACGTATATCATACTCGATTCACTCTTAGACTTATGCAACTGAACTATGGCGTCCTCGGTAGATCGCCTTCTCCTGAAGCCATACTGTCTTGGAGATAACCTTGTTTCAATGATCCTATTTAGCTTGTTCAGTATTAGAGCTTCAAGGGTTTTGCCGAGTAGTAGCAAGAGGCAAATGGGCCTGTAGGATACAGGATCCTCAGGTTCTTTGTCCTTACCCTTTCGGATTGTTACAACATGACCAACCTTCCACTCATTTGGGAAGACCGAAAATCTCAAACATGAGTTGTAGATACTAATCAGGTCCTGGCTGATGGTGGACAGTGCTGTTCGAATGATAACCAAGTCGAAGCTATTTGGGCCAGAGGTCTTACCCAGCTTCATCTTGGCCATAACCTGATTCACCTCAGAGCGATTAAATTCGATCTCGGCTCCCATCGGTGGAAGAGCATTAGCCAAGGATCTCATATATTTTTGCTCTTGCGTTTCATCCTGCATATTGTCTGGAGTAAACAGGGTGTATACCACTGGCGTGACGGTGCTAACCCAGTCCGTCGTATAAGTGACATTATCCAGACGGACGTTACAAGCAACTTCCTTAATGGACAACGTACCCACGTGTAGTCGTTAAGCTACGCCCCAAGGGTTCTGATTACTTTTACTGTAAAAAAGTCTTGCTATTTGGTCTCTTTAGTATTCCTGAGTAGACGGACATACTCCTTTCTGGCTTCTTTGTATTTTTTCTTGAGGTGCTCCCGTCTGACGGGATCACGCTCTTTCTGGAATACTCGACGGGCTCGATTTGTAGCCCTTTTCAATCCATCTAACTCAGGAGTCCAGCTGGGAATCCTCCTAATAGCTACCCTACTCCTCGGTATGGCAGCATTGCATGCTTCTCTCTCTCTCTATAATCTCCAATTTGGAGCCGGACATTTCTTTAGGGACCTGGTCCCATTCATACTCGAGTACAGCGCAGAAGGTATACCATTCGCTTTCTGTGTGGAATATTGCTTTAGTATTTGACTCTGATTTGCAGCACCTGAACTTGCAGATGTCCTTGCTCCTATTAGGTGGAACGTGATCGTTCTATGATCACTCGAGGTCCAGTCCTCTCTGACGGCCCATCCTGTGATGAGTGTCTCGAGAATTGTGGTGACAAAAGTTACGTCCACATTTCCCTCTCCAACTTTGTTGGAGACGGTAGCGACACTACCGCGCACGTTGGCGATCCGGAGATTCCACTGCACTATAAAGTTTTCCAGTTCTTCCCCTTTCCGGTCGATGCGATCAGACCCCCACAGGGGGGATCTGGCATTGGAATCAGCATCTATCAGCACCATCCTCCCTCGAAGTGCGTGCAGCAGCTTACTCAAGTGAGTAATATGCATCCTTATTTCATGGCTCAGCTGGAAGTATCCACTGACCACATACATCGTTAAAGAACGCAACCCAACCTCCGCTACAGCGAAGTGTGTATTTATTAACCTTTAGACTGCCGGGATTTGAAAGAGTACTCAGAAAACTGGTATATAAGGTATCGTATATCAACGATTGATCATACACAAAGTGTCGATCAGGGGGTGCATCAAAATATTGATTTTCCGGCAGGGAACTGAACTGCCTATGTTAAAAATTTCAAATTTTAAAAATATTATTTTTTAATGGTAAAAAGTACATCTTTCTTCATAATAATATTATATAACTTAGATTTATCGATTTAGTTAACTATTTAAAGTATTTTAAGGGTTGTTAGTAAAATTTTAGGTGTTGTTTTGAAGGTATTTCACCCCTTTAGACACGGTTTTCAAGTTTCATTTATTTTGTAATGCAACTTCACATTTCCGGAGTATTTTTTGACTCTGAATCCAATGATTAAATTATAATAAGTCCAAAAACCATCCCTAAAATAGGTTATGTTTCTTTTTTTTTTGTTTTTTGTACTTTTTTTTTATTTTTTATTCTTTTTTTTTGTTTTTTTATTATTTTTTTTTGGTAATATTATACAGATTTTAAATACTTTGGTGTAAGAATTCTAACTTATGGTAAAGATTCTTTAGTGTGATAAATTTCAAAACAAGGTTCAATACATAGAGCTTTAGAACATATTGAACACTCATATGTAGATCGGGACTTTTTGTTGAGCATATGACATAAAGCACATTGATGTGGTACAAAACAATAAATATCCATAGTTCATCTTCAGTCAAATCAGTCCATGGTTTCATGTTTTTTCGAGTTGGCTCAGGATTTTGCTCTTGAAATAGGTTTGTTTGTTCTACGATAAGGTTTACAAGAAATGGGTCTAAAATATATTTAAAACATTCTATTGTTGTTATTTTATTTATTGACACTTCAGGACGTAGTTGAGCTTTGCCAGGAAAATCTTTTATCGACGGATAAAAATAAGGATCTAAGTATACGACAGGTGCTTCGTAGTCATCATTTGGGATATCATTTGAATCAATATCACTCGCAATGCCTCTATCTCTAACATCTTCTTCAGGCTCGGATTCTCCACTACTCCAAACATTGTTTTCTACATTCATTGTATTACGCAGTTTGTATAATAAGAAATAAAACGAAAAAAATACTGTATTTTCAATAAAAAATATCTAAATTCAATAAATTTGGAGTTCAATCTCCCAATTATCTTATGCAAGAGAATAATTTATAAATTTATTTCTGATTCACTATGTTAATTTTTCATAAAAATTATTTTATGAAAATAAATCTATTTATAAGCCACATGCAAACAAAGCAACATATTTTTCCAAAAAAACCTAAGATGAAAGCATCATAAATATGGGTAGCAGGGAGGGAGGGACGGCGGGGGGGGGGGTTGAAGTGAAAAAAATAAATTCAGTAACTACAATTTTTATCAAAATAATAAAATATATTACGTTGATAATTTTAGATATTTGCAAACAAAGCAACGCATTTTTTTCAAAATAAATAATACAAATGGTAGTACAAGGCATAGAACGGGTAAAAAAGGATAAAGAAGGGTTGAAAGGGGTGGGGAGAGATAAATTTATATTAAATTGTATTCGATTGTAGTAATAAAAACTTTTTTGAAATTATATTTCGTTGCAATTATGGTCAGATCGATAAAAAGAAAAAACCGCTTGTGCAAAGTAAAAATGATAGTTTTAAGGGATGTTGGGTGGGTGAAAAGGGGTGTAAAGGGGTAAATTTATCTTAACTGGTTGTAAAATGTAAAAACTCTATTAAGGTTATGCATATTTTAGTCTAAAAATAAAGATTGAAGAAGTTTTTTGGTTGCGACAAAATATTGATTTTCCGGTAGTCTAAGGTTAAGTGCGTTAATTATAGCACGGTCACCTTGGGATTGTGGACTGCTATAGCCAATCAGGGGATTTGTCTGTTCACATATACCATTTTTATGCGCAGCTCGAATCCCTCTATTCGGCTACTGCGCTGGTACGGCTCCTGGAGAAGCAGAATGTCTACGCTTCTTTCCACACATTTTAACCTTATCTCTGGAGTGACCCTGCGTGCTCTTCTGGCATTTAGCTGCGCAAAGCGCAGAACAGTTCCACTTCCATTATTTCGTGCGTTACTGGCCAGAGTCCGTAGAGTTAACTAATCTTTCCATAGCAGCTTTGTATGCTGGACGCTTAGTGTTCATTGCGCCATGTTTTTGCGCCCTTTTTGACTTTTTTCAATTGACGCATTGTAGATCCGCGTCTTTAGTTTTTGCATTCTTTGCTGCCATGTCCCTCATGTCTGCAGTAGGAGCAGCATTGTTCACCTTTGCAGTGTGTTGGCTACGTGCCTGTAGCCTTGACACTTGTAACATTTGGTGACTCTGAGGTAATCTTGCACGCGGCAAGATAACCACTCTATGTAAATCCTTTTCTTTTGGAATTTTGCCCCGAATGTTCGGAGTGACTTCGACCACCCAGTTGGTTACTGCGTCTCTCCTCTTGCCCGTTTTGAAACGGGGTTTGAAGAATTCGGAGAATTTTTCAGTTGTTGAGGCCAGTCCCTCGTTTTGTTCATAAACTGCCGAGGTCACCTCATCTGGTGAGATGTCCTTAGGCACGTCATAGATGATGAGCCTCAGCTTGCTCCTTGTTAGGGCCTCTATTTCAAAAAGTTCCATCAGACTTTTTGAGGCTTTCATTTTTTCCAACCCCGCTTCGGTTGCTATTTTCACAAGGAGATCCTTCCTGGTCTTCCTCAGATTCTTGATCTGGACCTTCGATTGCCTAGGGTTGAAAGTCTTTTGCTAGACTTCCTTTGCTCTACTTGTTGTGCACTTGTGACCACCTTGGGGGTGGTTTTATTGTGGCTTTAGCAATCTGGGCCGTGGGAGCGATCAGCTTCTTTTGCCTGTCAGCATCATTGGAGATCGCAGCTGCATAGGTCAGTGGTCCCTTCACTGTTTATTTTGCTGCAACCTCGTGCAAGGCCTCCGACTTAGTCTCCGTCCGAGCACATCTGATGGCCATTTCAGAAATGACCACCACTTGAGGCTTTTAAGCTCCTCCTTCCTCAGTTCCGGATCCCCCGATGTTTTGAGGACCACTTTTATCTTTTCTTAGAGGTCTGCACTATGTACTAAGACCTCCAGGCAGTCCATGGGAGAGCTGCTAGATGGACTGCCTTTAGGAAGTGGCGCTGCGTAGTTTTTTGTGCTGCTTTCTGCGGTACCTACTTCCTCTATTGTGCTAGGCATTTTCTGTTATTGTTGTTGACAAGACCTTTTCTGTTTCTGCCCTGAGGAGGGGCTTTCATCTTTCTCTTCAGATTTCCTTTCAGTCGGCGGCCTTGACTTGCCTGCAGCCTGGATGGTATCCTTAGAGTCACCAGCTTTGGTGACCCTTATTAATGGCGTTTTGCCGGCTCTTAGTTTGCTCGTTTTCGTTTTGGTTGTCTCCCTCTCGGCAGTCTTGGCTTTGTCTTTGAGCTTCCTATTCTCCCTATCCTTCTCCTTATCCTTCTCCTCCTTTATACTCTTTTTGGATTTGATCATGTTGTCTTACGTCTACTTACTGAGGTCGCTATTAGCATCCCGTTCGGTGGATAATAAATTTTGATTACGGGCGGTATAAAATTTCACTGGCAGTTGTAGTGGCTCCCATCTTCTGCCCTGGAACCATGCATCCCCTATCGCAATTACCATACAATTTAGAATTAGGGGGGTTTTTATAGAGTAGTTCCTTCTCTCGACCGGGCTATAAATTGCGGTAATTAGGAAGCAAGCGCCAATTTCCCACTCCCGAGTGCACTAAGCCCGTTAGGTCAAAAGCTCGTTTGATCCTATCCTGAAAGACCATTGCTGTATTTTAGCCGCATTCTCCATGCACGCTCCATTCACTAAAGATGAGGGATACGTTACCCCGGCACACGAACGTGGACATAAAATGTTGGTATTTTAGCGCCGAAGTCAACCGTGATCAGTGATCACCGTGAATTCCTCTCCCAAAAGGTAGCCTTTAAATTTCTCTTCGGCCCAGAGTACGGCGAGATATTCTTTTTCGTTCATCGTGTAGTTTACCTCCGCCTTAGTCAATGCACTAATCGCATAGGTGATAGTGTGTTCTTCATTATCCGTGTCTTGACTAAGCACGGCACCGAGAATGTAGTTGCTGGTATCGGTTTGTAGGATATAGGGCTTACTCTGTATGGGGCGCGCTAATACGGGAACTTGCGTTAGGAAGATACGCAGTTGGTTAAATGAGTTTTCCTGGGGTTTGTCCAAGTGCCATCTCACGTTCTCTCGTAAAAATTTACTTAGTGGTGCCTTTACCTCCCGCAAGGATATAATGATACGCCTGACTCAAGTCTATCTTAGAAAGATAACTAGCGTCATGCAGAATATCCAATAGCACGTCTATGTGAGGAAGAGGATATGTATCCTTCTTCGTCACCTGGTTAACTGCACTGTAGTCTATACAGAACCTGATATTGCTGTCCTTTTTGACATGCTCACCGGAAAACTGCTCCAGGAGCTTTCCGAAGGTTCTATGATGTCTTCGGCGAGAAGTCTGCCGACTTCTGCGTGGACCTGCCTTAATAATTTGTCCGGTATGCGGTAGAGACGCTGTCTAATAGGTCGGTGTCCTTGCACGTCTATGTGATGTGGGGGCATCTGTGCGAGCCTTAGAGCCCCTGTTTGTTCCAGTATTAACTGATTTAGTAGCCGGTTCAGTTGTTGTCTCTGTCTCTGCTCCAACGTGGCAATCCCATTTACTGCTGCTAAGGCAGTGATTACTTGTACTTCGTTGTTCGCACGCGTCACAAAGTGTCTTATTATATTTCTTAGCATATGCCAGGTCGCCTTCGCGAAATTAATCATCAATGGTAACTGCATCAGGATATCCATCCCGAGGATGATTTCATACGTTAAGAAGGTAGACACTCTGAAGCGCGTCGTAATCTGTTGCCCATCAGGAGGAGATCTACTTGTCCGTCGTTGGAGCAGATCTTGCCATCTGGCAGCTGCAAAGACTACGTAATTCGTATAATAAATAACGTTTTTCCCTTGACCCGCTTCTAGGTTCGTCCCGTGGTATTCTGGATATCGGGTAATGATTGAAAAAGGAGTTTATAAAGTATATACGCCCTTATAAAACCTCTAATAACAAAAGTAATTATACCTTCGAAAAAACATGCTTGCCGAGCGGTTCATGCCTGGAAGCTGCCGAAGGGAGATCCTGGGTGGGGAAGCGAGTCTTCAGATTGCCTGTCTGGGTGACCCGAACCATCTTTGGATCCCGCTGACGGCAGGATGAGCGGCTGAACGCTTAGCCAGCGCCAGCCATTCGGGTATGGCTAGTGTGTCCTGGCACGTGATGCTTTCCGGAAACTCCCCAGAGAGCAGAGCACCTTAGTGTTGGGGTGTGAAGCTCCAGAGAACGGAGGCGGGCTAGCGTGTTGGGGCGTGCTATATCCTCCGGCTTCGTAAAGGAGCTTTACACGAAGGTACAAGCAGGAATGAATCCTTCAGGCAAGTTTTGCGGAGTCATCCTGGTGAGGTGAAGATCGAAGGGTCGATGGAAGCCGACCGCGTGGGGGATAACGAAAACATCACAAAGAAGATTTAAAACACAAAATTAAAGAACAGTTGAGGAGCATGGAGGAACAGGAGACGGCCCAAAAAAGCAAGGGGCTGAATAGCTCGAATGTCATCACTACTGTCAGTAGCAGTGGAGCTGGCAGTGCCACTGGGGTGGAAGGCCGGTCCAGACATCGAGAAGGAGATAAGCAGCAGTACCAAGAAGATCAAGACCTCATTGATTCCATCAACAATTTGTTCAAAATTATGATGGAATCAATAAAGAAACAAAGGAATGTGAACGCTTATATAGGAGGAGCTATAAAGGAGGAGCTTCCGACTTTACAAAGCCAATTTGAGGAGTTTGTGAGCAGAAGGTGCTTTAGAGCGCGGCGCCTAAATACCCCTGAGATCGCTGAGAATGTGAAAGCCCAGAAGAGTCACCCATCTACCTCTCCAATGGATTTACATGAGGTCAGGAGAAAAAAGAACAGAAAGAAAGAAAAAGAGACCATCAAAGAAAAACATGTGGTCGCCAAATTCTGCCGTACGGACGTACTTACTCAGCCCGAGCAAGATTTGCAGAATGTCCCCACGAGGCAGAAGAACAGAGCGGTCAAAACGGAAAAGAAGACAAAAAAGAAGAGATCTAGTAAATCAGGAGAAGCGTTCAAACAGACAAAAACGAAAAGGACAAGGCGTGAGTCGTTGTTCTTCAAGCCCGCGGAGAGGATGACCGACGTGGAGATCTTTGAAGGGATCCGCCGCCAAATCACAGCATGGGCTGATCAAGTACATCTGCTGAATATTAAACGGCGATGTCCTGATCGAATTTAAAAAGGCTTTGGCGGAGGGCTGGGACGGTTTCACTAACGCCTTGAAAGTGGCCATCGGGCAAACCGAGGCAGTATATGTTGATACGCGGAACATCTACGAGACGTAGATGTTCCGCGATACCTGACGAAGTTAGGGTAGCCCTCCTTGTCGTCTTGCGGAACTACACCGGCCTCCCCGAGGTGAGGTTCATGAGGGACAATCAACTCGGTAAACGGCTGGCCATTGTGACCCTCTCTGAGGAGGCTGGCCAACGACTGCTGGAGGCTAGAATGGTCGTTGTTGGATGGGTGCTTTATGGCCTGTGGCAGCGCGTCCAGGTCAAACGCTGTTACAGGTGTCTCGGCTATGGAGACCGCGGCTCGGACTGCGGCGGCCCAGTCAGGAGCAGTGGGTGCTTCTGGTGCGGGCAGCAGGGATACAAGGCCACAAACTGTAGGACGTCTCCGAAGTGTTACCTCTGCCCGGAGACTATGCTTACAGCGTTACACCACTTTGCAGTGTCTAGGGATTATGCGGTGTTTCGCGAAACCTTAGCCAGGTCTCGCCAAAATGGTTATAGTCTGCAGGCAAACCGGAACAGAAGTCGAACTGCGAGCAAGCTACTGACACAGATCTGTCTTTAGCTGTGCAGCATTTCTGTGCAGCATTTAATTCTTGGGGAATTGTCGATCCTGGCCAAGGCATTTGTGAAGTACCTGAGGATAATGCTAGATACGAAGCTCACAGAACATTCGGCTTCCGGAACATATTCAGAGGTCGGCGGCCAAGGCGGCGATGGTGACGGCCTCCCTTTACAGTGGCATGGTCAAAGTAAGAGGACCACGCCCTTGCATCAGTCGGCTGCTACTACGAGCTGCTGAGTCACTTCCATACAGATGAAGAGGACACTTTGCCAAGTCGAAGCGAATCAGCAAGCCAGAGAGTGTTCGCGGGCTTGCTGGCAGAGGAGGTGGAAGCAAGATACGCGCGGAAGGTCGACCGCCAGACTTATATGTCAGGTGGCTCCGTAGATCGGTCAGCAGGATAGGGAGGTTAATTATTATCTCATCCAGATGCTGACCGGCCACGGGTACTTCCGCGCGTACTTGCACATGATGGGCCAAGTCGCGGATCCAAGTTGTATATACTGTGGATCAGCAAAAGACGATGTCCATCATACATTTTTGTGTTCGCGCAGTGTGAGCAACAGCTCCTGGGGGAAGATGATGTAAGGGTTAACCCGGAAGGCATTGTCCCCCTGATGCTCTCCAGCCAGAAGATATGGAGAAGGGCTGCCTATTTCGTCCAGTATATCTTCAGGCGGAAGAAGGCGGACCTTCCCTAGATTCTTCCATTTGGCTGGGATCTGGCAGCGCCCAAAGGCGAACATCCTGGTTCTCTCCCCGAAGTGATGCCTAACGACGGTTTCCGGGAGTTGAGCCAGGGAGAGGAGCTCTTCTCGGTGCACAGCTGTCAACTCAGGCTTGCAGCTCTTTTTAGAACTACGGGAAGTTGTTGAGGGAATGCACCGAGCAGGTAGTTTTTTAGAGGATATGTTTTCGTGTTGGTGATTCCCACATACCCCGGGACCGTTTCCCGAGATTCATAAAGGATTTTTCTCCTCCTCAATACAAAAAAAATAATATATTTGGTGAGACATAGCAATAAATAATATTTCATTATAACTGGGTTTTGTTTTATTAAGTATTAATCTGATTTTACCTTTTTCATTAACATTTAATTTATTTTTATAATTAATATTTAATTAGTATAGGCGTGAAAAAGAAAAATAGTAATTTATTATTCATAACTTTTCGTTTTTTCTATTGTTTATCTATAAGTAGTCTATGTTTATTTCCTTTCTTTTTTTCCATACAAGTATATCTAAAGATATATTCATGAAACTATCAATTTATATACGAGGGTGGTTTGATAAGTCCGTGAATTCTCGAAAGGTGGCACTGTTATCGTAAATATTTTACTACTCTAAGAGACTAGCATCTCATACAAGTTGGTATACAAAGTTTCAAGTCAATACGTTGATTAGAAAATTTTTGATAGTCTTTTGAATTTAGTGTTGCATTGTTTTTACAAAAGCATGGAAAAAACGAATGTTGAGTGGTTATTAAACATTACTTTCTGCGTGAAAAAACAATTAAGGAAACTGAAGAAAATTTTAAAAAATATTATAAGGACTCTGCTCCATCACATGGAATGATTCATAAGTGGTTTACTGACTTTCATTGTGGTAGAATGAATACAAGTGATGCTGAACGGTCTGACCGCTCAAAAGAGGTGGTCAATCAAGATATGAGCAATAAAATTCATCATATGATACTCTAAGATCCTCGATTAAAGATACACGAGATTAGTAACACTGTAGGAATTTCGGCTGACGACGTATTTCATATTTTGTATGAAATTTTGAATATGAGAAAACTATCTGCAGAGTGAGAGAAGTCCAGTTCCTCGACCAAGAGGGACGTGATCTTCGTTTAATCGATCGTAGTTGATAACAATACGAAAGAGTTTAACCTGACGATTGACCAGCCTTCAGTCGAAGAACCATCGATGATATAGAGAATATAGAGAACCATACAACTTTAAACCAAACGATTTAAAGATCTCTTAAAGGATATATACTCCTCACCGAAAACAGTACACCAACTCCTTGGTGAATTAAGCAGCGAATTCTAAAAAAAACGACGAAAAAGTAATAGCTTACGCAAACCGAATGCGGGATATTGGTTCACAAATTCTAGAGGTTAATAGGTTAGGGACAAAAGGAGCGAATACATGCGAATTCAAAAAAGGTATTGAGGAGGCTATAATCGAATCTTTTAAACTGGGATTAAAACTCGCAATGAAACAAAGATTGTAAGATAAAGAAGGTAAAAGAACCTATTGCGCTCGAAAGATAGCTAGAAGGTCAGAAATTGTTAGGAGACCGGCGAGTATACACGAACAAATCGTCAACAAACCGTTTTATGTGGATCCAAGGGATGCACATAAAACATTATCTAGTACACCATTCGGACACTGCGAATCTGTTTGTATGGCATTTGGCTTGAAAATGAATTTCAAAAATGAATGGATACCTGGTTACGAGGAGTTCAAGGCGGTAAGCTATTTATATATTTAGACGATATCGTGATATATGTAAACACTCTAAAAGAACACGATGAAAAAATGAAATTATTATTAGAGAGATTCGAAAAAGCGGGAGTAAAACTACAAATTGATAAATGTGAATTTTTAGAAAGTGAAGTAAACTATTTGGGTTATAGGCTGTGTGAAAAGGGACTTGCTCTGACCCGCAAAAGATCGAAGCAGTAAAAAATTTCCCTCGAACAAAAATTATTACCGTAGATTTATAGAAAGATTTTCTGGTATATTAAAGTCCTTAACGACATTACTACAAAAAGGTACACCATTCGAATGGACTGATAAAGCTGAAGAAGACTTTAAAACATTAAAAATCCTATGCAATGCACCCTTATTGCAAATTCCAAATCTAACACAACCATTTAATATACCGACAGATGCGTTCGGATATGCAGTTGGAGGTGTTTTATCTCAAGGAGAAATAGGCAAACACTGAACAATAACTTATACTTCTCGAGTTTTAAGCAATGCAGAACTTAAATATAAAGGTTATGAAGAAGAAGCACTTGCTGTCAAGCATTCGCATTTGCTCTTATGTATACGAGACGAAAATAACAATTGTTACCTATAATCCGCCTCTAGCAGATCTGAATACTTGCGTACAAAATGGTGCTTTCAATTATCGGAATTTGATTACACAGTTTTATATACGATAGGAAGATTGAATTCGAATGCAGATGCATTGTCTAGAAACCCTGCTAAAGTATTCAGAACCAATGTGTAAACGAGATTAGGACGTACGCTTGATAATATGCCTCCTAAAATAGTAAGGTCAAGTACAAGTTACGCATCAGGCCAGGAACCCCGCAAAAGGGGACGACCACAGAAAGTTGCACAAGGGAAAATTAAATTAACCTCCACATAAGATAATCCTAAAACAAATCCACTTAAAGAAGATTATTTCTTTATCAAAGGAATCTAAATCGATACCCATACTAGAGGAGCGTGAAATTTCACTCATACTAGAATTACGCAAAGTAAGTACCCTATCAAACTAATTTGATTCAAATCCCTTAGCAAATGAACCTGAAAAATTCCTAGAACCAATAAAAGACCTAAACAAAAAGCTACAAAAAATACAGCTTGTTATGTTGAAAATGAAAATAAATCAACAGAAAATTTTGAAGCTGAATCTAGGGCACTACCCCAATTATCTACTCGAGAAACGCCAAAAGAATCGTAATCTATTTCGTCGACAGTTTCTTCTTCGCCCAAATTAAAAAAACATCAAGAAATTAATTACAGCAAAAGTGAAATCGTCGAAACCAAAGATTTACTTTGCTACAAACATTAAACACAACTAGGATATAACTAGCATTGCTAAAAACAAGAACAGAGAAAATATAAAATCGTCAAATATATTTGACATGATGAAAACGATCTTCGCCGATTCTCCATTAAAAGTAATTCTTTGCAACGATACTCTTAAATACTTGCCCGAGCAGAAAAGAGACTAAATATTTTATGGATTACATAAGTCGCGTATAGGGCGACATAGGGGTGTATCAAAAACATGCAATAGAATAAAACAAAATTATTATTGGGATAACTTAAAGGATGATATACAATGGCGAATACAGCAATGCTCGGAATGTCAGTTGAAAAAATTATGAAGGTTAAAAACAAAGCAACCTATGGTGATTACTGATGCACTTAGAGCACCATTCCAAAAGGTAGCCTTGGATATAGTAGAACCTCTAAAAGATACTAGATTAGGAAATGAATATATTCTGACAATTCAAGATCAATTTTCTCAATTTTGTATGGAAGTTCCGATATTTTTTTCAGTACCATCCTGGATTTTTTTATTAAAAAATTTATCTGTAAATTCTGAACACCGAAGGTAATATTAACTGACTAAGATAAAAACTTCCTAAACAGTTGAATGAACAGAATAGCAAAGCATTTCAAAATTAAGAAGCTACGGACCACGACATTTCACTCATAATCCTACAGCTCCCTCGAACGTTCTCATCACGCTCTGGGGGAATTTTGAAAGCAATATACCTGTAATGACGAGCAGTGGGATAATTGGATTGATATCGTCATATTAAGCTATAATACCTGTGTTCAAGAGAGTACAAAGCATACGCCATATGAACTCGTATTTGGGAGATTAACACGATTGCCATCTACTGATCCATTATGGTAAGGAGATTTGCTACCAACGTATAAAGGATATTTAATAGACCTAGTGACATGGCTAAATGGCATACAGAAGTTAGCTTATGATAACTTAGTTTCTTCAAAACTTCGTTCCAAAAAATATTATGATCAAAAAATAAACAAGTAAAACTTTAAGCTAGGTGATTATGTATTTCTATTATCGGGGCCTAACCCTAAAAAGTTTGGAAATCAGTATTCAGGACTCATAAAATTTTAAGAATATTAAATAAAAATTATGTTAGGATACAAATTAACAAGAGTAATAATGTAGTCCATGCAAATAAACTTAGATTACCTCACATAAATATTTGATCCGGTTTAACTCAAATACTCATATCACTGAATAAACCACCTATATGTTCAAAAAAATATATGTTTATATACGGTATTCGAAAATACCACCGATATATTCAAAAAAAAATTTTCTTCATAATCCTTCATAGACCTTCATTAATTTTATATCCGAAATATGTAGTTTGTATAGCAGCATATATAATTTTTGAACACATTATACAAAATTAACTTGAAATAACAAAAACTCATGATTAAAATATAGTTTTCTTGGATAGTTAAAATATTAAAAACATAAATAGAAACTATAGTGAAAACTCTGCAAATTATGGAAACCTATATAGAAGAAGAAAACTGTGTCCACTATTTCAGTCAAATGTATATTAATATATATCAGCTAAGTCCCTGATGAGGAGCCGTAGCGAGCTCGAAACGTTGGACTGGATCTTTAATTAGGTAAGGGTGTTGGGGACAGTCAGATTGCACTTTACTATCAAAAATTTTTCAGCTAATATTTTATTTTCAGATTAGTCTACGGGGGTGACTAGATACAAGGAGAGTCTGACTATGATTATAATTTTAAATTTAAATGTTTATTTTTATTATTTTTGTGTATTGATGTATTAATGTTAATGTATATATGTATTGATATTGTTACATATTGTTTTCGATTGATTTGATTGGACTGAAAGACCAATGAAAAAATATTTATTCATTTGTATATAAGCGTCGACAAAAGTACAATTAAAGTATTATATATATATATATATATATATATATATATATATATATATATATACACATGAGATCAGACAATGAAGTACTGCAACAAAATTAAAAAATCGAGTATATTTAAAAATTAAGGTATATATCTGCGACTTCCTTCAAAGTAGCCCCCCTCGCATCTCTACACTTATTCAAGCGGGTTTTCCAGCTGTCGTAACAATTCTGGAACACTCCTTGAGAGAGCTCAGCGAGTACTCTCATCACAGATTCTTGGATGTTTTCAACGGAGTCAAAATTTCGACCTTTCACGAGTTTTTTCAAATGGAGAAATAGGAAAAAGTCGCAGAGTAATATGTGCTGTGAGTAGGGCGGTTGTGGTAACATTGCAATGCCTTTAAACGCCAAAAACTGAAAGACACTAAACGCACTGTCACAAGGGACATTGTCGTTATGCAGAAACCAAATCTTCTCGATCTCTGGACGCACTCTAAGCACCATTTTTCGTAATCTTTCGAGCACATTACAGTAGAATACTTGATTTACGATTAGTACAGGTTGTGCAAACTCTTTATGAACCATCCTTTGCTGTCGGAGAACTCAAGGAACATGGTTTTCACTTTGGAATTTCTCATTCTCCGCGCCTCGACTTGGACGCTCTCACGGCCTTTTTAAAATCGGCATGCCATCGAAGCACCTGGCTACGACTCAGGGCATCACTACCACACACTTTAAGGACTTTTTGGAAGAATTTTATCGCGCACCGTTGCTCTAAATGTTGTTCCTTCCATTTTCATGGTATGCACTACTTGCGCGTTGTTACAACATACTAAATAGCTGGGTAAGAAATGATCATACAAGCGTCGTCAAGGTCTCAATTGAGAGAGTAGGGATTTACTATTACGGTGGCAGAGTTACAGTGTTACAACAGGCCGAGAAATAAAATCAGTCGCATTACTGAATTGTCGGAATTCGTATATATATATTAGTTTCACAAAAATATTTTTTTTACAAAAAAGTTTCACTTCAGCAAAAACATGTCTAGCACAAATAGACTCGACTTGCCAAACAAAGCGCTGAAAAGAAAAATTTGATCAGTGTTATAAAGTGTATTACTCTCAAATTATTTACAAAAAAGTATACAATAAGCAACCAAGCGAACAAAATTTCATAAGTCTATTGGTCCAAACCGGTTTTTTATTACATTTCCATAAGCGCAATGTTAGATTTTTCGTATCTAAGGAGGCGGAAAATTGCGGTCAGCATCCCAGCTTCGGGGTCCTTCCAGAGAAGCACTGGTCTCATAGTAAGCATTAGCGGTACATCTGACGCAGTGGTGTTTTGGAACGTACTTGGCATGTCGAGTGGAACGCTATTATACCGATACATCAACATCTTGTGTATTGAAGCATCGCGACTCCCAGTGCCTTTCGGTACCATTCATGATATATTGGGTTGATGCTTTAGACCGTACCCCACTATATGTCTGTGCACAAAGCCCCAGTAACTGACAAGGCACCTTGAGCGGTTTGTCAGTTCGGCGCTGCAATTCCACGTATTTCTTGTATAGTATACAAAACGTCGATCTGAGCGCTCCCAGCGATAAGCCGACGTATATAGTACGAGAAGTCAGAACTGACCTAGCCATCGGCGTTAGGTCAGTAGTACGTAATGACCCTTCGCCTTTTAAATTTTTATTAACACGGCCTCACTATACGAGGAGGCGATTATGACCGTTGTTTGCACCTTCTAACGCCAGCAACGCCACCTCACTGCGTGCTGAGGACATAGCCTAACATCAGCTCGATCCACGTCTTATAATAGTAACATACACTCTCTTCAAAGGAAAACTTGAATAATATTGGACAAAAGAGTATACTGTTTATATTACTGATAATTAACTTGCCTCTCGTGTATTCGGGTGTGTCAAAGGTATGATTCGAATCTGGCAAAGGTTCTAATGAGTATCTAAGCCTTTACGCGGTAAGATACGGGTATCACTTCTGACAGGATTTAATAACTTTTGTTACCTATGATCCGATCCTGGAAACGAATTTTGCAAGGTAAATTCGTTATGCAGTCATAAACAAAATTCGCGTCGCGAGTATTAGCTACCTAACCCTATCACTGATAGTGCACGAACGTATAGGCTAAAAGTAGGTATTTAAAACCGATAATTACGAAGTAAAAGTATTTTTATCTTAATAAATTACTGAACTTAGAAAAATATTTTACATAAAGTTTTTATAAAATACTAACAACCGAAACAAGATTTTTTTTTCAAAAATCATTTTTATTCATCAATAGTATCTCCTTTTAGAATGATACAATCGTTCCAACGCCTTTACAACCTTTCTATACCATGTTTATAAAACGATTTATCCTTTGCTTTTAAATAGGCTTTAGTTTCGGCAAGAACTCATTTGAACAAAATTTTCTTTCCTGGAACATTTTTTTGAGATCAGCGAAGAACCAGTAGTCGTTGGGAGTTAAATCGGGCGAATACGGGGGTGGGAAGCCCGGCTCGTTCAATTTTGTCATTATTTTCATGGACTTGTGGCATAGTGTATTGTCTTGGTGAAAAAGGGTTTTTTTCTTCATGTACGGTCGTTTTGCTGCGACTTCCTCCTTCAAACGTACCATCAAATCAATATAATAATCACTCTTGACCGATTTACCTTTTTCCAAGTAGTCAATGAAAATCACGCTATGTATATCCCAAAAAACAGACGCCATGACTTTGTCAGTAGACTGCTGTGTTTTTGGATGCTTTGGGCGGCTTTCACCAGCCATGCGCCACTCAGATGATTCCCGATTCGCCTCCGGAGTGAAATGATGTGTCCATGATAGATTTATAGTCAAGTATCGACGCAGGAAATCCTTTTTATTTCCAGTAAATAGCGATAAACAGTTCTCCGAATCGTCGACTCGTTGCTGTTTTTATTTCACTGAAAGCAATCGCGGCAGCCACTTGGAAGAATCCTTTTTCATATTCCATTTTTCATGAAACATTGTATTTGGTTCATGAACAAATACGCTTCCACATGCCATCTGTGTCATTTCTGCAATCTCATAAACTTTTACTTTGCGATATTTTATTACGATTTTTAACACTTCATTCACATTTTTTGGTATAACGGCTTTCAATGGCTTACCCGAACGTTCCACATTATTTGTGTCCGTATGACAACGTTTAAACAAATTGTTGGTTTGGATGGATAGGAGTTCGGGTAATGTTTTTCAATCCGATGCTTGGCTTCTACGGTGTTTTTACCCATGTTTGACTCATTAATGTTCTATCAATACGCAAAACTCGCTTATTTCTATTTTTCAAACAAATTACAAATTGACTTCACTCTAAACTCGATAACTCTGCTGTTCGACATGAAATTTTTACACGATTCATGTAAAGGTTCATACTCTAGGAGAACGTGGCCAGTTTGGTCCTACTAGCAAGATCTCTCGGTTTGAGTCGGATTTATTGAACGACATGTTATAAGATTTTTAAGTAATACATTTCTTAATATGCTAAGGACATATATTATTATGTTTCCCTTTATCACAATCAGTAGGACATCGGACTATATCAGTGAACTGATTTATAATTTAATTACAGAATATTTTTTGTGTTAATATATTAAAATCATGTCTATTTAACAGTAATTATAATTAATTTAAAGTTCTATTCTTTATAAGTGTTTTTTAATTTTTAGTTGAAAATAACTTGTAAACTTGTAATTGTTTATTTTTTGTCTTATTATTCAAAATTATACGCGCATAAGTAAAGCTGTTTTTTTAAAAAGAATATTTTATTAATAATTAAATTTGAAACTATTTTCTATATTATTAAAAAACATAAAATGAAATAATTAAAATTATTTAAATATACTTTATTTATACCACAGGGAGTTTTGAATACGTAGCACTTATTAATAAATTTACATAAATAATATTATTATACAATTTCATGTAAATATGAAAATTTTGAAGAAACGTTTTACATTTGGGAAGTTTGTGAATAAGATTTATCTTTAAAATCTGATCATATAATTAATTAGATCCAATTAGTAAAAATTCTTTTCTAATGTCATTTATTATTTTTTATGTAATTTTTTTAGTATTCATTATTTTCAATATTAGAATTCTATTTATTAAAGGACTATAGTCATAGAATGGAAAGAGATAAGAAATGTATAAAATAACATATATATTTGCAAAAGGCATTTAATGTTTAACAATACTTTTCTATTAATAATAACTAAAAATTATGTGCAAATAATGAAATGAATATACTATATCGCTGATGATGATGATGACGATGACGATGATTAAAAAATATTAGAATTAATAATTCAAATCATAAGGTTTATACTTTGAAAAATCATTCAAATTAGTCGATAGTACTACAAACTATGAATAACTTATCTTCAATAAATATATTACAATTCGTAATAATCGTTAGAAAATGTTAGCTTCAAAATTATAATAATTTATAAATAATGATTCCAAAGAGTAAATTGTATATGTTTAATTTTTTCACAATATAAATCTTATGTAAATGATATTTGCATATCAATAATAATCATAATAATAATATAATCTCCTTTTACAAATCTTTGCACTTGAAGAAAAATGTAAAAATGTATCTGGAATTAATTCATTTAAAACTGGAGAATGAAAGCTGCGAAGCTAACATTGATGAAGTACCGTTTTTTGCTTTCGTGTCATCTGCTAAATACGTAGAATGTAGAATAAAATAGTCATCATACTAAATGTAAAAAAAATTAAGTTTTTATTTGTAGTAAAGGATAAAAATATCATTAGATGTTTAACACTTCTTTTTCTTTAATATTATCTTGCTACTGTTACTAACTAACTAACTAACTAACTACTATTAATCCCGATATACTGCTTATACGCCAACGTACTCTAATAGTATTTTATAGAGTGTGCATTGTTAATATTAAAACATCTAGTTTGACATATATATATTTAATGTACACAAACATTCATAAAACATTTCTTTCATATAATGATACCATACGATCACATTTGACTAGGACTGGTCGATGTAAATTCCGCGCATAAACTGAATCGGTAAATTTTTTTTCTGTATTGATACAACCTTTCTAGATGTCCGTATGAAATTTGAGCACCATATCTCTATTGGTGTACGTTTGTCAGCTGTTTATGTACGACGCGAAAAGTTTGTCGGGCGATATTCACTATCGAAAAAAAAGTTGATCAACGAGTTTGCTTGAAATTTTGTGTTTCCAATAGAATTATGGCTATGGAATCGTTGAAAATGTTGCAGACGTGTTTTTGGGAGTCTACTTTATCGCGAACACAAGTATTTAAGTGGCACAAAGCATTCAGTGAAGGTCATGAAGTCGTCAAAAACTGGCATCATGAAAGTTTCGCATCCACCGAAAATCAAGGTGGTGCTCATCGTTTCTTTCGCTTACCATGGGGTGGTTTACGATAAATTCATTCCAGGAGGTCAACAGATCAATAAAGAGTTCTACTTGGCCATTTTGAGGCGTCTACGTGAAGCAATTCGTCGTAAATGACCGGATTTGTGGGCAAACAATTCATGGTTTTTTCACCACGATAATGCGCCAGCACATTCCAGCATGAGTGTGTCTGATTTTTTGGCCAAACACGAAATGAAAGTTATCACTCAGTCACTGTATTTGCCAGATTTGGCTCCCTGCGACTTTTTTCTGTTTCCGAAACTCAAAAATCCGCTTCGAGGAACGTACCATGTGTCCATAGTCAATATCGCCAGACAAACTTGTTCGGTCGTAAACAAACAACTGACGAACACACACTAATGGAGATATGGCGCTGTATTTCAGACGGATATCAAGAAAAGTTGTACTAAGATAAGAAAAAAAATTTTACCGATTCAGTTTACGCGCACCAGTCCGCTTTTAAATGCACTAGTCAAATTTGATCATATTGTATATACTCCTAAAATTATTTAATGAAAGATCAACTTTTTAACACCTTTATATTGTCTATAAATAGCGTTATGTACAATGTACTTACTTTTTGCATGATCGTTTTATATTATTTATAAATTCTAAATCTTTGTGATATATTGTATAGTTCATAGTTTTAATAAAAAAAATGTGCAAACTAAAATGTACAAAAAAGAATGTTAATAATACATTATTTTTCAGTGATATAAAATATTTAACATTTTCAACTTATATCCTCATATATTTAACTTACATCCTCATAAAATGTTGAAATAACAGTAAAGATTACTAAAGATCTTAATGTACCTCAAATATTACACATTTATTTAAAAAGAATTCTTATAAATACTTCTAAATGAAGAGAATTATTTATATATATATATATCCAATCTTACTTGAAAATAATGCACTATCTCTGTCCTTCAATATGGACTTCATAATGTCCGTTTAAACGCACGGTCTAATATATATGTTAATGATCTTACTGCTGAACTTTTTTCGATGCATTTACTATTACTATATATATATATATATATATATATATATATTTAAAAGAAATGTTTCTGACTATTTGCTATAATCCTACACGAAATTTTATATTAAAAACTGCTTTTTAACCTTCAATACCAGCGAAAACGATTCTTCCGGTCATAAATAGTAGATATGCTTTGGAAAATTATGAATAAAGAAGTAATAAATAAGTTTTATCATTGATTGAAAATTCGAAATCTGAATTTAGAAGTAATTTGTCTAGCAGTCGCACGATATTGGCGATTCTCAAACTCGCCTTCGTGGCGCTACCGCGCCACTTGAGGATTACAAAATATTGAGGAGTAGTATCTTTAGTAAACAGTACGCAAAATAAACTATAGTTCCCAGTCCATCCAATGAATTAAAATTAATCGATTGTAGATTGAATATTTACGAAGGTTTGTGAAAAAATCTTGAATAGTTCAATATATTTTTATCAACGTAAATGTTTTATTTTATCATCTTTAATCTTGAATCTTGAATCTACTGCAATATAATCTACTACCTGTATCAATTCATAATTTTTTGAATATTCCAAACCAGTTAGATTACGAGAGAAAGATGATTTCAATAATGTTTATTGTCTTCAAGATCATTTTTAAATATACATCAATTTTTAATATATATTTCGTTATATTGCTGTTTATAAAATAATTTTTTGTCAGTATGTAAATTTACATTATTTTTTATTAATTTTTGTATTTTAATATCTTCTACTTGATGCAATCTGTCACTTATAAGATCACTATGATCTTTGCTTAAAAGCCAATAATATTGGCATTTGAAAAATCATTATCACTCAGATCCTCAATTACTTTTTCATAACGTTACAATTACTTTCTCAGATAAATTTTTAGTATTCTCATAAGATTCTGTTACTAGTGATTTAATGGAAAGTACAATTTGTTGACAATGAAAACTGGTTTTGAACTGATTTCAAATAATTTTCTTCATAAATAATTTCGAGTATTGCAAATCATTTTAAACGGTTTCAACTAATTCGTGTAAGCGAGTGGAATGCTTTTACAGAGTGAACAGACCCCTAGTGTATATTTATAGAATATGTATTTTGGAGATAAAAAAATGAAATAATATAGTATTTACAATTCCTTTGTTTATCAAAAAACTTTGCAAAGACGGGCCTGCAAGTATATGTCCAAATAATTTTGATAACTTTTTTATTGAATAATAATAATAAAGTAATAATTTCGAAATTTATACGAATTGGTACTTATGCATGTCTATATATGTATACTTGACAATGTAAAAATTGATTTAAATACATTCTTCTGTTTAAATAAGAAACAATTGAATATAATGTTGAAATGTCATCGTATTACTAGCTTTGCTAGCTTAAACTATAATTTTTTTTTAAGAATGAAGAATATTTACGTATGACTGTGAATACTAATCAAGAAAAAATATCATTTATATAAATACAATGCCTTATAAAGAACAGCTTTCAAATGATTAGAATGTCCAATACACCAGATTTACTTATTTTATACTTTTATATAAAGTAATTTCAAAGATTTATTTATCTTTTTTATTATATTAAATTTCGGCAATATTCATTGTTTACTTTTTAAGTGGCAGCCGCTAACGTTAGACATGTGTTTAACATTGAGCTTGGCTATTTTCGTTTGTCGAGCCTTTTTGGGTCTTGGCGATCCAGAATGGCTCCACTGGAACGACTGAGTCATACTTTCGACATGATATCCGTAAACCCATGTTTCGTCATCTGTTATAACACTTTTTAGTAGTTTTGCATCGTTATTAACTTCATTTAGCGATTCCTGAGCAACTTCCATTCGCCGCTGTTTTTGTTCGAAATCAACAATTTTGGAACAGATTTTGCAGCCACACATTTCAATTCCATGGCATGAGCCAACTGATATGCTAACATCATCAGCGACTTCTCTGGTTGTGCTTCGGCGATCGTTTCTAAACATTTCTTTCACTTTTTTCACGTTTTCATCGGTTGTTGATGCGTTTGGGCGTCCGGGTCGTTCGTCATGTTCAACGTTTTTGCGGCCATCTTGGAAACGCTTATACCACTCGTAAATCCTTGCTTTACTCATAGCAGACTCACTATACGCCTCTGTTAACATTTTATCAACTTTACTACACTTTATTTCATTTTTAACGTAAAATCGAATACAAATTCTTTGCTCCATTTTTTTTTCATAAACGAAAATCGTCAAGCTCCAAAAAGCACGTCTAACGTTAGCGGCTGCCACTTATAAAGTAAGCAATGAATATTGCTGAAAATTTTATCGTACTTCAGAGGCATGTGTACCAACATACTAAAAAAGGGAAGGTCGTGAACTCGACAAAAACTGGCATCATGAAAGTTTCCCATCCACCGAAAATCAAGGTGGTGCTCATCGTTTCTTTCGCTTACCATGGGGTGGTTTACGATAAATTCATTCCAGGAGGTCAACAGATCAATAAAGAGTTCTACTTGGCCATTTTGAGGCGTCTACGTGAAGCAATTCGTCGTAAATGACCGGATTTATGGGCAAACAATTCATGGTTTTTTCACCACGATAATGCGCCAGCACATTCCAGCATGAGTGTGTCTGATTTTTTGGCCAAACACGAAATGAAAGTTATCACTCAGCCACTGTATTTGCCAGATTTGGCTCCCTGCGACTTTTTTCTCTTTCCGAAACTCAAAAATCCGCTTCGAGGAACGTACCATGTGTCCATAGTCAATATCGCCAGACAAACTTGTTCGGTCGTAAACAAACAACTGACAAATGCATACTTATGGAGATATGGCGCTCAAATTACACACGGACATTAAGAACGGTTGTACCAATATGTGTAAAAAAAATTACCGATTTAGTGTACGCGCGGAGTTTAAATGCATCAGTCCGAGTCAAATTTGATCATATTGTATATATATTCACGGTGTCGTGTGAATATTCACAGGTGATCGAGTTTAATCAGTCTGCCATCTGGCCCATCTTCCGTGCGGTTCGACTGCCCCGTCCCGGAGCTTCCGATTAGCGGGAAAACCGCCTCTTCTCCGGTGGCCGGGAGAGCTGCTTCTATACTGCGAGGGTCTGCCACCGCCACCTTCCCATCGCTGATGGACCTCCACGACACCGGTGCCCCAATTGTAAGTGGGAGCCCGTTCTATTCTCTCTCTTTCTTCTCTGCCTTTGCGCACACTGTCGCTGCGACGGCCCTCGGCCTGCGCAGCGCGCCTCGCGACTCCGCTCGTCTATTATCCTTATAAGTTTATTGTTTATTAAAGACGACTTTTACCTTATTCGTTTCTTAATTCATTTTATGATACTTATTCCCGCTTCTTGGTGCATGCAATAATTCGCCCATCGCGGACTGCCCCTCTAACGAATCGACTCATTTCTTCAATTTCTCGTAAGAAGCGAAGCGCTGTTCAGCTAGACCATGAGTCATCGACCGGAATACGTGGTAGTCTAAAGGAGCAATATCTGGTGAATACGGCGGGTGGGGTAGGTCGTCCTAATTCAGTTCTTATAACGTTTCCATTACAATTTTTGCAAAATGTAGCCGAGCATTTTCATACTGAAAAATGACTTTATCTTGCCTTTTGGCATATTGTAGACGTTTAATCTTTAATGTTCTACTCAATTGCATCAGCTATTGTTGGTAACGTTCCCCTGTGACGGTTTGATTTTGTTGGAGTAGTTCATAATAGATTACTCCAAGCTGATCTCACCAAATGCACAGCATTAGCTTCTTGCCATGAATGTTTTGCTTGGCCATCGAAGTAGAGGCATGCCTAGGCTTACCTCATGACTTCCTACGCTTTAGGCTGTCGTAGTGAATCCACTTTTCGTCTCCCGTCACGATTCGATGTAGAAATCCTTTACGCGTTTGACTTTTGAGCAATTGTTCGTAAACTAATAAGCGACGCTCGGCATCTCTTAGCTTCAGTTCATAATGAACCCAATTTCCTTGCTTGTGGATCATACTCAGAGTCTGGAGACGTTGGAAATAGCTTGCTGAGTCATTCCTAAAACTTGTGCAAGTTCTTCTTGCGTTTGGCACGGATCTTCCTCTAGTAGAGCTTCGAATTCTGGGTCACCTTTCTGCATATACTTTGCACAATTCTGTGCATATACTTTCCACTGCGTGTTTAGTCTTCCACGTCAAAATCACCACTTTTAAATTTTTGGAACCCCTCCCAACAACTTCTCTCACTCAAATTAACATCACCATATGCTTCTATTAGCAGCTGATGTGCTTCTGCTGCAGATTGCTTTAAATTAAAGAAGTAAATTAACAATTCCCGAAGAAGTAAATTAACAAAATCTGCTTGAATAACACATTTATAAATTAAAGGAAAATCTCTTAAAAATTTGTTCCTAAATAATTTTCTTATTTTAATGTAGCTTTAACAATCAACAAAAAAAAAGAGAGAAAAATTTTTTTTTATGGAAATGTAAAAATAGAAATTGCACAAAATGAATCAAATGTTATAGTTATAAGATCGTAGTTGATAAGTAATGGTACCTAGTTATAGCAGGCTGATTTAGATTGTATCTCATCATTGTAAATATTGTTATAATAACCCCGACAAGCATATACTTATAAAATACTTAGGAATAATTATATCTGATAGTTATTAACACTATGCGTTATAGTGCGCTGAAGTTCATTGGAATTTGTTTATATGTTTACGACTTATAAATGTAAGGAAATAACATACCTCAGGCAATCACGGAACTGTAAACGAAATTATTACAAAAAAATCAGATCCCCTTAAATTTGTTGAATGATAAATGTACTGATTTTTGTATAATGTAAATACCCAGAGAAAAAAAAATTGAAAGAGGGCTACACGATACAAGCACCGTATATTATACAGAAGAATGATATTTTTAAGTTACTTATCATATTATTTGCTAATTGCTCAAATTAGAATTTATTATTATTATTATATTTTTAAGCCAATTCTATTCAATATTATAAGTCTATAAGTTAGACATCATTATTACTTATACATTAACCGTTATACAAATGTAAATATAGTTTCCACTTTTACGTGGTTTAAACCAGTATTCAAAGATTGTGGATTAGAGTACATTATACGCTTTTTAATGCCAAAATTAAGCAGTGACATTAAACCCATGAGCAGTAAGCTTTATTCACTGGAAAATAAAAAAAAAATGCCAATGGTTTTCGTAAATTAATCTTGACAAATAATTGATGCAAAAATAAAGAAACTTCCTATAAGATTACATAAAATAGCGACGAACGCGCTACGCTTATACAATAATGCAAATGGTAACCACAATCAATGAGTTAATTAATTTTTTTCCCTCACAATTATATTATCTGCCACAAATACTGTACAAGAATTATAAACACGATGAACGATGGTATATGCAGATATAATTTTCTTTGAGATAAGCCATCGCTGTAATTCCTATCGAATTCACGCAGGTACTATTATTGTAGTTACTCAAGTCTTACTTTATATTGTAAACCTACTATAATCCAACTGAATCTGAATTTGGCATGAAAAAATTTTTTTTGTTTCATTATATTCAATACCCTAATAATATGTTTTTGTTAATCATAAAAACATAGAAAATCATTCCTAGTCAATCATTAATTTTGCTACATTAATAAAATAATGTTCTTTAAGAATAAATCAAAGGGGAAACTACATTTCTATCATATTTATTCTTCTATGACATTTAATTTTTATTGATGCATACTAGTACATTCTTATTACTGAACGAATAAAACCAATACTCATAAACTATACATTATGTCAGAATTAAATTAATTCAGAAAGGTATAAAAAAAAAAAAAATATATTTCCAAACATAATTATTTTGACTTCAACAAAATTTTTTTTTTTTGCATCTGTAGGAGACCAAACGAATACAAGTACTCATAACAAAGTCATTAATCTACACAAAAAGTAATCATTAATTTAATCGTAGTTTTTTTCTTAACAATGAAAAGAAAAGAATTAAAATAATGAAAAAAAATGAATTAAAAAAAAAAATTAAATTAAATGCGTAGTTATATGTAAAGGATCGTAGAAGTAAAATACAGCACATGTTAGTTATAAGAAGAAGATTATTGCAACTGTATTGTTCATGCTGAAATGCGTCGTTACGAAACATTCACATATTTTTTTTCGGTTGCGTTCGAGAGCCGTGTTCCGTACGCCCGATCGCGGTCGGCCGTCGTCGGCCGCCGCCGTATTTTTCCCCCTTCTCAACCCATCCTTCTTCCCCGGCGAACATATATATATATATATATATATATATTTATTTATTTATATATATATACACTAGCATTCCCGTCTCGACTTCGCCCAAGATTGTAAGATAAGCAACTTTATTTATGTAAAAAATACTCAATGTATAAAAATATATTGCCTAGATAATTTTATTTATGATAATATTATCATATATTAAATATCTGCAGAAAAAAATAAGGAAGGTTCAGGACTCGCCGAAACAATGTCAGTGGTGTGGCTGTATTCAGTTTAGTTCCAAAAAGTTTCCCTGCACTATTTTTCAGAATATTTATGATTTTTGGGGAACTAATTATGATTATCGTAACAGCTTTAGACGGAAATTAAAAATTTATTCCTAAATCCATGCAAAGTCCATAAAGATCATGGTTTGTTCAATTTATCTTAGAAAAGAAAAGCAGTTGCAAAAAATTTTAAACCATAATCATAGAGCTCATTAAAATACATATTTTTCATTCTATACAGTTTTCGGTGCAAATAATATTTCTCGACAAAGTTCAACTATTCCGTTTCGGAGTTCTGTGGTATCTTCGTATACATTTTTTTCGAGAAATACTGCTTGTAGAGACGAATTAAATAGAATAAAAAATATGTATTTTAATGAGATGTACAAAGATTTTTTAAAATATATTTTTGTAAATGTCAATATTTCCCGAGAAATATCTAAAAGAAACTATGTTTATAGTTTTGAACTTGAGAATTCAATTTTCATCAAATGCCACTATGATAATTTTAATTAACATCCAAAAACAATCGACAAATCGATTATGTTCGTTTTTCGGAGTTCATCCACGATATCTGTTGTGGACTCACATAGCAATTTTTCTTGGAGCAAGCTTGCTGCGAGCACCCATTTCGATTGCCGCATGATCGCAACAGTCTTGGACAAAGGTTGTATTATCAAAAAATCTTCGCGAAATTTATATCGCAGCGATTATACTGCAAGCATAAACTATCAAAAAAATTTTTTTTAAAGTTATCGTGAAACCATCGAAATGTATTATACTATTATATCTTTTAATATATATATATATAGGGGATGGCAGGGCGTGTTGTTGAACACCCTTTTTTTGTTTTTCATTGAAAAAAATTCTGTACAATTTTTTAACTTTTAATACATACATATATATATATATATATATATATATATATATATATATATATATATATATATATATAAGCATTTGCCGTCTCGACTTTACTCAAAATAGTAATGTAACCGACTTATTAAATAGTTAAATATCATCTGTGTAAACAATCTATCTATAAATCTATATTCCTATAAATAATTTTATCCTCTGAGAATATTTCTCGAAAAGTAATCAATAATTTAATCTTGTGGTCCTCTGAAGCCCTCTAAAAATCATGGTTTGCTGAATTTATCTTTCTATATGTCTGTCTCAGGATCCGTTGAACAATTCTACGTTTGTTTGGTTGGCAGTGTCGGCTGGTGCTCTTCGCCGATTTCCAATCCCTCCATCTTTCTCACGGGCGAAGGGGTCCGCGGTGGGGTGGGCCAATTATACTCGGGGCCCTCTCCCGTTCGTGCTCCTAGCGGGCGTGTGTTCGTCGTTGCCGATCGACGCACGGACTCGAACTACTCCGGAGATGCCTGATAAATCGCCTCAGGGCGCATCTCCGCGGGTGGTCCCGGTAGCGGCCAGATCAGGCCTTCGCCTGACGTCACCCCCTGGGGAGGGGAGTACTCCCATTCCGGCTGGTGACGGAGCCCTTGTCCTCTTGCCCTTCCTCTTGCCGCTCTGCAAAGTCTCATGGCTGGACCTGAAATCAAAAAGAATGATGATTAGACTGACAGCTCTGCAGGATCGCGTTTACCTGTACATGATCCGTTGCCGGCTACCTCCGCGGCGCTCTGTACTTTTTCCGCTCTTTTACATTAGTCATCGCTATTCTTCTCGCGTCTCTCGTAGTTAGTACGTATACCGTCGGCGATTTTCACCTCCGTGATTTCTTTGGCGCCAATTTCGCTGAAAATCCTTGCGCTGCGTTCGACAACATGCGTACTCCGCGCAGTACGAGGTCGCCTACGGCGTATCTGATATCGCGTCGGCCTTTGTTTAGTGCTGAGCTTGCTTCTCCTTGGCTTCGTCGATATGGCGTGCTATGAGGTCGCGCAGAGCATCCGGGCGCTTCATGCGGTCCTGCCATACCTCAGGGCTCAATTTTACTGACGGGCTTCCCGTCTCTACCTCTTGGCGTAGGCTGTTCACCGGGCTAGGATGTCTCCCGTAATTCAAGAACGCAAACATCACCTTTGTGCTTGTCTGTACCGCCGTGTTGAGGGCGTGGCGCAATTCGTGCAGGTGCTGATCCCAGCTCTTATGATCGCTTCCGACGAACGTGGCGATTATGGTCTTCAGGGTCCAGTTGCTCCTTTCAACGGGATTCGCCTGAGGGTGATATGGCGGTGTGGTCACGTGCTTCATATCGTATTCCTCTAGTACCTGCTTTAGCACCTTGTTGTCGAACTCTTTCCCGTTGTCGGTCAGCAGAGTCTCCAACTGGATGAGAATGAGCTCTTCCAAGGCTCGCGCGACTGCCTTACCGTCCGCAGTGCGCAGGGGCTTCATTTCGATCCATCTGGTGAATAAATCTTAAAACATCAAGATATAGCGGTATTGTCCTTTCCTCTTGGGAAACTCCATCATATCTGCTGCCACGACCGCCCACGGGCATTCTACGATTCTCTGACCGATTAAGCCTACCGGGCCAATCTGCGACACTTTATATTTCTAGCACTCTTCACAGCTGCCGACGTAGTCGTAGACACCATGCTATACTCCAGTATTCGCGGGCTACTCTGTCATAAGTCTTCTCGACCCCCAAATGTCCTGACGAGGCTATGCTATGCGCGTCCTCCAGCACTCTTCTCCGGGCTTCGACCGGCACCACGAACCGCCATTCTTCTTGCGGGGATTAGATAGGATCAAGGAGCCGATCTTTACGATGCTTGTAGAGTAGTCCATTCTCAACTCTCCAGCTGACGAACTTGCTGGGGTTACTTTGCACTTCCTGTACTCTCTGCAGGTACCAGGAGTCATCTATTTTCTCGTACCCAGCAATCTCGTCCTCCTCACCTACTCCTCGTGATAAGGCGTCAGGAACGTGGTGCATGGCTCCTTTACGATGGAGTATTTGGAAGCTCCATTGTTGCATATCTAGTGCCCATCTCGCTAAACATCCCGTTGGCTCTCTTAAGTTCTGGAGCCATCGCAAAGCATTGTGATCCGTTATGGCCTTAAAGTAGTAACCTGCAAGGTACGAACCTCTCTCTAGGGGCTGCATGACCGTGACGAGGTGAGAGGACTTAAGCCGGGGGAGCAAGAAGGAGCGCTTGGTGGATGTACCAGATTCTTTTAGGTCTGTACAACACGAAGAGTTCCGCATCCTTCCCTGGCTCATGAGTATTTGGATCGGGAATTCGGATCCCTATAAACGGGCTCTCCGAACTGCCTGATAGGAGGATCCCTATAAACGGGTGTCCTGAGAATGAATGCGAAAGTATGGATGGTATGTATGGATGTGAGAGTCAGAGAAGAGGGTAAGGCTCCTCGGGTAACTAAGAAGTAGCCTGCGGCTGAGAAACGGCGAATCTCGGTCTGCTAATTCGCCCATAATCCAAAGTGTTAGATACCGTGCTGAAGGATGAATTGCACAAAGGTGAATGTGTCGCAAACGGTTCCTTCGGGAAACCAGGCCGAATCCCGTCGTATTGCAGACCTTACCCGGTAGTTGCGGCCTATGCCGGGTGGACTATATATATCCGCACTACTCGTGGGAACAGAAATGGAAAAATCTGAGAACACTGAGATGGAAATAGAGGGGGAGCACGAGATGGAAGAAAGTCGTGCTTTGTTTCCGGCAGAAACCATCTCGGAGGTACTGAGACCTGTTCAGGTTACTGAACGGGGGGAGACGAGTGCATATGAAGGCGCGGGAATGAAGTGGAACCTGAATGGAGCACAAAGGAGGAAACTCCTTAAACAAAAAGCAATGGAAAAGGGTCTACCTGTTCCTAGATCGGGGGTGGGGAGAAAGCGGAGGCAGGTAGAAAAGAGACGGGTACTAACCGTACTGACTACGTCGGCCTCGGCTAATTCGGGTAAGAGGGGACCCTCAACCAGCCTTGGGTCTACTGAGCAGGGGCTCAAGAAACCGCTCAAAAACGCAAGGAAGGTACGTATGCAGGGGCAGCATCTCACCTGCCTAGAGCGACACTAACGTGTGGTGAATATCTCGGTAGGGAAATGCCTGCAGAAACCTGCACGTCACTGAAAAAAGCAGTGGTGAAGAAAATCTGCGAAATTGACGATGACGATTTCGCACCGAGATTCAAAGAATCCTTTCCCAGAAGGGGGACAGTGGTGTTTGTCTGCGACGACAAGAACTCTGAGACCTGGCTGAGAAAGAAGGCTGAGAATATGAAGCTGGGGGACTCGGAACTCAAAGTCAGAGTAGTATCTCCGGAAGAATTGAAAATTACAAAAGTAATTACAAAGATTCCGGCGGAGATAGAATCTGTTTCCGGACTTCCTAAAGTTGATCCGAAGACAGAACAAAGGAGTGGATCCAACAAGATGGGCGAACATGAACAAGTCTGCCGACGGTAGTCTTGTTCTTGGTCTAGATGAACCATCAGTGGAGGCCCTCTGAAGCAGAAACCTAAAACTCTCGGTGGGGGTTGAGACGATTACCTTTAAGATACTGTCTCAGCAAAGTACCGCTGGAGCAAAGGGAGAATCTTCTACGGAAGGCGTATCTAAGAAATAGCGTCCTCAATGGCTATTTCGGGGATACGCTTTACCCAAATTAATTTGCACCATTCCAAAAGCGCCTCGGCGATCTTAACGAGAAGCCTGGGAAAGGTGCATACACACATAGCCCTAATACAGGAACCCTGGATTTGGAGGGAACGTATTAGGGGTATTAACGTGAAAAGGGAACCTTTTGTGGGGTCCAGAGATGGAAACGCGAGAGCTGGCATTTTCATCAAGGGAATTAATGGTTTTCTTTTGAAGGAGCTGAGCTGCAGGGACTGCACCACTATCAAAATAGAAATCGAGAGCAAAGACCGACATGTGTGAAGTATCATAGCTTGCTCAGTCTACGTTGCACACGATGAGGATATACCTATCTCCAGCATGAGAAAGGCGGTTGAGTTCAGCAAACGCTCGAATCTGGACTTGATCATTTGCTGCAACGCTAATGCACATTATATGTCATGGGGTAGCACAGATATCAACGCCAGAGGAGAGGCCTTACTGGAGTACCTAATCGGAAGTCATTTAGATATAGTCAACCGAGGAAATGAACCCATTTTTATAACAGCTAACAGAAATGAGGTCCTTGACCTCACTGTAGCATCTGTTAAAGCAAGGAGTATTATACATGGATGGAAGGTGGAAAAAGAACTATCCATGTCAGACCATAGGACCATAACATTCCAATTGGAATGTCTTAACACCAGAATGGAACCGAGGAGAAAATCAACAGATACCGATTGGGAACTATTTAAAGATGAACTTCGTGAAAGCACTGCTCATCTTAAAGCAGAATATGGCACTGAGTTTCAACTAGACTGGGCATTATGTAAAGTCCAGACAGCAATTACCAGAGCCTACGAAAACAACTGTTCATTGAAACCTGCTAGGAAACCTAACAGCGTATACTGGTGGAATGGGAAACTAGAGGCGCTGAGAAAAAGGGTACGCAAGGCCTTCAATAGGGCGAAGAAGAGGAAAAACTCTGAGGAATGGTCCATATATAAGAAAACAATGGGCGATTTCAAAAGAGAACTAAACATTGCTAAAAGAGAAGCATAGAGGTACTTCTGTTCAGGGACCTAGAACCTGTCTGATGTAGCTAAGTTGGCCAAAATCCTAACAAAGGATAATAACTATCGACTGCAAAATCTATGAGACGCAGCAGGTAGTTATGTAAACATATAAGAGGGCACACTTGAACTACTTCTAAAGGCTAACTTTCCTGACTTCATCAGGAATTGCAAAAATGAAATATACCACACCATCACGGAACGGCTGGTAGTTGCGGATTGAAAAACGGCTGTTCAAATTGTAACTTCGGAGAAGATAAAATGGGCGATTTACTCCTTTGAACCATAGAAGACACAAGGACCTGATGGTATCATCCCTAAGATGTTACAAATGGGGTGTAAAAGTATTTTAAAACTTATCACGGGAATCTTCAGAGGCAGTATCGCAACTGGGTAGATACCAGAGGTATGGAAGACATCTCGTGTCTCTTTCATTCCCAAACCTGGGAGAGGTAGTTACTCGTCGGTGAAAGACTTCAGAACAATTTGTCTCCGTCATTCATGCTAAAAACGATGGAGAGTGTAGTAGATTTACATATAAGGCAAACAGTGTTGATTAATAGCCCGATTTCAAGTAGGCAACATGCCTACACGACGGGAAAGTCCACTGAGACAGCTCTCCACTCAGTGGTCAAACACACTGAGAAGGTTTGGAACTCGAAGGAAACAGTAATAGGTGTCTTCGAAGACATAGAAGGTGCTTTCAATAGCACCACTAGGACTGCCATTGACAACGTTCTATATGCTAAGGGAATAACACCCTCTATAAGAAGGTGGATTATGAGTTCCTTAAGTAATAGAGAGGTATATAGTGAATGAAAAGGTAAACTCGTAAAAGGTAAAGTCAACGAAGGATGTCCACAAGGAGGGATACTTTCATCTCTCCTGTGGAATCTTGTAGCTGATGGCTTACTGCGTATGCTTGAAGAGGAAAGAATCTTCGCAGTCGCATACGTAGATGATTTCGCAATACTTGTCAGGGGCAAGTACGAAGAATAATTACCTGAAATTCTTCAGGAGGTTCTAGTAAAGGTCAATGACTGGTGTCAAGAGAGATCCCTGGGGATCAATCCAAAGAAGACCGAAGTTGTAACCTTTACTAGGAAATACAAGAGAAAAATAAAATCTTGCCTAAACTTCCGCGGGCAAGGTATACCGTATCTGGAAGGAGTTAAATACCTAGGTGTATACCTAGATAAGAAACTATCGTGGGGACAACACCTACGAATGTAGAGTAAAAAGATCATCAACATACTGATGCAGTGTAGGTCCACTATCGGCACGGGCTAGGGGCTTGAACCGCAGAAAGTTTTATGGATATATAAAACAATACTGATGCCGGGGCTGACTTATACTGCCTTGGTGTGGTGGAAAGTGATCGAGAATAAATCCTCTGCGAGAATCCTGGATCATATATAGGCAATCTCGCTAAGGGGAGCATTTAGATTAAAAAGGAGTACCCCTACTGCTGCTGTCAGGATGATGCTAGGTCTGGACAGCCTGGAGTTGGAAATAACAAGATCGGCTGATAGAATGATATGCAGCGGTCAGTGGGATAGTACTGCAACTAGACACGCTACCATTTGTAGCGAAATACTGAGAGGTCCATCTTTTAATCTCCCTCAGGATCGTATTAACAAAACTCTCTTTTTCGGGCAACGATATAAGATCAGAATACCGAGCAGAGAGGATTGGAACAATGATCTAAATTTGGGAGGTTATATCTGGTTCACAGCAGCATCCAGAACAGATGCTGGTACTGGATTCGGTATATATGGACCTGAACGCAGTTTAAATTCAGCCTTTAGACTGAATAAATATAACACAGTGTTTCAGGCAGAAATAGCTGCTATTGAAACCTGTGCAAACCGCTTAATGCAAAGGGGAATTAAGGGCAGATGCATAAATATATGCACAAACAGCATAGCAACGCTGAAGGCCCTCGATCAACCCTGCACTACGTCACTACTGGTCAAGGAAGCTAAAATTGCTCTAGACAATTTGACCAGGGCAAATAAGGTCTGTGTTACATGGATACCGAAAAAATTGGCCCGTAACGGAAACATGAAAGCAGACATTATGACAAAACAAGGATGCTCATCGGAGTACCATCGGGTAAGGGATACCGCTGTACCTTACCAAGAGGGATGCAATGTGATAGAGAGAAGCCTTGAGAAAGTAAAACTAACAACGTGGAAAAACTCACGCAGATACAGATAGTCCAAGGACCTTCTCCGCAGTAAGATCTGCGGATCGGCTCAAGGGATTATCAAACTAAATAAACGTGAAGCAAAGCTAATCCTGGAACTTACAACAGGACACAGCAATTTACGGTGTTATACACACAAGATCAGAGGATACAGTAACCTCTGCAGATGGTGTGCAAAGGAGGAGGAAACTCCGAGGCATTTCTTCTGCACGTGCCCTAACTTAACGGAATATCGCGTAAAGTGGCTAGGAGAAGATAACCTCGACCACGAGAGTTTTTCCAAGGTGGATGTACTCAGTCTTCTGGCATACTGCAGAGAATTGAATGTGACGGAAACCGCGGAAAATAATCAGGGGGAAAGGAATACAATGGTGATAGCTAAGTGTTCCTGAGCATATATTTGCACCCTGATATGGTTAGTGGGTTTAGTAGGTTAGAATCCTGCATACCCTGGAACCGGCTCCAGCGGTAGTCTCAGTTGGCGAGAGCCACTAGCCGTCAAACAATGGTGGATGAACTGCCCACTATCCAACGGAAAAACAGGTACGGACGCAGTTTCTTGATGGCCCAGATGAGTGCTAGGAACTCCTTCTCGGACGTCGTGTAATTTCTCTCCGCGGGCGTCAATACTCTACTGACGTATACGATGGGGTTCTCTCTGTCCTCGAACTCTTGCGTGAGCACAGCCCCAATCGCATAGTCACTTGCATCACTCTGGACGGTGAACTCTTGGGCAAAGTCAGGTCGCGCTAGCACAAGCGCTCGTGTTAAGGCTGTCTTCAATGTCTGAAACGCTTCTTCCTGATCCTCGACCCATATCCACTCTTGATTATTTTTCAGCAGCTTACAGAGAGCACTTTGATCTGCGAATTTTGCTGAATGAAACGGGTACACCACCCTACCATACCTAAGAATCGTCGGAGCTGCCGTTTATTCTTGGGTGCTGGGTACTCCAGGACGGGCGTGACCTTCTCCGTTCGTTCGTAGCCTCTCTCGGTCTCGAACGTATCCCAAGTACGCGACTCTGGTGCAGCCAAACTCACATTTCTTGCGATTGATTTACAGCCCCGCATCAACTAATTTCCGCAGTACTGCTTTCAGATACTTGATGAGGTCCTCAAAACTCTCGATCACGACGATGATGTCGTGTAGGTACGCGCACACCCAAGGCTCGTATTCGGACCCGAACAACGCATCTACGAGTCGCTGAAATGTCATCGCCGCATTCGTTAACTCGAATGGTATCCTCTTAGATTGCAAAAACCCCGATCCTGGTTCGGCAAAGGCAGTGTAGCGTTTACTACTTTCGGCCATTGGTACTTGGAAGTACGCCTGCTTCAAATCGATGGTCGATATGTATCGGGCTTTCTGTAGTTTGTCCAGAATCGCATCGATGCTCGTTATCGGATAGGCATCCTTCTTCGTCCGTTTGTTTAGGTCTCTGTAGTCTATACAGAACCTATAACTTCCATCTGACGTCTTGACGATCACGGGCACGCTGCTCCAATCACTCGCGGACTTTTCTATAAGACCTTCTCGGTACATTCTCTCGACTTCTTCCTGCGCTGCCTGCCACATTTTAGGTGACATGCGCCTCGGATGGTGCTTTACCGGCGTTTCGCCATCTACGATGATATGGTACTCGGTGAGGTTTGTCATGCCACTCTCTCGTTGGCTTTGGAGTATCTTCTACACTCGTCTTTCTATCTCTTGTTGCTCTGCGGGCTTCAGTTCTGAAATGCCGGCACACTCGGCTATAATTTGTGCTCTCTCATCGTCAACTTCTCGGTGGTGATGACATCGTGGTCGAGAGCATTAATTGCTCTTACCCTCACATGATCCTCGTGGCCTTCAATGTCCTTTCGCATCTTTATCTCTCCTGCTATGGTTACTCGGTCTCCCGTCGCTCCTTTGACGGTTGTGCACGACCTCTCCAGCCGATCTCTGTATCTGGCTGTCAGTACAGGTCCGAACAGTGTACACATAGCTCCTGGATCGAATAATGCACGGTATATCTCTTCTCCGATTCATCTCCGTCCGATTTCCGGTTATCTTTTCCCTCGCGGGCTGCGCAGGGTTAGTCGGCTCCTCGATTTCCGCTGGCCTAATGTCCTCCTCATACTCGCTACTCTCGTCTATACACGGCTCCCTCGTTTTCACGAGCTGCAAAGGTCTCGGAAAATCTCTCCATGATGTTCCAGCTTCTTCACAGTAATTCGACTCATGACTCTTATTTTCGACTGTATAATGTACAGTCTCTCCTCCCTCCGGGACTGCAGAAGGTGGATCTACCAGCTTATCAGTCCACTTGACAGAAAGCTGTGGCTGAGCCACGACATCTCGCTCACGGATAATATTCGCGGGCTCTAGTGCTCAAGGCAGAGTGAACTCCCTCGCGCACTTGGCTTGATGCTCTCTCATCTATTTGTTCGCCGAGAGTCTCTGACTTCCTGCGGGTGACTAGGGACTGCGCAGCCTACCCGCGCTCTCATCTTCCCACTGCGCACGTCTTGTCGCACAGTTCGTACACTTTTGTCACACCACGCACTTGGCAGACTTGACACGTTTCTCCATCTATCCTTTGTTGGTTTGGCCATGGCTTCTGTCGGTACTGTGCTGAACTATGTCCAACTTGGTGACACGTAAAGCACTGCCGGCGTGGGCATTCTGCGGCTCGGTGCCCCGATACGTGACAAGTATAGCATACGCCGGTGAACGTTGTCTCCTTTGGCGTAGACGTAAGTCTTCTCTCGGACGCGTTCTCAAATTGAGCCCTTGGCCTCATCTGTGGCTTATTCGCCAGTCGCGGTGTCTATTCTCTCGTCCATCTGATCGATTCTTGCGTACCGCCTAGATTCTTCTTTGGCTCTCGGGCATGGCTGCGGCTTTCTCTCGCGACGCGCGTGAGTTCCCCTCCGCTCTCTTCTGTCCTACGTTCGTGAGGGAGGTGTATTTGATACGCGCAATCATCTTGTTTTGATTATTGTGTGTTTGACCGCTAATCGGAAGCATTGCCCGATTATTTTAATTTCGGAAACTTTATTAATTCGAGTTAAAATTTCATGTGTATGAGACTGTATCGAGAATACAGCCTAATCGTCGCACTGCACACTCCGACGATAATTTTTCCAAGTTCTCCATTCATCTTCTTTGGAAACTTCATTTGGCTCGCCTTCACTTCCGTAGATGTATCATACAAGGCCTTTGGAATACAACCTAAATTCGATCCCGAATTTCCGCATATTGTAATTACTTTCATTAAGCTTTGCGAGCTCGAAAATTTCTCTATCAGCCATGATAAGAAATATTTTTTTTCACTCACACTGAAAGTAAACGACGCGAACTAAAAAACACAGCACTCTTTACACAGACGAATTTGTTCGACACGGCACTTATTTTGTTGCTATACCAGCATGGCAATATCTTTACTTCTCACTAGAAAAAACTATTAAAGTGGCACTATTAAGCGCTCACTTATAATCTGTGAAAGAAAACTCAGCAGGTAAAGTGTAACAAATTTATTTAATATAAAAGTACAAATATACAGAAATATAAAATAGCTACAAACTAAGCTTTAGCTTGTGACCACTCTACAAAATGTCTAAATTAGAAGTGTTTTCTGCCCTCTGCTGAGGGCATCACAATACCTCGCAGACGCAGCTTAACTCTTGCAAGAACGAACTTGACATATGTACCGTTACATGTACAGGTTTATTTTCAACCGCTCTCGTTACCTGGGCATACACTCACATTCGAATATGCAAGTTCGAACATGCAATTATAATTACATTTAATCACATTAAAATCTACGTTACCAACAGGCTTATGCTAATTAAGGGATTCTCCGATATTTCAAAGCATATAGAATTTAAGTCGAAATTCAACAGCATTTACAAATTAAATAGATCTAAATATTTGCTAATTGTAGACTAAACTTTTTTCAAAACATTTTTCAAAAATTTTTTGATTGATCTTCATATTTTTAGAGCATGTTATAGGTATAATCATATTTGACATATACCAATCTTATATATAGGAGACAGTGAGAGAGAGAGAGAGAGGGAAGAAAACTGGAGAGAACCCCAAGAGGATTGGATTACCCGATACGAATGGGGCTCGACACATTGTATGGAGCTTAGCTTAGCAGTCTACATATATATATATATATACTTTCTTGAGATTGTAATAATGTAGCTCTTTTATTATCAGTTTTTTTTGAATTTGCAAAAATAGCCTATTATCCAATCCTGACCGTGTACAATACGTGGTTAAAATTTGAAGGCGATCGGTGCACTAGTTCTGGCGCTATAAAGGACATACATACACACATACATTCTTTTTTATAAATATATATATATATATATATATATATATATATATATATATATATATATTTGTAGAAAATGAGAAAACACTAAGTAAAATACTTAATGTTTATATTATTTATGGATGCGATCATCGGTTTTCTATTATTATTATATACTGAACAAATATGGTCCATTACCAAATGTAGGTAATTTCAGCTCAGTGTTTTATTTTCCAAACATACCTAATCATTCGTATATATTTTAAACATTGTGTAATTTAATTGTTAAAAATATTAAATATTAATTATTATTATTAATTTTCTTATTGAATTTTAAGAAAATATTATATTTTTAAAACCTTTTAGGAGATTCTTAAGTTCTCTTATATTTCTCATAAATATATAAAATAGAGATATTATAAAAAATAAGTAATTTTATTAGCTTAAAATATAAACTAATATAATATTACATATATATTTTGAAATTTTACCGTATAAAGCATCATCAAGGACTTTATACAAATAAAGAGATGATTTAGTCTAGCAGTCTTTAGTCTAGCAGTCTTTAGTCTCTAAAAGAATAACAAAAGATTTTAAAAATTTATTGCGCTGATTTGGTCGTGGTTGAAGTCGAAACTTGCCAAATAGACAAAAGAATTAGTCGCGCATTTCTTACATACACACACACACACACACATACACACACACACACACACACACACACACACACACACACACACACACACACACACACACACACACACACACACACACACACACACACAGAGACAGACACACACATACGTATATACGCGCAGTTCTTTTCTTTTTCACTTGATCCCTGACTTCCCCTACTTCCCTTTTTCGGCATCGTGCCTGCCTGCCACCTTGCCCTTCCCCTTAACTACAGCATGTATATGCGGCCGCTGTTTCTCCTTCTTTACTTTGATGCGTTTATATATAATTATATAAATGTCCGAACAGCTCTATTCGGACATTCTTCAGCAGTGTGCTGTATTTATCGATAGTCCAGATTGCAGACGGACCTTGTTCGTCGTGAAATTCTGCCGTAAAATCTGGTGCTGTTATGGGACCAACATCGCCTATGTCTCTGGCAATCTCTGCTCATCTCTGGTAATATGTGTGCAGGCTTTGGTTTCTGATGATCCGCATATTTTTACCTGCAAATGGAGAGAAATTATCGAGTTCCGCATACAACAGTTAACCGCATTTTAAGAAGTTTCAAATCCCATCCATACTATATCCGCCTCATTCATGATCTTGAACTGAGAAATGAACAACGTCTAAATTTTTGTAGACGGGTAGCAATAGGATGTGTCAAGATCATTTCTTTTTCATCAAATTTTTATTTAAAGATGAGACCAAACTTAACAATACGGGAGGTGTTAATTTCGATAATATCCATTACTACCAAGTAAATCCTTATTGGTAAACAGATCATCGTATTCAGCAACGCTGATCATTGAATCTATGGGGAGATATAATTGAAAATAATGTGATGGGGCACTTTTTTAATAATAATTTGGATGCCCTTTCCTATTTGAATATTCTTCAGAATAAAGCAGCATATTTGTTAAAAGAAGTATCAATTGACTTGAGATAAAGTGTGTGGTTTCATCAAGTTGGGGCAGGAGCACACCGTACACGACCAGTTAAGGCGTTTATGAATGGTCAGCTAGATCACTAGATCTCACATCGACAGATTTTTTTTCTATGGGGTACTGTAAAAAATCCAGTGTTTTCTCAAGCTCCAAGAACCTCAGATGGCATGAATGAAAGAATAAGGAGAGCTATCAAATCTATTACAGATCAAACATAAGAGGAAGTCCGCCTGAATTTCCGTCAACAAATAAATACGTGCATTCAGCAAATGGACATCTCATTCAACATCTATTCTAACCAATGCCTTAACGAGTTTAGTTTATATAATCTTCCCTTAATTTGGCGGCCATCTTGCCTTGCCTTGACTGGCTTGCAATTAAGAATTTTCCCATAACTGGGCGGAATCTTTGTCTTGCCTCTTTCCATTGCCGGGATCAAAAATAGGAGTTTCTGATTAAAAAAACTACTTTCATCTCCAAATAACCTGGAAGGTCTTGGTCATGGTCATGGTCAAGAACACATTAGCAAGTGAAATTTTTCGCTCTTTCCATTACCGTAGTCAAACGTAGGGAGTTTCAATCGAAAAACCTAACTTGACCTTCAAATAACCTTGAATATCATGGTCAAGGTCATGGTGAAGGTCACTATTGGGAGTCGCCCTTAACATCCTCTTATTTGAAACTTATTTTTCTAAAGTTCATTTTTTCAGAGTGATTCGCGTACGGCGATTAAAATGAGATGCCCTGTATATGTATATACACATTTACGTTCAATATTTTATTTGTTGACCTATAAACTGCAAGGGAATGGGTCTGGAGAGTTTGTACTTGCTTCTCTTTAATAATGATTCATTATTAGAATAAATAGCAGAAGAATATTTACCTAAAAACATTATGTGAATAATATTTCTTTGTAAAATACATTTCTAAAAATTTTGAGTAACAATTTTTCCACCTACTCATGTAATATTGAAATACTCATATTTTATTTGCCCTCTGCATATTGTAACTTGATGTCAAGTGCATACTAATTTTAATATCTATTATGCGTCTGTTTATTATACTTTTGTAACACTTTTAGAAAAATCCATAATTGCATCTCTCCCGGATGCAGAAAATAGTGTGAAAATGAATCTCGGCCGGTTCTAAATGACCTTATTACTTTTTGAAGCTTAATTTTTGTTAACACTATTTATTTCATAATGTATTTTAGAATTTTAGATATATTTTGTTTAAGCTATATATGCTGTTATTTATAGAGATTGTTTCGTACCTTGTGCCTTGTTTAAAATGTTTGTTTTATTGCAATTAACAACTTTATAATTACGCACAGATACGAGCATTATAATATTCATAAGCATGTCATTGGTTAAATAGACTTACAACGCAATTTTATTTGAGATCAAATTTATTTCAAGTATCTCCTTACACTTCAATAGCAAATCGAAATTTGATCAACATCAAATCGTTGCTGAAACATTACGCAGAGACGTGTCCATGCACATTATTTTAAGGAGCGATGTGCAAAGTGCAAGGCATTGGTCGATGAAGAATTTTAAACTAAATGCAGGGATTATAGGGAGTGACAATAAAATCTGAGTGCGAAAGCACAAATTCTACCATTTCTCATCGCTGTTTACTTAAATTCTATACTTATATCATGATCTGTAGAACTCGGGTCGATAAATCGGTAATATATAATACTTAATTATATAATAATATATAATACGTAGTTATGCTGATGATGAGAACCAAGCGACACAAAGCATTATCTCGACATAGTATCTTTGTTCTTCACACGTACCTTTTTAATACCCCAAAACATTTTACGCGTGTCTGTTTATTTTATTAAACAGAGATATATATAAAAAAGCCACTTAGCCATTTGTCTTAATGGTCTATTGTTTTATGCTATAATTTCATTATATGACTTATTTTGTTTATTGATCTATTTCAGAATATTTTAGAAAAATATTTCATATAAATATGAATATAAAAATATGAATATTTTTTTGTTTTTCTATCAATAAATTTACAATATAATTACATATATTATTATGGCTTTTTTTTATTAATACATTACTGAATTACGTAAATATTTTATCTAAAGTTTTTATAACATACACATAAGTTTTACAATTGTACATTTGTTTTGTTTTGGGGTCATATTGAAAAATCTAGCTATCATAACCAGTAATAACGTGATCAAGAAGAGTAGGATCAATTTCAATTTGCTCGAAACGATCTAGAGCGATGTTCATTCGGTGGGCTTTTTACTCATCTGAAAGGTCCTTCCGTACCATATTCGTGCAAGCTTTTTCTTGGCGAAAGCTTCGTTTAAAATCTTTCTAACTATTTCGGATTAATATTCAACTCGTCAGACAACACTCCAATGACTAGTCGCCGATCTTGACGAACAAGGACACGGACGCGTTCTCGTCGGTTCGCATTTGAATTGGTCTTCCGCCCTGTGCCAGGTCTCACGTTTTTTTTTTTAAATCGGTATATAACCGATTCAGAGCATCTCTAAAATACACTTTCAGCACTTTTTTATGTCGCGATTTCCCCGAGTTTCGTACAAAATTTTATCGCACACCGTTGCTCTAAATTTCTTTGTTTCATTTTCGTGACATGTACTACACGCGCGTTGTTACAAAACACTAAACAGCTGGTGAAGGAATGATCGTACAATGGTCGCAATGTTACCACAGGCCGAGAAATAAAATCGGTCGCATTACTTAATTGTCTGACCTCATATCTAGTTACATAGAATCATCAACGCCGCCCCCACTCCCTACATTAACCTATGTCTCTAATATCTCTGTATAGTAATAGCATTCAATTATATCTATTCACAAACGAAGCGAAAAATGGGAGAGATGAGAGAGAGAATTAGAATTAGAATTTCATTTATTATACCCTATGGACTCATGGTCCTTCATAGCCGGCAGGCCGGCGAGAGAGAGAGAGAGAGAGAGAGAAAGAGAGAGAAGTGTAATAACAATTAAATCATCATTGACTGTAAGTAGCAAGTCTCTCTCTCTCTCTCTCTCTCTCTCTCTCTCTCTCTCTCTCTCTCTCTCTCTCTTTTCGCCGCTGTCAGTTGAACCTTATAGCAAAGAAACAAACCGAAATACAATATTACACAGTATAGTAATATTATACAAGCATTATGTTATCTTAAGGCAGTATTCTACTTTACAACTTTGAAAAAAAATGTTTTATTTTTTTTACATTTTTTGAAAGTAAATATATTCAATAATATTAGCTCAAAATTGTAGAATGATTCAGGTAGTCTAACTATACTTTTTCACCTTTCGAACGCACTTATCTGAGCGCGCTGGCCCCAGCACCTGGCCTTGTTCGCTGCAGTAGCTGTTCCCCTATTGTAAATCATTACACCTATATATATATATTCTCATCAATATATATACCTTTGCTTTTCAATATTACCTTCGCTTTATAATTTTGCTTCTGTATTTCAGTAGTGGAGAAAGTTGTGAAGAAACCAAAAGTCGTGATTAAAAAAGAGAAGACTACTGATCTAAGTATCAAGCTAATGAAGGAGTTATCTAAAAACTACAGTCTTGCAATTGAAAGGAATTCAAATTTAGTAGAACGCATGCGAAACGAGATCTGCCGAAACAAACAATGCTTTAAAAAATTCTAAACATCGTCCTGCTCTTACTAGTGACGTACCAATCTATGAAGATCTAACAGAAACGGAATTGCTGGAGAGATGTTTGGGCAGAAACATTCAAAATAACAATGAGTGTTTCAACTCAACAGTTTGGGCTATAGCACCGAAGCATGTCTTTAATGGAAAAAAATTGTTAAAATTGCATGCCTCACTGCTGCCTGCATTTTTAATGAAGGATTCAGCCCATTTTTGAAAATAATGCAAATTATGGACCTGAAAATCGGCCAAACCGCCATGTAGTTCGCCAATATGCGCGACCAACAGCGCATCGTTCGAGAAAACCGCCACTCGACTGAGGCTTCTAAGGAGAGCAGAACTCAAAAAAGCAGGCTAAATTCGATGAGAATACTCGCCTGGAATAAGTTGAAGGCATATTACATGGCTCAGGCAACGCTGATTGAGCGTAAGATAATTTTTTCTACGATATTTCACCTACAAAAACTTTAAACACGTTTTTCTTAAAACAGCGTTTTCAAGTACCGTGGTAGTGAAAACTAAAAAACTATTGAACCGATCCTTACGAAATTTTGAACGCATATTCTATATATTTGTATCAACCGTCCAACTACTATCAACATAAAATTTTAATTCTAACTATATTTTTATTGCAAAAAAGACAGAAAAAAGCAATTTTTTTCTTTTGTATCTTAGCCGCCATTTTGTTGATTTTGCACGTACATAAAATATTCAAGTTAGATCGGTTTCTGGAATCATACTGAATATACAACTATTTGATTTTTTGTTTCAGGCCATCCGTCGGCAAGATTTTACCACCACGACAACGTTACCTACTTTTTGAGGTGTTGGCTTTGACCATACTTTAAATGTATGAAAAATTGATAAAATAAATAAAAAATTTTTTTATGTACTTCAAGAATGTATTTATTAAGCATTTCAAAGCCTACATGCATATGTCCAATAGCATTCTCAGAAAAATTTCACAAAAATAGCGTTTTTTTCTAAGGTCTAAAGTAGAATAACTGAAATTAACTGCCTTAACCTTTAGACTGCCGGGATTTGAAAGAGCATATTGCCCTCAGAAAACTGGTATATAAGGTATCTTATATCAATGATTGATCATACACAAAGTGTCGATCAGAGGGTGCGTCAAAATATTGATTTTCCGGCAGGGAACGGAACTGCTAATGTTAAACATTTCAAATTTTAAAAATATTATTTTTTAATGGTAAAAAATACTTCTTTCTTCATAATAATATTATATAAGTTAGATTTATCGATTTAGTTAACTATTTAAAGTATTTTAAAGGGTTGTTAGTAAAATTTTAGGGGTTGTTTTGAAGGTATTTCACCCCTTTAGACACGGTTTTCAAGTTTCATTTATTTTGTAATGCAACTACACGTTTCCGGAGTATTTTTGACTCTGAATCCAATCATTTAATTATAATAAGTCCAAAAACCATCCCTAAAATAGGTTATGTTTCTTCTTTTTTATTCTTTTTTTTGTTTTTTTTTTATGTTTTTTTGGTAATATTATACAGATTTTAAATACTTTAGTGTAAGAATTCTAACTTAAGGTAAAGATTCTTTAGTGTGATAAATTTCAAAACAAGGTTCAATACATAGAGCTTTAGAACATATTGAACACTCATATGTAGATCGGAACTTTTTGTTGAGCACATGACATAAAGAACATTGACGTGGTAATGGTTTATCACTCTTTTCAGATTTAATTTTTCTAAAAAATGGCGACCGTTTAGTCGAATTCCATGTGCAAGAGATAGGGTTGGAACTTTTCCAATGTCTAGTTTTAGAATTTCTCTCACTACGCTCAATCGAAAATCGGGGAATGAAATTTCAGTTGTAGTCAGCATCTCGTATAATTTATGAGAATTCCTCAACATCAAATCAAGAAGATAAAAAAATAGTTTTCTATACCATTTCATACATTTTCGGATTATCTCTGTCATAGACAACTGTCTGTCAATATCATCAACTTTACCCATATTTTTGTTATAGTCATGAATACAACTTGGTTTCATAATATCTTCATTAGTATTGTAATGTTTTTTATCAGTGGCAAAGTACTCAAATTCGTGAATACTTGTCAAAACATAAACTTCTTTTTTATCCATCCATTTGATCACCATCCCACTATCGGTGTGAGCAACTTATCTTTCACCACGATTCAACTTCGAGTCAACAGTAGATATTCAGTCATTCACATTCATACAGTAGATATTCCTTTTCGATTATTTTTCACAGTTCCACAAAGTCCAGTTTCTTTATCGTGGAGATATTCCGCAAGTTGTGGTGAAGCATACCAATTATCAGTGAATAATTGACGTCGTACATTACAATAAGGTTGCATAAGATCTGCAACAATGCCACGAGAATCGCCTAAATCAAATTTATCATAATCAGTGTATGCACCAGTGTATACAATAAAATCTAAAAGAAAACCTGTGTCACAATCTACTAATTCAAATAACTTCAGTTCAAATCGTTTTCTTTTCAAAAGTAAGAACTGTTTGAACTTAAGTCTTCCTTTCCACAAGACTAAGCTTTCGTCTATACAAAGTTTTTTACCTGGAATAATTGTGCTAGAAAATTTATTTTTCAAATAATCAATCACTGGTTTAATTTTTTTCAAAGGGTCGTTAGAAACCTCTAAATTATTAGAAAAATGAAGATATCTTAAAATTTGAAGATATCGGTTTCGGGGCATAGTTTCGCCAAATATTGGAGTACACAACAATGGATCCTGGCTCCAATAGTGATTCAATTGTCCTTTCACAACATGGCCCATATTTATTGACAAAGCAATAAATATCCATAGTTCATCTTCAGTCAAATCAGTCCATGGTTACATGTTTTTTCGAGTTAGTTCAGGATTTTGTTCTTCAAATAGGTTTGTTTGTTCTACAATAAGGTTTACAAGAAATGGTGGGGAAAATATATTTAAAACATTCTAATGTTGTTATTTTATTTATTGACACTTCAGGACGTAGTTGAGCTTTGTCAGGAAAATCTTTTATCGACGGATAAAAATAAGGATCAAAGTATACGACAGGTGCTTCGTAGTCATCATTTGGGATATCATTTGAATCAATATCACTCGCAATGCCTCTATCTCTAACATCTTCTTCAGGCTCTGATTCTCCACTACTCCAAACATTGTTTTCTACATTCATTGTATTACGCAGTTTGTATAATAAGAAATAAAACGAAAAAAATACTGTATTTTCAATAAAAAATATCTAAATTCAATAAATTTGGAGTTCAATCTCCCAATTATCTTATGCAAGAGAATAATTTATAAATTTATTTCTGATTCACTATGTTAATTTTTCATAAAAATTATTTTATGAAAATAAATCTATTTATAAGCCACATGCAAACAAAGCAACATATTTTTCCAAAAAAACCTAAGGTGAAAGCATCATAAATATGGGAGGGAGGGAGGGATGACGGGGGGGGGTTGAAGTGAAAAAAATAAATTCAGTAACTACAATTTTTATCAAAATAATAAAATATATTACGTTGCAAACAAAGCAACGCATTTTTAAAAAAAAAAATACTACAAATGGTAGTACAAGACATAGAACGGGTAAATAAGGGTAAAGAAGGGTTGAAAGGGGAGGGGAGAGATAAATTTATATTAAATTGTATTCGATTGTAGTAACAAAAACTTTTTTGAAAGTATATTTCGTTGCTTTATGGTCAGATCGATAAAAAGAAAAAACCGCTTGTGCAAAGTAAAAACGATAGTTTTAAGGGATGTCGGGTGGGTGAAAATGGGTGTAAAGGGGTAAATTTATCTTAAATGGTTGTAAAAAGTAAAAATTCTATTAAGGTTATGCATATTTTAGTCTAAAAATAAAGATTGAAGAAGTTTTTTTGTTGCGTCAAAATATTGATTTTCCGGCAGTCTAAAGGTTAAACTTAGTTATGTGTAATATTATTACTACTATTTATTATTAGTACTAGTATTATTTATTAATATTACAGTTACTATTTTTAATATTACTAGAATTATTTATTAATACTACTATCGTTATTTCTTAACATCTGTATGGGTATTGATTAATATTCTTAGAATTAATACGTCCATAAATACACACACACACACACAGCTATACATACATATATTGTAAAGATAAGGATGCATAATTGTTGAGAAGTTGGAATAATTATTAAAATTAATTTTAAGGATTGTAACACATATCATATCGGATAAAAGGATAGATATCAGAAATATATAATAGTTGAACATAGGTATAGTTGTACGAATGGCACATCTAGTCGAAAAGAGCATTTCTTAGATTTGTTAAAATTCTTTCGATTTAACAGTGATAAATATTTCGGAACGGAGTATTAAAAATATATATAAGATTATTTGTATTTCAAAATATTTATATCTTTAGGAAGTTCCAGTGTTTGAACCCAATATTTTTATTGGCTTAACACTTTTTATAGAATTATATATTGTACTAATATGATGACAGTCATACTGTATATGATCAAGTCCTTACAATCTGAAATGAAAATTATCAAAAAATAAAATAAAAATTAAATTAAATTAAATATTGTTATTTCTTTAATATTACTTATTCTTAATTAAATTAACTTATTGCTTTATTCTATTCATTTTATCAATTTGATTCTATTATAGATGGACTTAAAAATATCCACCATTTTATCTATAAAACATTTTGATACAATTACAGACATTATGAGCATCTCTTTTATAGATGATTGGTTGAAAATTGAACTTAGTTAATGCAATATTATCCAATTTTTTCATTATACAATTAACTATGTCTAGTGCAAAAATATTTTGGAAAGAAAAAATGTTATAGTTACTCTATTGGTTTAATCAATTCATATTTTCTGAGTTCCGTGTGTATACAAATTTCTGCCTATTATTTGTTAGTTTATTATTTGTTTATGTTATTATTATTTGTTATATTTTATTAGTTGTTATAGGTACCACATAAATTGTTTGATGCCAAGTGCAAATAATCCCGGCTGAGCCCCCAAAATTTTAAAGACTAATGTGACGTCTGGGCATTTTGACCCTTCTGTACACAGTACTCTTTATTTTTAATACATACGTGTATTAATTCCATACACATATGCACCTATTGTTCTAGGCAGTTTTGAGCCTGGAGTTGCCTCCACTAGCTCGGGAATGCCTAGTCGATTGCTTAATGGCAACTAACAATAAGGTGATGGATTTTTATGGAGGTTATGAAACCCTATGCTAGTTTTATATAGGACAGAGTCCAAGGCTCTATTTGAATGCAATTTCCTCTTCTTTCGAAGGGGAAACTGAATCCGCCTCGGTCTACCGACCTAGTTCCCTATTTACTAAGGATGTATGGCTGATAACCTAGGGGGATGTTCAGTCCTACGACATAGGAGAGAGGATATTAATTTTTAAATATTAATGGAATTTATTTCTTACTTGTATACGGCGACAGAGATAGGACTTACGGGAGACTTCTTGATTGAACGCTGCTGACTGAACACTGCTGACTGAACACTGCTGACGGAATGGAATTTTGTGGAAAAATCGGGGCTTTATATACCCGATTTTTCCATGATGATCCGCAATCCCTCTCTCTGCTCCTTGTTTTTACAGCTTTTTTTTATTACATTGATTACTTTGTTTATTTCTAGCCTTAATACTAGTATAAACAATTAAATTTTATCATAAACATTCGTTATAATTTTTGTCTTAAATATTTGTTGTATTAGAAATGTAATTCAATTGTTTAAAGTGTTAGTTTTACTATAAAATAAACATTGAAAATTATACACTAGCGCATAGCTAATGTACACATTGCGTTACCTATGAGACCTTGATCGGAGAAACATACGCTTCTGACGTATGATCTTGCGCAAGCCAACGTCTTATTTCGGCGGTATTATGAAATTGTTTTTCCTCGCCCAAATAAGATGATGACATGTTAGATGAAATTCGGTCATTTTAGTTTCGATTCTTATTCTACAAAACTTTATTTATATATATATTTATTTATATATAAATAAATATATATATGTCTCGTCGGTAGTGGTTAGTACTGGTTCTGGCTTGGGTTCCGGTTCTGGCTATGGTTGAGCGATCATTTCGTAACTGTTTCTTGCCTCTTGTTTCGTCGATGGTTGTTTGAGAGATATGAAGAATGTGCGGCTGTGCTCCAAATGGCTGACAATAGGTATATGGACCAACCGTATACACGATGAAGGGCGTATCCGTTGAGGACAACCCCTATGAACGATTTTATTACGTGTATAATCACCAGGACTGCTATTATCCCCGCGCTTGCGGATCCAAAGGTGATAAATTTCTTCCATATTTTTTTCCAAGCAGAATTTACTAAATTATCCATGGTGTCTTCATTTATGAAGTGCGATATCGTTTTGCCGCTCGTCACTCCAGATTCGTGCATTTCGTGTGCTGCGTTATTCAACAATGCAGCTGTTTCTATTGGAAACATAATTCGTTCCTTTAGTTCTTCTAAATCTTTACTGGAGTAGATTCCAGATGTTGCTAGACTGATTGGATTAATATATTTCCATGTCAGCTGAGTCATGGGCTTTAGGGTTCTCTTGCCCCGGTCGGTTTTGGTGCCAATTTGTACCATTCGCCATCAATACGGTAGTATGATGGTAGCACTTAGTTACAGGGAACTCGAGTTTTCAGGATGTGTGTTTTTGGTGTGAGAAAGAGGGTTGTGTTTTGTCTTACAACTCTCAGCTCGGTGTAACAATTATCGCCGTGATCTATCTTAACATCCACTGGTATACACTTTACCAGGTGTACCACTTCGCCGTCTACTACAGCCATATAGCCAGCACCTTTCATTATGTTATACGCAAATTGGTCGGGACTTTGTGTAGCAATAGCGAGTGCATTTTTTAGCGCGATCTGTTCTACCCGACATCGCTCTGTCACTATGTTGCGGTATAAGTTAAGCATTTGTTTTTTTACATGTTTTTCCAGATATACGAATTTTGCATTTACATAAGCGAAAATATCCAGATTACTGCTAGATAACGCACCTTTTTTCGCAAACGTTACACCCTGTTTAGTTTCGAAGATAACTAGTTTTGGGTGTTCTGTTCTTATTATAGTATAACCGCATACCTTTTCTTCGGACAATTTACTTAATGCGAATGTTAATTTTTGATCTGAAAAAGAATAGATTACGTCTTGATCTATCTGAGGGTTAGTCATTTTTATTGCATGACCCTCGAATAATACGTCGTATTCATTAAAGTGGCAATCATTATTAGGGACCGATTCCCAGAAGGTATATCCATCTTTTGCGTCTATGCAGAATTTTCCCGATAGTGCACATGATGAATTGTAGATGAATTTTGTCATCTTGTAAGTTTACTCGCGCCGATTGTTGCAATAGGGTGATTTTAAGGGTTCCTTGGACAATAACAGAATTCCAAGTTCCATAAGGGTCGCTATAGTAGGCTCCCTCACAAGTTCCGTCGTTACTTATGCTTCCGGCGTAGGTCATCGAATATATGTTTGTTTGGTTAATTCTGACCCCGTTTATAATGTGATTTTGTCCGAAGTTGATTATCCCAGTTAAATGTAATTGTAAACAACTATCTCTACTGACGTCATACAAGTATTCCATTTCGCCGTTATTAACAATGGAGTTATGCGAATGCATCCCGCAGTAATAGATGGTTCTCCGTACCTCTATTTTACATTGTAATGCTTTGGTTTCTTGAAAATCGTTGATTTGAACTAGCTGTATATAGGCAAGTTAGCTTATAGGGTGGAGTTGAGGAAAATTGCATTCCCCGACGTCTAATAATGACATTGTTGTTATATTCATGGTGTTAGATCCGCAACCGTATCCTATCATTGTTTTTGTTGGGGCGACGAAAAATAAGGTAAAAAGTATCATGTGTAGGGATATCATCTTTTCTGAAATCATAAAGAGGTTAGTTGTGTAATCTGAAAAGTAAAATAGTTATGACATAAGAAAGAATGAAACCGATTGCAAGTTCGATTTTGATCAACTGAAAAATATAGTATCTAATTGCGCGTAAATTGAATGCGTTTGTCTAACATTTTCCTTCTTTCTTAAGGTCAGGTCGTGCGTTATATTACTCTTATAAACAATATTCTTATGTCTGTTGTATTGATGTCACTTTCTCGTATCTTGTTAGCTCAAATTCTAGGAGGATCACCCTTTTGATCTTTTTGATACGGTAGAAAGTTTCATTCGCCTACTTCTATTGCTTAACGATCTAATATTATCGTAAGGTTAGTATAAAGGGTATGAAGCGTTAGGTAGTATAGCGGAGGATGAGGAAGTTGTTTCATAAGGTTTATATATTAATTTTTTTTTAAAAATTTTAAATGTTTAAGGTGCTAGAAGCCATTTTCTAGCTAAAGGAGACACTGATTAATCTGGTTTCTCCTGCTCTTTCTGTCTAACTTTTTTCTTTTGAGCTGTTGTTTCTTTATTTATGTAAGAGATGCGAAGTCTATTCGCATGAACGATTTTACTGCTTTTATTTACTTGGATCCTAATATTATTCTTGTTTAATACTTCTAGTATCTTATGTTGTCCAGAGTAATGGTTTCCAAATTTATTTGGTTTAGGATCAGATAATAGGAATACATAATCTCCTATTTTAAAATTCTGTGGATTAATTTTTCTGTCGTAATATTTCTTCAAACGAAATTTTGAGGATACTAGATTGTCATAGGCTAATTTCTGGATTCCATTCAACCGTGTGACTAAGTCGACTAGATATACCTTGTACATGGGTAGTAAGTCTCCTTCTCTTAAAGGATCGATAGAAGGCAATCTGGCGATTCTACCGAAAATTAATTCATATGGTGTATGCTTGGTGCTTTCTTGGACACAAGTGTTATAATTTAAAATGGCTATATCTAACCAACTGTCCCATTCCTCGTCGTTGTTGGTGTATTGTTTTAAGAACTCGCCCAAAACGTGATGTGAGTGTTCTAGCGATCCATTGGATTGCGGGTGAAAAGCGGTTGTCCGTAGTTTCTTTATTTTAAACCGTTTAGCTATGCAGTTCATTAAGCTACTAAGGAAATTTTTCCCTTGGTCTGTAAGAATGATTTTTGGTGTTGCGAAGGTGCAAATAAATTTTTTTATAAAAGAATCTGCTATGGTAGTGGACAGTGTATCTGCTAAGGAAACTGCTGTGCAGAATTTAGAGAATTGATCTTGCATTGTCAAGATGTATTCGTTCCCAAGTTTAGTAGGAGTTAATGGCCCTACGACATCTAAAGCTATTTTATAGAAGGGTGTACCAGGGGTATCGGTGATCACCATTGGTTGTTTGGTCTTTAATCTCACTAGTTTTTTGAGTTGATAATCTAAACACTGTTGTATTCTTCTTTGAATGTCTTCCTTTAAGTTATTCCAATAATATTTCTGTTTGATTCGATTATATGTCTTGGACACTCCTCTATGTCCTCCTATTGGTGACGTATGTAACTCGTAAAAAATTTCATCCCTCTTTTCCTTTGGAACGAATTTAAGGGTGTCAGTGCAAATGATAATTTTAATGGGGGGTTCGTAAAGGATGCCTTTATTGTTTCAAGAATGTCTTGCCATTCTATGTTTTCAATGTTCTTGCTTTTGGCAATGCTAATAAGGTTTTCTCCTATTTTGATTAGAATTTCCTTTAAGATCGATAAAGTTTTGCGTATATCGATTCTTATTATATTCATGGATATGGGTGTTTCTCCTCGTATGCATAATGCGAAGAGGTTTTTTGCAGTCCGACCCTTTTATTTGTTGGACATCTCCAACATCCATTGGATTAATGCTTATGCCATTGTTTTCCAGTAGTTTTTTAGCACCGTCGTCACAGGGCTTTCCATCGCAAGTTACAAAGAAAACGATGTTATCTTTGCGGTGGCATATTAAATATTTGGTTTCTATTACCTTGCTTCTTTCAACCTCGTATTCCTTGTCGTGATTTAGGCTAACTGACGAATCGATGGAGGATATTGATTTTGTCTCTTCTAGCTGATCAGCGGTTATCAGTTGGGGTAAGGTTGTTGGTTCAGCCTCAAACTCTTCGTGTGATTCCGGTTCGCTTTCGACATAACAAGACGCCTGTAGAACCGCGTCACGCGTGGGCCTTTTTCTTATCGGAGATTTTTTATCGGAGGTTAGTTTCCCCTTGCGTAATATCCTTTGTTCTTTTGTTTTCGATTATTGGTAAAGGAGATTTTCCAGATTCTCCTTGCGTAATCTTTTTAGGTCGTCCTCTCTTCTTTGGTTGTGTAGTTATCTTCGGATTTGATTTATTTTTATCCGTGCGTCCTGGCGCATTGCTGAGTTCTCGTCCTGATCTCGTCACGATATTTGTTGTGACTATTTCAGGTGGATTTCGTGATAATGCGTCTGCGGTAGAATTTAGTTTTCCTGGTTTATACAAGACGGTATAATCATATTCCGAGAGTTTGAATCGCCATTTTTGTACTCGTGTATTCAGGTCTACTGATTTAAACCAAACTTAGGGTTGATGATCAGTGATGATTGTTATTTTCCTTCCATATACGTAGGAACGAAATGCGTGTACGCTATGTATGACTGCTAAGGCTTCCTTTTCGTAAACCTCGTATTTAAGTTCTGCATTGCGTAAAACTCTAGAAGTATATGTTATGAGTCTATCTTTCCCTATTTCTCCCTCGGACAGAATACCTCCTATAGCGTATCCTGAGGCATCAGTTGTTATATTAAATGGTTGAGTAAGGTCGGGGAATTGTAATAAGGGTGCATTGCATAGAATGCCTTTCAAAGTCTGAAAGGCTTCTTCGGTTTTGTTCGACCATTCAAATGTTACGTCTTTTTGCAGCAATTTTGTTAATGGCTTTGTAATTGCAGCGAATCTTTCAATAAATATGCGGTAATATCCGGCTAAACCAAGAAACTGTCGCACGTTCTTTGCGTTTTTCGGTTGTGGGACGGTCTTTTACAGCTTCTATCTTTTTTTCGTCGGGACTAAGTCCTTTTTCACTCAAACGATGTCCTAGATAATTCACTTCTCTTTTCAAAAATTCGCACTTGTCGGTTTGTAACTTCAATCCGGCGTCTCGAAGTCTGTTTAACAGTAGACTCAATTTTCTATCATGTTCTGCCAATGTGTTTGCATATATCACAATATCGTCCAAGTACACAAACAATTCTCTGCCTTGTAGTCCTCTTAATAGGGTATCCATTAACCTTTGCAAAGTGGCGGGTGCATTTTTCAACCCAAAAGGCATACGAACGAATTGATAGTGTCCAAATGGCGTACTGAAAGCTGTTTTATGTGCATCTCTCGGGTCCATCTTAATTTGGTGAAACCCTGATGCAAGGTCTAGTACGGAGTAATATTTTGCACCTCCTACTTGGTCAAATATCTCAGTGATATTCGGCAGTGGATATGCATCGCTTACCGTTTTTTCATTCAAAGCTCTGTAATCGAGCACCATTCGCCATCTTGTCCGACCTTGTGAGTCTGTTTTCTTCTTTACGATCCAAATTGGGCTATTAAATGGAGAATCGGAGTTCTCTATCACCCCTTGGTTGAATAAATCATTCACCTGTCTGTCTATTTCTTCTTTGAGCGAGTGAGGAAACTTGTATTGTCGTGCATTGATTGGTTCTTCATCTCTGGTTTTTAGTCTATGAGTTATAGTATCTGTTCCAGGCAATGAATCTCCAGGTAGAAAGAAAATATCGCGATTTTTTTTGACTAAGTGCTGTACGTATTCTTTTTCGGTTTCATTAAGGTGATCTCTCCGTATTATATCTCTAATAGATGCGGTTTGCACGGAAGTTAAGCTCTCCGTGGGGAAAACGGTGGATTCATTATTTACTCCCTTTGAGGGGATATTCAGTTCTTCAAATATTAGTTCTTGCGTAAGTCAATAAAGCGTCTTTGTGGATATACTCTCATTATCGAAGTAATTATTTAAAAATTCATTTGTATCGTTATCATCTATGTGTAACAATTCTTCGTTCAGCCTTTGTTGTTCATCGTCTGTTTCGCTCTCGTTGCTCTGATTATCAGTAGGTGCATTCACGAGTAACGAGTCTACTGTATGCTGTATTCCTCCTTCTTCCAATTTCGTGGCAAAATTTTTGCGAAGAATCTCTGGTGATACAAATTCAATCGGTTGGTCGTGTGTATGAAGAAATTCTAGTCGTTTCATCTCGTAGTTTAGTGTTACTCGAACGTCGCTCAAATATCGTGCCCCCAAAATACCGGAATACGGTATTGGAAAGTGATCGGAGACGATGTGGAAACAAGAGATTCCTCCCAAAACTTTAAGTTCCTAGGGTGGAAAATTGTTCTGAGCTTATTCCCCTCAAGAGTCCTTTCTGTGACTCATCGATTTCGAACTGATGGGGTATGGTTCCTATTTTTATTAGATTTCCTTCAGATCTTGTGTCCACTAGAAATCTACATTTGCCGCCCATGGGGTTCTTGGTAATCACGGTAGGAAGTAATTCCGTTTCTTGTTCGACATGGATATTCACAATACTATATGTAGGGATGTCTAAGGTTTCATTTCCTAGTCGTAAGTTCGTCGTCTGGCCAGCTATGATGAATTGTTTATGGCTAAAGATTAATTCGGCGTTGGTATCTGTTAAGAATTCTGATTCTATAATTCCATTGTAAGGAATTGGAAAATCGTCTGATACTACGAGAAGTTCGATTCTTTGCCTGGCAATTTTTAATGGTGCGGTACCTAGGGTTGTTTCTTTACTATCTCCTACTCCTGTTAGTGTGTACATTTTTGATTTGTTTATGTGTGCCCCTTTTGGTATTGATTCTATTGTGATAATGCTTACTTCGGATCCACTGTCTGTCATAAAAGAAAGAAGATATTGTGGCCCGAACTGAACCTCTACGTATGGGACGTAGTTGCTTATTGTGGCTCCGAGGATATTAGTTCGCCTAGCAGATTCGATAATTGGTTTGTGTTCATTGAGCGCGTTTGTCTGTCGCAAGTCGCGTACTTGCAGTAAGCGCACGTGGGTCTGTTAGAACTGGTTGCGGTTTGTTGAGCGGGATCGCGTACCCTACATGTAGCTTCAGAGTGCCCTAACCTTCCACATTTTTGGCATTTCGCAATCGGTTTTTGTTTATTGATTTTCTTAGTTCGACAGAAGTTAGCTGTATGGCCAGGCTTATTGCATAGCTGGCATGTTATAGACGAGGGTCTATTGCTACTTCTGCAGTCGCGGGCATTATGACCGATTATATTACATGCTTGACACTTGATCGTTTCGAAGCACTGAGAGGTGGTATGATTTGACCGTCCACAAGTTCGGCATAATAGCGTTTGGCTTGGTCTGAGTCTTTTCCGACATTCTGCGAACGTATGGCCTATTATATTGCAGTAGCTGCAAGGGGTATTTCTCGGAAGAGTTAGATTGTTTATCTGTCTGGGGTAAATATTTTGTTTATTAGGTTTATGGCGTATTTCTTGCCTCCTAAATAAATTCTCTCGAGCTTCGAGTCTTCGTTCTACTGCTATCGCGTCTTTTACTACGTCTTCGATAGCTTCATTCTCTTTCAGTCTAGTTTCGATTTCGGGTTTTAATCCTAGTCGAAAACAGGGTAGGTTGAAGGTAGGTGTATTTGGTGCCTTGGTTATGTGGCGATTTACTTCAGAAATTTGAGAACCGATGTCTCTCATTCTATTCGCGTATCTTATAACTGATTCATGTTCACCCTGGTATTGACTACTCAGTTCGCCGAGAAGTTGGTGCACGTTTTTCGATTGGGCGTAAAAGTCCTTTAAATGTTCTTTAAATTCTTCGACTGTGGCGAATGCGTACCCAGATATTATTTCTCTTGCTTCACCCAAGAGTTTTCTCTTAAGTAATTTCGTGAAGCTTTCTTCGAGAGTATTGCTTATCAGTTCCCTAGCTTCTGTACAGTATTCTAAGAAATGGCTAAGGGGAATATTTTTCCCGTCAAATTCAGGAACAAATTGTAGTGCTTCTTTCAAAGATATGGTTGTTGATTGATCGTTCGCCATTTTAGTACTTGATAGGTGTTCAGCTATTAAACAATCACTTGTCAGGTGCGATAAGTATGGTCTAACCGTCTTTTGTTCGGCGAGGTCTATAGAGTCATCGGAGAACGATAAGTTTTCAGGGGTAGATGAGCCTGTGTGTATGGGACTGACGTCTTCTATATTTTGTTCGATATTCGATTGTTCTCGAGACGTTCATGTGCCGAATGGCGTAGATTTAACCTCTTTTAAGTCTTTCGGAGGAGTTCTGAATTCGTCCTCCCTTGGTTGATTCTCAGGTTCGTTTTTTATTGGGATTTCTAACTCCTTCCCTGATCAAGTTTTACTACGTATATTCATTCTATTTTTAATGTATATGTGTATAAATGTGTCTCCTTTTTTTATTTATACGGTTGTGAGGCAGTTGCGTATGACTACCGTTTGTTTTGATATTTTATTAATTAGATTTTCTCTCTCTATTTCTCCAATTGATTTGTTTAAATTATTTTTCATTGTTTCCTCAATCTTCACCTGTTTATTTTAATATATATTTGTTCGTAAATTGCGTGTTACGAGATATATATTGATTAGTAATATCGTTTCGTAAATTTTTGTAATGATTCAGTGAATAATTTTCGACCGAGAGGCAGTTGCGCGTGGCTATCGTTTGTAGCTCAGAGGCTTTGGTGCTTGGTCGTAGTAATTTAAATTTCTGACCGAGAGGCAGTTGCGCATGGCTATCGTTTGTAGCTCAGAGGCTTTGGTGCTTGGCCGTATTAATTTATTTTGTGTGTTTTTTTTTTTTTTTAAATCCTTTCCAATGGGGAGGTTGGGTTATTAATTTGTTAATGTTAATTCATTTGTTTAATTTATAGCATCCTGATTTGTTATGTTATGTGCTTTCGTCCCCCCTTTTTTTTCATTAAATGGTTTGTGTTTTTCTTTTGAAAATTAATTTTTGATTATTTAATCTCACTTCTATTCGTGAGGTTTATTCCGTTAAGGAAAGTTGTTCAAACGTCTTTTCTAGGCTTTCTATAGTTTCAGTATCCTCCTTTTTAGGTGATTTAAGTAGGCTTATTATAGCCTTTATAATTGTAGCAATAATGCCTTGTAAGTTTTTCTCATCTCTTTGTTTTTCTTTTAGCAAGGTTATAATTTGTTGTTCTCTTTTTTCTGATTTTGTTAATTCGTCCTGCTCTTCGGCGAGCAGGGAATATATTTGTAATATCGTATTTTTCAATTGTTTCTTTTCGGCTTGTTCCTTATTCAGAGCCTTTTCCAATTGGTCTATTCTTTTATCTAAATAGTTCCCAAATTCCCAACGTTCGTGATCGTTGCCGATTAATACATCAATATCTTGTTCTAGGCGTTGTAACCTAGTATCTGTATAGATGCTAATTCCTTCGGGGTCTAGTATTGGTATCATATATATTGTTTATATATATTTTATTATTATTATTGTTGTGTGTTTTTATATAAGTAATAATATATATATACTTTTTATTTATTTTTACTGTGTTATTGGTAATGGTTATTGTTATTTTTGTTATTTTATTTATTGAATATTATTGTTATCGTTATTATTTTGTAGTGGATCGTTGATGAAGTTTTGACGTGTAGAAAGTTACGTGAGAAGAAAAATAACAGGCGCGCTCCTCTAGTGTAATCAAAAATCGGGGAACGCGTGTTTGCGCAGATGTCCGTTAGGCGTGCTGTTGGACGTCTTTGTGTAGTTCGTGCAGAACTTTTATTGTGTGGCAGCGAGTGTACACGTCTAGCTTGCTACTTTCGTGCTAGGCAATTGAACGACCACAGAGTCAGATAAGTTTCCTTTCATATATTTTTTGTTATTTAATTATTTATTGTTGTAAGTATATATACATATACATGTACTCGTATACTTTTTCCTTAATTTTTCTTTTCTTGTTTATCCTTTTATATGTATACACTAGTGTGTATATATGCATATATATACATATACATATGTATATACCTATGTATACATATGTGTATTTTGCAAAGGTATATATATATTTATTTATTTATGTGTATATATATATCTATATATATATATAACCGCTGTATTTTTCTCTTTTGTATTTTTATTGTATATTTTTTTTTTCAGGTTCTCTTTAATGACATTATGGTGAGCATAAGGATTCGTCGGGTATGTTTTCAAAATAACCTTTTCAATGCTTCAATTTATTATTTTTTTTTTATTTCAAATGTTACAAATTCTTTTATTTATATGTAATTTGTTTAATTTTCCAGGATTCTTGTTTCCTGAACCGTAGCACTTCTTTGGGTCTCGAATATTGGCATGAGATACATCCCAGGCAGTCCTCTGTTGGGAGTTTACGCTCCTCGAAGCATTTTGCATAAGTGCTTTTGTGCTGAATTTCTACAATGGCATCGATAGAGAGCAGCGGGTACTGGTGTTGTACCTCCAGGTCACCTAGTGTGCCCTTAATGCCATAAAGGGTTCTGAGAACGTTACCATCAAGTGGTTCAAAGTTGTGATTCTGTGTGGAAAATTTAGGGATAGTGTAGTGCTTGGACCAGCACGCTGAACACTTTTCCTTTATTTTTCCAAGCAGTGGACACAAAGTGTGTGTTTGAACAGCTTGGTGCGTTCTTCTGGGCTGAGTGTCTGACAGGCATCAGCAAATACAGCTTTGATTTGGGCAGTGCATTCGCCCAACATTTCCTCTCGACGGAGGGCCTTTAACCTGGTTTCCTTCTGTTTTCGCAGCTGTCTGCGTTTTTTCTGGGAGGCTTTATTAGTCTTCTTCACTGTCTGGTACCCTAGATTATCCACTAAACAAAAAGAACTCAGGTAATATTTTCCCTTTTTTTTTTTGTTCAAATCTTCTCTCTCTCTATCTTTCTTTTTTTTTTGTTGAAGTATTTGTTTTTATTATTATTTGTTTATATATATTTTTATTTATTTATTTATTTTATCTATATATATATATATATATATATATATATATTAATTTTTGATCCATATATTATAAAGTAGCTTATATTTTCTCTACTTTATTTTTATATGTAACCGAATAAGTGCGTGTATATATATATATATGTAAATATATATGCTGCATGTATATATACATTATTTAAATATGTTTTATTATATAAATGAGTATCGGTATGTATGTATATATATTTCTCTGCATGCACATACACATATATATATTTTATATATTATATTGCCCGTATATATATATATATATATATATATATATATACATACAGAAAAACACATATATAGATATATATTTTTCACTATATATGTGTATATATGTTTTTTTCTTCCTTTTTTTTTATATATATATATTATTGTTTGTATATGTATTTTACTTTGTAAGTGTTTTTAGAAGTATAAGTTTATTATTTGTTTATGTTATTATTATTTGTTATATTTTATTAGTTGTTATAGGTTCCACATGAATTTTTTGATGCCAAGTGCAAATAATCCCGGATGAGCCTCCAAAATTTTAAAGACTAATGTGATGTCTGGGCATTTTTACCCTTCCGTACACAGTACTCTTTATTTTTAATACATACGTGTATTAATTCAATACACATATGCACCTATTGTTCTAGGCAGTTTTGAGCCTGGAGTTGCCTCCACTAGCTCGGGAATGCCTAGTCGATTGCTTAATGGCAACTAACAATAAGGTGATGGATTTTTATGGAGGTTATGAAACCCTATGCTAGTTTTACATAGGTCAGAGTCCAAGGCTCTATTTGGATGCAATTTCCTCTTCTTTCGAAGGGGAAACTGAATCCGCCTCGGCCTACCGACCTAGTTCCTTATTTACTAAGGATGTATGGCTGATAACCTAGGGGGATGTTCAGTCCTACCACATAGGAGGACCAGAGACTTCCCCAGAAAAAGGAGATTGAAAGAAAAGGGAGAGAGAGAAATATTAGATTTATTAATTTTTAAATATTAATGAAATTTATTTCTTACTTGTATACGGCGACAGAGATAGGACTTACGGGAGACTTCTTGATTGAACGCTGCTGACTGAACACTGCTGACGGAATGGAATTTTGTGGAAAAATCGGGGATTTATATACCCGATTTTTCCATGATGATCCGTAATCCCTCTCTCTGCTCCTCGTTTTTACAGCTTTTTTTTATTACATTGATTACTTTGTTTATTTCTAGCCTTAATACTAGTATAAACAATTAAATTTTATCATAAACATTCGTTATAATTTTTGTCTTAAATATTTGTTGTATAAGAAATGTAATTCAATTGTTTAAAGTGTTAGTTTTACTATAAAATAAACATTGAAAATTATACACTAGCGCATAGCTAATGTACACATTGCGTTACCTATGAGACCTTGATCGGAGAAACATACGCTTCTGACTTATGATCTTGCGCAAGCCAATGTCTTATTTCGGCGGTATTATGAAATTGTTTTTCCTCGCCCAAAGAAGATGATGACATGTTAGATGAAATTCGGTCATTTTAGTTTCGATTCTTATTCTACAAAACTTTATTTATATATATATTTATTTATATATATACATATTTATTTAATAATATATTATTATATTATATATTTTTGTATATAATGTATATATATATATATATATATATATATATATATATATTTTATGTATTAGTATATATTATGTTTATATATATACACCTATATATATATAGGTGTTAGTACGTATTATAATACATTTCATATATATATATATTCATACGCATTATAATGCCTTACATTTATTTATATATATATATATATATATATATATATATATATATATATATATATATATATATATATTTATCTTTACCATTATATATTATTTTTAACTCTAGTTTACATTTATACGTATGTGAATATGTATATATATATATATATATATATATATATATATATATATTTTCAATATTTAAATTAATATTATTTTATTAAAATTATTAGCTCGCTGTTACAGAGGTTATTCTGATTGCATCGGAGCTAGTGCTCATTCATTTTCAAGATGTGATATTTCCTGCTTACTTCATTAGATTTGCTTCTTTTTAAATTTTATATGTTTTAATCTTATATCTTTTAAAATGAAAATCTTTTATGTTGAGATCGGAACGAGAAAACGATAAGATTAAAATATAGTTCTATGGATAAACGCTTTTTTTTTTTAATTATATATCAATGAACTTCATCCGATTTTAGCTGTTGTTTAACTTCGTTTAATTTCGTTTAACTTCGTTTGAGTTCAGCTAATTCACAAACTACAATCGAAAGATAAGATGATAAAAAGCGAATGAGAAACCATATATTTACGGGCGCTTGTACATTACGATATATTATTTTAAAATGTTGTAATTTTTCAAAGCTGTCGCTAGAATTATGGATTTTTCTTATAAATTTTTTTTCTTACTTTACTATTACTATAGACAAGGAAATTTGGAATCTTCATTTTATTCTGCTTCAAGCTAGTCTAGGGTAAAATCGATTTTTTAAAAAATTATAGTCTTATTTTCAGAAAACAGTATAAATCATACTGAATCATACTACTTTGAATTTAAATAGGATAATTGATTATGTTCGTTTATTAAAAAAAATAATGGAAATCCCAGTTTGAAATATCCTGTAATTATAAAATATTAACGAAAAAATTTCCTAAAATGTTCCTAAACAAATTTCCTAAAAAAATTGTCTTCCCTAAAATGTTTGGCAATGATAAAAAATATCTATCTTTTATTGTTTAAGTATTATGAAATATTCCTTTTACACTCAGATCCATGTATCATACTTTCATTTCGAATATATAGGTTAGAACATATTAGATATCTAGGCTAGAAAAACAAGGATTGTTAAACAATTTATAAGCATGTTATTGAATACATTTTTGTTACATGAAATTAATTTTGTAATAATAATATTCTTTTAAAAAACAATTTTATTCAAAGAAATTAATATAAATACATAAATGTTTCAAATATTTTATATATAAATACACAAAACGTGCAGTCTATTATGCTGAAAGAATTCGGCAATTACAATAAAAAAATGAAGATCAATTAAAATACATTTTTATATATTTTTTTATTTGTAGTTATATCTACTCATAGATTTCATTTGAAGAAAATTTGAATTTCGTTAAACATTCTCTATGACAGTTCAAATCCCGTGTTGCTTGAAATAGCAAATCGTAATTTATCACGCAGTATATATTTCTTCTGGTAATTCGGTAATTTTAATAAATTGAAGCACGTTGAAGAAGTTGGTAAGCGATTTTGTGGATCCTTTCTTCGAATCGTAAAAAATCCTCTGAATACACTACCTAATATAATGAAGGAATATTATTTTTAGCTTCTTTTATTTTACTAATGTTTAAATAGTTAAGATATATATATATGTGAAGGTGCTGAAGCCATACCAATCGTATCACCCGTGTCTTCATCATCACCAACCTCAACACATCTAATAGAAAACTGAGGTTCTAAATAAGCAAATCCTAATAATGGTGATTTTGAAGAGCTAGTAACAAACTGAAATATTATTTAAAATTATTTTCTGTTTTCAGTAATTATATTATTATTAAAAGATGTAGAAATAATATAAGTAGATTATTAGAAACTGACAGAATAAGGTTTCTTTTTTATTAGAAAACATTACGATTTACAAACAATAATATTTATAATATTAAAGGTCTTTAATTGTGCTTTTGTCGGCTGCTTATATACAAATTAATAAATATTTTCATTGGTCTTTCAGTCCAATTAAATAAATCGAAAATAATAATCATAATACGTAATAATATCAATATATATTTACTAGCATCCTCCGTCTCGGCTTCGCACGAGATAATAATTTAACCGATTTTATAAATAATTCAATAATATCTAAGTAAAAAGTACTCTATATATAAAAATCTATGTTTCTATTAATTAATTGACCGTAATTTACCTATTGTCGCTTCTGTATAAAAAGCTGCTTCAATGTAGCGTCCACTTCAAAAAGTTGATATTTTGCCGACTATTTTATACAATATATATATATATATATATATATATATATATATATATGTATATATATATATATATATATATATATATATGTGTGTGTGCGCGCGCGTGTGTGTGTGCATATTAAATACGGCTTCCATGGAGAAAATTGTACTTTCGAGTTCAAGCGATAGAAAAAGATGTGTAAGTGTCTCGACATAATGTTTACAGAGAGTATCATGTTCAGACTATAGGAAATGTCTCGGGACGACTGCTATAGAGAGTTTTGTGTTGGGGAAGTGGAATACAATGTCCAGTTATGACGAGACAACTCTTACTAGGAGTGTGCGTATTCAAATGATATAACACTAATCTCTTCATAGAATTCGTACTGATGTACCTGGACATTGTTTCCCACCAACTATACACGACACTCCACGTAGAAGTCGTTCGAAAACACCTGGAAATCTTATTCTATCATCCGAACCCGAAACTTCCCGTAGAAGTTGACCCTACATACCTCAATATCGTTTCCTACCAATTAAACAATATAATACCCGTAGAAGTCGTCCCGAGAAAGCTAGCATCACTTCCTAACGACTAAACACAATACTCCCCGTAGAAGTCGTTCGGAAAGAGTACCGTCTCAACAAGAATTTTGCCATAGCTGGATTTCCATTTCGTCATATCTGGACGTCCTTTTCTATCAACTAAATACAATATTCCATGTAGAAATCGCCCAGAAATACCTGGACATCGCATTCTATCATCGGAACACGCAACTGCCTATAGAAATCGTCTTGAGACAGCGGTATATCGTAATCAACCGCCCGTACACGCCAATACAATATTTCTCAGTAGAAACCGTATTTGAAATGTGTATATATAATATGTACAATATAATATACATACAATATATATTACATAGTTCATATATTTTCGTTTTTTCAATAAAATACCGTGAATATTTTCGTAGTGATGGCAACTGAAATTCAAGCAAAATGGTATGTCAAATAGCATATTTTCTAAGCAGACGATGGATATTGACATTTTATCCAGAAGTGACTATATTATATATATATATATATATATATATATATATATATATATATATATATATATATACATAGTTTCGAGGTTGTTGGTAAAAGAACCCTATTTTGCAATCATTTCTTTCGGTCAAACTAAACAAAACAGTCTCCTGTCACAATTCTGAAGTTAATATAATGTACAAAAACAAAAATATAATTTGTCGTCACAAACTATATTCAGTATGATTTGGCATACAGAACCGTTTCATAAGAGAAGGAGAAAGAAAGACAGAGAGATGCTGAGAGAGAGAGAGATAGAGAGAGAGAGAGAGAGAGAGAGAGAGAGAGAGAGAGAGAGAGAGAGAGAGAGAGAGAGAGAGAGACAGATTTTCTCACGTAAGAGAACATTAAATTTACAAAAATCAAAAGATATCCATAAGGTATAAGAATAGTCTCACATTAACCTGAAGAATAAAAAAAGTAATATCGACTAACATCACACCTTCTTTAGGATACGAATCCCAAAGTTGGATATGAACATTCGTTTGAGCTGGCCTAGTATTAATACTTTAAGCGGATTACTTTGATTTGATGTTCGTGATTCAAGACGCCACCTTTCCAAGAAACAAAATAATGTGAATTTATTCTTATAGTCTAGTAAATTAGATAAGATTTATCATTCCTTATTAAATTGATTAGTTTTAAACATTTTGTATAGAGGGGGATTTTATTTTTAATTTACTAAGTTTTGTAGTGAGGATAGGGTATATATAGATTAGAAAATGAGGTTAAGTTTAGTTCCTGATGAAGAGCCGTAGCGAGCTCGAAACGTTGGACTACTACAAAAAGTTTCAATTAGGTAAGGGTGGTGGACAGTCAGATTGCACTTTACTAACATAAATTTTTTTTCAGCTAATATTTTATTTTCAGATTAGTCTACGGGGGTGATTTTACACAAGGACAGTTAGATTTTTTTAATTGTAATTTTTTATTTTTTGCATATTGATGTATTAATATTAATTTAAAATATATATTGATATTATTACGTATTATTATTATTATTATTTTCGATCTATTTAATTGGCCTGAAGGATCAATGAAAATATTTATTAACTTTGTATTAATGGTCTGTTTCAAAAGTTCTCAGACTTTTTAAACAGTGGTTCAACCATTATCGCCACCTATTTGTGAACATACGCATTCAAACAGGACGTCCTCTATTTCTATTCAGTTGTAATTTCATTACATTTGAATGAATATAAGCGCAGTTACTACGCCTCAAATGACAGCGCGTTTTGTTTCTCTTATCTCGTTCATCTAGTGCAATAATTAATGAGAGGTTTTGGAGTCTCAAAGACGGCAGTAAAAACTTGAATGACGGTGAACGTTCGGGTTGGCCGAGAGAAGAGGTAAACGAAATGAGTATCGAGAACATCGGTGCGTTATATTAAAGTGGACTTAAATTTTTCAGCAGCATCGATTAATCGTATTTTAAGTATTTGGAGCTTCGAAAGATTTGTTTGCGTTTTGTACCAACCAAATTGACTGAGCCCTGAAAAATGCTTCGAAAACAACCTTCTAGATCATTAAAGAAAACAAAAGCATCTTTATTCAAAGATAGTTTCACCAAAAGTAAAGGACCAAAACGATCTTTGTTCTATTATAAATAGTGACGCAACATAGTGTTCTCAATAGGATTACGAAAGTAAACATTAAATCATCAAGTGTCCACTGGCAAGCCCTTTATGAACCAAAATCGAAAAAATTGCGCTTAGAAAAATCTAAAACCATAACAATGATCATAGCTTTCTACGGTTCCAGGGACATTATTTACTAGAAGTTCGTTCCATCTGGTAAAAGGGTTAATACTGTGTGTTATCTTGGTGTTATGAAGCATTTGCTTGCGCGTATTCGTCATCTTCGGGCAGAGTATCGTGAAAGTGGAAGCTGGCGTTTGTTGCATGATAATGCCCCGTCCCTCCGATCGACATTGGTGACTGATTTTTTCATCAAAAACGACATTCTGACGGTTAATCACTCACTACATTGACCTGATACTGCATATTGTGACTTCTATTTATTCGATAAATTATATTTGGCTGTTAAAGGAAATTGTTACAGGAACGTCGGGGACAGCTGGAAGACAATGACCGCCATTTTGAAGACGATCTCGGCCAACAAAATGAAAAAGTAATTTGATATGCTGTTTGAACAGACTAAACTTTATTTTGACTCGGAAAGAGCCTATTTTGAAGCAAATAAATGAAGTTTGAAGAAATAATTTGCAGTAGTAAATTTAAGTCTGAGAACTTTTGAATCTCTTTTTTTATATACATCTTTAGTGTTAATTGTCTTCTTTCATGCTTAGTGGCTTTGTACGCTGTTCGCACTGTGTAATTTTCATGTCATTCTACGAAGAAGGATTAATTAAGAAATCGTTCACTCTAGATCTATGTGTAGCAGATATTTTCACAGATTCTCAGCTAAGAGAGTTTTGTTCCTATGCTAGCAATTATTTTTATAAACACGTTTACGATAACTTCGTTGGCTCTCCTTATAAAGATTCGAAAAACGGCTTTAGGTTGTTGTTTGTTCTTCGTTACCTTTAGCTAAGTATGAACTGGTATTTCAATCTCTACTATCATTGCTAGGTATAGAAATGTAAGCAAAACCAAAAAGAAAAATATAGATCCGCGGTTGTGAAGGACAACGGTAAGGATAAGGGATGTGCGGGTTTAGCTCGCGTATGTCGTAGAGTACGGCCCATGTCTTTTCCTCTCTCTCTCTTTCTCTCTTTCTCTTTTTCTCTCCCTCTCTCTTCCAGTACACAAAAATGTAGCTTGGATCGCCAACGAAATCTCGCTCGATTCCTTGAACTAAGACACACCGAATATTCTTATGCTACTCGACTGTTCAGCTCCTGGCCTTTAACAGCTTCGTTGTTGTATACCTAGGTGGCACGTCAAAGCAGCGAGCTAGCTCGGATACAGCAGCATCAATTCCGAATTCAATAACGAAGATGAAATCTTTTTGAATTACATCGCGGCGGGCTGTCAAAATCACATTATCGATCGAAGATATCAGCAGAAATACTCTTAGCGATTTCTTGAAGAAGTTTCCGTATTTGTTTCGACGCAAGCAACATATTTCCGAAAACCAACTTAAGCCAAGTGAGAGTGTTAATAATTTTATTGTGAATTTGATACCGTATTTTTGCTGGAGCTTTTGCTATAGATAAGAAATATATGAACATTGGTAAATAATTTAATTACTTTTAAAATAATTAGTATATGATCATTTGAAATAATAACGTGGGTAAGTTTTTTTTTCAGTAAGCAACTATTTTTTATTTGTGCTTTTAGAGAAATTATGTTTTTTTTTGTAAAAATTATACAAAGATTTAAGGAAATAAAAACGTCCATAAAAACCATGGTGGTCGCGATTGTACACAGTCTATATCGAGTTAATTTTTTTTAATAAAAAATAGGTCTTTAACTTAAAATATATATTTAAATGTTGTAATATATTTTATAATCTCATACAATTAATATAAATGCGATACGAATTTGAATAAATATGATATGAGTATTTGCTTTATATTTTAATTAAACGTAAGATGTAATTGAAAAATGAGATAAAAATATTTTTTTGACATAGATTTCATTTCATAATATTTTATTACATGTATATTGCTGAGAAACAGAACTATTATTAAAGCCGTAAATGTATGATTGTTTGATATTTCAATATTACAACTTAAATTTAGTAGTTTGAGGTTCAGGCATACAATGAAAGTTTAAATTAGTGTAACATTTCCCTTTTCCGCTCGGGATAGTTAACGCAGTAGCACCGGGATCGATTAGAAAGGAAAGGGAAGTTTAGACAAGATCGGGAAAAATCACGCTTTACTCAATTATATTTATATAAAAAATAACAAAAATATATTATAATAAAACTATACAAAAGAAAATATTACAAAAGTAAGAATAATGAAAAGCTTTCTGGCTCCGGGCCCTCTGATCTGTAACACACAAGACAGAATTTTATATTAAAGCCTAATATTATACCTTATTACATTAATTTTCGCACGCTGTTTATTTGACACGATATTTACACCTTAAATTTATACAGACTTAATACACTAATCTCACGAACACTATCACTATATATTTATATAAACTTTTGCTGCTTGGTGCTTGCTACTTCGTGGCTCCGGCTCAACACGACTCGGCCGCTGGTCAGGACTAGGAGTGAGACCGCTAGCAACTACGATCAAGACTCTTGAGGAATAGTAAGGCCGCCGATCTTTAATGGACCGCCGCAAAACCAGGATCAAGCCTTACTAAGGTGAATTGCAAGAGGAATATTTAGTGAGGCCACTAGTCTTTAACAAAGCGCTACGCAAACAAGATCAAGTCTCACCAGGAAAAAGATAGGAGTTTTAGTGAACCCATAGGTCTTCAATAGAGCGCCACGCAACCAGGATTGCGATTCTACTAGTCAGAATTTTCGAACAGGCAGGATTACTAAAGCTCTGGAGTCAGGATAGCTCTAGGAAACTTCTTTCCGCCGTATCGCCGAGAGAACTGCTTTTGAGGCGGAAAACTCGACCTTTTATACACGAAAACTTGGTTGATCGGTTTATGCCACCATCTGACTAATTTCGTATCGAGTTACCGAACAATAATAATAATAATACTTTTACAATAATAAAATAATAATAATCGTATTATAATTATAATAATTATAATGCTAATTTGCGGATTTGCCCTTGAGTAGCTCGTATTCTTATAAACATTTTGGCGTAACTAAGTTTTCTCTGGTATTTATTTATTACAATAATAATAATTATAATAATAATTATTATAACAATAATAATTGTGATAATAATAAGTAAGTTAACATTTGCGTCCTTGGCGACGCTCGTGTTCTATAATATATATATATATATTATAATAATTCTGGCGCTGTTTTTCTTCATTTATTATATATAATTTAATATTTAGGTTTTATAATTCTGTTGTTGATGATAATTTTTAAAAATTAACTTAATTAATACAAATTAACGATAATAATAATTATTATTAAAAATGAATAATAATTACAATAACAATAATTATCATAATAATAAACAATAACATTTATTATAATAAGTTATAATAAGAATCAAATAATAATTACTTTAGTATTCAATTCTTTCCGTCTCTGAATGTTTAATTATAGTAATAATAATAATTAAATATTACAATTGCGCATAGAATTTACGATTATATTAACAATAATTATTCATATCTTTTTGTCTTTTAGGACGTTCGCACACGCTTAATTATTCGCGTATTCATTATAATATTTACTTGCACGTATTCTTTGATTAACGTACTGTATATTAAATAATATAAAAGTGCCAAAAATGAGACTTTCATATTATTTAATAAAAATGGGGTGTTTAAAATGCGACGATAAATGTCTTGACTGCCTCGCGCGATTTCCCCTCTGCTCTCCCTTGGTCTACGTTCGCGAGGCAAGTATATTTAATGCGCGCAGTCTTTTCGTAAAACAAGGACAAGAGCAGACAGATCTCTGAAAATTATCTATGGCTATACTATGTGTCCTATTTAACGAGTTATTTATAAAGGAAGACACAAATTCGTGATTGTCTTAATCGACAATTATTCGAAAGCAGCTTGCACTTATCAGGTTAAGAGCAAAACCGATATAAATAACTGCATCAAGACTTGTGTTAAGAAACTCAGGAATCCGATAGGTGTTGATGAGAAATTTTGTTATTTAAGTACATATCGGGGAATAGATTTAGGCGTGGAGTTACAGTTAGTGTGTCTGGATACACCCGAACATATGGCGTAGCCGAACAATTCAATAGGACATTGAAAATGAAAGTAAAAAATGTCGGACACGCCGCGTCGCACACTCTTCTCGTCCCTTACCGCCCTTTACGGGATTCCGTTAACCGGTTGAATTACGATAGCCTATTTACGGCAACCACTCCCGTTCTCTTTCTGGAGAACGGAACGATAACCAAACAAACTTAGCCGCTGTGTCGGTAGCCGATCCCGTTCTCGTTCAGAAGCGCGGGACGAGAGTTCACGACCGACTAGAAATCTCCGAGACGAATACGACTGTCCCGCGTTAGTCCCCCAGAATGAGCGCACGTAGTATAATATCACCGTCCATCCTAAAACTTATCATTCAACCATCAAACTTACACTTCAACCACCGTAGAACGTAATTCCGCGCCGATCTCCCGCACTTATTGGACCGACAAGCATAATCAATAAACTTCGGGTTAAAGGAGAGTACCGCTCACATAATCTTATTTAGGCACGCAACACGACAATAATTGCGAACGGTGTTTATTAATAAACTTACGCGCACCTTTCGCTTGCCCTTCCGACAGATCCTTGTCCGATAATGTCGGCTCCGATGACTCTGTCCGATCGGCGTAACAGTCTTTTGCCCTTCCAATGATGCGATATCCGTGTAAGCGGGTTCAAAAACGATAACTAGTTCGGGCAAGTTCACGTGTGAATTTTCACCCGATGTGGCATGGAAATTATTTCTATCGGCGAATCTAGGTCTACCAAGACCTTCATAAAATCTGCGTGTCTATCTCTCTCCGTTCTCGAATGTAACTGTAGTAGTCAGTCTTGTTCGAAAGCGTCCACTTTACTGTAAATTTATATTTATTTTTTTTGTATATGACGGTAGCCTCAGTTAAGTGGGATGGTGTATATACGTGAGTGCACAAGCGCCTGTAATGTAAGGTACGATAGCCTTGCTGTCCAAGGGAATCCTAAGTGATAAGATACATGAAAATAATATATTTCCCGCGGCATCTTTAATATCATAAATTAGTGGTGAAATTACTTTGCATATTTCCTATGGCCATTTAAATTTATGTGTTAATTCTGCAGAAACATTTTTTCATGCATCTGATATAATTTTACTTCTAAGTAAAAGCTTCTCTTTAAGTTTAAAGCTTACCATTATTATGACAATTATTGTAATATTTCACTTGTCGATTGTGCGCTGTTTCTATGTTATAAATTATTTCGGCTTGTATCGCTTGTAATGTTACGAGTCTTTTAACCCATTCCCCTTCAGTTTGAGGTATCAATTTCTTTCTAAATCATTTGCTGTCTTTAAAGATGTAAGAGCTTATGGTTCCTTGCGGAATTGAGAAATGGGAGATGTGTATTGTCTTTTGGAGTGTTTAGCTGTGTTATATGCAAAACGAAAATCATATAAATTAATATTCCACTCTCAATGGACTTGCCCAATGAATACGTACATCATGCTTTTTAGTGATCTGTTAACGCTTTCTACGGGTTTTGCCTGCAGATGATACGGTGGTGTCGTGGAATGTTTTATTTTCATATATTTCTATACAGAACCGTTATATGTAATTATGACGTGAGGTGTACCCCAACGTGTGATTATTAGATTTTCTAATGCGTCTCTTATTACTTTTCCTATCGTGCTCCGCAGTGGCCTGATTTTGATCCACTGAACGTTATTAATAACACTAATACTTATTCTACTTCAACTGACCTCAAACACAGTAGCGGTTTCCACTAGCGGTACTAATATAATGTTTGATAATGTTTTATATAAGAAACAGAATTGCAGTAGATACAGATCTCGCAAAGGTAACTCTTTGTACACAATTTGAGATACTTATGCTGCTTAGAGATTGATTCTTCTGTAGCTTGATTTTGTTTTAATTGATCTCCTATTATTCTTGTGCAATTAATTTTTACCAGTCAACTTATGTTACATTCTGTTAGATTTCTCAACTGGACTCTTTTCATGCAGGGAAATGTATTTTTTGGAAAATATGAGAATGTATTATTTAGAATATATTAGGTTGTCAAATATCTACCTTCCGCTTTTTTGCTCTTCATTCAATGCTTTATAAAAAGTGTTACAGTTCGGATTTACTTCAAATATGCGCGGTTTTGTTCGATAAAATGTTTCCATCTAGAAGGCAACTTCATAATACCCCTCTCGTACAAACCCCTCTCCTTATTTGCGAAGAACTCGGACGGCCACTTTTCAGCAAACTATTTTGAGTCCAACTTTACACCACCAAGGGCGTTCGACATGGACAGGAACAGGTGTTAATCATTTGGCGCTATGTCCGGGCATTATGGTGGATGCGATAAAACCTCTGATCCGAACTCCCGTAGCTTCTGACGAGTCATCTGGTGCAACACTACACTATTCCTATTGGCTAATTTTGGACGCTTCAGGTCGATAGCCTGCTTCAAGCGGTCCTGTTGTTCACAGTAGATGGTAGAATTAAGCGTCTGACCATATGGGAGCAGCTGATAGTGGATGATTCCCTTCCAATCCCACCAAACACAGCAAAACCTTTCGGGCCGTCAATCCCGGCTTGGCCATTGTTTGGGACGGTCCACCGGCCTTGGACCACGTTCGTTTTCGCTTGATGTTGACGTATGTGATCCATTTTTCGTCGCCAGTCACCATCCGCTTCAAAAATGGGTCGAATTCGTTCCGCTTCAGCAGCACATCGCATGCGTTGATTCGGTCCAGGTTTTTTTACGTCCAATCATGAGGCATCCAAACATCAAGCTTTTTGTACCCAGCGTTCTGCAGATGGTTTGAAATGATTTGGTGACTAACTCTCATCTCTTGGGCGATGTTACAAGATGCCACATGCCGGTCTAACTCGATAAATTTGACCCATGATTTCATCGGTATTCGTCGCGAAAGGTCTTCCACCGGCTGGCTTATCCATGGTGTTGTTTTCATCGGCTCTGAATCATTGAAACCATTCCTCTGCGGTTCGAAGTGATAGCGTGCCATCCCCCAAAATACCATTAATCTCACGGAACGTCTCCCTAGCGGATTTGCCTTTGACGAAGGAAAACTTTAAAATACACGTCTATAACTTTTAAACGCAATATCCAAACTACTTATGCATAGCGTGGTTTTGTACCTTATGCCGAGACCTTTCAATTGATGTATAGTATTACCAGATACGAGCTCTCTAGCATTTTGTACATAGCCGCGAAGTTCATTAGACAAAAAGGCGGAAGGGAGATATTTGACAACCTAATATTATGCAAAATTTTAGGATGCAAAAATAGTTTCCGACCTTTTTTAACGGAAAAAGTACATTTATAATGGAAAATAAGAACACATTAGCTTAACCCTTACGTGAGCAACCGGATACCCGGGTATCCCCCGCTTTGCGTTTTCATCGATTACTCTTTGAAAACATTTTTTTACGATCTGGGGCTCCGTATCCCCACGATTTAATGTTTTCAGAAGCTGTTGGCTATATTAGATGTATAAAAAAATTTTTTTTAATGAAAATTCAGCTGTTCAAAAAAAGTAGCTCTGGGGGACAACCAGGTACCCTGGTACCCACTAGAAAATAAGTGACGTATTAATTTGGAAATGAGCAATGTTAATTAAAAATATGATAATTATATAATACAGGTTTTTAAATAAATAATTAAAATAGTTATTAAGTTAAACGTAATTGATTTATTAATAAACATAATTTATTAATTCCAATGTTGCAAATTAATAATTTTACATTTAGTCAACGCAATCAGAGCACAATACTTTTGTTGAAGAATGTTCATCACAAAGGGGTTTCTGACATTCTACGCAACTCTTTCTGGTCTTTCTACGTCTTTTGATTGTCAATCTATAGCAAAGATGACAAGAGCCTGTTACTTTCAATGTACCAATAGTATCGCGAGGCTCATGATCTCTTTTAGCGGCAGGCACAGGACCGACGTGAACTCCGACTATGTCCTCGACTGCTTTCTTCATTGAGTGGTGGCACATGATTTGATTGTTTGAAGAGCGGTCTTCAATCGAAGACTTACATAGTTCTTCACTCAATTGACGTAAAAAAATACGACGCTGTTGGGTCTTTTTCCTGATCATATTATTGTTTTCATAGTAAACTATATACACTGCAAGTGCTATATCTGCCTACCATCTGACCCATTGTATCAACACCAGCTTTGTATTTACTATAATAAGTAATCATGTGTGGCTTTTTTGCTCGTCGTCATTCACAGCAGTATCGGAATGCATAGTAGAAAGTAAGATAACAGCTTTTTTCTTTTTCGGTACATATGAGCAAATAGTAACGTTACGTTCATGAAAACCAAAAAGAGAAGAGTATTATTCTCGAGATTTATTAGGAGCCATTTCTTTACGAATGTAAGGCTTATTTTTTTCAAAGTACCAGTGATTGTCAATCTTCACGATAACAAATGTTTTGCAAGAGGCAAGGTAGTAAAAAAATTGTCCATTGTAATATTTTTTCCACTATTTTTGAACTGAGATACAAGTTCTTTCACGACTCTCTCTCCTTGGTTTTTCTCGCGAACATTGCCCACTTTGCCAGTATAAATAATTCCGAACAAAGGATACGCGTTCTCAGCGTCGCAAACCCACCAAATTTTGGTGCGGTATTTAGCAGGCTTTGAAGGAATGTACTGCGTAAATTTGGTGTGACGGCGAAAAGCATAAAGCTGCTCATCTATAGTTAAGTTCGCTGTTGATTTATATATTTTAGCCAAATTTGCATTGAGCACCGTCCACATGTCACGAATAGGAGCAGCTTTATCCTCTTGTGCTCGTGCTTGGCACGTATTTTTCTCATCAAAACGAATAAATCGTAATATAGCGCGAAATCTTTTCAAACCCATCATTGCACGATAAAGAGGATAAGAAGTACTTTTCCACATCTCATTTGTATGATTGGTGTTTGAATTATTCGCCCCCGAAGCAATCATACTCCCAATAAACGCGTATATTTCTTGTGTAGTCACGGGCCGCCACGACCGAGTAGAATTCGGATTCGTCGAGTTATACGTATCATACACACGCTTTGCCTTTTGATTTGTATAACGAACTATAAGATCTACTATTTCAACTGATATAATATTTTTGAAAGTGTCAACTACCGATAATGTTTCTGTCGATCTGGCCGGACCGCTTCTTTGGCGGAGAACATTATGAGAAGCGGCTTGATGAACATCGGGCGGCGTCTTGCTCCAAATCGTTTTATCTTTCGCAATGTATTCTTGGTGCGTTTCCGTACCCGCTTCTTGCCCCCATGCCGCCATACCTGACGCTGCACCTTCGCCCTCGCTTTCACTTTCGTTAGAACTGCAGCTGCTCGCTCCCTCACCTCCGGACGCTTCGCTGCCAATTGCGGCGTCTGATTCTGACACCGTATCGAAAGTGCTTTGAGGTAGCCAGTCGTCGTCCACACTGTCGTCATCGTATTCCGAACTGTACTCGAGATCTCGGAGTATATTATTCAAATAAGCCGTTTTCCTAGCACATGAAAAATTGATTTCATGATCAACATCTGTGGCAAAAATGGAAGAAAATGCTACTGTGAATGTATGCTCCAAAATAAGTCTTACTTGAAAATTCATGACGTGATAAATGGTTTTGCATAATGAAAGATGATGAATATCTTCTACACAAATCACTCAATAACACTGAATTAATTATAACAACGTTCAAAACTGAAATGGCGTTAGGCGTCGATGTATATTCTGCGTAGCGGCGGCTTGATGCTCCACGGCACAGTTGGCTCTCGTTGCTATACACGTCTTTCCCCTTCGACTAGACACTCTGAACTGAGCCGCAGCTGTCCCAAACACCTCAGTGCTATAGTAACGCAGGTAGGCTACCCTACTACCACCACTACTAAGACTGCGAGCAGCTGCCTACCCATTAAACATGAAAACTGACCGTGCGGTACCTGCTGTGCGCTCGAAACCTCTGCTCCGATTTAAGATTTCTCTACTGATCTATATGTTATGGAAATAGCCCAAATAGTTTCTGTTTATGTTTATTCATTACATGGAATCTGTTTGGATTGATCTCAATTATACTACTACTCAAAAAATAAAAAAAACCAGATGTGGGTACTCGGGTACCCGGTTATCCATCAACGTAAGAAAAGTTGGTTGCTCACATCAGGGTTAATCAAAATCTTTTCCGTCATTTTCTAGTACTTTCTACCATCCTTCTGGAAATATGACAATACCGTTTCGATGCGATCCAATCGACTTCAAATTCAGAGTTCATTTATGTCACAGGTGCGTATCACGAGGTCGTTCTGCAATATTTTGATACTGGCGAAAGGCTCTATAAACATAAAAATGTTTATAAAAATATTAAGGATTGTCGAAAATATTTATCAAGCTCATTAAATAACATTTTAAAATTTAAACATTACAATAAAAGTCAAAAAGTAAGTTTTTATACGTAGATTTTGAATGTTGATTAAAACATACAAAAAATGAGAATACTTTTCAACTTCACGACACTTACAGTATAGGCTTCAGTTTAAAATATAGCTTTGACAAAAAATTGTCCGTTTACAAATCATACAGACAGAAAAGTGCCGACGACGAAACACCTGTACAATTGATCATTTTTATAAAAATCCAAAACTAATGAAACTCGCAGATCTTGAAGAATTAACTTTTCAATGGTCGACTGATTGACATATTTGTCGCAAACCATTTCTTTTAGGAGGGGAACTTAGTTTCCGATCTTAACGGAAAAAGCACATTTATGATGGAAAATGCATACACATTAGCTTAATCATAATATTTTAGAGAAATTTATAATATTTTCCGTCAATTTCTACTAATTTTTCTCATCTTTCTGGAAATATCGCGATACCGTGGCGAAAAAAGATGGCATTTACGAGGCGATCCAATCATCCACAAATTCTCGCACTTCTTGAACATGTCGGAAGTGCGTATCAACGAGATCGAGTACGCTGGGTGCGGCAGCACTTCCCATTCGAGCTCCAACATGGTGTTTTTGACGGCTTTCCCAACATGTGACGAAGCGTTGTCCAGCAAGAGAATGAATTTGTGTCTATTACTCGCGATTACTGATCTACGTTCGATCAATTTCTGTTGCAAATCATTCAATTGGCATTTGTATACCTCGGTAGTTACGTTTTGGTGTTGATGTGCTTGCAATAATGCTTGCAATTCAATATCTTCAAACTTTTTCGGTTGTCCACAATATTCTATGTCATTAACATCGATATCTCCACTTCTATACCGCTGAAACCGCTCTTTACATGTTGTCAGCGATGGAATTTGTTCGCCATAACATTCTTCAAGCAATCAAGAAGTTTCTGCTACACTTTTTTTCAAATAAAAATAGTACAAAAGGACATGACGAAAACCCGATTTCTGACGATTCATTTTTTACTGATTAAAAATTCTAATGTTTACACAGATGGCGCCCCTCAACTGAATTTTCATGGTAAATGTTAAAACTAAAAAGTAAGTACTAGATCCGATACATCTGATTTTTCAAACTGCTTAAATCGCCATATAAACCTGAAGGTTGAAAACGAAATTCGCCTCCTATTAAAAAACAGTGATTATAGATTATAGATTATAGTTCACTGCACGATTGCACAATGATATAAAATAAGAAAAGGCTCATGAAAAATAAAAAGAAATTGATGGAAGCTAGCAAGAGCGACAGTAATTCTCCCGAAATAATCCTCAAAGGAATTCTTGCCAAATAATTGTCCCGAATCCCACTAACATATTCTATCTTCGAAATCTTATCAACAAAATTCTTCGCGTATTCGAATATATTTTCACACTTAGCCTCTCCGTGGCTCTAGAAAACTAAAAAACATATCATCAGTTTATAGATTCTACTTCTCTCGATGATACCATTATTCCTTTATTTTCCTCTACCAAATTTCTATTTATTCCTATCTTCGTTCCCTTATCCGTAAAACAACATGTCGCAATCTGGTAGGGTGATAACTCTTAATCGCTCTGCCGAAACTACCAAGTATTTGATTGCGGTTTTATTTATTTTATCTCCAAAGATCACAGAACTGTTAATTATCGTAAGATTTTTCAGCATCAGTTCCTCAGTATAGCAGTCAGTTCCAGACTTAACACGCCGAACATAATTGTATCAAAAGAAATTAACTATCAATTTATTGTCAATTCCTTCAGTAATCCGTTTTAATTGGCTTTGGAACTTTATTCAACTAAACCAAGAACTGCTATAATCATTTTGTCGTTGAATATGCTGTTTTTCACGTCCTCGTCAAGCACAAACGGCTCGAAAATTTCTCGCCTGAGGTTATTCCATATTTCATTTACTTTCTTTATATTAAGTTCCTTGCTCACTCAGCTAAGCTCTATCCTTTTTCAATTTTTCTTGTGAATGGAGCTCGTCCTCTCCACCTTTTTAACCGATAGACATAAATTTCGAGTCCGGCCATATGTCGGCATCCCAGTCTATAACTGTGAGCCCAAAAACATTGGATGACGATTTCGTATCTCTTCTCATGCTCTCTTCATCTGTTCACCGCTATAGTGTTGGTCTTACAGCTATACTATAAATAAAATTGATGTTATAATATGCAAACTTTACTTTTCAGTTGTTGAATAAAAAAAAAAAGATCGCTTATATTGAATACAAATTAATTTCAATAGAACAATTCACATTCTTCACAGTTTTAGTGATGTTTCTTTCAGAATAAATTGACCGGTTACTGTGATAAAGAGAATAAAAAAAATTATGACAGAACAGTTTAGACATAAATGGTGAAAAATGATCTAATAAAGAATATATTTTTTATATTGTTCGCAAAATAGATGTTATTTCAATATTTTTATTATATATGCTCATAATTTGTTTGTAAAAATAAATATATTTACTTACTTTTAAAAAAAGTCCTTTTTCAGTTTCTGAAAAGTCTTTTTCAAGTATATCCCAAAGCCAGCAAATAACTCGGTGCTTATCATGGAAGCCACCGTAATATTGTGTATGCCTTCGGAGATCTCGCAAATTCAAAGGACTATTATCACCTGAGATCAATTTTTGCCACTGGGAAATTATATTTCAAAGGAAATATTAAAAAGTTAATATAAATATATTTATACACACATACACATATTATAAATATCTTGTAAACATAAGGTACTTTTCAGAAAATTACTAACTTCTGGAGTTGAAAATAAAGAGAGCCATTCAGAATTTATTATGGAACGAAATCCTTTTATAAAGCATCCAACTTGTTCTTTGATTTGAAGATGCATGCGGAACTTTGCCATTAAATGAACATAATTAATTTTATTCTCATTAGTAACGGTTATTGCTTTTCCGCCAGGCTTTAATTCATAAGTCATAACTTTTCCCATTACATTTTCATCAATTGAGAATGTTAAGTTCAAATTGCTAACATCGCCATCGTAATGTTTAATCATAGTTAAACTGCGATACAAATCACTATCAAGAGAAGCTAATTCATCGATCCAACTGTAAAATATTCCTTCAGTTTGTCCACAAAATTGAGAAACAAAAAAAGACGCAAAAGGTACATCAACTACAATACCCTGTTAAATTAAAAAAAAATTTAGAATAAAGATCTCGATATAAATATGTATAAATCTTAATGCTTTTAAGGATGTAATTCGTGAGAAATGTTTAATTTTTATAATCTACTATTATATTTCTGGTATCGCTTGGAAACCAAATCAACTTTTTGTAATGGAAACTAAGGAAATATCATAAGTTGTCTGTCATAAATATCTCAAACATTCAATTTCAGAATGTAGTTATGAGTTCTTGTAATTATGTATACCTAGTACATTAATGACAAAATCAAATATAATTAATCAATAATAAATTAATTTAAGCTTTTATAATTTTACGTGTCTATTTTAATAGACAATTAGCTAAATTAATAATTATTTAATTTTAATGTAGCTATTCGCGACTGACTAATTGAATTTATTAGTGCTTTTATACAAGATTAATAAGACAAATATATTTTTAAACATCGTGAACATTTTTGAACTGAACTATGAATTGACCATTCTCAATATAAAAACGCTCTCGACCTAATACACTGTGAAATAAAAAGAAGAGGTGTCAAATGCACAGTGACAGTTTTTATTACATCTTAATTGCTTTTAGCAATAGTGTCTGCTGATAACAAAATCATTATTCATGTTTCTAATTTGTAACTATACACTAAACTATACATAATCTACTATAATAAAATAAGAATATCTTATCGTGCAGATCTCGTTATTAAGACAAGCATATGTACTAGTTAATCGAATTTTGTACCAGCAACATAACTTATCAGGTATGTGAATAAGTCTTTCCCGTTTTTTTTTCAAATTTTGAGCGTTTATTGTGAAAAAATGGTTACAAATGAATTATTGAAAGTACTGGCCATCGCTAGCTACAACTTTTTCCCATCTTTCTGGCAACATACGAATCCCGTTGCGAAAAAATTCGACCGGTTTGGCCTCTATCCAGTCATCCACCCATTTTTTGGCTTCCTCGTAGGAATGGAAGTGCTGGTCAGCCAGGCCATGCGTCATCGATCTAAAGAGATGGTAATCAGACGGAGCAACGTCTGGACTATACGGCAGGTGGGGTAGGACTTCCCATTTGAGCGTTTCTAAGTATGTTTTCACCGGCGGTGCAACATGTGGGCGAGCATTGTCATGTTGCAAAATAACTTTGTCGTGCCTGTCGGAGTATTGTGGCCGTTTTTCTCGCAGTGCGCGGCTCAAACGCATCAATTGTCGTCGATAGACCTCGCCTGTGATCCTTTCATTCGGTTTCAGAAGCTCATAGTAAACCACACCTAGCTGGTCCCACCATATACAGAGCATGAGCTTGGCGCCATGAATATTTGGCTTGGCCGTCGATGATGATGCATGGCCGGGTAGTCCCCATGATTTTCTTCGCTTCGGATTATCGTAACGTATACACTTTTCATCGCCAGTCACGATACGATGCAGAAAACCCTTTCTTTTATGTCGCTGAAGCAGCTGTTCGCAAGTGAAAAAACGCCGTTCGACATCTCTCAGCTTCAGTTCGTACGGCACCCAATTTCCTTGCTTTTGGATCATTCCCATGGCTTTCAAACGCTTGGAAATGGTTGTTCGGTCAACTCCCAATGCTTCAGCAAGTTTTTCTTGCATTTGACAAGAATCTTCATCAAGCAAAGTCGCCAATTCTCGATCTTCAAAGATTTGCGGCCGCCCGGAACGCTCCTTGTCTTCCACGTTGAAATCACCGCTTTTGAAGCGTCGAAACCATCCGCGAACACTTGAATCATCGACACAACCTTCTCCATAAGCCTCCTGAAGCAATCGATGCGTCTCGGCAGCAGATTTCTTCAAATTGAACCAATAAAGTGAAACTTCCCGCAAATGACGTCGACTCGGCTCAAATTTCGACATTTTCACGATATCAAAAATTTATGATGCGAAAAAATTTTAACTAATGTGTTAGTATGGAATTGTTGACATATGAATAAGCTTTGATTATGACATATGTAACCATTGAATACTCGCACAGTATTGGTGGCGCCATCTCTTACAAAAAACGGGAAAGACTTATTTACACTCCTAATACAAATAGCTGAATATAACTTTCACCAAAATCTGATTACTAAAATATTTTAGAAGTTTAAGAAAAACCACAAGGCAATTAAAATAAATTTTTAGACTCTTATTTATAATAAGCATTCGATATTTCATAGCAGCAAAATTGAATATAGAAATAAATAGAAAAAAAATATCCTACGTTAGAAAGTATTCTAATTATTATACGTTGTTAAAGCATGGTTATTGAGGTATCAATATCGCCGTTCCAGAAATGATATGATTCTATACGTTAAATACTAATACTGGTAGTTCGCTTATAACAGACGAGCCGATGTTCATGGGCTATTTATTTGAATAAAGGTAACGAGGAAAATCTACTCAGTAATGAAAATTCCAGTGACGTTAACTGCAGCGTCATGTCAGTTGATGATTCTTAGTTGCAGCAGATCGTGCAAAAAGTACACTCTCCATAATCCCGCAGAAATATGGATCGTCGTTTCAAATAATACGGCATTATCTCGTGTATGTGCTTACTATATGATTGATGTCGAGGTTGTTGGATTATTTTCTCACCTTGAAAATAAAAGTTCTCTTGGTGTAAATGGTTCTTCAGGTATCAAGTATCACGAAGAGATTTCGACTATGCATACCGTGTACGTAATAAAATAGTATCATACGTATATGCCGTAAATGTTCTTAGTAGTCACTCCACCAGCGGCCAGAAGATGGCGACTTGATCTCTGTCGAATATTAATTGAAAGTAATTAGCTTAAACTATTAATGCCTGGACCGCTCATTCAATGGCCATATGCAACTCTGTGAGTAGATCTTAAAGAAGGTATGATTTCAGTCGGTATTACCCTTTTTGTTATTGAGATTAATTTACCACTTTCCTTACCTTGGATATATTTACAACTCATACTATTACTAATATAAAAACTTTTTGAAAGTACATTTTTAATTAAAATTTTTTGTTTGTATTACGTTCAACAAAAAAAGCACAGAACCAATTGCTCTAAAATTCAAAATATACATTTTCTATAATCTTCCGACTGCAACAGGTCTTTTTTATCTAAGTTTTTTTTATCCAAATTCAACTAAGAACGCGGTAGCAAAGTAGGGAGAGTTACTTTAAAAATAATTCTGAAACTAAGTAGAAATATGTGTACAAATATGAGTAAGACTTTATTTCTAACTTTTGAAATCTTTATTTATTCTCCTAATCTAATTCATTCCCCTCAAAATAATCCCCCCTGGATGTAATCCAAATATGCCAACGCTTTTTATAATTTTCAATACATTTTTAATGCTTGTATTCCGGAATAGCCATCAGTTCCTTCTTCAATTCGGCTTTTATTTCTTCAATCGATTCAAAACCGTGTCCTCGAAGTGGTATTTTGAGTTTGCTGAATAAGCAGAAACGACACGGTACTAAATCAGGCGAGCACAGTGGCTGCGCAACGATATTGGTTGAATTTTTGGCGAAATGTTCGAGAAAAATCAATGCAGTGTGAGGTGGTGTATTATCGTGATGCAAAAACCAAGAGTTGTCTTTCCATAAATCTGGTCTTCTGAGACGAATAGCTTGACGCAAACGGCGCTCAACACTCAAATAATATTTTATGTTAATCGTTTGGCCGGCTGGAAGGAATTCATAATGCACCATACGACGATAATCGAAGAAAACAGTGAGCATAACCTTGATTTTCGGTCTACGCTCGCCTTTGGCTTGACTGATCTCCGTCCCTTGATTGATCTGTTATTTCTGGATCGTAAGCGTAGACCCAAGTGTCATCTCCAATTATGCGTTCTATCTTGTCCTGATAATCTGAAAGCATCGTTTTACAGACCTCCATGCGACGCTGTTTTTCCAAAAAATTGAGTGTTTTTGGTACTAATCGAGATTTCACTCCTTTCAGGCACAAAATGTCTTTCATAATGGTGTTGACTGACCTATTTGAAATTCCAACAATATCAGCAAGCACTGTAGTATTCAATCGACGATTTCTTGATTTTGTCGACGTTTAGCCCATCAGTAGATTTTCTTGGTCGTCTTAGATTTGGTTCGTCTTGAACGCGTTCTCGACCTTCTTTGAACAATTTGTGCCAATCAGAAACATTCGCTCTTGACATTGACTTCTCACCAAAGGCATTCTGAACGTTTTAGCGGCCGATATTTCATTTCGCGAACAAAATTTAATGCTATTTCTTTGTTGAATTATTTTACCGCTGCCATATCGAGGAGTAGGCTAGCTGCTAGAAGGATTCCCTAGTGGAACTCTGAATTCGATATTAAAGAGGACTACTAAGCTCATCGAGTATTCCAGAAAAAGCGTGATCCCATTATACGGGAGCACCTCAAAGAACTGTACAAAACGGCCAAGAAAGAGTATGTCCGTAAACTCAGGCATATTAAAGAAACAAAATGGTAAGATTTAGGAACAGTGACAGATAATCAGAACCTTTGGGGCATAACTTACCGAATTCATATAGGTAAGCTGTCCATCACGGAAGTTGCATGCAACATCCGCCTAAATCATAACACATATACGACGAACTGGGTGACCACTGCAACTGCAGTGCTAAAGATCCTGTTCACTACAGACACTATACAGGATGAAACGCAAGAGCAGAAAAAAATAAGACGTATGACGAACACTCCTCCGCCTAAGGGAGCCGAGGTTGAATTCAATCTCGCCGAGTTGGACCAGGTTTTGGATAAAATGAAGCTGGGTAAGGCCCCTGGCCTAGACAGCTTCGACTTGGTCATCATTCGAACATCACTGCCGACTACCAGGCAGGACCTGATCAATATATACAACTCGTGCTTGAGATTTTTGGTTTTCCCCAATGAGTGGAAGGTTGGCCAAGTAGTTACAAGAAACGGGAAGACAAAGAGCCTGAGGATCTGTATCCTACAGGCCCATATATCTATTACCAATATTAGGTAAAACCCTAGAAGCTTTAATAGTCAACAAACTAAATACGATCATTGAAACAAAATTATCTTCTAGAGAATTCGGTTTTAGGAGAAGGCGATCGACACAGGACGCCATAGTTCAGTGGCGTAAGTGTGTGAGTGAATCGTGCAGAAAATATGTTGTAGCAATTTTCCTGGACATAAAAGGCGCCTTTGACGATGTCTGGTGTCCCGCTGTACTTACAGCATTGAAAAACTACGCGTGCCCCAAGGTTCTCTACTACTTAATAATTATCTAAAGGGCCGTCGAGTCCTCATACGAGATGGTTTTGGAAGTACAATTTGGGATTAATAAGGGATGTCCGCAGCGAACCGTACTTACTTGGTCCAACTCTGTGGAACCTTGTCCTTGCTCTCTACTTCGGCAATTCACAAAAAGAAGATGTGAGGTCATTGTTTATGCCGATTACACTTTCACCCAAAAGTCCCCCCTCTTATAAAGATCGGCGATATAAGGGTGAAGAGATAAGAAAGCATGAGATACCTTGAAATCCACTTCGACGGATATTTTAAACTCGGTTACCATTTGACAAGATGGGAATGGGGCCTCAAATTTAAGGCGCTTCATACTATCTATACCGGTCTGTTTACATCTATCGCTGTGTACGCAGCGATAGGGTTGCACGATTTAATATATGTTGAACAGTAATGAAAGTTGGCAAGTACTCAAATACATACGTTCATTAGAGTCACTGGTGTGTATGGAACCACCTAAACTGACTCTCTAGCAGTGATAATAGGCAAACATCTTATGGTGAGGCCTGAGTAAATCAGGCTGCCGCAATGGTTAATCCAATTTCTCACTGGGCATGGAGATTTCGAGTCTTATCTCTCTCGCTTCCACCTGAGAGAGAGAGAGAGAGAGAGAGAGAGAGAGAGAGAGCGATAGCTGTTCATGTGGGATGCGGATACACCAAAAAATGTCCTAGAGATCTGTTCCGAATAGAATGAAAGGGAAAATATCTTTATTGAGCCAAGCGAGCTGTACAGCGCTTGAAGAGCTAGCAAACGAACTCCTGGAAACCAAGTAGTTGACAAGCGATTGAAAATCTGAGCGAAGCATAAATAAAAGAGGACCCTCAATACGTTGGGAACCACTGACAGTCAGGAATTTTACGGAAATATATATACAATCTCATCATATATCTTGGCAATCTATTGAGAAATATATACATTTATTCAATTATTTTTCCTCAATAAGTAAACCAGCACTATATGCTGGTCTACAAATCTGTAAATATATAACTGCATTAAACAAATAACCAGCCTATATAATGGTTGTAAACTCTATGCAATAAACAGTGGTTCGAAAGTCACTATAAATTGGACGTCCAACAAAAGTCGCAGTGATGTACAGATCTGCACTTAAAAGAAAAGATAACTAATGAAAAATTTTGAAATACGACCAGCCGATAAAGCGAAAACTATGTGCCGCCGGTAATACTTGTGTGTAACAAAACATAACTGAGCGACCTTTGTATTTTTTGTATCACTTAATACAGATTTTATTCAATTATTTCCGTATTCGGTTAGATTATGATCTTGGGTGAAGACAAGGCGGGGATGCTAGACTATATATATAATTAAGTCTTCATTTCTTTATTACAATATAATGTAATATAACATTATATAATGATGTTGACGATTTGCTTATTTTTATTCCACATAATATAGTTAAATATACTTAAATAGTTGTCAGTATAGTTCTAAGAATTTTTTATAATTCACTGTTAAGAAATCAAATAATTATTGCATAAACTTTCTTGATTAGCTTAATTGTAAATGAGAGCTCTAAGTTGTGAGTGAGCCCTAAGAAACCAGGACCACCGTAGTCAAAGTGAGAAATATATGCAAAAAATGTAATGCTCTATACTTGGTAAGGTCAAAAGGATGTGGTCTACTTTAAACTATTGAAAAAAGGCTAAATATTCAAGGAACACTTTTACAGCACAAAAATTATGCTTTTAAAAGGAGTCTTCCAAGACATTGAAAACAACGAATAAATAAGTTTAAAAATCTTTCGACTGCACGATGCGAGAGAAAAAATTTGAATTTGTAAATTTACTACAAATTTCTATAGAACTAAATCAACCTGGTTGTGAACTGAGAAGCCAGGGGCTCAGTACACTAAGCCTGAACCACAATTAGTGGTTATTACAACTTCCGATAAACAAAGAAGCGTCCCTAAATAGCTTGATTCTTTTATGCATCTCTAAGCATACATCAAACTCTAAGCACTAAGTTTCGATTGTAGAGATTTTGATCGCAAACTATTCAAACGCTTACGTGCGCGGTTTGGTGTTATATGTTTTTCCCAATGTATGCTCGTTAGTAATAAGCTCACTTTGCAGAACCTGGAACACTACGAGTTAGTTGGTGAAGTAGGTACGCATTATTGCATCACTAAAATATTATCGAAATGCGATTCAGATTCTGCAACAATTCTGATTATTTTTATCTAAAAGTATAACTGAAATAGAGGATATTGTTAAATGGATGAATTATACGTCTGTAGAAATAGCGTTTATAACGAATCTAATGACAGATACTAAAATTGTAACAAAGAGTTAAAGTGCGAGTTATTCTTACAGTATTTCTTTATATTTTTACACTATCAAGACAGATTAGTGAAAAATAAGGATGACAATATAAGTTGGAGCAATGTTGAATCTGCTTTTAATAAATGTATATAATTTAAAACTGTAGTGAATAATAAATATAAAGACAAAACGACATTGTTAGCTGATGCATTAATAAATTAATAAATTTGATACAAAGCAGATGAAAATATTTCTAGAAGATCATAAAAGTTCTAAAATTCATATAGTGCTCTCTTTGCAGTATACTGTATTTCAAAATAGCACGTAGTACAATTTAATATTATTTTATTATAATATGATATTTGTTTAATTGTGATTTACTTAAATTATAATATGATTTTTGAATACAAAAATTCTCAAATTTTGTAAACGACTAATTTAAAAGATCGATATGAAATTCATGTCAATTATGCCTTCTTGCGTGATATACAAGAAAAATTTGCATCATAAAATTAGAATTAAAATTAAAATTTTATTTATGTCGATTGTTAGACATTAAATTAATAAATCTTTTTATCGGTCTTACAGTCCTTATAATATAACATATTAACTAAAATCCTCTCCGAAGAATCTGAAATAAAGAAATAAAACTTATTGGTCAACTTAATTAGATTAAAAATTAAAACTAATAAATTTAAATAATAATAAAATAAAATAAAATAAATATACTTACAATATTAAACTATATTCTATGTTAACAAAGTCTAATCTGTCTGCCCCCACCACCTTATTTTCTCCTTAGTCCTAGTTACAAAAAATTGATACGGAATTAAATAACAAACTTACATTTGCAAGATATAATATATGTTCGAGTGAAGATTTGAAAGCACCAGATTATTACAAATAGTGAACTATATTATGAGATCGTTCAAGAATTTCCAAGAGACCTTCAGCAGTGATGAAGTGTATTTCTCATAAATTGATCTAAAATACCTAAACGTCGCACATTAGAATAGTATAATTTTTGAAAATCCACAGTCAAAGTAAAAAAGGTTTTAAGTGTTATAAAAAATGCTTATATGTTGAGGGTTTTTCGAAAGTATCAGAGATCTATTGTTCAGATTTGTGGGCTGCAGTAGTGCACCGGCGAAACGTAAAAATCCAATTTTTAATACTGTAAGACACATAAAAATTTTTATTAATTGAAAATCCAATGTTCGTCTTTTCCCCCGGCATAAAATTTTATTGCACGATCGAGAAAAGCAAGTCATCTGCGCGAGGTGACCAGATTTAAACGGAATCTTAACTTGTATTTTTATGCATAATCGATTATGTACTCATGTAGCCAGCATGTGTCCGCCACCCTCGGTCGCCACTCCCAAGATACAGCACACTCTCCTGCAAATGTAGTGAGAGCATGTGCTGCCTTCCGTGCTTAAGCCTCGGAGCAAGTAAAGCCGCCTTCGGTTGAAGTTTTTACATTCTTTTGATTTTATGAATATAGATATTTTGGAACACGGTATTAGTAATAAGTACGAAAGAGAGAGTCTTAAAAATATTCACATTGCAAGAAATCGAAATAATGTGAATTTAATGTTAGAGTCAAGTAAATTAGATAATATATATCATTCTTTATTAAATTGATTGGTTTTGAACATTTTGTCTAGAGGGGGGATTGTATATTCAAATTACTAAATTTTTTAGTTTAGTGGGAATAGGGGTATATATAGATTAAAATATTAATATAAGGTTTAGTTTAGTCCCTGATGAGGAGCCGTAGTGAGCTCGAAACGTTGGACAACTACAGCAGATCTTTAATTAAGTAAAGGTGGTGGGGACAGTCAGATTGCACTTTATTACTAAAGAATTTTTTTCAGCTAATATATTTTTATTTCAGATTAGTCTACGTGGGTGGTTTTACACAAGGACAGTCAGACTGTCATTATACTTTTCAATGCACTATATGTTGATATAGTTCATATTAAATACAGTCGATATAAGCACAATTAAATTATTATTCCTCTGTTTAGGTTGGAGGTACCCCATTGCCTGGAAAACATTTGCAAAATAAAGGCGAGACTAGGTCCTCCACCATTGATCCGGCCTTTTGTTGTTGCGCATCGTGTTCATCTCGGCCATGTATTACTGCTAGTTTTAGTTTACTCTATATTCATCTTTGTCTAACATTTCGTAGCGCGTATTAATTACTTTTATCCCTTAGATGTTCTGGTAGATGCTACACAAAGTTGCGTGGCGCACTTATTATTGCCATATCACAATCCTGCGTATAATTATTGTATAAGGTGATGATTGGCGTAGTTCGGTATATTTATTTGTATGATCCGTGCATTATAATTTAGTGTACATATAAATAGTGTATTGCATATAAGTACATCTACGTGTAATTAGAGGTTATATAATAACTAATAGTTTACATTAGAATTAATAGTTTATGGGCGTGTTGGTCTGTGTGGTATTTTTGTACTCTACGGCCAGGGACAATTAACCAGGAGCAACATTTTTCTTTTCTCCTATCAGGTTGCATTATCAAGAACCACGCGACAAACACGTGCCTGCTCTTCTTAACTATCTCTCCTATATCTCCTAAAGTGTAAGGTTCTTCCTTCATGAAGTAATCTCGCCACCTGCATCGTCCGTCCTCTAATTTTGCCAATACCGGAATAAACGTATTTTAAGAAACTCTTGATCGTAAATGTAAGTCTATATAATTGACGCAATTCTTTACACTTAAACAATCTAGTCATTTCTAATCATTTTCCGCTTGCTGATATTATCTGGTCGATCTTCCCCGTAGGTATCATATTTTGTGTTAAAATATACGAATTTTGTCCCAAATTTCTGAGCCACATCAGTAAGGCATGGTTGATACTAGTAATTTTTTTTGTGTTCGTCGCATTTTGTTATTAAAAAAATGACGGTCAATTAATTTAAATAAAATTTCATTTAGATCGTGGAAAAACTACGAAAGTAAGAATAGAAAAGTAGTACAATTGGTTTAAAGATGGCCACTGGAAAATTCATTCTCGCTCTAGCCGATCTTCCAGTCTGCGAGAGTTGAAATAAAAAGAGATCGTTGGTTGACTATATCGGAATTTCAGATTTTAAATTATAGAGAACTACTCTTTTGAAGAAATTTAACCAACAATTTGTCCATGGCTTTCGAAAAAGGAATTGTTTTTAATCATAAAAATATACTCAGAAAGATTATTATTGTTGACATGCTGTCCGAACGCGCTAAATTTTCTATTGACTCAGAAACTTTGTAATATTAATTTATTGTTCTCTTTTGTGTTTTTTTCGAAAAGTCTGCAGTTTTTTTAAACAGTTCTTCTAATTTCATTATGAGTAGAAATCATGTAAAGAATACAAATTTGATTTAAGTAAATCTTACTTAAGAAAGTTCATTCCTTTATATGGAGTGCACAAGGAAGTTTCAGCATTTGTCAAAAGATGTCATCACCTAGGTAGGATTGTCAGACCTTTTGTGTTATATTTGTAGGTCATGTAATTGTCAACAACTTTCCAGCAGTATATTTGAGCATTTTGGTTTACTTTATCAAACAAAATCATTATTTCAGTAATGTAGAATTTTTAGTTGGTTTGCGAGGAACCTAAAGGTTAAAGAAGTGTTATGCTTGTTCAGCGCTTTCTTTTTAAGAACAAAAAATGGATCAAAAATTTGCATTCAATTTTGCATACAATACGGAATAAAACTTCTAACACAATTGAAATAATGATAGTGACATACGGTGAGTTTCTTGAAAGTCAACAAAAATTGTTTACATGTTGTACAAGATCTTCCAAGAGGGCCCAAAAGACAGCTATGACGAACATCGCTCTAGACAACCCAGTGTATCAACAACTGACAAAGACGGTGAAAAAGCGACGCAAATATAGAAAATATAGGAAACTGATGAATATAGTGTTAGGGATCGTCGAATTACTGTAAGAGAAGTTCACACCTCGTCTTTGACGCTCTCACGGTGTTTTTTAAAATCGGCATACGACCGAAGTAACTGACCACGACTTAGGACATCACTGCCATACACTTTAAGTACTTTTTTATAAGTTTCTGTCGTGGTTTCGCCGAATTTTGCACAAAATTTTATCACGCACCGTTGCTCTAAATTTCTCTGTTCCATTTTCGTGACATGCACTACTCGGGCCTTATTACAAAACACTAAACAACTATCAAAGAAATGGTCGTATAAGGGTCGTCCAGGTCTTAATCGAGGAGCAGGAATCTACTATTACGGTGGCCGAGTTACAGGTTCGCAACGTTAGCACAGTTCGAGAAATAAAATTGGCCACAAGTTACACATTAAAAACGATGATGCAATTCGGTCAATAATGTGTCCAGTCAGTACCAGCATCGATAATTGACTGATATCTCCGAGGTATGTTTTCTACTAATTTGACAGTGTATTCTAGTGGCAAAGATCTCCAGATTTAACGAATTTAGTAAGACAACTGCTTCAAAGTCTGTGTGTGTCTTCCACGAAACTTCTGTGTAATAGATACCCACACATTTTCAAAAGGGTTTGCGTCGGAAGACTGCGATGGTCAATTCAATGTAATGATGCCAGATTGAGTTTTACACTCAGTACAGAGGTTGCTAGTGTGTTTAGGATCGTTATCCTCCTGCAGAATCCAATCTTCATTTTTTCTGATGAACCATCGTTTGGCAGATGGCAGTAAAGCCTTTTTATAGATTTTTATTCGTTTCTCGACATTTAGGTTATCAATAAAGAGGTGCAAAGTGCGGAATCCCTGCTTTGAGAGGCAGCCTCAAAGATACATCTTTATTCCGTGTTTTAAGATGATGAATTAGAGAGAAAAATCTTTCACTACTTGCCAGTAAAATCGACTACACTCTCACTTGACTTAAGTTTTTAGCATTAGTCAAAAGTTAGTATCGAAATTAGATCTTATACAGAATTTTCAGTTTTGATAGGTTATATTTGTAGGTTGTGTATACCTAATGTATCTATAAAAATTTTTTTAACGTATTATTATTTACAATAATTATCATAATCAATGTTTACTTTTGTCTAACAGTCAATAATTGAAATCCAATATATGTTTACAATAATAACGAAAAGTAATTGATGTACAGACGTACCTACAGAATACAGGTTATTCTAAAATAGCGGATAATGATAGAAAAACATATTTATGGTTCATAGATTGCACAATTCTATTTATGTCGTATAAATCGATAAATTATGATTATAAAAATAGAATGAAATAAATTTTATGATATGTTTGAATTACTTCATACACAGCTTTTCCCAACATACGCCCAATAAACTCAAATAGTAAAAGATGATTATCTTGCAAAAATGACGTAGATGATGGATATAATCTGTTTTCGCTTGTTATTTTAAATAAATTGAGCGAGGGATCAAATACTTTTTTAATTGTTTCTTCTAAAAATTCCTTAAATACTCCATCTTGATCAATGCCAGCTTCATCTAAACCTTGTTCATTAATGAATCGAACTCTAATAACGCCTTTTAAAGCCTGTGAAGACAGCACTGACAATTGTCTGTAACCATCTTCTACAATTCTGGACCTAAAAATTATTTATTTAGATTAAATAAACTGATAAATATTAATGTAAAATAACATTAAACTTACTTTTGTTTTATAATATTGCATTACAATAAAAAAACAACAAAAATATACGTGCTATTATTTATTTTTAAATATTTATCATATGCTTTATAGTTAGTTATCTAATAAAAAAAGGTTTAATATATAAAGAAAGATTGATAATTTTAAATATATCTTGTATCTAATGTAGAATTAGTTTTTTTGGAAAAGCATAAAAAGAAAAAATAGTGAATAATTTGTATAAGAAGAAAGAAGAATAATCATCTATTTGTCACGGATTAATATTTAAACTCATTCTTATGAGTCATTCTTACACGACGTTTTGCCTTCCTCTTTCCTTTATTTAACGAAATACATCGACCAAATTGTTAATAACTTTTCATTATGTGTTATTATTTTTTTAATCAGAAAGCGTACGCGACTTAGCATTATCAAGCAATCCTGGAAAAGAAATACATCTCTTCGTATGCATTTATATTTTTATCCATTCATAAAAATATTTTGTAGCATATCCGCTCGAATTCGCCAAGATGTATGAACTATTTATTTTGAAGTACATTCGTAACATATTCATTCATTCGAATTCTATCCGTGATTTGGCAAATTGTTTAAGAAAGCAATTTATTCTGGACATACATTTCTGACATACTAGACCCAATAAAAAATTAATAATTGTCTTATATAGCGATATAGGGGAAAAAGGTGTAGCGAGGTAACACGATAATGATTCGGTTCATGTCATTCTCTTACAAATAGTCTCTTCTTCGGTAAAGTTTTGTGAGTTAAAGAACTAAAGCAAAGGATTAGCGATTAGACACTTTTTGCAAAGTAATTCTTAGTAAAAATTGTTCAGCTTCCGAAAAGATTTTTTGCAAGCTGCATTAATCTCCATTTGTCAGCAGCTTGCTACTTGAACAAAGAGTTCGAATTTAATTACTTTCTAAAAGTGGCTCACCAAGTGGAACAAGTGGGACACTACTTAAAATATGTCCTGGCGTAATAGCACTCATATCTAAGAGTCTGAACTAAGTGTACCGAATTGTCTAAAAGTGTAAAACGTTTCAATATCGGCCAAGAGTGTTGAAATTAAATTCAACGATAATTTTAATTCGACTATAATTCTGTACAAACTAGATTGAAAAACTTTATGTTAATATTCAAAATGCCATCAAAATTAGGGGCTCTGGCAGGAAGGAAATGTCATTCCACCTGATATTTGGCGAGAGTAGACCAATCATTTACTCCGACGCAGAAGCTTTTGTAAAGAGTATTTCAATTCGATGAATTTTAGCTTCACAGATAAGGTTCTGTCATTTTTACTGTACATTACTTTACAGAGATCACTACCAGCAGTAAATCTCCGAAATGCTACTAAAAATGCTTGAACCGTAAGATCAAATACTAGTTCCAAATCAACTGCTTTAACAAACAAACAGATAAATACTGATATATCCCCTTGATAAAAATTCCCTCTTGAATGAGCTTTTCTAATAAATAAAACGGCTACATGATGCGCCTTCGATATAATCACTGGACACTTCTCTGACTCTGCTCAAAATGAATTGTATAATCCACAGCATACAAATAAATTCTTAGCACCAACAAATGTCTTTCATTTTTGTAATCGATTTGACAATGGAAATTGTTCTTTTGAAAGTAAAATTCGCAATTAACTGGTGAAATCCAAAAGCTGAACTATTTGAAGTAAGATATTAGTCTAATTAACATAAGATATTAGTAAGATATTTAAGTATAATGATTTAAGTAAAGTATTAGTTTCTATTAAATCTCCTTATCCGACGAATACCCTCCTCCTTGATACTTTTTAGCAAGCAAGAGATTTCCACGCCAATGAAAGCATTAAGCTATAATAGCAAAATAATTTATCGAAGCTTGAGAGTCGTAAAAACCATTCTTCTCAATCTTGATCGTCTTGATTAAACTAAACTTGAGTTGAATAACGAAATTTGAAATTTCAATTGAATAAATAGGCGACAATGAATTGAGCCCATGAGATAGGCCCTGATCACCTTTGTGATCAGGGTTATGATTGTTAAGTATTGTAACTCTTGTAACGTTCCTATTCCCTTCGGGATAGCCTACGCGGTATTTTCCCAGGGTAGTTTGAGAGGGGAGGAAGTTTTTCAGGATCGGACGGCGGATCAGGAAAATAATTGTTCAAGAAACACAGTATATTTTTATAACAGTAAAAATATAATTTTATTTATCAAAATGAGTCAGCCCCTCTATTTACAGGATTCTGTAACAACTAAATAAAAACACAAAATAGTTAATAACGGTAATTTACAGCTAGATCTATATATTTATTTAAACTAATTTTGTGCTATTTTTCGCAGTTTTTATAATATCCGGCGCTAATTACCGCACGAATACCCGGTGTTATTTTCCACGCGGGGAAATTACAAGACGTGTCAGGTTGATTTTAAATGGGATAAAAACAAGGTAAACTTAACACCGCTGGTCTTTTGTGGAGCGCCTCGCAACCAGGGTCAAGAGTTAAAGGGAAAATTGACTAGTTAGGATAAGTGAACTGCTGGTCTTTTGAGAAGCGCCTCGCAACCAGCATCACGTTTACTTAGGAAAGGTAAAATTATTAATCGTCTGTCTTTTGTGGAGCGCCTCGCAACAGAGATCAAGTTAATAATTTCGGAAAGGATATAAAGTAAGAGTAATTTCGAGCTCTGGATAAGTTTTAGCTCTGGGAGGAGTTCGTGTGACTCGACTGCGTGGCAGTCGGTTCACCGGGCGAACTCCTGATATTGCCTTTTGCAGGCCCTTTTATAGTAAAATACTCGGATAATTCCGTCGCCGCTCGTATAATTTCGGTCGCGGCGACGAATTATAATAATCATATTAATAATAATAATAATTAATAATAATGATATTTAATAGTAATTATAATAATTATTATTTACAATTTGGTATTTGTACTTGCAGTCGGTGTGCTGCGCACAGTGGTTATATACATGTATACGTGCTTATACATATAAATATATATATATATATATATATATACATATATATATATCGTAAGTACATTTATTCATGTCATTTAATTAATTAATTTAATGACGAGCAGGTCGCGCTGCGCCCGGGTGAATTGTTTTTTGTACATAATATATTTAACGATTTACGACGTGTTCGCTCGGACTAACTAACGAAAACTGGATAATAGTTCTAAATTTAAATTTTAATTTAACCTTTCGTGGTTAAATCCGTATTTTACTTAAGAGGGTATCAACCCTTGTCCGTCGACTTTTGTAATGTCGTTATTGCGATACGAATATAAATGATTAAATTTTCCGGTAAAATAAACGAATTTATTAATATAAAATGTTTTCTTGAAACAATTTTTTTTACATGCGAAATATATAATAGGTAAGGTATACGAGTAATTATAGTATAATCGTTATAGAATTTAAACTTATACGATATAATCTATCAATTTCACAAAATATTTATATATTTCTTTCCTTACAGTTTTAATCGCTGTCGGTGCTAGGATCTTCGGAGTCGGTGGCGGTGTAGATGCCTTCATCGTCCAATTTAGCAGCGACTCTTCTGACTGCTCGACGATGTAGTCGCCTGTTTTCCCGGCGGCGTTCCTGGGCTGCGCGACTTCGTTGGTTGAACAGGATGCGAAAACCGATCTTATTGATTTCCGGCATGTCGAAGATGATATCCACAGGCTGCTCCATTATAATTGCAAAATTACTAATTTTTTTCTTTTCTTTATAGGTATATTCCACCTCGAGCGTGTATGCAGACATTATATTTACTGGATCGTTGGTGTATAAGGGGTCCCGGTTATGGTGAAGAACTGTTTCCCCATATACGTGCTAGCACCTCGTCTTTCTAAAATTCTGCCTATCTCGGCTGACGCTGTAGTTTATGTATGCTTTAGCATTAGTGCCCCAGTGTTAATCAGGGCATGGAACTGGAGTCCATAGCACCTGATTCGGACACTAAGCTCTAGTAGGCGTTGACAGAGGTCCTGTTCTTCTGGGTGCTGCATTGTTACTGAGCTCTGGGGCCTCTTGACGGCCCTTATATAGTGTATTCATGGTGGTATCTTATCTAGATTATTGTATCTTTTACGTAGATCCTTAATGTGGATATGTTTAATAATTTTACCTTTATTATCTTTCAGGTCATATATAACTGGCGATACCTTCCTGAAGATAGTATACGGACTCAGATACTTTGGAGCTAACTTTGCGTTAAACGCGTCTATTTTGTTCGATAAATCGGGGGGGATGGGATCGATGAGATCGTTTATAGACTTAATCGCCGATTTCCGAGTTCCATTTTCGACGGTTTTGATCATAGTAATATTTTTTTTTTGAAAACTCCGAGCTAGTTGCTTTTGTACGAGTTCTATTGTCTCTTGAATTTTTTTGATACGATTCGCGGCTGTAATATTACAATTTTGACCAAATTGTTGGACAAGAGACCCGGGTGCTCTTAATTCTCTTCCAAAATTTATATAAGCAGATGTAAATCTTGTTGTTTCGGACGTAGTAATATTATACGCGAACTGTAGCTCGTGCAAATAGTAATCCCATGTTCGGTGATTTTTCTCTATGTATTGAGAAATCATTGTTTTTATTACCTTATTTGCTCGCTCTACCGGAATACACTGCCGTGTATACGGTGGTGTTTTTCGGTGATCTATTCCGGATTTTGATAGCATTTCTATAAATTCTTTTGAGACGAATTGTCTCCCATTATCCGAAATTATAGTTTTCGGGCATCCGAAACGTAGTACAATTTGCTGTTTAACTGCCTGAGTTATAGCCTCGGCAGTCGCTTTTCGTAAGGGTTTTAATTCTACCCATTTTCTTAATTTATCCTGCATGATTAACAGCCAGGTGTTCAATTTTGTTGATCTTGGGAGTGATCCTATAAGATCGACGACCACGATATCCCAAGGCTGTTCGACTAACGATACATACAATTTTCCAGCCGGTGATTCTTGTTGCGATTTAAACTGGTGACAATTCTCGCAATTTCTTACATAATTTGTTGTCATCCGGAGCATTCCAGGCCAGTAATAGCTTTTGGATATTTTAACGAGAGTTTTCGAGATTCCCAGATGACCAGCAGTGGGATCGTTGTGTACTTCGTGTAGAACTCTATGTTGTTCGGATTTCGGTACATAGATTTTCCATTGCAAATTCTCATTAGTATCATTAAAGTCTAATGTATGTAAAATATGTTTATATAATCTTCCATTGATGATACAAAAATATTGGTAGTTTTCAGGATCGCTTTCCACATTTTTGTATATTTTTTCGTACCAATCTTCTATTTTAATTGCAGTTGCTTCGACGGCTAACGGCTGTCGAAATAGAGTATCGGCTGACAAATTATCTTTACCAGGACGATATTTAATTTCGAAATCGTATTGGTTTAATTCGAGTGCCCAGCGAGCTAAACGACCGGAAGGATTTTCTATATTGTTAAGCCATTTTAGCGATTGATGGTCGGTGAGTACTATAAAGTGATATCCCTCGAGATAATCTCGAAATTTCCACACACCCCATTTAATTGCTAGACATTCTAGCTCAGTGGCAGAATAATTGTTTTCGGCTGGGAAGAGTGTTCGGCTTGCAAAAGCGATGACTCGTTCATTGTTCTCATACGCTTGAGTAAGCGCAGCTCCCAATCCTTCTTTACTGGCATCCGTTTGCAGGATAAACAGACGGTTCCAGACTGGACAGGAAAGGATGGGTGCGTTGTGAGAAGTTGCTTAATTTTGTCGAACGCATCTTGCTCGGTTTCTCCCCAGGTCCACTTAGCTTTTTTTCTAATAAGACGATGTAGTGGTGCGGCAACATTCGAGATATCTTTAAGGAATCACCTGTACCACGATATTAAACCCATAAATCGCTGAATTTCTTTCGTATTTTTAGGTGATGCTAAATTCAGTACAGCAGCCACCTTTTCCGGATCGGTTTGTAGACCGTTTTTGTCTACAATATGTCCTCAATATTTTAGACTTGCTCGGGCGAAATGGCACTTCTCTGGATTGGGCTTTAATTTCGTTATTCTTAAACGGTCGAAAACTTCTTTTAATTTTTGTAAATGCTCCTCGAATGTAGACGAGACTACTACGATATATACTACTATATATAGTATATATAATACTATATATATACTAGATATGCAAATGCATACGGAGCCATTTCCGGAGTTATCACTCTGTCTAAGAGACGTTGAAACGTAGCGGGTGCTGAATGTAGGCCAAACGGCGTTACGTTAAATTCGTATAATTTTCCTGCAACAGTAAAGGCAGTGATAGGACGGCTTTCCGGTGTTAAAGCTACTTGCCAATATCCATTTTTTAAATCCAATGTTGGTAGATATCGGGCTCCTTGTAACTTGTCTAGTGTAGCATTAATTTGTGGTAACGGGTAGGCGTCCTTTTTTGTAACTTTATTTACCTTTCTGAAGTCCACACAGAAGCGTGCTTTTCCGTCTTTCTTTTTTACAATAACGACTGGTGAACTCCACGGACTGCTTGATGGTTGAATTACGTTTTCGCTCAGCATTTTAACAACCTCCTGATTGATAATTTCTTGCATGGCCGGTTTTCTTGGCCGGTATTTTTGTTTAATTGGTGTTTTTTCTTCTACAACAATTTCGTGCTGGAGGAGCGGAGTAGGACGTTTGATAAAGTTAAATGTATCCATTTCTGTTTTTAAAAATTTTTCTAATCTTTGACGTTCGGTTAGATTTAAATTCTGCAGTCCGAACGGTGTTGCAATTATACATACTTGATTTGTTGTTTAATAATATATGGATCTCGAGTTTTTTAAGAGTGTCCATACCTAAGAGCATAGGATGGCCTAATCCGTTCATTACTAGAAATTTTTGTTGGAATCTTTTTCCTTGCACATATATCGGTCCATAAATATTTGTTCCAAGGCTCATTTCCGAGCCATTTGCCAAGACTGCAATTCGATTACTTGGCTCAGTATGCTTACTTACCGATCCCGTATCCAAAAGGGCTGACACTTCGTAATCACCGATCATCACTCTTACAAAATGTCTATTGCCGGTTTCTATTTCTAATTGTTGTTGATGGGCCAAGCTAGGTTCGGTGTGGGTTCGGCCCTCCTGGCGTTTCCCTCCTGGCACTTGCAATCACGGGTATACACATTATCACGACCGCAATATGAACAAAAGATTTTTTGTTGGTTTGTGCACTTGAAGCGATCGTGGCCCCTTTGTTTGCACTTGCAGCAACACGTATTTCGGTCGTACACAGTAGCAATTTTATTGTTATAATTATGTACTCGGATCTCAGGCTTTCTTGATTTATATTCTGGCGTAGAAGTGTGAATTTTCGTAATTTTCTGTTTCTCACACTGTTTTTTAGTTTCCAGATATTCTTCTACGTGTTGAACGATATCTGATGTTGATGTGACATCATCACGACGAATATGTAATCTATATTCGGCGAACATAATGTAGTACATCGTTTCGGTTTTTTGTTCTTTCGTAAAATCTGCTCGACGTCTCATTAGTGTAATTAATGAGTTGTCGAACGCACGGATGTCCTCATTAAATTCCTGGACACGATTATGAATCTGTTGATCTAGATTTCGACGTTCGCTAGGTGATAAATAAAACTTTCGTAGTCCTTCTTCTAATTCTATGTAAGTTTTAAAATTTGTGGCATAATTGCTATGCCATAACTGTGCATCACCTCTCAATAGTTCCGGAAATCCATTCAGGTTTTGTTGATCGGACAGATTGTATGCTCTTTGTAGCTCACGAATCCTTTCGAGAAAGGAATGTAGGTTTTTGCCATCGAAATGGCAATTACATTTCCTCATTTGGTCCATTACTTTGGCATTTTCTTGTGTAGCCGACGGTTGCTGTACGTACACAGTAGCAGGCGGTGTGCTAAAAGGTGTGTTTGCAGCTAGGTGTGCCACGCTTTAAATTAATTTTACACTTGTAGCTTAGATATAAAATATTTAATGTATTATTAACGTGTTATATATCTAATTTCGTGGATGTATATAGAGTAGATCCACGAAAATAGATGTAATAGTAGTTTGAAATAACTTTTATTTCTTTTGCGTGTGCACGGTATATTTGTGTAAGGAATTTTCTGTTTTGTTCGAACGAATTTGCGCGGCCATGTTTTTGACCGTCGCACTCTAATAAGTCTCAGAGCATCCTCTAATTGTTAAATCTGCTCGATTATCTGCTGACGACCGGTAATTAGCTAGACGGTAAGACAGTTATAATAGAACTAACCTTTGCAATGTATGGTTTCCAACAAGATGGCCAAAATTACATTTCACATCAGACTAACCATAGACCTGTTTAGGAGAAGAATTTAATTTAGAAACAATTCTAGATATTATTTTTGCTAATAACACCATACATCAGAACATTGGTAAACTTACAACTTTAGTCGAGCTACCATTGATTTCGCGATGGGACATACCTAGGATTTAGAATAAAAGATTGCACTTGCAAAAGCACATGCAGAAGCAAAGAAAACCCTTACAAATTCCAAGAAACAAATTTTCCCGTCGAATTATTAATTTCTTAATACTATTATTAACTTAATAATACTTAATAATAGTATTAACGTCGAATTAGTAATTTCTTTAATTCATTAACCTGTTATCTATAGAGAAGCCACTCCCTTTGAATTTGACCCGAAACTGGGTAATCTCAATCGATACCTTGTATTCGAAACCATTGAATTACTTTTTTGACATGAATAATAACTGGACACAAGTATCTCACTGGGCAGAAAAGCTTAGACACTTCTGATAACATAGAACGCTTTAATGTTTTTTTAAGGCCCTAAAAGTAATGTAACTTGAAAGGACAAATCATCAACTAAAACTTTAACACTTCATTTTAAACCAAGTATCGAAAAAAATTTTCTTCCCATTTAGGCACTCAAATTTATCTTGAGAACTCAATAAATTAAAATCTCTATGATTTGCTATTGTATTTTCAACAAACATGCCAGTACAGCTAACGACTTTAATAAGCTTATGATGTGACTGTATATCCCCAAGGTATCTCCGCCAGCTAAGAAGTCATCGACGTATCTATTTCTGCAAATAATTATGTATCCAATTATATGTGAATGTACGACCAAATGAACTAATTCTTTTAAGCAAGAAGAAATAAGAAACGTACAGTAAACAAGAAGTCAGCAAACGCCCAATGTGAACTAAAATTGGATCAGAACGCCAGTCAATACGTTCCCAAAAAGTATCGATCAGATCATTAAGATTTTGATAAAAATTTTAACATTATTACGTACTAGCAATAATAATGACTATGTTTTCCTGAAGCTTTGGACCAGAATATAAATATTCTATTAACAGACTTTCCTGCCATATCTTTCTGTGAACAATTAAAACTAATCGTTATTCATTTGCTACCATACTGCTTACATACTGAATTATGAGGCAAAACAGCCTGTCAGTAACATTAAATTCTTCTGATGGAAGAAGTTCCATATGCCCAATATCCACATATTCTTACAATAAATGTAATAGTTCAGTTTGTTTAATAAAATGGTGTTCTAGTTGGTTCATGTAAGAATGGGCAATTTCGTCAAGACCTACAAACTTAAGCTTATTGCACAAAGGCAGTTAACTATGAAACGTCCATATAAATTCTTAAAATATATAGACTTAAAATTATTCCAATATTTTTGTACTTCGGGAGATATGTGCTGTTCCTGAGTACTTTCTTCTAACTCCCAAAAACGACTGATTGCCTCAAAAATCTTATAATCCGCTGCTAAGCGATGTGCCATTATTTGGTTAGTATTATCCGATTCTACATTACTAACGATAATCAAGACCAACACAGACGACATTACTACTGAACCAGTATGTCGACATTGAACTAGACAAATTTCTAGCAAAAGCACAACGCCATAAAGAGTGACGAGCTAAGAATGCAATGCATAGTACTTAGATATGCGAAGTGTGGATTAGCTAACTGCAAACCATGGGTGTGCTCTCAATGACCAAAAAAGATTCTATCACTTCGCATCAAAATGGAGACGTACTTCACCAATAAGAGTTTAACATTAAGAGCAAAACCGGGGGTTTATTAGAGACTTCAGTGCAACTGGTAAGAACTAGGACTGCAGTAGCTAAAAGCTGTTCAGAGATCTTTCTATCTGAGGCCGTAAAAAGCGTAGTAGGACCAGCTGCTGTTCGCTGATGACTGACAGTTGCCTTTCTTTTTCGTGTCTGCCAACACAATCGTATCAACTACATTTTGATGCACATTCTTCATTTTTATGCTTAGAACTCAAAAAATTAAAGCACAACTTGGTAGGTGCTGCATGTTCTCTGCTCCTAAAAGGTATACAAGTTTGTACTTATTACAAAAATTCACAATTGACAAAATAAACAACCAAGCCAAAACTCTTAAATTTATAAGCTGCTTCACTTTCTAATGCATTCATTCAGTGCTCAAATTTAATAATAGTACGCATCGTAGTATCAAACAAAACAAGCATCTGAAATTTACTCTTTCCTTAAAACTTGAGTAGCAGTAAATTAGTCAATTTAACTTTTTCAAGAGAGGCTTGAGAAGAATAGATTCTTACAGCTGTCAAAGATAATAAATTCTGAGCTGCAGGTTGAATACTTCGTAAGCTTGTAATTCGATCATTAAGACATGCTTTATTTTTAATGTTTTCGGACAGTCCGATAATCTAAAGATCTAGTTTAAAATAATTACGCTGTTTAAGAATCTCTAGCAAGGGACTTAGTTGGTGGTCATGCTCACGAATTTCATTCCAATAAGCTCCTAATACAGCGGTACGCAATTGATAGTTTTCAACGGATATGGCTGCAGCAACTTTTTCTTTAGAAATATTAGATTGAAAATGTAAGGTATTTAAAATGTTGAAGAGGATAGATGCGTAAGAAATAATTAAATCGGAGAGATTTGTATATTTTTTTAAGCAAACGCTCGTTTATTTAACTGGAATATGTACAAATTATAGATACATGTATCTAAGCTAAAACACGGCAAAGAAGATGCTACCTACTCAAAGACCTTTCTAGGAGAAAATCATGAAGAGAAAAGCTCTACTTGAACCAGAACTTGATGCTTTATATAGTTTGGCCAGAAGACCGTTGCAGGTATGTACCAATCCTTGGATTGGTGCATACCTATCCATAATCATTCTCCCTTCTTCCAATGTTATGTTAACGCAATAAATTTTTTTATCACTCTGCTCTAGCATTTTTGCATGTAAAATTCTGGAATGAATGTAATTATTGTCAGAATTTAAATTCTCCTTCTTGTGTTAATTTTATTACCGTTTTTATTTTCCATTCAATATTATTAATATTTATATTTGATAATTATATTATAGTAAAAGTTAGTGAAATTATAATTGAGATTTCTTATTATTCTGATAGCAATTTATTATTCTAGGTTTAAATATTATTAATCTAAGATGCAATATAAAATATAATTTTTAATTTAATGACATAATCAGCTTGAAATAAACTGCACACAAAACCCAGAATATTATATTAATATTTAAATTCATTTCTTCATGAATTTATTCAGTGTCACGGAAACTCACGGGCGAAGCGAGTAACTGAGTTAAGGTATAGCAGAAAAGTGCCCCCGAACATAATTGCTACAAAAAATAACGATCCTGTAATGTATCACAAATAAGTTACTCAGATTTTCAGAACCCTAGCACTTCAGACGTCACCTAGTAGCCAGAATGTAAGCTCACGTTTCTTGAGTTTCATTACCTAACTAAAAAATAAATAATTACAGCTACCTATGCCTAGCATCCTACGATAAGCATGCCATTTGCTCATTTACAGTAATACCATGATCAAGAATGCCTTGAAAATTATGTTGTATACAGCAGTTCTATAATTGGTATCTAATATGCCGAAAATGAAGTTATAAATTGATTATACCTAACGATACTTTAGACACTGAAGTAACTTTAACATTATATCTAAATACGATATAGGTATTTATAATTGATAACTTCCTATGAAGACCAGCTCTAAGTCAACTTCTGCCATTTTAAAAAATCTATCATTTCATTAAATGCTATATTCTGAAACGGAAAATTTCAAAGGCACCTTTTGATACCTCTAAGAATAAAATTTTTCTTTATTTTTTTGGGACTTAACTTGTGCAATTACTTCACAAGTTAAGTCCTTTCCGTACTTTTACGACCTTTTCGTATAACACGAAAATATAATAACGACCTGCTGTATAAGGTATCTAATGCGATCTCGGTGAAAAGTGTTGAATCGCTGCATCGCTTTAGCACTGCTTTTCTTGTCTGTGTTTATAATTTATAATTCCCCTCCCCCCTTTCTGGAGGTTTATATGCCTGTTCGCAGGCTTTTCCTCCGAGCAATAAAGGACAAATTCCCCTCTTAGCTCAAATAAACGCCTTTTTTTTATTTAACCTACCAACCTGTGAAAAGACAGCTGAAGATCGCAATAATCAGCGGGCGAATCCGTCAAGGACAGCCCACCATTTTACAGCATTGTTGCTTAATTGATTAGCATAACGACTATTATAATTTGAAATGAAAATACATTTGTCAATAAAAATATCTTTGCAAGTATTATAGAGTACTAATTCAATATTTCAATTCAATATTAGATCAGTTGTAGATATAAGGAAAAATGAATTTAAAGCAGGTTAAAAATGTTTTTCGTTATCGATTTCTTTTCCTTAGAACTATTCTGAATTTTTTAATGCTATTTATGGTATTGATAGTATTTTTGTCAAATAACTTGTCAAACAGGATCAAAGTTTCTAAACCATCTAAAATAACCAACTAAACCACCTAAAATGTTTGAAAAATTGGTTTTGAATTTATACAGTTACCTTTAAATTAAAAATCTGAAAAATGCAAACCAGCAAAATTGGAAAAAACTCAAGCAGTATATAAAATTAATTGTAAAAATTGCGATGCAATATATATATATAGGTAAAAGTGAAAATTAAAAGATCGTATTAAAGAACATAAAAAATAGCAATTCTAAGGCTGTTATTAATATACATTGTAAAGATTATTCACACACATTTAATTGGGATAATATAAATATATTAGATATTGACAATAATTTAAAAAAAACGCACTTTGTCTGAAATGCTTTTTATACAACGTAATATCAAACACGCTGTTAATAAAAAAAGAAGACTCGCTATTTCTTAGCAAAATATATTCAGACATAATCCATTATTTTTTATTTTAGAATATACTTTAACTGCAAATTGTATAATTCGTACTTAATTTGTTATGTTTATGTGATCGTAATTGACTTATAAACTTTGACATTGTGAATATTAAAATTTTCATCAGTTTGACTTAGAACGTCTTAGAGTTTGCCTTTAAATTTAATTGTAAGTGTTGATTTATATATTGTATGGTATTTCTCACTGTTATATAATTTTGATATGCAATTATTTGAATATTATTTTTATTAAAGCACCTGAAGAGGTTGACAATACCTGTCGACGAAACGTTGTGAAATAAAACCACAGAGATTTTTATTAGCGCGAACCTGATCGAAATAATTATATTTATATAGAAATACATATATACACGAGGGCGAAAACAAAATTATCTATTTATTATCCTAAAAAATGCAGCTTGGTAAATTGAGATGAAAAACTTGATATAAAATTTTGTTTGATTTGGTGCTTTTTCTATTTTTTAATTGCGGTTGGAAAGTTACAAATAAATTTATAGGTTAAGTTTTATCGTTAAAACACCAGCAAAAAAATATAGAACAGATTTTTTAATTATCTTCAGTTTGCAAGTAGATGGATAAAAATCGATTACAGAAATCTCGATATATTATCAACAAACACTTACTTAAAGAATATATTTGTTATTTTACTTTCATAAAAACTGATTACAATCAGATATATATATATATACCTTTAATTTCACCCTAATCTCATCAAGCACTACAAACTGATTACTTCTTTTTAGTCGGTTTATTCATATTGATTTAGAACGTAAGTAACTAAAAAAATTTTCGAAAACAACGAGCAACATTTCATTAAATAAGTTAAATTAGGTGGCGTCTTGAATCACAATCAACATCAACTCAAAGTAGTCCGCTTAAAGTCTTAATACCAGGACATCTCAAACGAATGTTCATATCCAACTTTGGGATTCGTATCCTAAAGAAGGTGTGACGTTAGTCGGTATTACCTTTTTTTTCTTCAGGTTAATCTGACACTACTCTCACACCTTATGGATATCTTTTGACCTTTGTAAATTTTATTTTCTCTTACATGGGAATATCTCTCTCTCTCTCTCTCTCTCTCTCTCTCTCTCTCTCTCTCTCTCTCTCTCTCTCTCTCTCTCTCTCTCTCTCTCTCTCTCTCTCTCTCTCTCTCTCTCTCTCTCTCTCTCTCTCTCTCTCTCTCTCTCTCTCTCTCTCTCTCTCTCTTTCTCTCTCTCTCTGTCTTTCTTTCTCCTTCTCTTATAAAACGGTTCTGTATGTCAAATCATATTGAATATAGTTTGTGACGACAAATTATATTTTTGTTTTTATACATTATATTAACTTCAGAATTGTGACAAGAGACTTTTTTTAGTTTAAACAAAAGAAATGATTGCAAAATAGGGTTCTTTTACCAACAACCTCGAAACTATATATATATATATATATAATATATATATAGTCACTTCTGCATAAAAAGGCAATATCCATCGTCTGCTTAGAAAATATGCTATTCGCATAACATTATGCTTGAATTTCAGTTGGCATCACTACGAAAATATTCACGGTATTTAATTGAAAAATCGAAAATATACGAAATATGTAATATATATTATATGTAGATTATATTGTACATATTATATATACACATTTTAAATACGGTTTCTACCGAGAAATATTGTATTAGCCTGTACGGGCGGTTGATTACGATATCCCGTCGCCTCAAGACGATTTATATAGGCAGTTGTGTTCGGATGGTAGAATGCGATGACCAGGTTTCTCTCAGCTATTTCTACGGGGACTATTGTATTTACTTGATAAAAACGACGTCCAGGTATGAGGAAATCAACTTCGATATCTAGCCCTTTCCGAACGACTTCTACGGGGAGTATTCTATTTAGTCGTTAGGAAGAAAAGTTTAGGTATGTCAGGTCAACTTCTACGGGAATTTCATGTTTGGATGATAGAATACAATTTGCAAGTGTTTTGGAACGACTTTTACCGGGAATTTCATGTTCGGACAGTAAAAGACGATGTCCAGGTATGATGGGACGATTTCTACGGTGAGTATCCTGATTAGTTGATAGGAAATGAAGTTCAGGTATATCGGGTCAACTTCTACGGGCAGTTTCGTTTTCGGATGATAGAGTGCGATTTCCAGATGATTTGGAACGACTTCTACGAGGAGTGTCGTGTATAGTTGGTGGAAAACAATGCCCAGGTATGTCAGTACGACTTCTATGAAGAGATTAGTATTCTATCATTCGAAAAAGCACACTCCCAGTAAGAGTCGTTCCTGAACATGATACTCTCTAAACGTCGTCTCGACACACTTAGACATCTTTTTCTACTGCTCGAACTCGAAAGTACAATTTTCTCCATCGAAGCCGTATTTAATATGCATATATATATATATATATATACATTGTATAAAATGGTCGGCTAAATATCAACTTTTTGACGTGGATGCTACATTGAAGCAGTTTTTTATACAGAAGCGACGATACATAAATTACAGAAATATATATTTTTATAAATAGAGTACTTTTTACTTAGATATTATTGAATTGTTTATGAAATCGAGTAAATTATTATCTCGGGCGAAGCCGAGACGGGAAATGATAGTGTATATATATATATATATATATATATATATATATATATATATATATATATATATACATGTATTAGAAGAAATATTTTAGAGTACTGAATTTTTTAAAGAATTTTTAACTGAAAATAGTATCCTCACCTATGAATTGTTATTAATATTGATGATGGACTATTACAATTATGTTCCGTTGAATCGAGGACAGCCTTTTCATCCTTTATATATTTGCGAAATAAAAATACTCTTTGAAAGTGAGGTATGATATGAGGCATCTTATATAAAAGAAAACCTGCACTTGGTTTTCCTTCTTCAATCTCTGTTAAAAAATTTGACATACGTATGTCCTGTACATAAAAATTGATCATAAATGTTTATGAAATAACATAGTATCAATAAATAACAAATAGAAATTAAAATCAAACGCAATGATCAAATACAGTTTAATCATTAGTCTTTAATCTATTTATTGGTAGTATATATGAAAAAGCATATAAATGCACAGCATTTTCGATAATTAGATGTATTAATAAATAATCATTTATACTCCTTGAAAATTATTAAAAATACTGTTGAAACCTCGTGTAATTCATTTGAGTTACTCCTCGTACTCTCTACACGAGTGTAGCTGGGTTACATATGTATATATATATATATATATATATATATATATATATATATATATATATATATTTTGATTGTAGCAAAGCATGAGTTTCTTCCCACAGGCACTAGTTTAGTCACAACTCTTTCCTTCCCACATACAAGAGTAATCTTCTTCCATATGTGGACCTTATCCAGGGTAAATAAAAAAAAAGAAAGCTAAATTATAATGCAAACAGTAAAGTAATTATTAATGATTTAAAATAAATAAATAAAAAGATTGTAAAATTGCGTTTGTACATAATATTCATTGATTCGATTTGTGTATTCATGTTTAAATAGATTATATTAAAAATATATTTCGTATAAATTATGTAAAAATATTTGAGGTATGAAGTGTGATCACAAAGAAAGGTGAATTTTCATATTTCGCAGACTGCGTACGTTCCGTTATCGATTTTTTTCAAAAATACGTTTATAGTTTCAACTATGTAGCATCTTTATTTTATTTATGATAGGCATAAAAGAACGGAATAAAGTTTTTCAAGATACTTGATTTTTTGATAGTGGAATACCTTAAGTCAAGAAAATGTTTGCAAGTGCTATAAGCTCTTCCAAGAATGCGAAAAAAACACCAATGTCAACACTCGCTCTAGATGATCCAGCCGTCAACAACTAACAAAAATGTTAAAAAAGCTTAGAAGAAAATATTGTTGAGGAATCTTCCAGTTACCGTAATACAAGTTAATGATGATAGCGGCATCTCGATTGGTTCGTGGCAATCAATTTTTATGGAGGTTTATATCAGTAAAGTTAGTTCCGAAATTGTTCAATTTTGATCAAACAAAATGTTGCGTAAGCATCACTCAGGAGTTCTTCAATAACGGTAATCTAAGTCAGATTTGTTCAAAAGGGTCATACAACGTAACGAAACGTGGATATATGGTTATGATATCGAAACTAAGGCTCAATCGCCTCAATGGAATTATTACGGATCATCTAGACGAAAAAAAGCACGCCAGTGAGTTTGACAAAATATCAAGATGTGGCTTATTATATTCTTTAATTATGATGACATAGTGCATCAGAAGTTCTTACCACAAGGTCGTACCGTTAATAAGGAGTTATGCGCATTGTAGTTATGCGCAGATTGTGTGAAGAAATACGAGAAAAACTTCCGAAATGGTGGAAGAACCAGTCATGGTTATTGCATCACCATAATGCGCAGCTCACAAGTAATTGCTTGTTCGTAATGTTTTGCCCAATAACAAAACAAATTACAATATTCATGTCTCCGACTGTGTTGGCCAGATCTGGCCCTCTGTGAATTATTTCTCATTGCATAGCAGAGAAAACCAATGAAAGGACGCTGTTTTACTACGATTGAATAGTTAAAGACCACATCGCTGGAAAATTATACCAAAAAGTGCAAAAGTGCAGAAGTGCTCTGACGATTGGAAAAAGCGCTGGAACAAGTGTATTATTTATAAGGGGGATTACTTTAAAGGGGACAAAATAAATATTGATGCATAAAAAATCCACCTTACTTTTTGATCTCACCTCACATATATGAGAGAATATATAGCTTCTATCGTATGCTATATTTTTTGAGTATAAATAGGCAGGATGTCTATACATGCACAAGGTGAATTATTAGGATCGCGGGTCACCCAACACGTGTATGTTATTGTAGTCCACAGGAATATAGCCATTTATTTGGAGGGGTGTCTATAAATTATCACTCCGTTGCTCGTGTATCTGGAGAAAATGTACTGAAAATTATCCCTGTATGTACAATAATGCTGTAAAAATTATTCTATCGTGCCGATGTCTTCCCAGCCGTGATGAAGATGTCATCCACTAAAACTTGTCTAATAATCGGATACTCCAATGCAAATGTAAACAGTTATCCAGCGAAGATATAAGTCACGTTCATTCCAATTTCTAAAACAAATACGATAAAAAGCATTTTTCTGATTGTTGAGTCTGCTTTAGTTTTATAGCAAAGTACTCATACACGAGAACTGTATTAATTTATATACCATATGAAGATATATATATCGGAACTGGGTGAAAAATTGTGATCGAGTAAAATGGAGGTCAATATGTAATTTAAACAGCTTGCATCTAAATTAGAAAAAAATTCCCATTATTTTGATGACTTACTACGAAATAAACAACTCATAGGAAGATGTATTCGTCATTTTTGAATTCAGATCATATTGCTACGATCGAAATAGAAAAAAAAACCAGTTCATGACAGTATAGAATTTTTTGATACTTTACACGGTCCTGAAAGACCTTCAACGATTTCCATCGATCTGATACATACTCATCGTATGTTTATTATAAAGTGATTCATTAAAAACGTGTTAAGGAAAATTTATGTCAAGCTTAGGTATTAGTTCGAACATTCAGCATTGAAGAGTTTGGAAGATAAAGCATCCTATTCCAGAAAATAAAAACGATAGAATAACATATAAATTCATTTAAGTGTCTCGTGGATATGTACTATTCTAATAACACTAATCACGACACGGAATTATCACTATATACAGTTTTGATCACTATATAAGGTTTTGATTTTCTCTACATTAAATGATTAATATAACGAAATTTATATGGTCGACATCGAGACCGATTATAACATCAAAAATTGAACGCTTGGAAATACCTATTTTGACAATCTCGCTGAAGCACAAAGAAAACATATTTCAAAATCACATTCAAAATTCATGTTTAAAGCATCACCAATGCAATCGTCAATATACAAAAAATATTGAAAAATCCTACGTAATTTCAAACCGTAGAAAACTACCGCAAGTCAAATTTTCTATTTTGAGTGCAAAAATTATTAAAATTAATGCGCACTGATTTCTCGCAATTTAAATTTACTTAAGGCTTGATGACTGGGTTAATGTTAGCATCAATACAAAATGTGTTATAGCGATTATTCAAAGAAATCTTCACAAGGTCATGCTATGAAAATTAAAGGAATCTATAAATGTTAATGAATACGCCAAATCTGAAGAATTGGCCGAATTTTCATATCGAATCGCTGCACATATAACGAAACGTAAAGCTAAGGAAATAGATATTGGATACATGGTTGATAAAAATATTTCCTGTATTATAACAAGGAAAAATCGAATCTAATCAAAAGATATTTGTTTCCACCGTCTCTAACAATGCCAACTATGTATCGAGAGTCATCCCTTATTTTAATGCAATAAATTTTTTGAAATGACCGTTAGCGAACATTATAATATTGTAAAATCCGGCTCCTTGTAACTTCATTGTTTAAAAAATCATCCAACCTAGGAATGCAAATTAGGAAGCTGTCAGAAGTGACAAGAAAAAGACAATCAATGTCACAAGGCATTTTTAACCCTGAAATCTTTTTATAATAATTTCAAGTATACGCACAGATGTATAATTATACATAAAATAACTCATTTAATACCAAAGCAAAGAGTGCCTCCAAAGTTGCTCAAACACCGAAAAATATTTCTCTCGCCTCGAAAGAATTAAGAGTGCATACAAAAAATATAATATTCAAGTTTACTTTAGAAACAATAATAATATTAGAAAGCTATTTAATAATTGTAAAGATAAGGATGATAAATGTTTGAAAACAGGAGTAGTAGTTTACAAAATACATTGTAAAGATTGTGACAAATATTATATTGGACAAAAGGGAAGATACCTAAAAGACAATTGGGAAGATACCTAAAACAAAGAATACATGAACATTAATATAGCTTACGAAGCATGAATGGTACACCTGGACTAAAAGAACATAGTTTAAAATTGTTACATTCTTTCGATTTTGAAAGTGTAAATATTTTAGAACAAGGTATTAAAAATAACTATAAAAGAGAAAGTCTTGGAAATATTCATATTTTCAAGAATTCCAATAATGTAAATTTAATGTTAGAGTCATGTAAATTGGACACTTATCAGTCAGTAATTATTAATATAAAATTTGTATTTCGCATTTAAGTTAAGATGGGGGGAGGTCCTATAAATGTTATACTTATAAATTTAGAGTGGCGACGGGGTATATAAAATAGTATGCTGGGTTTTTCAATTTAAACTACGTTAATTGTACTTTTTCAATTTAGTTTAGTTCCTGAAGATGAATGGTAGCGGTTCGAAACGTTGGACTCCAAAGGTAATTTTAAATTTAAGGTGGTGGGGGCAGTCAGGTTGTCCATTACTAACATAGAATATTGTTTTTATTATTTTTATTTTATTTATTTATTTTTATTATTTTATTAGTAATTTTTTTTCTTTTTCTTTTTAATTTTTAATATAATTTATTGTAGTAATAAGTTTTATTTCAGATTCTACGGGGGCGAATGTAAACAAGGACAGTCTGAATATAATTATTTTAGCTAATATATTATATTATAAAGACTGTAAGACCGATAAAAATATTTATTAATTTAAAAAATTTGTTATATTAACAATTGCATTTATTGAAAACTGAAAAGAGAAAATGTTGTTGAGGGTTAACTTTTCAATTGATATCCGCAAGGGGACATGAGAAGAAAAGAATATTCCAGATTCATTACGTCCTTTTCTGCGGAAATTTTAAATTGAAAAAATTAAAAAACAAACTGCAATAATAATTTTCCTTGCGGATACACGAACTAATTACGTCCCATGATAAATGAAGACTCTGCCTCCCACTCGATATAGATTCTGCATTCAATAATTTGTATGCATAATTATATAAAAAAAGGCTTCATGCTATGAAAGAGCTTAGATACGGCTCAAGGAAGAAAAAACTCTCACGTGGCCCTTCAGCTACCGTGATATTTTTTCATCAGTAAGCGTTTCTCCTCGCTGAAAGCGATTTTCCGGTCAATAAAAAGGAGCAAACAATATTTCGTTTAGTGTGGGTACCTGATCAGGGTATTCGCTTATCGCATACAAAGAGCTGGAGCTGGATTGCTTTTGGTTTATTTTTTTCTCTGTTGTTATTTCGTTTTCTGTAACATGAGATTTCGGTTAAGTATTTTACTGTGCTTTACGGAATAAGGCTATTATTATTATCATATTTTATTATAAAACAAAAAATAAAATCGATATTTGATGTATTTTAAATATTTATTTTATTTTAATTCACTTTCCTGTTTGCAATACAATTTTATACTAATTTGAATCTATGTCTCTACAATAATCTGCAAAAGTTGACCTGCTACGCTCTGCTACTCGAAAAGATATTTAATAATAAATTAATAAAGTACACGTATGGATTCTGCGCTACGTTATATGTGCGACCATTCATTTTTCCAAAAAGCTAATGATTCTTTTGTAGCTTTAATTACATCGAATAAATAAACTATTAGGAGTGTGAATAAGTCTTTCCCGTTTTTTGTAAGAGATGGCGCCACCAATACTGTGCGAGTATTCAATGGTTACATATGTCATAATCAAAGCTTATTCATATGTCAACAATTCCATACTAACACATTAGTTAAAATTTTTTCGCATCATAAATTTTTGATATCGTGAAAATGTCGAAATTTGAGCCGAGTCGACGTCATTTGCGGGAAGTTTCACTTTATTGGTTCAATTTGAAGAAATCTGCTGCCGAGACGCATCGATTGCTTCAGAAGGCTTCTGGAGAAGATTGTGTTGATGATTCAAGTGTTCGCGGATGGTTTCGACGCTTCAAAAGCGGTGATTTCGACGTGGAAGACAAGGAGCGTTCCGGGCGGCCGCAAATCTTTGAAGATCGAGAATTGGCGACTTTGCTTGATGAAGATTCTTGTCAAACGCAAGAAGAACTTGCTGAAGCATTGGGAGTTGACCGAACAACCATTTCCAAGCGTTAGAAAGCCATGGGAATGATCCAAAAGCAAGGAAATTGGGTGCCGTACGAACTGAAGCTGAGAGACGTCGAACGGCGTTTTTTCACTTGCGAACAGCTGCTTCAGCGACATAAAGGAAAGGGTTTTCTGCATCGTATCGTGACTGGCGATGAAAAGTGGATACGTTACGATAATCCGAAGCGAAGAAAATCATGGGGACTACCCGGCCATGCATCATCATCGACGGCCAAGCCAAATATTCATGGCGCCAAGCTCATGCTCTGTATATGGTGGGACCAGCTAGGTCTGGTTTACTATGAGCTTCTGAAACCGCATGAAAGGATCACAGGCGAGGTCTATCGACGACAATTGATGCGTTTGAGCCGCGCACTGCGAGAAAAACGGCCACAATACTCCGACAGGCACGACAAAGTTATTTTGCAACATGACAATGCTCGCCCACATGTTGCACCGCCGGTGAAAACATACTTAGAAACGCTCAAATGGGAAGTCCTACCCCACCCGCCGTATAGTCCAGATGTTGCTCCGTCTGATTACCATCTCTTCAGATCGATGACGCATGGCCTGGCTGACCAGCACTTCCATTCCTACGAGGAAGCCAAAAAATGGGTGGATGACTGGATAGAGGCCAAACCGGTCGAATTTTTTCGCAACGGGATTCGTATGTTGCCAGAAAGATGGGAAAAAGTTGTAGCTAGCGATGGCCAATACTTTCAATAATTCATTTGTAACCATTTTTTCACAATAAAGGCTCAAAATTTGAAAAAAAACGGGAAAGAATTATTCACATACCTGATAAGAGAATAGCTTTATTGACCATACGAAAAACTTAACTAGTATTAATAATTACATTGTGTAAAAGGCAACAAATGGAAAATATTTTTTGAAAAATAGAAAGAATTATGGTTCCTAAATTGAAAATGAATCCTATTCTATTAACATATTTAGCTATTGCATGTTTCATTATATTAATAATAAATTATCATATATATGAATATATAACATTAACAAAGTAAATATTTACAGTAGTATGTATAATTAACGTGTATAACTTAAAATATTTTTTTGTAGGTAATGATTCATCACTACAGAGATATAAAGGATCCATTTTATATAAAACCAGCTACAATTGAATTCAGAATGCATTGCAACTCTATTATCAATGTAGCTTTTAAACTTAATCTGGCTTTCAAATGACAAAAAGTTTACCAAACTTCTTACAACAGCTGCGGCGACTATATACTATAGTGATATGCAGGTGTGCCATGCGGCTGGTTTTGTTTGGAAGTAAGAATAAATTCTTTCGAAAGACTTTTTCGAATAATTGTGTATACTTCTAAGAAGTTTATTATTTTAAGATTTAAAAGCTATGACACCTTAATGTTTTCCAACTCAATAAATTTTTTATAATATTTAAAAAGCAAAATGATTTTTCACACGTATAGTGTTTATATATTTACTATTTTTACTTATCTTTACCTAGCTTCAATTGCCTTAATAGCACCAAAATTAATATGGTTTTAAATGAAAAAATTGATAATAATGAAAAGCGAAAGCAATAGAAACGGCTGGCCACCAATCCTCTGAGAAGACGGACTCTGGGAAGGGAGACCAAAAGGCGAAGTGCTGATAGATTTTGTGAACACGGATTTCTTTTTGACCGAGCGAATGTCGGTTCCTACGTTTCTCACTGGCACATTAATTGCGGTTGCAGTCTCAGCATTTTGGGAAAAACCAGAAGTCGGCCTAACAGGACGGGCAAAAGGAGGAGGCAGTGACCAGGAGTTGATAACGGAAATATATTCGACGCAATGATTGAACTAAATTAGCTCTTCGAAAAATGCTAAAGGCCTAAGTAAATATTCCTCAAACTCTAATTAGAGGTTGTACTGTAATATAAGCAGCCTGAGTCTTAAACTATCGGGCGCGAAGATGGTAGACTAGCAACGCGGCTATGGTCATGATACGCCCATTGATATAAAGAAAACTGTACTACTGCAAAAGCGCTTCTGCGATTATCCAATAGACCTTAGCTGAGCTACATTTCCCTCTCTTCCAAGAACCTTGATTATTTAGAAGTGCCATTTGGGGTCTACAGATGTCAAATGCGATTTTCTGTTATAGTGCATTCAAAAGGCGTCCACTTCACATGACTTCTAGGCTTTAGTACATGGGACCACATGTTGAAAACTACCATAAAGGAAGGGTGGTTAGTCGGCTAATAATTGACTCATCATACCTTTCCGTTCATGGTTTAAAAACCCTATCGAACAAAGTTCTAAATCTTATGCAATATTTACAGTACATAAATTAGCATGTCCGCAATGACGGACACCATACGATGAGACAAAGTAATGGAATCATTATGACGAATATAATTAGCATACTTGAGGCCGTACAAAGATTCGGACGTGATAACATCTCAATAACAGAATGTATTTTTCTCCATTTTCCTAGCAGAGCCTTCATGATTTACTTGGTAATCATTACTGTGTGTTTCGTACCATGTCTCATGCTTAGCTATTTCATTTTTTGCTTTTCAGTACTCGCAAGCCGTATATATTTAGACTTTTCACATACAGCAACAATTTTTCCAGTAAGACGTCTGTTCAATGATATATTTCCGTAAAGTGATGAAAATCTACGTTTCTACCACGAACTATCTGGTAACATTTTTCTGTACATAGACCATTTATTTTATGCATTTCTTGTCTTCTTGTGCAGTTTTATTCATACTACCTTCTGAAACTGTTGATATTACTTTGAAAAGTAATATCAATTGTACGTATTACACTTCACATGCTGTGTAATCATAGAAAATACAGATAATAGATTCACAATTCTGTAATTTGATCCATAGTTAATATGACAATCAACATCGGACGATTTCATTTTACTAAAGACGATTGCACATTACTAATAAAGAATTTTTTTTCAGCTAATATATTTTTATTTCAGATTACGGGAGCAATTTTAAACAAGGACGGTCTAACTGTTATTATAATTTTCAATTAATTATATATGTATTAGTCTTGAAATAAATATATATTGATATTATTATTATTATTATTATTATTATTATTATATTATTATTATTATTATACTAGAAAAATGGAATGAAATTAATTTACATACAAAATTAACAATGAATGAGTTTATTAAAGTAATTAATTTAGTTTTTAATAACACAAATATTTTTATGAACAAAAATACGGATCTCCAATGGGATCACCTCTGTCGCCGGTTATAGCCAATTTAGTTATGGAAAAATTAGAAAGTATTGTTTTGTCAAAATTAATTTTTGAACCAAATATATTTAAGAGATATGCTGATGATATCTTTACAATTGTTTGGGAAATTTTAGTGGATGAAATGGTTGATGTTTTTAATTCTGTACATGACAGAATTAAATTTACAAAGGAAATTTAAATCAATAATCACTTGAGTTTTTGAGATATCAATGTTATTAGATATAGTAATAATAAAGTGAAGCGTAATTGGTATAGAAAACCTACTTGGCCAGGTAGATTTTTATTTACACCACCAATTCGGAATCCAAATTGGGATACTGAATGGTGTCTTTGACAGAGCAATAAAATTGCCACATAAGGTTTTGAGACAGAATGATTTGCAGATGGTAAAGGAAAACTTTTATTAATAATGGATATTCAATTGCATTTATTCATAAAATAATTGCTGAGAGATTGTTTGATATATATAATACCGAAAATAGAAATTATGTAGGAATTTATGTTAATAAGGGCACTATTATTATTTTACCATACGGTTAGAGGATTGTCAGAAAGAATTAAAAGAAATTTTCGGAAATATAACATTCAAAATTTCTTTAAAAATAGCAATAATTTCAGTAGGTTATTTAATAATTGCAAAGATAGGGATGATTTATGGATATATATTGGACAAACGGGTAGATATTTAACAAAGAAATTTATGAACATAGATATATATAGTTTACGTAGTTCACATGTTACTTTTTCACATATTACTGTTATTATCATTGTTAATTAATTATATATAGTATATGTATGAATATTAATATAAGCATATATTAATATAATTAACTACTATTTTTAATTCAATTGGTCTGGAAGACCAATAAAAATATTTTTAATTTTACCCCAATATAGCCAAATTAAACTGAAGCACCAACATTGAAGTCGGTGGAACATCAAATAACTGACATACAAGAAACGCTTCAGTGTTGACAGTTGCTATCAATAGCCAGATCAGACTCCAGCTCGGGCATGGGTCGAGCACAGAAATGAGAAATGTGCATATTAATACATGTAATGTAAATACACGAAAACATTTACCATTAAGAAATGCTATAGAGTGCTCCGAACCGAACCACCCTAACCAACACTCCACGAGGACAGGGTGTGAACAGAAGGGGGCATCTCTTCAAAGATAGTAAAACCTCAAGGTAGGCAGCGACCGTTAAGATAATACAGCCACTGCCTCATCCTTAATGAAGCCTCGTGATGTAGGTGAGTTGGTCCGAAAATGGAACATTACTTTTAAAGGAGATGGAACGCAAACGATTGAAATATTCTGGGACAGGGTTGAGCGGCTGTCGAGTATATTAAACCTGACAGAATATGACAGTAACTCGACCCATTACTAGATAACAGAACCACATGAACCATGGATATTCTGGTCACAGTTGAAGAACGCAGCTACACCTTTCTACAGGACGACAAACCGGAATCTATATATAACAATTGGATGCTCAACTAGTTGACTTCGAAGGTTTCCATGGGAGATAGATTAGATCGAGTCCATGCAAATCTTCGTCCCCAGTTACACCGTCTTGTCCACAGAAAAGTCTGCAGAACTTTCGACGAGCTAACAGAGGCTATTAAGGAAGCAGAGGATTTCTTGGTAGTCGCAAAATCTCCATCTCCACCAGACGCGATAACTTTCTCGGAAGTAGCATACCAGGTATGCCAAACTAAAAGGAAGGCGGCCACTAAACGTTCAGTATTCAGACCAAGCGAGGCTGGCATCACCATCAAAGGTTTCACAAAAAGACGAGACGGTCCAGGCTATTTTCCGATTGGAAGGCTGTTATAAACAGTTAAGTGCACCCATGAGGGTAGCGATAACCTCGGAAGGCAACCCGAAAACTACAGAAGTACGGAGAATAAAAACTGGTGGAAAAAGAAATAACCATATAGAAAGGTTCATCTTGCGCTGGCTAGACGTGACTCTACGGGTAAGCCAACGACTAAGGATACACCCAGTAGAAAGGAAGGTAGATTCTCTGCTGCGGTATTATAACTTAGGAGAATTGGGATACCGATCAACAAATTGTCCAAAATGTTCGGGAAATGCCAGGCGCGGCGGCAAATAGGGGCTCAACTGCAGACGCCAAGAAGATTACCTCCACTGAAAGTCCTTGCCGAGAAAGCAATGAATCAGGTATTCTCAGCTTCCGCAAGTACAGGAGAGATAACTGAGGCTAGGAGAATGGATTCAGGTCAGATAACAACTAGACCAGAAGACTAGGTTTACAACTGCCCTCAACCTGCGGACGAGAATTTCATCCTGCCTCCTGTGCTGGAGCTAGAGGTCTAGGAAATTCACCACTTTACGTAAAGCGTCATGTTACACTATCGTTCGAGTTGGCAGAAATTATACGCGACGTATTGGTTGCCGTAATTCCTTCGTTAGAAATCGACTACTCCGTCGGAGATAACTTCGCGTGAGTTTTTGGTACAGTTCATCGCCCTACAGATAATATGCTGTATGTAAAGGCAGCTAAGAAGCGGGTCAGACTGAAGGTTGCGGCAGTAACGGTAAATCAAGTACAAAGATTAGCAACATCATGACTATCCGCACCAAAAAGTGTGGAGCGACATCTAGTGGGAGCGCTGCGCTCCAACGGAATTTAAATGTTCGACTTTGTCTGTGAGACGACGTGATTAGCTTCTATAGGGGCCGCAGAGATCGCTGGTCACGAATAAGCAAAATTAAAAAATTTGCTTAATCGGATCTTACCAAAAGAGGAAGCGGTACTCGGATGCACGACGTGGGCCGAAAATATTACCGATGTAGGTAATATCCATCCCATATGTCGGAGACAATATCCAGTTTCTAAGAAAATCCAAGAAAAGATGCATAGTTAAACGAAAGAGATACTAAAAACTGGAGTAGTCCAACCATCCATGAACTGTTTGTCTAGCCCTGTAGTCATGTTCCGTAAAAGCAGAAAGACGGTAGATTTAAGCAGTGCGTACTATCAGATACCTCTTCATGCAGAATCTAGGACGATTACAGCGTTTACACTCCCTGGCATAAAATTGATTTAATTCCAAAGAATGCCGTTTAGTTTGTCAAATGCAGGCGCTTCGATTCAGCGATTTATCGACCGCGTAATTGGGCCAGAGTTTGAGCCGAATGCTTTTTCATATCTAGATGATATTACCATTATACAAACATTCGAAAACCACTTAGAATAGATTGAACGTGTACCCAAGTGATTTAAAAACTGGACTCTTGATTATTTTTAGACAAAAGCGTTCTTGGTCATACTGAGGTAACATACCTTGCTGTATTCGTTAATCGTGAAGGATTCCGCTAAGATTCCGAGAAGATCAAACCGGTGATGCGATACCTGGAACCGTGATACCTCAAACAACTATGACGGTTCTTGGGTATAATATCGTCATGGTATAAAAACTCCTTAAAAAACTTTACCACGATAGCCGAGCCGCTCACGAGTCTAACACGAAAAGACAAAAGATATGCAAATTCACAGTACGGAACTTGCAGGATTGGAAGCTCTTTGATTATGATATTTGCTGATATCGTTTCCAATTTCCAACTCGGATCACCAAGTTACTAGTCCTTCACTCTAGCGATCGAGCCATCGTAAACCTCTTAGTATATATTTCTAAATATGTTTATTATGCCACCTCGGATACTAATGCGATAAACAGCGGGTGCACACCGTAGGTAAATTAAAATTAACAATTTACATTATTATGTTTAAATTTACTTAATTCAATCGAATAAATAGTTATTTCTCAATTTTGGAACTCAATTTTGGATATTTATTACTATCAATAATAATAAGTTGCTTAAAAATTTCCTTTATTTTTCTAAAAATAAAAACATGAATGATTCTAAGTATTCAGAGCGATTTTGTATCCTGCCGCCTACGTGGTACTCTTGGTTGAAATAAAAGTTTTTCTTTCATTTGATATTAATTTATTTAAATTAATTAAACTAATTTTTCATTCATAAATACGAAGAGTAGAACTGAGGGCCGATTGGTCAAAATAAGTTCTTACCAACATAACACAGTTCAAAAGCATAGATATGGAAAGGTAAAAATACAAAATTTATAATAATTACACAATTAGTTTAATCTGATATAAATTTAGTAGTTTCTTTCAGCGAAGGTAAATTGTACCTTGGCGACGGTAAGTACCTGAAGCATTCCTGTGCATAATATAGTAACAGGACTACGTACATAAGAGGAAATATACCAAGACTGTATCTAGTGCCTTCAATACTTGGCACCCTGTTACAGCTTATAATATATGAAATGTTTATAAATATATAACATTATATAATAAACATTATATATGCCTTACGTAAAAAGAACAGAGTTTTTTACGTAATTTCATAGCTGTATAAGTCTTTTTATAGGCTTGGGTAAGCTCAATAAAAAAAAAAAAAAAAAGAACAGAGTTATAAAGTAAAACTATTTTGAATTTAAATAGTTTGATTGAACTCAAATCACAGTGAGAAATTTTGAATTCAATATTTTAAGGATGGTACAGAGATAACTTCTTAATCTTTACGGAGTTTATTATAGAAGAGTGAATTTTTTTATTAACGAAAATTTGAACATCTAATGTAATTTTTTATTAAAAAATCTGAATCCATTAAGTTTAAAACATATAATACAATTCTCAAATATGCGATTGATACAAAAATTAAAATGCTCAATAAAAACAGTAAGTTACAAAAAACAGAAGATAAAATGGTCCATTTAAACGAGTAAAGGATATATAAACTACATTTTTCGCTTACTAACAAAATTTGATTCTCCATTGGATGAATCTCTTCCCTTAGTCTTGATAAACTACGAAAACCCACCAAGTAAAAGTAGCCCGAAAGACTAGTAAAAGGTGAATGGTCATATAATGAGGAGAGCTAAGGAAAAATGCTCGGTTAAACCCTATGCGGACCAGAAAAAAGGAACGAAAGCTGCTAATCAAGCTAATTTTCTTTAATGAAACTTCGATGTAATATGAGAACCCTCAATGTTACCAACAGTTAATTTGGTAACATTAAGTAACATTTATAAAGAACTATGTCGAATATATATGCCAAAAATTTTAATGTTTTCTTATCCACAAATTTCTTAGAATATATAATTTAATTGTTTTGTATTCTACAATTTGCCAATATTTTGAAAATCATTTATGATTAAGCGAATGGAAAAATCAGTGAATATACGAAGGGAAAAATTTATTAATGAAAAATATCTAAAATTTAAAGAATATAGATATATAGATAATTATTAGATAAATATATACATAGTTATTAGATACATATATAGATAGTTATCATTATTATTATCATCATTAACATACTTAACTTAATTAGCCAGTGATTTTCTTTACAAAAATTTCTCTGGCAATCGCGACGATAAATTGTCATTAAGAGTGAATGTGAAGATGTAAAAATTGGATTTTCATTGAATATTTTGATATCTGTAACACAAATTAAATAGAATATATGAGTATTAAAACTTTCAATGGTCTTAGTAGAAACCGCCAAATAAAGAAGAATGTAAAATGTAATGTAAATTTTTTATTACCATATAATTTTTCTATTCATAAAAATTATATTAAAGTATAAGACATTATAAAGATTTTGGCGAATCCACGGTGTATATAAATAGAACTACTAATAGAAATGAGTGTTCACTGTAATATAAATAAATATTATTAGAAAAAGATTTTTCTTGAAAATGAAATAAATAAATGTCGATTTCAATCCAAAATAAGTAGGATAAATATATATGTTTTAAAATTACATAAATACGTTTTCCACATACAAGTAATATTCCATTTCCCAGCGACTGTAAACTTTACGTGTAGATAAAACATAAATAAATAAATTATTAATATACATGTAGTAAATAATCCATAAATACACGTAGATAAAATTAAAATTAGATATATAAGTTCTTTCTAGCTGACTCCGCATGGTCCTATCAGTATTATACCCACACCGCGGATAGTCATAGAGATTATGTTTCTGGGTGGAAACTATGCCATTCTTGATTGCCGAAATATGATAAGCAATTACGCGAAATTTAAACGCTATACATGAGCTATGTAAGGAGCAACATTTTTATAAAAAGAACGTTATATTAAATTTGTTAAAGTAGTTGAAAAAAGTAAATAGCTGAAAATTTCAGAACCCTCATATTATTTCTGGAGCATTAAACCATATCGCTCGCCAATTGGATTCGTCCTTAATTAGTAAAGTACTCAAGCATATTACAAATTTGAGACTTACCTAACAAATTATTTATTATGGATTTATAGATGAAGTGGTTTATGAAATATGACATACTAATAAAGTCTGATAAATTAAATGGATCTTGTTGTTCATACATTTCTATATCATCTAAAATTCTATAATCATAAAAAATATTATACATATTTGCATATTTTATTTAGAATCTTTTAGACAAAAATACATACGTAATATAATAAGTCATGCATTCACAAAATAAAATTAACATCTGAAGTTCTGGAGTAATATTATTTTTATTTGTAATAAAGTGCTCTAAAAATACTTGAAGTCCACAATGCGGCCCTAGAGTATGTAAATATAACCATAAATTATATAATATTCTTTTATCTTTAAAACATAAACCTGTAATGAATTTAGTAATATCTGTATTCTTTGTGTATTTTATAAATATATATATATATATATATATATATATATATATATATATATATATATATATATGTATATATATATTCTCTTTCATTACATATAATGTAAATTTATACCAGTAAGGATCAAAAATTTCATTTCTCTTAATGTACATAGAGCATTATAGTAGACTGAACATAGAGAGGCTATTTTTTTAGTATCTGGACTACCAATCTTACTTTGATTATTCATTGTACTATTATATTTTATTCTAGCTTTTAACAATTTTCGTTGGAATAGATTCTTACTACTACAAGAATTTTGTTTTACTAGATTACTTATAGATTTATTTTTGTTTACGATCTCATGAAGTGGTTCACCTGCCAATATAATATTTCTTAATTATTTATATAATAACAAAATCTCATATTACAAACTAAATAAAAAATTACACATTAATTGAGTAATAATATTGCCATTCCACAGATAACAAAGTTGTTCCTTTACTATGGAAATAGATTCATGAAGAAAATAATCTTCGGGCTGCTCAAACCATCCCAGAATAGGATGCCAATAAGTTGTATTGCTTCGTTGTTCGGCGACATATTTGTGACAAGATTTAAGCAAATTAATTATAACAAACTACAATCAAGAATATGAATAATGTATTTCCATGTTAATAAATTTGCAAAACCAAGTATAAGAACATAAAATTGAAAAAATAACTTACGGTAAAATAGGGAAAATAAATTTCCTTCAAAAATCCTTGATTTTCAATATTAGCCAATTCGACTAAATTTGCCAATAGGCAAATTGTATAACTTCCTTTTAAAATATGAAATACTGATTGCAAATTTGTTTCATAATTTAAAAAATGTATTGTTGCAGAAAATATATTGTTTTTTTTATATAACAGCATGCATGTTTTATCCTAAAAGATTTATAGATTACAATATTTTTTCAAAATATTCTTTTTTAAAAAATGAAAGATATTTCATTTTACGCTAATATAATATAAATAAATAATATAATGAGTATATAATAATTTAATTTCTGAGAAGACAACAAATATATTGATCGATCTCAGTACTTGAGTAAGACATCATCAATCGCTCTGCACTACTATCGATGAATGCTGTAATATTAGGTAACCTTACAAGCAAATACTGCTGTATTCAGACCTTTATAAAAGCGCGATGAATTATCTGTGTTGTTCAAATGTGAATAAGGAAATTCATAACTAATTTTCGAGCTGAGGTGAATCATTTAGAGTACAATTTGTAAGATTGTCCCAATATCACTACCTACTCTACAAAAGAATGCGCACGCATATATAAGACACAAGTCACTATGTACCAGTCAGATGGTTTCAAGATTGGAATGTAAGGCAGATGAATTTCCCGGAATTTCCCATCCACTACTCTTCAAATAATTTTTGAACAAATCAGCAACAGGTGGCCGAGCGTTTCCATGATGAAAAATTATGGATTCATGCTTATAATGCTCGCTTCAAACGCATAGGTTGGGTTAGATGCAATGGTCTTTTAACGGATTGACTACTCGAAGCAGTTCGTAGTTTACGATACCCTTCCGACCCACCATATCCAGAGCATGATCTTATATACGCGAATTTCGGCGTAGATTGAGCGGATTTGTCGGGCTCGTATGTATTCTGAATTGTAACGAAATCATACAACCGAAGAGGAATCAAATGCTATTGGATGCAAAGCTAGCTGAAAACAGAGAAGGACTGCGCCATGGATGCAAGTTGAAGCTCAGGATTAGGCTCCGAATACGGAAACCATTGCTGCCGGAAACGAATTGGCGCCTTCGCACAACTTGTCGAAGAGAATCACTACCCAACAGTGCAGAGGGGGGCATCGTTCCTCGACCTAGCGTGCCACCGCTCGAACCTAACATAGACGCTGAACTTCCAGAAAATATGTGCCCAAATACTTGAGTGAATAGCACAGCGTCTCCGGCTGACATTTGTAATATCCTAAGTTCGAATTTTCATATTGATTCGATAGGGGAATTAATGCCGGCAAACAGAGAGGTGATTATGAATGAGCAAAATGCACGTCTTAAATGGCGTACGGTTTAATTTCAGTGAAAAGATTACCGTAATTCAAAGCTAATACGATAGAGCGGCTATGATATGTCAACAACTCTCGGCGAGTATACTGATCGCGAAAATATTAGTAGGCTTTTAGAGACCTTGAAAAGAGATACGTGCGTTGCTGTTCGCACGCTAATGGCGACAAAGTGACATCCGCAAATAGTGTTGCATGTACTCGGGTTGCAGTTTGGTAACAAAGTTATGCTAGGAGAATGTTTCATTCCGGAAATAAACGATTTGTCCTCTATCGAAAGCGGAAAAAAAAGATTCATGCATTTTGCAGTCAAATTAAAAAATGCGGTCTCGACTTTCGAAAGTTTAAACATTCAGGGCTGTATATGTAGCACAGACATGGTTAAAAGCATCAAGCTACCAACAGCACTGAAGTTCGTATTTGATAAACAGGCGTTCGAAAATGAAGGTAAAGCCACCACTTTGGAAATTTGTGCGATTTTAATATAGAGAAGCCGAAATAGACGCAAGGATTAAACTGTTAGATACGCATCCTGTGTCAATAATGAGCTAGAGTAAATCTAATAATTAAACCAAAAAATGACGACATTTTGAATGGCTCCGGTAAATGCGACGCCGGATGAATCATGATCGCACGTAGACAGGTCTGAATCTCTGAACTCTAGCGGAGCATTGAAATTTAATATTTCTGTTGTAATATCTTTAATCAGAAAGCTGTATAAAATAGAATAGTTGTAAAAGGGACGATTAACATTCTTTTAAAAGGAGAACTTAGGCTGACGAATGAGCGGTGAAACGTCTTCTATTCTAAGCGCGTCATCAAGTATTATTGCATGAAATTAATAAAAGTTACAGGAATTCTAACGAAAAATGTTGTCTATTGTAGTAAAGAGTTTGAAGGGCGCGAAAAATTGTTATGCCTTTATGGAAGAAGGATCTAAAATTTTTCTAATCGATTTTCAACTAACTAGAAGGATTGAAGGAAAAGCGTATTAGTATAGGAATAAATAGCCGTGACGCCTTATTTAGCAGTAATGAGAAAATTACGATAACTATGTCTGACTCATTCGACTAGTATTGTCTCAACCTTATCTTCAAGTAGACTTTAGCACTTCCGACTCAATCGAACCCCGAGAAATTCATATTGTGCCTAAAATCGTAAGCCAATGTAGACTTAATAACCTGTAAAAACATACAACCGCAAATTCTCTTGGGCTACTTGGAAAGTGTGTGAGTTGGAAGGTTGCAACTTTGCGGTACTCTTTTCTCTGCTAGGTTGAAAGATTCTCGGTAAAATAAAGAATATCCAAAATAATAATCTGTTTAATTCATGCCTACATGTGAACAATTATAAACGTTTAGACCAGACCGAAAATACGAATTAGAGTTTGGAGATTTATTACAAGAATATTTGATTTTGAATAATTTTATCGTGAATACTGATAATAAATGTGTCCAAAGTAAACACGATCGAACATGAAAAATAATGATTTCCACAAGTCGCCAAGCATTTCTTACTTTGAAAACGAGATTCAATCATAAATAACGCAAATTAAAATACCAGTTTTAATTTTTAATACCATATTATTATTAATTTAGACTGGTTTCTTTTTACTGCAGTACTATTTTTTATTTCTCATAGTCGGAACAAAACTTGGATTATGTAAAAAAACAATGACAACTTATATAACATAACCATACAACTTTTCAAATTCGATGAGATTTTCTCTCATTATCGATTACCATAACTTAACCTACGTCACATTATACTACTGTGTACAAATATGAGTAACACTTTTCAATTCTAACTTCACGGGTTTATCGATTCGGTCAAATGTTATTATTTTTAAGTTGGTAGTACTGTCAGAGTTATCTGTCCCGAACTTCACGTAATTATCTTCATTTGTCATATAGTTATGCTTGTGTTTTGTGAGCAAAGACCTCTTCGGTTTTTATAATGTCTGAAATTATTCAGCGAAGAAGTAGCGTTATATTTTATGCGCAAAATGACATATCGGCTGCCGAAACGTTCAGAATGTTGTAGAAGGCCTTTGGTGAAAAGTCAATATCAAGAGCAAATGTCTTTGATTTGCAGAAATTGTTCAAAGAAGATCGACAACGCGTTGAAGACGAACCACGTGAAAGACAACCAGGAACATCTACTGATGGGCTACACATCGACAAAATCAAAGAATTGGTTCTATAAAATCGTCGACTGACTATTAGAGCGATTGCTGATATTGTTGGAATTTCAAATGGGTCAGTTAACAAAATTTTGAAAGTCATTTTGTGCCTGAAAAGAGTGAAATCTCGATTTGTGCCAAAAACAGTCAATTTTTTGGAAACACAGCGTCGCATGGAGGTCTGTTGAACAATGTTTTCGGACTATCAGAACAAGGCGGAACGCATAATAACTGGAGACAAGACTTATGTCTACGTTTACGATCTAGAAACCAAACGATTACGGAGTACGAAAAAATTTCGCCAAAATCGCTCAAAAATCAAAGTTATGCTCACTGTTTTCTTCGATTATCGTGGTGTGGTGCATCATGAATTTCTTCCAACCGGCCAAACGGTTAACAAAGAATATTATTTAAGTGTTATGCGTTCTTTGCGTGAACCTATTTGTCTCAAAAGGCCAGATTTATGGAAAGTCAACTGTTGGTTTTTTCATCGTGATATTGCACCATTTTACACTGCATTGATTTTACGTGAACATTTCGCTAAAAATTCAAACAATATCGTTCCATAACCAGCGTACTCGCCTGATTTAGTATCGTGTGATTTCTGGCTGTTCAGCAAACACAAAAGACCACCTTGGAGACACGTTTCCGATTTGATTGAAGAAATAAAAGCTTAATCGAAGAAGAAATCGATGGTCACTCCGGAATACGAGTATAAAAAACGTTTTGAAAATAAGAAAAAGCGTTGGAATAGTTGCATTGCTTCGGAGGATTATTTTGAGGGAGATGAATTAGATTTAGAAGAAGAAAAAATTTCAAAAGTTATATCTAAAGACTTACTCATATTTGTGCACAGTAGTAAATGTTTACTGAAAGATTATTTAAGAAAGATAAAAAGAGGTAGGGAGAAAGAGAGATAGAGACAAAAGGTTGCCGAAGCAGACATGGTGTAGAGAGAAAAAGGGAGATTTGACTAATGCGTTGAATTGATAGCTTATGCAAAGAGACTTGAGCAGATCAGTAACCAAAACTTTCAGCTAGGATTGTTGGGGGGGGGGAGGCTGTACGGAGAGACTACTATTGGTCTTGGACGATTCCAATCAGAGTAGAGATATTTTATCCCGTTGGCACCACTCTGGTAACATATATATACTAAGTTCAGTTCGATTTTGGTGCAGAGTAATCGTATGCAAAAACTTGATGAGGGCAAAACCTATTCGCAGGAATGAGCAGCGAAGCGGAAGTAAACAGATGGAGGGTTTGTGAAAGGAATCTTTTTTGATCAGTAAATTAACATTAACGGTTTAGAATGTTATATTAAAGAAGGATAATACCACAACCATTACCAATGATATTCTTGTGATATATACAATTAAATTATTTAAGACAGATATACTAGCAAAAAAGTATACTCTGTAATAAAACTAAACATATAGAAATACAAAAATTAATGTTTAAAAGTAGTTTCTAAAATAATTAAAAAAAAACGCATGGATCACTAAAAGGTTCGTAGTATATTCTGGTTGTTTTGCCACAGATTCTTAAAAGAATCACAAAATATAACAAAAGAGTGGCCAAATAAGTCTTCACTTCTTGGTACTCCATGCATGTTGTTTGTATTCAAAGTTTTAATCCATTCGATTATTACTGTAGATATTTATCTAAAATATGAAAAAATGAGAAGCGACTATTTTCATTATCTAACGATACATAGAACGATTGTATTGAATAGTCCTATTTTATTTTCTTTGTGTCTCTAAGCTAATTGTGTTATTTAAAATTGTTCAGAAGTGCAAAAATATTACATTAATTAATTTTATATTACATAAAATACTACATTAATTAATGAAATAGTCAATATATGTATTACAGAGTGCGATCTTATATTAGCATATGACCACTAGATTTTCTATTTAGTACATATCCGTTTTTGCATACCAAGAGTAAAGTCCGTAGTTTAGTCCCTGTAAATAGACGATAAAATACGTTTAGTATACCTAGATCTGTTAGATTAGGTAAAAATATGTCTGGGATAGTAGTTTAGTGGTTGTTAAGTTAAAATATACTCGTAATGGATTAAGTTCGTTTTGTGTAGTGTAGTCAACATTCTAGCTGACAATATGGTTATTAAAGACTATATTCATTATTGGCAAATAACGAATCAAAAATAAAATATAAAATAACATAGTTTAAAGGATGTAAAATAGTAAAATGTATTTTATAATTTGATTTATATATATATATATATATATATATATATATATATATATATATATATATATATATATTGACTTACATATTGACTATTTACCTGGATGTTAGTGTGATATATTAATGCAGGAATGCTAAGAACGTGTACTAGATATGTCAGTAAAATCTTTTCTGACATGTGTGAAACTATCAGTGGTCTTATTGTTAACGTTGTTATGGCCAATACTGCTACTGGTTGTAAATTAGTATTCGCTCTTGATAATCCTTTTATTAATAAACTCTGAAATATCGACATTTGAAGTAATTCAATATTTACTGTTACATCTACAACTGTGAGTTGATAAAATTTTATTTCATATTAGTAGTATTTAAAAAAGATGAAATGAAAAAAGATTAAACAATAAATATTTGACAGATATAATTAAAAAACTTAAAGGTTTATGGGCCACCTATAAACAAAATTGATAGAATAGTGATACTGTATTTTTAAATCTTTGATTATAATAAAGAAAAAATCGATACTCTTGTTGTAATATAAATCTGTAAATGTACTATCTTGTATTTGGAATAGTATATGTACAAATGGAATCTAAACTAAATCTATTCGAATGTACACAAAACTTCTCCGAGCTTACTTATAAATATACAAAGTGTATAGGTCAAACCGCTTGAAAAGAGAGACGCGTTTAAAACTCAAATATATTGTGTTCAGTCATTCACGCTCGCCTGGTCAAATCGAAAGCACTTAATTTGACTCAGTATTGTTCTTACTGTGATTATATACACAATCTTTATCGTTTATACGTAAGTTATATTATATTAGGAGTGTGAATAAGTCTTTCCCGTTTTTTGTAAGAGATGGCGCCACCAATACTGTGCGAGTATTCAATGGTTACATATGTCATAATCAAAGCTTATTCATATGTCAACAATTCCATACTAACACATTAGTTAAAATTTTTTCGCATCATAAATTTTTGATATCGTGAAAATGTCGAAATTTGAGCCGAGTCGACGTCATTTGCGGGAAGTTTCACTTTATTGGTTCAATTTGAAGAAATCTGCTGCCGAGACGCATCGATTGCTTCAGGAGGCTTATGGAGAAGGTTGTGTCGATGATTCAAGTGTTCGCGGATGGTTTCGACGCTTCAAAAGCGGTGATTTCGACGTGGAAGACGAGGAACGTTCCGGGCGGCCGCAAATCTTTGAAGATCGAGAATTGGCGACTTTGCGTGATGAAGATTCTTGTCAAACGCAAGAAGAACTTGCTGAAGCATTGGGAGTTGACCGAACAACCATTTCCAAGCGTTTGAAAGCCATGGGAATGATCCAAAAGCAAGGAAATTGGGTGCCGTACGAACTGAAGCTGAGAGACGTCGAACGGCGTTTTTTCACTTGCGAACAGCTGCTTCAGCGACATAAAAGAAAGGATTTTCTGGATCGTATCGTGACTGGCGATGAAAAGTGTATACGTTACAATAATCCGAAGCGAAGAAAATCATGGGAACTACCCGGCCATGCATCATCATCGACGGCCAAGCCAAATATTCATGGCGCCAAGCTCATGCTCTGTATATGGTGGGACCAGCTAGGTGTGGTTTACTATGAGCTTCTGAAACCAAATGAAAGGATCACAGGCGAGGTCTATCGACGACAATTGATGCGTTTGAGCCGCGCACTGCGAGAAAAACGGCCATAATACTCCGACAGGCACGACAAAGTTATTTTGCAACATGACAATGCTCGCCCACATGTTGCACCGCCGATGAAAACATACTTAGAAACGCTCAAATGGGAAGTCCTACCCCACCCGCCGTATAGTCCAGACGTTGCTCCGTCTGATTACCATCTCTTCAGATCGATGACGCATGCCTGGCTGACCAGCACTTCCATTCCTACGAGGAAGCCAAAAAATGGGTGGATGACTGGATAGAGGCCAAACCGGTCGAATTTTTTCGCAACGGGATTCGTATGTTGCCAGAAAGATGGGAAAAAGTTGTAGCTAGCGATGGCCAATACTTTCAATAATTCATTTGTAACCATTTTTTCACAATAAAGGCTCAAAATTTGAAAAAAACGGGAAAGACTTATTCACATACCTGATACATATAAACCATATTTCGTTTCAAGTTTTGCTTTTATATTTCAGACCCCTCATATTTCGTTTCAAGTTTTGCTTTTATATCTTTGCCTACATTAGACAGATTATATGTTTTCCTCAGAACATTATTGCCGACATAATACCGTATACCTTCATTTATTTAGTATACCATAGTTTTTGAATACTCAAAGCTTGGGTGATACGTTTATAAACTAAATCTCTGAATTCATCTAACTCTTTCATCCTCTCCAATCACTCTTGCTCTGTAATATTCACGGTAACATTACAAGGTCCACATTCTCTACGTAGGCTCTTTACTGGTTCAATGTGCCTTTCAAAACCTAAAAAGGCGAAAGATACCCATATACTTGACTGGGTGGCCGTGTTGACTGTATATTAGAACTGATGAAGATATTTATCCAGTCTTATGGTTCTTATTAACGTATATTCAAATTATAGTTTTTAATGTTCTATTTGTCCTTACAATCGGCTTTGCACGTACATAATAAGGTACAATAAATAATCTCTTAATCCCATAGTTCTTCAATACTTCATCTAGAATTGCATTTCTCCATTCAGCTCTATGGTCAGTTACAAAATATATCCCCATCTAAATAAGATATGCTCCTCTAATATCGGTACAATGGCTTTTTCGGTTGTCGACGAGCTACTTAATCTGAAAAAAAAAACAGAACTTGGGAAATGCAACAGATCGGCGGCAGTTATGTGTTGCGGTTTCTCCTCCCGGATACCCAACCCAAACCTTGTGGGCCCGCCTGTGAGACTTGATATTTCTAACTCGTATCACATTACTGATCATAAGTTTTTATGTCAAAATGCATTCCGAACAAGAAGTATTCCCGTGCAACACGCTCATCTGTTTTGTGATTACCGAGATGGCCAGAAAATGGTTCATTGTGAGCATCCTATATAGCGAATAGATTATCTCTCGTGCTTTTATAAAGCATCCGTAATTATTCAATCTTCATATTTCTTTGGGCGAGATCGTACCTCATTCATTCTACAAACATACCGTTGGTTTGCAATTTTGACAAAATAGCAATTTAGTTTTGTTCACAAAATACGTTGAAAGAGAGTATGTTTGGCACCACCGAACAGTGGTGTTTTATAGCGTATCTCAGAATTGTGCTGCTGGAGCTCTAGCATCTAACGTCGTCAACGGCCAGAGGATTCCTAAACTATTTAGAGAAACTTTAACACGGCATGGTCCGTCTCAATGATGAAGTGGTATCCTTCTATATATGGGCGAAACTTGCGAACTGCAAATATTATAGCTAAAAAGTCCGTATCAGTAATTTCGCTCTGCAGGGTAATAACTTTAATCACATAGACTATTGAATGTGCTCCATCCTCCTGTTCTTGAGTAAGAATCGCTACAATAGGGAAATCCGACGTATGAGTTTGAATTTTCAACGTCTCAGAAAACTCAGGTCTAGCCAAAATAGGAACTTCGGTATTTTGTTTAATACTTGGAAAGCCTCCTCTTATGTTGTCCCCACTGCCAGAGAGAATCCTTCCTTAATAATTTTATATTAAAACAATAAACATGAAATTAAATTTAGTTTAAAGAATTACACTAATGTGGGGCAGTCAGCTTACCCTTCGTTAACATGGAATATAATTTGTTTTTGTTATTTTTATTATTTTAATTTTTTATTTTAATTTTTTTTATCATTTTAATTTTTTATTTTATTAATTGATTTTATTTTTAGTAGCAAGTTCTATTTCAGGTTCTCCGAAGGTGATGATAAATAAGGACAGTGTGACTGTTGTTATTTTAGTACCCTTTATTATAGTATAAAGACTTAAGACCGATAAAAATAGTTATTCATTTAATTCTAAACAGTCGACGTAAGCACAATTTTTAATTTTTCACTTGATAATTTTACTAATGGAATTTTAATTTTCGGCTTCGTTTTTCAAAAATCTAGCCTACCAACTAAATAAGTAAATGTGTATGGTGCAATTACACCATTAAAGTACATATATATAAATATATATATATATATATATATATATATATATATATATATATATATATATTGTATAGTTATGGGAATGATCCAAAAGCAAGGAATTTGGTGCCGTACGAACTGAAGCTGAGAGACGTCGAACGGCGTTTTTTCACTTGCGAACAGCTGCTTCAGCGACATAAAAGAAAGGGTTTTCTGTATCGTATCGTGACTGGCGATGAAAAGTGGATACGTTACGATAATCCGAAGCGAAGAAAATCATGGGGACTACCCGGCCATGCATCATCATCGACGGCCAAGCCAAATATTCATGGCGCCAAGCTCATGCTCTGTATATGGTGGGACCAGCTAGGTGTGTTTTACTATGAGCTTCTGAAACCGAATGAAAGGATCACAGGCGAGGTCTATCGACGACAATTGATGCGTTTGAGCCGCGCACTGCGAGAAAAACGGCCACAATACTCCGACAGGCACGACAAAGTTATTTTGCAACATGACAATGCTCGCCCACATGTTGCACCGCCGGTGAAAACATACTTAGAAACGCTCAAATGGGAAGTCCTACCCCACCCGCCGTATAGTCCAGACGTTGCTCCGTCTGATTACCATCTCTTTAGATCGATGACGCATGGCCTGGCTGACCAGCACTTCCATTCCTACGAGGAAGCCAAAAAATGGGTGGATGACTGGATAGAGGCCAAACCGGTCGAATTTTTTCGTAACGGGATTCGTATGTTGCCAGAAAGATGGGAAAAAGTTGTAGCTAGCGATGGCCAGTACTTTCAATAATTCATTTGTAACCATTTTTTCACAATAAAGGCTCAAAATTTGAAAAAAAACGGGAAAGACTTATTCACATACCTGATAGATTAATTGGTTTGTAAGACCAATAGAATTATAAGATCAATTTCATTGTACTTTAAGACCAATAGAAATATTTTTTAATTTAAATTAAGCTCGTATAATATTTAACTGAATTGAATATGTATATAGAATATTAAGGGGGGAGCCTACTTTTTAAAAATCGATATTTTCGAGGATTTTATTTGGAAAGTAAAGAAATGTCTAATTAAAATGAAACTTTTATCGGGGTTTTAAGGGTTTATTCTTATATATTTGAAGAGTCTTCTCCAATTGTTTTATTATCATACATAAGATATTCTTCATCTTTCAAGAAAGTTACGGAGGCACCTCGATTGTGCACTTTCTGTGTGACGGGCAAGATGCAGGTTGCAATTTTCATCTGAATCAAAAAACCAAAAGAGATTTTGAATTTTCAATAATGTAATTCCCAGGTGAAACAAGAAAATTAAACAAAAAGTGAAAAAATCAACAAATTTTCGCAGAGTGAAAAAATCACTTTAGATCGTTTAAAAACCGGGTTAGTGTGAATTTTCTTAAGGTATTTTAGGTTCACCTAGAAGAAAATTTAATCTCGAATACAACGAATTTTGAATCGTTTCGATAGGACGTTAATTTTTTCCCTATCTACCCCGCTAATTTGAAAAAAATTATCAAAATAGAAATCTGAGAAATCGCGTGTCAAAATTTTTCGTTCACAAAAAATCATAAATTTCTTGAACTTACGCTTTTCATGTGTAAATCAGCGATTCCTACTCCATATAACTGTCCGTCAGACTCTTCAAATTTGTTTTCAGCCAATTGCTCCATTCGACGGGCTGTTCCGGCCTTTTGGGTCGTTTTGACGCGTGATGCGTTCCTCGTCCGCTTTATCGCAAAAAATTTTGCACTGGAACCCAATTTTAAAGTCTAATAAGTACATAGTTTTTAATACTGCACTGTATCCTTGATTAAACATCTCTTCAGCGATGAAATCAGCAGTCTCAACAATTGTAATCCCCCAATGAAGTTGTTTGGACATCATGCGCCATTTGGTTGAATTAAATGACTCGTTAGCATTCTGCGTATGTTCACTCAAGCACCCTGTTAATAAATCGTGCTTTGATAATTCCTCGTATATAGGACGAATATGTTTTTCAATAACATCATTATCAATTAGGCGCGGCGGATGTTTAAAATCAACCAAAGTATTTTTTGTTTCCGCTTTGCGCCATTCTTACCAGCTTTCAGTGTCTTTGGAGCAGTTGTCGTAGTGACGCAATTTATCTGTAGAGCAATAATGTTCAAGTGTCGTCATTACTGCACTTCTTATACCTTCTACAGAGTTTAAATTTCTTCGGATCGCGAGACCTAATACATTGTTAGTTTTTTTATTACAGTCTCTGTGAGCCGCTTTTATCCACCGAGTTTCTGTTTTTTCTCTTGTTGCGGAGACGAGTACCCATGCACTTTTGTACGTGTCCCACGTACTCGTTTTGAGTCACTGTACACTTGTCGCCGTATGGATTATTCTTCACGATGTCAAGAAATATTTCGGAGTCACTGTCGCCAATATAATTGCTATAAATTATTGCAAATTTGTCGATGGATCTGGAAAACATTTCGATGATCGAATCAACTTCCATCTTTCCTGCAGATCCTGTGTGATTCGAAGAATAACTTTCTTTATGGGTTTCATACTATTCTTCCTACTTCAACTTATTTTTCTTAAGAGTACAGGTGTGACAATATCTGCTTTTAACATCGAGATCAATCACTTTGCCATTGTAGTAGTCAATAAGTGCAGTTACATCACACAGAGAAGTAAATCCACATTTCTTCCACGATCTATTGCCCGAAATTTTCAAATGGTCAGCTGGTCTTTAATTTTGCAGATTTAGTTATTTTTCCTCTTCGACAGCACTTCTACACGTACTTTCAAACATCATTTTTGATGCTGTATACAGTTGTTCCATGATTTTGTCATACGCCGATTTTACTAAGCCTATGCTTGAGATAAATTCAGAAGACCAAAAAAATGTTTATACCTTCTCGTGTGACACCCAAAAGCCTCATGACGAACATAATTCTTCTGTTGATTTCGTAGCCGGTGTGAATCAACGGTCCGGACTTCTCGTTTATCGCAGCGACACGACAAAATAATTTTAAATCCTAAACCTCGATGGTTGCTTTCGGCGAACGTTATTCTTTGCTTATACAAATTGTAAATAACTAACTTCGAAATTACTAACAATACAGACACAAACTCGATTATGTCGTAACAATGAGACGGATAAACTATAACGTCGTCTGTAGTTGCCAATGCCAATTTCTGCTTCCTGCGGCTGGTATTAGCTTCTCCACTACGCTCACTCGCAGATTTGTCGTTTTCGGATAGGTCTCCATATTTTTAAGATGGTCATTACAAACAATTGCATCGATATCTCTCTTTTTCCCACCTTTTTCCGAATTAGTAGTAGTTATTAACACGTACAGATAATCTTACCCTGTACGTGTTACAATATATATATATATATATATATATATATATATATATATATATATATATATATATATATATTGTAACAGGATGCTAGGTAATCAAGGTACTAAATACAACCTTGGTGTATCTCTTCTAAATCACCTAGTCCTATTGCTATGAATATAGAAAATAATAATTTAAATACTTACCGTCGCCAAGGATCAACTTACCTTGCCCGGAAGCAATGAACAAAAGAATTTGAATTTATAAATAATCATAAACTTATTATAAATATTATTTATTATTACTATCTCTATATTTTTATATTTTATTATTTTTTCAATAAGAAATTATTTTTACTGTACGGATCTCAGTTTTACCCTTAGCAATTGATTTTATAAAGATTTCAACCTGATTTATTTAAATATTTTATTAATAACTTATTTATAAAATATAATTTTTTATACGAAGGGCACCGCGGAGGCGGCAGGGTCCGAAAATCACTTCAAAATATTAGTAATTTTATTATATTTTTATATGAGGAATAAAGAAATTATTTTGTTAATAATTATGATCAAATAAATATCTATAATCATAAAACCAATAAATAAATATTTATTAATTGAAACATAATTATATTTAAATATAAAATATATCTGTCGTATTTACACATAAAAAACTGTCGATAGTATATAATGCGTTTTGACTGGAAATAGCGTAGAGTACGGATATGTATCACGTGTATGACTTTGAAAGGACAAATTTCTTTATATGCCTCCTTGTAAGTTCTCTGCAGGCATCAATGGGAATTCTAGTTATAAAACCCAGATGCACCGCATATGCATTGTAAAGTAATTGGGATGGTTTTAGCGCGGTCCTTCAGGATGTTCTTAAGAAGACCATAAAGTGGGTGGGTCTAATCCATAAGCTGACCATCCGAGCGAGAAATTTTCAACGTTTATTTTCTGATATTTGAAGCTTATATGGTTGTAAAAGGAGCGTGGGAAGACCCTCAAAGGGGCGCGTTTTAGAGGTTCTACAGCGCTTCCTTGTAGTTTGAAAGGTAGTTGCAACTGCGTTTTCGAGACGAACGGTCAGCGTTATTCGATATACTAATCATTGGACAGCGCGTATTACCTTAGAATTTATAGAAACTAGTTGTTCAAACCTTTAATAAATTGTTTCTCTTGCACTGTCCACGTTATATGATTGATTTATCATACTCCAAATCCTTTGTAAGTTAGTTAAACTTTTTAAATATAATAATATCAATTTTAGAATTAAATAATTTGATTTTATTAGGGACGTGTGCACCCGCTATCTCTTATTAGTTCGACTGAATCGAAGTTTTTAATATTATAAGCAATATATACAATTAACGTGAATAATTAAAATATAAATTATTTAATCATCATGTGATAAGAATGTACAAGGTAATTCTTAATATACGACTCTTCGATTCAGTCTGCTTGTGCGCATGAACAACGTGCACAATAACGTCGATGCGCACAAGCTGTTTGATATAGTTTAGCTTGTAAACGTGTGGTTTCTGCCCAAACCAACGATCACGCCCACAAGCAACACAATTAAACGCAAGACTGGTACAAATATTTCAAGATATAATGAAAAAAAAATGGCTTTATCTTACTCGTAGCTAGTTACTGAAATAGTAACTAGCCGGTGCCAATTATTTGAATATATTTAAAATAATCGATCAAGGAAATTTGTCTTCAAAAAGAAAGACTTACGTCTAATTGAAATACTTAAACATTACGGACCCGATCTTTCTTACTGTCATTTGAACTGCGTCAGTATTTTTATGAGACTAGCTGTATTTCTGAAGTATGAAATACAGCGAATAGTCTGCAAAATAAGTGAGATAATTAAACTAAAAGTAGAATCCACCTCACGAACAACACAATATCAGTTTATAATCAATATAATATTATAAAATAAGTGAGAATTTTAACAAAAATAGATAAATATCTATATGTAAAAAAACGATAACTCAATTTTAAAAAAAACAAAAGGAATATCTCTAATGCTTCGAAGTGGTTAGGAAAAATTGTAACTTTCTCTACCCCCACTTCCTCATTTTTGAAGAATTTTGAGATTGACTACAGTCTGTCGTTTATCTCACTCTTTTCGCGAACGACACTAATACTACGTATATCGGTGGTCGTTACACCCCCGTTCCAGACGTTGCCAGTCATCCTGAAAACTGGGAACTCGACATCCGCGAATATCTTTATTGTAGAAGTTCCAATCCTGAACGGGTATAAAAAAAAAGTAGATGTGGAGGAAACTAAATAAATGTACGGCCATCATTTATAAAAATACAAAAATATTATTATTTTATTTGAATAGTTGACATTATAAATAATAATCCATTTTAATGGGATTACAAGCAAGTCTTATTGCTCTCTTTCGGAATAGATGTAAGCCTTCTTGTAACCACGATGTGTTCTTACTTCTATTCGCGAACGACACTAATACTACGTATATCGATGGTCGTTACTATATATATATATATATATATATATATATATATATAGATATATATATATTATAACATGTATAGGGTATTTTATACTATACATGTTAATAATAAAAAGGAGGGAAAAAGGGGAAGAGAGAGAGAGAGAGAGAGAGAAGGAAAATATTATATAATACAATATAGAAAATTTTGGAAAATGATTATTCGTTTCGTGTAATATTTGCATTTCAATACCGGCCTGTATTCTCTTTTGGCACAAACTCAGAAGAGTTTGCATTGTAACGTGAAGAGAGTTTTCAACGTTTCTTTCAACGTTGAGTTGTGAGATTTCGGCGTCGCTTTTCAAAGTTGGTGCATCTACTTAGTACTTGTATTTATTTGGAATTTGTTAGATAACAATTTTTATTGATTTCGTTTAAAATAGAGCGATTTGTTTAATAATTCGAGTATCATATATATTTAACTTATCGATTTATAAGTGTTAGAGAGAAAGAGAGATAATAATATAGACTAGTAGGTTATAAGAACAGCAAGCGCGCATGCATCCTTTGATAGTAGTTATTCTTGTTCATCGTAAGGTGGCACTCTTGTTGCTTGGTCTATCTGATAGACTTGTAAATTTTCTCCCTCATACCCTGTGTGAACGGAAACGCGCGTTAACATAACACAGGTACATAATAGGTGGGGGTAAGATATCATTTATTATAATTTTATGGAATTTAATAAATCTCAAGATTTTTGCTTACTCAAATAAATGAGTTTTGTTTCCTTTTTTTGTAATAGAAAATCTTATAATATCCCCCTGTACCTGATAATTGCCCCATCCTTTCCTGGATTATTAATAATCCATTAATATAATTTATTATTAAAATAAATTAAAAATAAATAAATTCCAGGATAAAAGGTAAGTCCGAGGAAAAATAATAATAATGAACCTACAGTCCACCCAAATTGTTTTTAAAACAATTTAATCCGTTTGGGGTTCTTTACACCTCTGTTAACGGTTGCTTCAACCGGGCATCTATTAAATAAGTACCCCATTATAGAAATGGCACTCAACGTGCTTTAGACGTTCTAAAGGCTAATTTTTTTCTCTTTTTTATTTATTCTTCTCGTCAACAGCACTAGGCGAATATAATTACGCCAATTTAGAGCTCACGAGGGAAATTTTTTTAGTATATTTTATTGAAAAATTTTTTCTTATAATGAATAGGAAAGAAAATTTAGATTTCTTACCTCGTTCCTCGGACTACCTTTAAGGATGTGGTTAAAACATAACAATTGTTGTTATCTTTTATTAAATCACGTTAAATATAGTGTCTACCCTCCTTACCACGTTAGGTCGATCACGACTAGGTATTGCATCCGTCGGTTTTGTAAATATTATTATTATTATATATATCCGTTAATTTTGAAAATATTAAGTATCAGCATTACTTTTTCTGAAACTTCCTTCACACAGGTTACTCAGTGTAAAGTGTAAGGGACGTTACTTACTGAAGAAAGCAATAGGAATAAAAGTGATCAATTAGATCATTTTTTTTAAATTATTTTAAAAGTATTTTTATTTTTTTTTTAAACTCTTAAAGAGGTCCTGAGTCTATTTCTATCTTATAAAAGTGGAATGGGCAGCAGTGTAAAACGTTGATTCTTCCTGGGCTTAAATTATTTCTTTTAATTATTGTATTGGTTTTTTTATTTACTTTTATTTATTTTGTTTATTTTTATTGGATTTATAATAGTAAAATATAGTAGGTATTGATACCTCAACGAACGGAGACATCAATTCCTACAAGTAATAGACCAATACAATAAAATTACAGCCCAGTATAACACTTCAGAACTGCCACATAAGCTAATAAGGTCATTGTAAAATTTATCCAGAGAGAAAGTAACCTCGCGGATACTGAGGAATCTACGTATGATTAATAAGAAATATTTTGTACTTTATTATTATATTTTCAGATTATAGAGGACCACCGTTTTTTTATTAGGCCCCTCTCTATAAAAGCACATTTTGAGATATCCTCCCTTTTTAACTGTGTATTATTAGGTACTTTGCTTTTGAACGATGGTCAGAAGATCGACCTCTCCCTCCTCTAAAACACCGTCGACTCTGGTTGATCAGTGGTGTTTATATCTGCAGAAGCGGAAGTCAACAAAGCTCCGGAGGGCCGACCACCGGATAGGATGAAGATTCCAGACGGTCCAATAAAATGTTATAAGTGTGGTGAATTAGGTTATCACATTTATAATTGCTCGAAATATTCGGGAAACGAATACGTCGACTTGCAATCCAAATGCGACCTCGAAGGAGAATATTCACGGACTCGTTCCTCGAATCCTCAGTCGTCCTCGACTAATCAGACAGAAGAAAGGCCTAATTCAGTTGAGGAAATACCAACAACTGAGGAAAACGACAGCGCCGAATTAGATCCCTGCCAAATTACAGCACGGCCGGAAGAAGTGCATTGGAGGATTCCGGAACGAATTGCTGAGTATCGGATACATTCATTATACTACACCAGCGCGTCTCGCACTGCCATAGGCAAGATCGGGCTACAATTATCAACGGATTGCCAGTGAGAGTTCTACTCAGCATCTGGAGTTGGTGCTAGAGGCCCAGGGAACTGTCCACTTTACGTTATGGGTCACATCGAACTTGCGTTTGAATTGGCAGGGATCACGCGCAATGTGTTGGTCGCTCTGATCCCAAACCTAGAAGTAGATTGCTATGTAGGTGCCAATTTCGCACGAGCGTTAGAAACCATCAATGATCCGATTGATAATTCGTTGTGGGTTAAAGCAGCGAATAAACGGGGAAAATACTGGTTTTGATCTGACCATGGAGTTTTCAAGGTTAGCATCCATTGGTCTCATGGATATATCTCGGCAGGAGCAAGGACGTATGAAGAAGCTCTTGAATAAAATCATGCCGGCGGAATAAGTGTCATTGGGACGTACGACGTGGGCGGAACATATTATAGATGCAGGAGATTCTCGCCCTATATGTCAAAAGGCTTATCCAGTCTCTATGAAAATACAAGAAAAGGTACATTCTCAAGTTAGATAAATGCTGGAGACTGAAGTAGTCGAACCATCCACAAGTGGTTGGTCAAGCCCAGTGGTGATGGTACGTAAAAGCAACGGGAAATATAGATTTTGCATCGATTTTCGAAAAGTTTATTTAGTTTCGAAACCTGATGCATACGTTTTTCCTAACATGGACTAGATTCTAAGGAAGTTGCAATCAGTTAGATATATTTCTACCTTTGATCTGAGTAGTGCGTACAATCAAATACCAATTCATCCTGAATTCAAACCAATAAAGGCATTTACGGTACCTAGAATAGGATTGTTCCAGTTTACCAGAATGCCCTTCGGTCTATCTAACGCTGGAGCGTCGTTCCAACGACTTATAGACCGAATTATCGGACCAGACTTCGAGCCGAATGGCTTTTCATATCTTGGCGATATTATCATCCCCACAAAGACACTCGAAGAACACTTAGACCGGATACGTCGTGTTCTTGTTCGAGTACATGAAGCTGGACTCATGATAAATCGAGAAAACAGTATCTTTGGACAAACCGAAATAAAATATTTAGGTGTTCTCGTCAATCGTGAGGGATTCCGTTCCTGTTCGGGCCATATAATCGCCAGGATTGACATGAAAAATCATATCAAGGGTTATAAATTTTGTACGTTTAAAGTTTGTAAATAACCTGAGAATTTTAGGTCCTGCCATAAAAGAGAAAAAAAAACGCTGTCAGTGACGAGGAATCGTGCTTTTACCTGGTTTTTAGCTCTTGAGCGGAATCTACGCGTTTCCATCAGTTTCGAACGTTTGTTGTGCTTACGTACATTCGGTATAGTTAGTTATAACGTAATATATGTATACGTGTATGTAAGGATAAAGATATAAATTTTGTTATCATTCGTGTGAATGAGCCTGCGTCGAAGTTCAGTTGAGCAGAGCAGAGCGGGACGCTGTAGTTGGCCGTGAAGACAATCGCCTACGATTGCTAAGGGTGTTACCAGCGGCATTCGTGCCCGGTGGCCGCCGTTGTGGTAAGGGCTGTACGCGGACGTTTGGGAGACGTTGGGGGCGCAACGCGGACCAGGAGGGACAGCGGAACACACCTTCCCCTTAGGCCTTATAGATCCGCCTCCTCAACGTACCTGTGTATGCCAGCATTGTGCTGTATGTAAGTGCGGTTGGTGAGAATAGGATTGTGTGATTATATTATATCGCGACAGTGTTACTTGTGTGTTATCGAATTGTGAGTATTTATTGGTTTTATAAAATAGTTATAAGTACCTAACCGGATTTTTCCTCCACTGAATAAGTGGAGGTTTTTTATGTCTTGCGGCGTTATATATATATATATATATATATATATATATATATATATATATATTTATTCTGATATATATTCTATTAATAAATATATATATTCTTAATTTTATTTTTATAACATTGATTTATTGCTAACCCCGAATACCCACTCCAATCACGATCGAATTACACTTGAATTAATCATTTCTTTTTTTTTGTTCCGATTTAATAATATCGTTAAGAATTATATCTAAAGGGTAAAACAGTCCCTATCCCGAGAAGATCGAACCAGTGATGTGTTACACGGAACCGAGAAACATGAAGCAACTTAGATGTTTCCTCGGGATGTCATCATGGTATAGAAAATTCCTAAACAATTTTGCTACCATTGCTGAACCTTTCACACGTCTAACTAGAAAAGACTGTCGAGATGAGTCGATCGAGGAACAACAAGCCTCTTTCGACAACATCAAATCGATAATTGCTTTGGCACACATCCTGCACACATCGTCGTTTGATATCCAGTTTACCATGCAAACAGATGCGAGTGATACTGGCATCGGAGCGATCCTTACGCAGGAAAAGTGGACGGACGAGAACAGGTGTTGGAGTTCACGAGTAGAGCACTGTCCCAACGCGAAAGAAACTATTCGGTGACCGAGCGAGAGTGCTTAGCTCTCATATGGGCTATTGGGAAGTTTCGTCCCTAGATATGCGGATATCATTTCCGTGTCGTTACGCACCACAGCAGTTTGAGGTGGATTCGTACGATGCAAAACCCAACTGGTAGCACGGGTGCATAATAGTTAGGGGTAAGATATTATTTATTATAATTTTATGGAATTTAATAAATCTCAAGATTTTTGCTTAGTCAAAGAAATAAGTTTTGCTTTCTTTTTTTTGTTTGTAATAGAAAATCTTATAATATCCCTCTGTATCTGATAATTGTCCCGTCCTTTCTGGATTATTGACAATCCATTAATATAATTAATTATTAAAAAAAATTAAAAATAAATAAATTCCAGGATAAAAAGTCCGAGGAAAAATAAAGTAAAGAACCTATGCTGCACCCAATTTGTTGTTAAAACAATTTAATCCGTTTGGGGCTTTTTACACCTCTGTTCACGGTTGCTTTTATCGAGGATTTATTAAATAACTACCCCGTTACAATATATATATATATATATATATATATATATATTTATATATATGTACTTTAATGGTGTAATTGCACCATACACATTTACTTATTTAGTTGGTAGGCTAGATTTTTGAAAAACGAAGCCGAAAATTAAAATTCCATTAGTAAAATTATCAAGTGAAAAATTAAAAATTGTGCTTACGTCGACTGTTTAGAATTAAATGAATAACTATTTTTATCGGTCTTAAGTCTTTATACTATAATAAAGGGTACTAAAATAACAACAGTCACACTGTCCTTATTTATCATCACCTTCGGAGAACCTGAAATAGAACTTGCTACTAAAAATAAAATCAATTAATAAAATAAAAAATTAAAATGATAAAAAAAATTAAAATAAAAAATTAAAATAATAAAAATAACAAAAACAAATTATATTCCTTGTTAACGAAGGGTAAGCTGACTGCCCCACATTAGTGTAATTCTTTAAACAAAATTTAATTTCATGTTTATTGTTTTAATATAAAATTATTAAGGAAGGATTCTCTCTGGCAGTGGGGACAACATAAGAGGAGGCTTTCCAAGTATTAAACAAAATACCGAAGTTCCTATTTTGGCTAGACCTGAGTTTTCTGAGACGTTGAAAATTCAAACTCATACGTCGGATTTCCCTATTGTAGCGATTCTTACTCAAGAACAGGAGGATGGAGCACATTCAATAGTCTATGTGATTAAAGTTATTACCCTGCAGAGCGAAATTACTGATACGGACTTTTTAGCTATAATATTTGCAGTTCGCAAGTTTCGCCCATATATAGAAGAATACCACTTCATCATTGAGACGGACCATGCCGTGTTAAAGTTTCTCTAAATAGTTTAGGAATCCTCTGGCCGTTGACGACGTTAGATGCTAGAGCTCCAGCAGCACAATTCTGAGATACGCTATAAAACGCCACTGTTCGGTGGTGCCAAACATACTCTCTTTCAACGTATTTTGTGAACAAAACTAAATTGCTATTTTGTCGAAATTGCAAACCAACGGTATGTTTGTAGAATGAATGAGGTACGATCTCGCCCAAAGAAATATGAAGATTGAATAATTACGGATGCTTTATAAAAGTACGAGAGATAATCTATTGGCTATATAGGATGCTCACAATGAACCATTTTCTGGCCATCTCGGTAATCACAAAACAGATGAGCGTGTTGCACGGGAATACTTCTTGTTCGGAATGCATTTTGACATAAAAACTTATGATCAGTAATGTGATACGAGTTAGAAATATCAAGTCTCACAGGCGGGCCCACAAGGTTTGGGTTGGGTATCCGGGAGGAGAAACCGCAACACAAATCTGCCGCCGATCTGTTGCATTTCCCAAGTTCTGTTTTTTTTCAGATTAAGTAGCTCGTCGACAACCGAAAAAGCCATTGTACCGATATTAGAGGAGCATATCTTATTTAGATGGGGATATATTTTGTAACTGAACATAGAGCTGAATGGAGAAATGCAATTCTAGATGAAGTATTGAAGAACTATGGGATTAAGAGATTATTTATTGTACCTTATTATGTACGTGCAAAGCCGATTGTAAGGACAAATAGAACATTAAAAACTATAATTTGAATATACGTTAATAAGAACCATAAGACTGGATAAATATCTTCATCAGTTCTAATATACAGTCAACACGGCCACCCAGTCAAGTATATGGGTATCTTTCGCCTTTTTAGGTTTTGAAAGGCACATTGAACCAGTAAAGAGCCTACGTAGAGAATGTGGACCTTGTAATGTTACCGTGAATATTACAGAGCAAGAGTGATTGGAGAGGATGAAAGAGTTAGATGAATTCAGAGATTTAGTTTATAAACGTATCACCCAAGCTTTGAGTATTCAAAAACTATGGTATACTAAATAAATGAAGGTATACGGTATTATGTCGGCAATAATGTTCTGAGGAAAACATATAATCTATCTAATGTAGGCAAAGATGTAAAAGCAAAACTTGAAACGAAATATGAGGGGTCTGAAATATAAAAGCAAAACTTGAAACGAAATATGGTTTATATGTATCAGGTATGTGAATAAGTCTTTCCCGTTTTTTTCAAATTTTGAGCCTTTATTGTGAAAAAATGGTTACAAATGAATTATTGAAAGTATTGGCCATCGCTAGCTACAACTTTTTTCCATCTTTCTGGCAACATACGAATCCCGTTGCGAAAAAATTCGACCGGTTTGGCCTCTATCCAGTCATCCACCCATTTTTTGGCTTCCTCGTAGGAATGGAAGTGCTGGTCAGCCAGGCCATGCGTCATCGATCTGAAGAGATGGTAATCAGACGGAGCAACGTCTGGACTATACGGCGGGTGGGGTAGAACTTCCCATTTGAGCGTTTCTAAGTATGTTTTCACCGGCGGTGCAACATGTGGGCGAGCATTGTCATGTTGCAAAATAACTTTGTCGTGCCTGTCGGAGTATTATGGCCGTTTTTCTCGCAGTGCGCGGCTCAAACGCATCAATTGTCGTCGATAGACCTCGCCTGTGATCCTTTCATTCGGTTTCAGAAGCTCATAGTAAACCACACCTAGCTGGTCCCACCATATACAGAGCATGAGCTTGGCGCCATGAATATTTGGCTTGGCCGTCGATGATGATGCATGGCCGGGTAGTCCCCATGATTTTCTTCGCTTCGGATTATTGTAACGTATACACTTTTCATCGCCAGTCACGATACGATACAGAAAATCCTTTCTTTTATGTCGCTGAAGCAGCTGTTCGCAAGTGAAAAAACGCCGTTCGACGTCTCTCAGCTTCAGTTCGTACGGCACCCAATTTCCTTGCTTTTGGATCATTCCCATGGCTTTCAAACGCTTGGAAATGGTTGTTCGATCAACTCCCAATGCTTCAGCAAGTTCTTCTTGCGTTTGACAAGAATCTTCATCAAGCAAAGTCGCCAATTCTCGATCTTCAAAGATTTGCGGCCGCCCGGAACGCTCCTTGTCTTCCACGTCGAAATCACCGCTTTTGAAGCGTCGAAACCATCCGCGAACACTTGAATCATCGACACAACCTTCTCCATAAGCCTCCTGAAGCAATCGATGCGTCTCGGCAGCAGATTTCTTCAAATTGAACCAATAAAGTGAAACTTCCCGCAAATGACGTCGACTCGGCTCAAATTTCGACATTTTCACGATATCAAAAATTTATGATGCGAAAAAATTTTAACTAATGTGTTAGTATGGAATTGTTGACATATGAATAAGCTTTGATTATGACATATGTAACCATTGAATACTCGCACAGTATTGGTGGCGCCATCTCTTACAAAAAACATGAAAGACTTATTCACACTCCTAATAACAAACAAAGAAATACCAAAAAAAGTAGTAAACATGATGGCTGAAGGTGCCAAACATGGATTATATTCCAAAAAGAACCTCCCTATCAAAGAAATCATCACGAAGGTTCAAAGTAATATTTTTAATTTAAATAATGAAGTAAAAAAAGAATGTAGAATATCTTAAGTTAATATCATTAGCAGTTTTAGAAAATAAATTAGATAATTATTTGATAATAATCTTTTACATGAATTAAAAATTGCGAAGAATTTTTTGAGAAATAATCCAAATATCATCTTTCAAAGGATAATTTAATAAAGATTATTTAACTGTAACTTTCAATAAAATTGATTATATAAATAATATATTAAGTAATGATACTACTTATGTGAAAATTTGTAATTCACATATCATTAAGCTACAAAATAATTTGAAAGAATTATTAAATAATTGGAAAAGAAATGACTATATAAATGATAGTACATATAAATATTTAAAATGTCAAAATGATACTGTAGCAAAATGTTATGGGCTTTCCCAAGATTCATAAAGAAACGGTGACATTTAGAATATATGCCAGATCTTTATCTAATATATTGGTGAAGATATTTGGAAAAACTAGTTCTTTTATGAAAGATTGTTGGTGTTTTTACAATGAAGTAAAAGATATTATTATTCCGAAAAACTAGAAGATGTTTTCATTGGATGTGGTATCTTTGTTTACAAATGTACCTTTAAAATAGTTAAATGATATTATATAAGAAAAATGGCATGAAATTCGTTTACATACAAAATTAACAATAAATAAATTTATTAAGGCAATTAATTTAGTTTTTAATAACACAATTTTTTCATTTGATAAAAATTTATATAAACAAAAATACGGATGTCCAATGGGGTCCTCCGTCAGTCGTTATAGCCAATTAAGTTATAGAAAAATTAGAAAGTATTGCTTTGTCAAAATTAATTTTTGAACCTATTATATTTTAGAGATATGTTGATTATTTCTTTACAATTGTTCCAGAAGTTTTAGTGGATGAAATGGTGGATGTTTTTCATTCTGTACATGACAGAATTAAATTTACAAAGAAAAGTAAAGACAATAATCAGTTGAGTTTTTTGGACTTCGATGTCATTAGATATAATAATAATAAGTAAGGTTAATTGGTATAGAAAACCTACTTGGTCAGGTAGGTTTTTAGATTTTAATTCACACCGCCAATTCGGAAACAAAATTGGAGCACTGAAAGGTGTCATTGCCAGAACAATAAAATTGTCGCATAAGGAATTAAGACAAAATAATTTGCAGATAGTAAGAGAAACTTTCATTAATAATGGATATCCAATTGAATTTATTCATAAAATAATTGCTGAGAGATTGTTTGATATATATAATACCGAAAATAGAAATTATGTAGGAATTTATGTTAATAAGGGCACTATTATTATTTTACCATACGGTTAGAGGATTGTCAGAAAGAATTAAAAGAAATTTTCGGAAATATAACATTCAAAATTTCTTTAAAAATAGCAATAATTTCAGTAGGTTGTTTAATAATTGCAAAGATAGGGATGATTTATGGATATATATTGGACAAACGGGTAGATATTTAACAAAGAAATTTATGAACATACATATATATAGTTTACGTAGTTCACATGTTACTTTTTCACATATTACGTTTCTACATTCTTTTGATTTTGTGAATGTGGATATTTTGGAACATGCTATTAGTAATAAGTACAAAAGGGGGAGTCTTGAAAGTATTCACATTTCACGGAATCGAAATAATCTGAATTTAATGTTGAGTCAAGTAAATTAGATAACATTTATCATTCTTTATTAAATTGATTGGTTTTCAATATTTTGTGTGGAAAGGGGGATTATGTATTCAAATTACTACATTTTTAGTTTGATGGGGATAGGGGTATATACAATTTAGAATATTGATATAAGGTTTAGTTTAGTCCCTGATGAGGCGCCGTAGCGAGCTCAAAACGTTGGACAACCTCATTCATTCTTCAATTGGGTAAAAATGGTGTACACAGTCAGATAGCACTTTACTAATAAAGAATTTTTTCAGCTAACATATTTTTATTTCAGATTAGTCTGTGGGTGTGAATTTACACAAGAACAGTATAACTATCATTATAATTTTCAATTAATTATATACGAGGTTTATGCAAAAAATAACGAGAAATTTTCGATTTCGCGGGTTTGGAGAGTCCGTCAGTATAAAAAAATTGGCAGAGTTCTTCCTTTCCCTATTCCACTGTTCGCAGGACTAAGTGCAACTCGTGCTTTAGACGTGCTGCGGGAATAAATAAAGCAGTAAATAATGCTAAAGCTGCGCAGAAAGATTATCAAGAAAGTAAGCGTCATAATAAGACGATGGAAGCTATTGCTTTAGGTAAAGGTCTTTATCTGAAGCCATATAACGTGCAGTGGGATTATTTCTCATATTTGTCATATTTCTCATTATTTCCGCATGTCGGACACGGTCTAATTAAAAGGAAAAAAAACTTCAATTGAATTTTGAGAGAGAGAAAGAGAGAGAGAGAGAGAGATGCGAATTGGCACTTACAGAATGAGTCACCTGGTGCTAACGCACCGGTGATAGTCCCTCGTGGGATGCGAGGTCGCATGATCTTGAAGCCACGACCGACTTCTCCCGGGTCCGCGAGTAATCCATCAGATCGCAGGGCTAGCTGGCCGGTAATATGGAAAGCCTCGCAAAGACTGGCGGACTAATCACCGATGGCTATTCGTTGTCGATTCTGGGACCAGGAAGCCCGACATCAATGAAAGCGGAAAAAAATGTACAGAATCTTCTTACAAGGCCCACCTCTGTCTCTCTCTCTCTCTCTCTTTCTCTCTCTCTCTCTCTCCCTCTCTCGATACGGCACATACAAGACGCTGTCCACATGTATCAACATTCTCGCGCGGCGCCAGTACCTCTCTCTTATCTCTCTGTCTCACATACTTGTCCGCTTCTTTGCTTCGTCGTCAGCCTGTATCATTTTATTATGAGTTTGTACATATATATTTGAATGTTGGCGTGATACAAACTAGGACTGTAGAGAGAGCCTAATGCTGGAAAGTGAAAGTGTGCAGCCTTCACAATATATATTGTTGGAATATGCCACCAACCGTGCACAATGCATAGTATATATCTATATGAAGTATAGCGTGAGCACTCGTGCGACAGCGCTGCCGACCATATGTACAGTTAGTTAGTCTGTTCTGAGCCCTTGCAATAGCGTAACGTGTGTATATTAAAGCCTTTACGTATTAAGTTCATACTTTTCTTCTTTATTATTTCAAACCCTTACTCTGCAAAATTATATTTAGTTTTACAGTTATAATCTTAAATTCTAACAGATTATGTACACTGTCCACTAACACTGAGGCGGTTTGATTTTTAAAGTTAAATATTTCGCTTTTAGTGTAGTGAAAATCTTCCATTTTTCTAAGAGAAAGGTCGAACCCCGCGTGAGTGTTCCCTTTGTCTTGGCGTCAAGTTTTTCCTAGTGGAAAATTACAGTGAAGAGGTTTTCACAGAGGTTTTGAAGTTTTTCCATTTTTACTGATTAATTTTTCTATAAAAATGGAAAAAGGCAAAAAAGTGGTTTTAAGGCAGTATTCTACTTTACAACTTTGAAAAAAAATGTTTATTTTTTTACATCTTTCGAAAGTAAATATATTCAAGAATATTAGCTAAAAATTTTAAAAAGATTCAGGTAGTCTAACTATACTTTGTCACCTTTCAAACTCACTTACCTGAGCGCGCTATTCCGACCCGCCCAGCGCGCGCGCCGGATAAGCCATCTACCTGGCCTTGTTCGCTGCAGCAGCTCTTCCCCTATTGTAAATCATTACAGCTATATATATTCTCATCAAAATATATACCTTTGCTTCTCAATATTACCTCCCCTTTATAATTTTGCTTCTGTATTTCAGTTCTGTATTTCAGTAGTGGAGAATCAGTCGTGATTGGAAGTTCAAAAATGAAGTATCTATCTATTCGCAATGGATACAAAGAAAGTGTATCGTGCACAGAAAACTTCTAGTCGTCCACCTAGAACTAGAAAACGTTCTTTTCACGGAAAGAGATTTACTGACGAAGGAGGTACTAGTAAAACGAGTACGTCAGCAGCAAAACTGAAAAACTCTGACTAAAAGTTGATAATACTGGTGGTTATTCTTTTATTCATTTGTTTTACTGTGTTTTCAATGTTCTCACAGTGGTCAGTGTGTTCTGTTTCGGTCTACGAAGATCTAAGAAAAACGGAATTGCTGGAGAGATGTTTGGGCAGAAACACTAAACATAACAATGAGTGTTTTAACTCAACAGTTTGGGCTATGGCACCGAAGCATGTCTATAATGGAAAAAAAATCGTTAACATTGCATGCCTCGCTGCCGCCTGTATTTTTAATGAAAGATTCAGCTCACTTTTGAAAATAATGGAAATTATGGGCCTGAAAATCGGCCAAACCGCCATGCAGTTCGCTAATATGCGCGACCAACAGCGCATCGTTCGAGAGAACCACCGCTCGACTGAGGACTCTAAGGAGAGCTGAACTCAAAAAAAGTAGGCTAAATTAGATAAAAATACTCGCCTGGAATAGGTTAAAGGCATATTGTATGATCCAGGCATCGCTGATTGAGCGTAAGATAATTTTTTCTACGATTTTCCACTTACAAAAACTTTAAACGCGTTTTTCTCAAAACAGCGTTTTGAAGTACCGTGGTCGTGAAAACTAAAAAACTATTGAACCGATCCTTATGAAATTTTGAACACATATTCTATGTGTTTGTATCAACCGTCCTAACTACAATCAACTTAAACTTTTAATTCTATCTACATTTTTATTGCAAAAAAAAGACGGAAAAAAGCCATTTTTTTTCTTTCGTATTTTAGCCGCCATTTTGTTGATTTTGCACGTACATAAATTATTCTAGTTAGATCGGTTTCTGGAATCATACTGAACATACAACTATTTGATTTTTTTGTTTCAGACCATCCGTCGGCAAAATTTTACGGCCACGACAACAATACCTACTTTTTGAGGTGTTGGCTTTGAACATACTTCAGATGTATAAAAAATGTATAAAATAAATAAAAAAAATTTTTTATGTGTTCGCACGGTTTAAGGGCCTTCCTGAAATCGATACCTGTTGAACAGTGGGGACGTTTTATCTCCATCCCCTCAATGTTTATGACTAGAGATTGCACGCTGACGACGTGCTTCGAAGCTCTTAATTCCTCCTTAGGAACTTCGATGTTAAGGACTCGGTTCTTTTCCGAGAAGTAAAATCGAATTCGTAATTAAAGGAATTAAATGTGTGGCTTTGAGTGTGTTTGTAGAGATGTCTAATTAATGTGGTTTTAGTCATACCACCTGAAGTAAATCTAGCTAGTATTTACGATTATGTGCAGTTGAGTTTTGGGATAAATTCGAGTATAAAATACGAATTTATGAGAGTTTTCCTAACGCTGACAAATTGTCAGATAAAGAGAAAAGAGACATGTTTGTACAAGCAATTACTGATACTGTACTTGAAGTAACATTGGCCGAGGTGTTAAGCCTCGAGTCAACAGGCAATGAAATGACGTATGATGCACTAAAACATTTTATTTTACAGAAGGAAGCCATGAAGCTAGTAGCAGAAAGAAGAGGCGATCAGCTAATTACTGATCGTGGCCCTCGATGAAAGCCATGGATTCAGTCTGGCTACAATCGGAGGAGCGGTGGCAACTCTGTTCGGGGAACAGACGACCGCGTTTCCAAATGCCAAGCATGTGGCAGAAACGGCCACGTGATGAGAGATTGTCCGACACCGACACTCATCCAATGCTATAATTGCAATGAGCTTGGTAAGCACATAGCTCGTGATTGTCCGGGCAAACAGAACCAACCCAGGAAACGACCGATGGATCAAGGTGGCCCAGATGCCTAGAGAGGCAATCCATTCAGTATGGGTTCTCGAAAAAGAAGTCGAACGGCCTATAACGTTGAAAATGAGGTCGGTAACGAAGACAACCGCGGAGGTTGTGGTGAGTTAACCAAATTTAGTAATCATATTGAATTATTATTGTGTGATTTCATTGCTGATTTTGGTGCTTCTGAGCATTTTGCTGGTTCCAAATTAATCTTGAAAAATGTTAAACCAATTGATTATCGAATGCGCTGCGCGAATAAAAATAAATTTCTAAACATTGATACAGAAGGGACAGTAGAAACTCGCGCGCAAAGTGGGAAAATAATACGGTTGCCGTAAACGTTGTATTCAAAGGACGTGGTGAGAAGTCTATTGTCACTTAGGAAATTTGTAGAAAGCCGAATGGAAATTTATGTGAATAACGAAAGAATAGATGTAGTAGACACTCGGACTAAAGAAAGAATTCTCACTGGTAACTATAAATCACAGTTCTGGACTATTTACCTGGAAATACCTGAGCGGAAAAACGGTAGCGGATTAATGACCGACAATTCAAGTGTAGCAATGAACACGCATAATAAAACAGGGTCGCACAAATCGGAAGAAAAACATCAGATAACTCCACTGGAAAGTATACAAGTCGAGTCAAAACATGCCGATGAGATAACTAAATTGAGCGAAATCGTATGTAATAATGAGTCGGAAGACACAGCGGAACCCGAGGTAGAGTACAAAAATCGAAATCAAAATAATTCTAAATCGTTGTCTAAAGCCATGCTGTGGCACACTAGGTTAGGACAGGCGTCAGTAAATTACCTTAAACGGTTTGCAAAGTCTAATCCAGATTTGATAAATGACAGAGAACTCTCTGACGTCTGTGAAATAGAAAACTGTGATGTGTGCTTGTTAACTAAAAGTGTTAAATTGACATTTAGTAAAGTCAGAACTAGAGCAGACAAGCCTCTGCAAATTATTCATGGCAACACCATGGAACCGATGAAACCGGTGTCGTACCCAGGCGGTCATAAGTTTGTAGTAGTACGAGCGCCGACCTTATGTACAGTTAGTTAGTCTGTTCTGAGCCCTTGTAATAGCGTGACCTGTGTATATTAAAGCCGTTACGTATTAAGTTAATTCTTTTGTTCTTAATTATCTCAAACGCTTACTCTGCTATATTATATTAATTTTCATAATTATAATCTTAAATTCTAACATATATATATATATATATATATATATATATATATATATATATTTGAAAAAAGAGATATATTAATACATTTTATTATAAAAAATTCAAACTTATAGAGTTTGACATATTTACCTTCATTATTGAATATAAATTGTAATTAACTAATAAACCGATTATATTAGCACACAGTTGATTCATTCCTGGTTTTAGGGTAGCCATATCAGCTGATTTCATTATTACCCAAGTTTCAGTTGAAGTGAAGCTTACTAAGGTGTGCAACCTCACTAAAATAGATTTGTAATTTGTTGACCACTCAGGACATAAATCTTTTAACTCAAGTAAACAATAACATAAAATTTTCTTTAACTGCAATATCCATAATATATAATAAGGTTCCATTAGTGAAATCCCTATGTATGAAAATGTAAGACAATTTGAATCCAGCGATCGTATAAGATATCTACAAATAAGATATGAAATCAAAACGTGCCGATTACTGATATTGTTTTCCTACTTATACAAATATGATATTTACTCTTAATAAAGATATTTTTATGAAAAATTGCTCAAATACAGTTCATAATCGCAAATACTATTTTGAAATATTTTTTACTACACTTTGAAAACCAGAAAAATTTCATTACAATTTTTAAAAACCTTAAATATGGATAAGATTGTACTAAAATCAGATCCTTTTATCATGTACACTTAAGCTGCCAAAAATTATTAGGAATTTGCTCGTAGGAGTTCGATCCTTTTATTTTTAGTTAATAATAATAGATATGTAGCATTATTTGCACTCGTAGTGAATTTTTTGGTTTTCGAAAGTAGTTCATGGATATTTTACTTAAATTCTTTTATTTAGAAAAGCCAGTTTTATTAAATAAAATCTTCAAATGGTAGAACTGAACAGTATATATGCGTATTTAACAGTAGCACTTACTGTAACTATATAAATATATATATTGATAGTTTTTTAGTTTTTAATTTTTTACATTGAAACATATAAAAATTATGAATCTTACTTTCTTACCTATATAAATGTTCCATTCTTTCTTGGTCACGATCTTTTTTATAAACGGTAATGAATTGCTCAAGTAATTTAAATATCTGAATAGCTGGTAGCAAAGATGCATTTTTATAGTTTCTATTTGTACTGGAAATATTATTATCAAACTTGTGCCTGTAATATGTGTCAATATATATATATATATATATATATATATATATATATATATATATATATATATATATTGTAACATGTATAGGTTACTTTACCCTATACGTGTTAATTACTACAATAAATAGGAAAAAAAGGAAGGAAAAAGGGAAAAAGAGAGAGAGAAAGAGAGAGAAGGAGAACAAATTTTAAATTAAATATAGCTATTATATAGTTAATAGTTAGTCTTAAAAATACGTTCGTAGTATATAGTATTGAATTTTGGAATTTGTACGTGGTCATTGTTAATAAGAAAAATAATTCGAGGCATTATTGAAAATTTATTTTCGAGAAATTCACGATATTTACTCTGATCTAAGAGAAGTGAATTTACGTGGAAGTTTGTGGAATAATCGCAAAATTCAGCAAACCGGCCGGTGACCTGTACGTCTATTAGTATAGACAAAACCCAAGATTTTAATCATTAAATATCGTTGGGTTGAGATTTTTTCAGCGTCGTGTAATAAGGTTGGTAAATTTTTTTTTGCTTGTTATATTTTCGGGTTTCAGTAAATTATAATTTCTCTCTACCGATTTCTTTTATTCTCATAATTAAAAAATTGTAGAAATTACAAACTAGTGTTACAAACTGTGAGAGAGACATAGAGATACGAGCATAGAATATAAATTATAAGTACGTAGTTTTCTGTAGTAGTTCCTCTTGCTCTTTGTAAGGTGGCGCTCTTGTTGCTTTGTCTCTCTGCGATACTTACAAATTTGTCTCTTTCACACCCTGTGTGAACGGATTCGTGCGTTAAGATATCGCGGGTCCATATTAGGTAGGGGTAGTATATTATTTATTATAATTTTATATAATTTAATATTTATAAAATTTATTTTATTATTTAACTAAATAGATTTTCTATTTATTTTTTTTTATTATTAGTAATAGAAAATATACAAATATTTCCCCCTGTACCTGATAATTAATCCGTCTTTTCCTGGATTATTGATAATCTATTAATATATATATATATATATATATATATATATATATATATATTATTTAAATAAATTCCATTTTATTTAAATAAAAAAGGTAAACCTAAGGAAGAAATATCCGTAAAGAAGCTACGGTCCAAATAAATTGTTTTAAACAATTGAATCCGTTCGGGGTTCTTTACAACTCTGTCAACGAGTACTTCTACAGGGTGTTTCATAAATAAGTATCTCGTTACAGAAATGGCGCCCAACGTGCTTTAGACATTTTAGACAGAATTGTTTTTTATCTCTGTTTTCTCTCTGTTAGACAGTTTTTTCATCAAAGCACTTGGCGAATATAAATACGCCAATTTTGAACCCACGAGGGAAAAATTTTCTTTTATATTTTTAAAGAAATTTTTCTTTTCTCATTATTAGGAAGGAAAAGTTAGCTTTTTTCCCTCGTTCCTCAGACTGTCGTTAAGGACATGATTAAAAGATAAAAGTTTTTTGCGTCTTTTATTATATCAGACAATATAAAGGGTCCCTGATGAGGAGCCGTAGCGAGCTCGAAACGTTGGACAAGTCTTCAATTAGGTATGGGGACAGTCAGACTGCACTTTACTAACAAAGAATTTTTTCAGCTAATATTTTATTTTCAGATTAGTCTACGGGGGTGAATGTAAACAAGGACAGTCTGACTGTCATTATAATTTTAATTTAATTCTTAATTTAATTTTTATTTTTAATTTTTATTTTTTTATTTTTTTATTTTTTTTATTTTTTTTTTTTTTTGGATTGAATTGATTGGACTGTAAGACCAATAAAAAAATATTTATTAATTAATATAAAGGGTCTACCCTCCTTACTACATTAGGTCGTTAACGACTAGGTGTTGCACCCGTAGGCTTTAGAAATGAACGTGTTTACGTTAGCGTGTTTAAAAATCCTTCACACAGGATAAAAAGTATAAAGTGTGCGTGACGTGACTCATTGCAGAAAGCTACGGGAATAAAGATAGTTTTAATTTTTTTTTTTTGAAACTCTTAAGCTGAGCCTGAGCCTATTTTCATCTAGTAAAAGTGGAATAGGCAGAAGTGTTAAACGTTGTTTCTTCCTGGGCTTAAAATATTTTTTAAATTATTGTATTTGTTTTTTGTATTATTTATTTCTTAACTATTTTGTTAATTATTTTTTATTCTATTTTATCAGATTAATAATATTATCAGGTATGTGAATAAGTCTTTCCCGTTTTTTTTCAAATTTTGAGCCTTTATTGTGAAAAAATGGTTACAAATGAATTATTGAAAGTATTGGCCATCGCTAGCTACAACTTTTTCCCATCTTTCTGGCAACATACGAATCCTGTTGCGAAAAAATTCGAGCGGTTTGGCCTCTATCCAGTCATCCACCCATTTTTTGGCTTCCTCGTAGGAATGGAAGTGCTGGTCAGCCAGGCCATGCGTCATCGATCTAAAGAGATGGTAATCAGACGGAGCAACGTCTGGACTATACGGCGGGTGGGGTAGGACTTCCCATTTGAGCGTTTCTAAGTATGTTTTCACCGGCGGTGCAACATGTGGGCGAGCATTGTCATGTTGCAAAATAACTTTGTCGTGCCTGTCGGAGTATTGTGGCCGTTTTTCTCGCAGTGCGCGGCTCAAACGCATCAATTGTCGTCGATAGACCTCGCCTGTGATCCTTTCATTCGGTTTCAGAAGCTCATAGTAAACCACATCTAGCTGGTCCCACCATATACAGAGCATGAGCTTGGCGCCATGAATATTTGGCTTGGCCGCCGATGATGATGCATGGCCGGGTAGTCCCCATGATTTTCTTCGCTTCGGATTATCGTAACGTATCCACTTTTCATCGCCAGTCACGATACGATGCAGAAAACCCTTTCTTTTATGTCGCTGAAGCAGCTGTTCGCAAGTGAAAAAACGCCGTTCGACGTCTCTCAGCTTCAGTTCGTACGGCACCCAATTTCCTTGCTTTTGGATCATTCCCATGGCTTTCAAACGCTTGAAAATGGTTGTTCGGTCAACTCCCAATGCTTCGGCAAGTTCTTCTTGCGTTTGACATGAATCTTCATCAAGCAAAGTCGCCAATTCTCGATCTTCAAAGATTTGCGGCCGCCCGGAACGCTCCTTGTCTTCCACGTCGAAATTACCGCTTTTGAAGCGTCGAAACCATCCGCGAACACTTGAATCATCGACACAACCTTCTCCATAAGCCTCCTGAAGCAATCGATGCGTCTCGGCAGCAGATTTGTTCAAATTGAACCAATAAAGTGAAACTTCCCGCAAATGACGTCGACTCAGCTCAAATTTCGACATTTTCACGATATCAAAAATTTATGATGCGAAAAAATTTTAACTAATGTGTTAGTATGGAATTGTTGACATATGAATAAGCTTTGATTATGACATATGTAACCATTGAATACTCGCACAGTATTGGTGGCGCCATCTCTTACAAAAAACGGGAAAGACTTATTCACACTCCTAATAGGATATAGTAGGAATGGATACCTCTCAAGGGACGGAGACATCAATTCCTACCAATAATAACCAAATATAATAAAATCAAAGCACAAGATAACACCTCAGGCTTGCCATATAAGGCAGTAAAGTTAATATAAAATTTCTCCAAAAAGGAGTCACCTCACGAACACTGAGGAGCTCAAATTGTGTTAAGTAAGGAATATTTTATATCGTATTCTTATTTTTCTTTAGGTTATAGAGAGCACCCGTTTTTTTAGTAGGTCCCTCTCTAAAAGGAAAAGAAACACATTTTGAGTTATCCTCCACATTTATCACTATAACTAGGTATCTCGCTTTTTTTTACAACATGGCCAAAAAATCGACCTCTTCCTCCTCTAAAACACGTTCGACTCCGGTCGACCAGTGGTGTTTATATCTAGCGGGAGGTGAAGTCGATGATTATCTCCATCAGCTGTCTCTGCGAAGCGATGGTACTATTTTTGACCGGCTTCGCAGAATAAACCAATGGCTGAAGGGAGAATATGATCAGGATGACTTTATCAAAGAAAAAGAAGAAGATCCGGGTCGTGATTTCCTTAAACACGAGTCAGCCAGGAAATCCTTCATTGAAAGGATTATAGCTCAGGGTGATCCCTCCTGGCTAGACTCAACAGCTGATGCAGAAGAGACACATCCGTTGGAGTCATTGGAACATGGATGAAGAGATCCAACGGAATCTTGAAGCCTCTCGAGTACGCTTGAAGGTGGGTCTGACCATCCAGCCTTCTCCCACAAGAACAGTCGGGACAGACGACCCCACCCCCGGCATCAAGCACAATCCCCAATTCCCCAACTGGCAGTCTACCTCCATGCACAATGGAAGATATTATACGGTTTATGGCAGTACAAGACCTCCGAACAAAGAGGTTAGAAGAAGCAATTGCTGCCATAACCAACCAATTATCTGCTCTGTCACAAGTTCGTTCCGCACCGGTCAGAAGGTACAAATACATGACACATTTGTGTGTCATGCATGCACCGTGCAGGAAGAATCGTCAGTCTCCCTGCAACCCCCAGCCTCAAGTCCTCGAGTCCGTGATCGTGACTGGAAGGGGGGAACTCCTCGAAGCCATCAGAAACTTCGAGGATTACGCTGTCCGGAGGATTGCCCAGTGATAAGTTCGAATTCATTGGGGGATCCAAGAGGGATATAGTTCTTGTGGTCCGTAAATGGGATATCCATTATGAAGATTCCCATCAGGACCTAGAATTATTCCTCAAGCGGATTAAAGAGCGCCAAAGCAATTCACAAATATCTGATGAAGAATTAACTCAGAAGCTCCCCGAAATATTCAAGGGGAATGCAGAGTTATGGCTCGATGCTTGAAAAAAAGAGGCATAACCATCTGGAGTGAAGTCCGTACCTCTGCAAAACAATGGTACGGAGCCGGTCCAGAATATCGAGAAAAATGGGTTAGAGAGGCTGAAACCCGAACTCAAGGAGCCAACGAACCTTCGAGTGATTATATCGCTTGTCGCCTCTCAATATTTCATCGGTTAAATCCACCTCTCCCCGAGACAGAACGATTGAATAAACTGTTCCGCAATGCGCGCTCCAAAATCCAGCGAAGGATGTCAAGGAAGTCCATTAACAATGTCCAAGAATTCTTAAATTTGGCCAGAGACGCCGAATTTGCATTGGAGTGTGAAAAATGCTACCACACTCTTCCTTCGCCGGATAAGGCGATTTTGCGCGAAGCCGCAAATAAATCGCCGAATTCCAAGCGGACGAAAACTAAAGTAGCTGCAACTGTACATAAGGAAAATCCTGATCAAGAAAAAAGGATCAATCTCGACATGGTAGAAATACGCAACTACTGACTCGCCTGGAATCAAAATGCGGGCAGGTGGGAACATCTAGTAGACCATCTAATTCTCAAGGTGAACGAAGACCAAAACCAGAAGAAGAAAGAAGAGGGCCTTCGAAAACGAACCGCGAACCCTGGACGCGGAATCGAACACCCCCTAAGAAGAAGTCTACTAGAACTACCAGTCCGGAGAGTGTTAACAAAGCTCCGGAGGGCCCTCCACCAGATAAGAAGAATTCGGACGGTCCAGTAAAGTGTTATAAGTGTGGTGAATTAGGTTACCGCATTTATAACTGCCCGAAATGTTCGGGAAACGGGAATCAAGGCGACCAATAGGGGTCAGGTAGATTTGCAACCCAAACGTGAGCCCAGAAAAAATATTCGAGGACCTTGTTCCTCGAATTCGCAGTCGTCTTCGACTAATCAGACTGAAGAGAGGTCTGATTCAGTTGAGGAAATCCTGTCGACTGAGGAAAATGACAGCGGCGAAATAGATCCCGGCCAAATTGCAGCACGGCCAGAAGAAGCGCGCTGGTGGATCCCGGTACGAATTGCTGAGTATTGGACACGTGGATTGTCCGACACCGGTGCGTCTTGTACTGTCATGGGCAAGATCGAGCTACAATTAGCAATGGCTTGCCAGCAAGAGTTCTACCCAATGTCTAGAATTGGTGCTAGAGGCCCAGGGAACTCTCCGCTTTAAGTCACGGGTCAAGTCGAACTGCCGTTCGAATTAGCAGGGATCACGCGCGATGTGTTGGTCACTGTGATCCCAAACCTTGAAGTAGATTGCTACGTAGGAACCAATTTCGTACGAGCGTTCGGAGCCATCCATGATCCGATTGATAATTCGTTGTGGGTTAAAGTAGCGAATAAACGGGTCAGGATGGAAGTAGCCTAGATATCCGCAGACTAATCCGGTGGAGCGGGTTAACAGGACTTTGAAAGCCCGCATTATGGCGTTCGTAGAAGAATCCCAGAATATGTGGGACGAGAAACTCGTTGAGTTAAATTTCTCACTAAACACGACGCCACATAGTTCCACTGAATACTCCCTGGCTCTATTGAATTTCGGACGAGAGCTGATTCCGCCAGAAACTCTCCGCCGCAGCCAGGATCAAGCTACATCAGAAACTCAACAAAAAGGAAGAGAGAGTTCCTGGCTAGCGAAAATGAGTAAGTTGAGAGAACTCCAAGAGACCGCTAAGACACGATCTCAAGGACAGCAGCGTCGCCAAGCAGAATATTATAATGCCAAGAGACGTCCTTCTCCATGCCAAGTGGGTGACCTGGTATGGAAGAAAAACCGTGTCTTATCCTCGACGGCTCAAGGGGTAATGTCCAAATTAGCCCCTAAATACGTGGGTCCTTTTGTTATCATACAAAAAAAAGGGACTAATACATATGAGCTCGAAGGTTGTGACGAACGGATTGAACAATTAGTTTATGCTGACCAACTTAAGCCGTACGTCCCACCCGAGGAAAACGATCTCTTGGAGAATACTTCTACGCTGGAACCAGAGGATGAGATTTTACCACAACCACCGCTGGAACCAGAAGAAGAGACGAATCCTCAACCACCATTGGATCGCGACCAGGTGACGTGCGACCCACCTGTCATGCGCGAATCTTCATCAGTGGGTAGAGATTCTAGAGCGAAGCCTCTGCGCACGACAATCCCGAGAATACTCGTGAGGCGTTAGGTTCCGTCCCGGGTAGGAAACGAGGTCATCCGCGCAAAAATAAAATTGTGATGCAACGGTCTTCGTCTCAAAATATAGCGCCCTCTCGTCGAAAGGACCCAACAGAACGAAGACCGCATGGGAGGCCGCGGAAGGAGAAATAGTTTTCCCCTTCCTATTAATATAGTTCGTCCTTCTTTTCTTTGTTTCAGATGGACCACTTGATGGACGAATCCTTTGTTGCCCGCTTTAAGGAGCTACTCGGGGAGATGTGGGGGCAAGGTTTAGCTTGGACGATAATCCGTCGAGGCTAACGATCTGTTCGCCCCATCCCTCGGACTTGGTTCCTTCCGAATCCCTCCTCGGAGGTAAAAGAAGAAATTGAGGAGGAAGATCCGGATTCGGATGAGGAGGAATACGTCTCTCTCAGACGTCCTAATTCGACATCGGGACCTTCTCATCCGAAAGGCAACGGAGGAAGAAGGGAGTCTCATTCACCTCCCACCGTTCGAAGGGCCCAGACCACCCCTCCCAACGCAGGAGCTTATGATCAAGAGGGGGTGCGTCCCGACCGTTCCAAAGAGATTCACTAGACGGCGGACTCTGGTCCTTTCCGGAAACCTACAAGCACCTCTCCCGGAGTAGGAATTCCGGGACAAGAAGAGGTAAAGTCAGAGGCGCAATCCAGCTCTCCAGCAGAAGCTGGAGAGCGAGAAGAGGCCTCTGCGACCGCTCCACCACTCCGGGGGTCACGAGCCAGGAATGCAGGAGACATCAAGACCACAATCTGATGATTGTGGTCACTCGTCTCTTCCCCCCGAAGCAAAAGTTTCGGGTACCGGAGAAGGCGAAAAACCTCCCCCTCGTCTGACTCCGCTCCAACGAATGGAGCAGCGCCTCTTGGAAGCCTCTTAGCCGATTTTAAAGCCAAGGCAGAAGTATCCAAGAATGCTCAACACAGAGTCATCGATCTCTGGGAAAAGTTAAGCGGTCGACCTAGTGGTAAAAAGCAGATTGGTCCCGTCAGAACTCATGAAATCGATGACTTAGCGGAGTCAACGAAAGCTCAGGAAGCTTTCTTCAGTTTACATCGGCAGCATCGTGAAAGACAAAGGCTGGAGGAGCTTACGACAGCACTTGCACGCCAAAAAGTGGCCGAGGCCGAAGCAGAGCGAGTGCATGCCGAGCTCCTACGTACCCGTGAAGAGGCCCGCCGGTTAGGGGAGGGTGTCCCCTCCTCCCTTCGGGATTCCGCGGAGTTATCCGCGGGAGCGACTGCGATCAAGAGCGGCTTCGCAACCCGAAGGGAGTCGTGGTGGTAGAGTACCAGGGTGTACCACCGGTGGCCCTGCCGGTCGCGGCAGGGGAAGTCAGTCGGATAATTTATGCAAAGAAGATACCCGACCTGGGGTTTCAAAGAACAAGAACAAAATAGAACCCCTAGATGAAGACTTCCGATCGTACTACATCCACGACCCTAGTGAACGGTACGATCGGCACCACCGGTGCTTCTTTTACGGGTATCCGAGCGTCACAAAAGAGGATAAATGTCCGAATCGTGACGTCCATAAATTCGTAAGAAAAACACCCTGGTTTCTTAAGGGCGGTTGAAGTCCCGAGGATCTCTCTTTCCGTGACACCCAACGGCGAAGAATAAGAAATCTTGTTTATTGTTGTATATATATTTTTTTTTCTTTCGCCGTTGAGATGTCAATGTATATATAATAAATATATTTTTTTTATATGTATAGTTATAAAATTGTTTCCTTTTTCCTATCCATATTTCCTTTAGTTATCCCTTGGGTTTTATCGCAGAGTTGCTTTACTGTAGTATACGCAACGTCTGGAGGGGGCTGTAACATGTATAGGTTACTTTACTCTATACATGTTAATTACTACTACAAATATAAAAAAAAAGGAGGGAAAAAGGAAAAAAGAAAAAGAGAGAAATAGAGAGAGAGAGAGCGAGAGAGAGAGAGAGAGAGAGAGAGAGAGAGAGAGAGAACAAATTTTAAATTAAATATAGCTAATATATAGTTAATAGTTAGTCTTAAAAATACATTTGAAGTATATAGTTGTGAATTTTGGAATTTGTACGTGGTCATTGTTAATAAGAAAAATAATTCGAGGCATTATTGACAATTTATTTTTGAGAAATTCAAGGTATTTACTGTGATCTAATAGAAGTGAATTTACGTAGAAGTCTCTGCGGAATAATCGCAGAATTCAGCAAACCGGCCGGTAACCTGTACGTCTATTAGTATACACAAAACCCAAGATTATAATCATTAAACATCGTTGGGTTGAGATTTTTTCAGTGTCGTGTAATAAGGTGGCGCCTTTGTTGCTTTGTCTCTCTGCGATACTTACAAATTTATCTCTTTCACACTCTGTGTGAACGGATTCGTACGTTAACATAGTGCGTATTAGGTAGGGGTAGTATATTCTTTATTATAATTTTATATAATTAAATAAATATAAAATTTATTTTCTTATTGAACTAAATAGATTTTATTTTTATTTTTTTTATTATTAGTAATAGAAAATATAAAAATATTTCCCCCTGTACCTGATAATTAATCCCTAACTTCTCTAACAAAAGAAGTACGCATTTAACAGAAAACAACTCTCACTGTTGTATTAATAAATATATAATCATTGTATGTAAAAATAAAGTACATTGGTCAATCCTTCCTTAAATTTTACATTAAACTGTCTTACTTAATTTTACATTAAACTGTCTTACTTTAATTTGAATTGCCAGTTGATTTATTGAATATTTTTAATCTCTAAAATTGCTTCTCATATATTAAAAATATAGTTTTATTGTCCAATATATAAATACATAAATATTAACAACTAAAAATGTATCAAAAGACACTTCTTTAACTATATTTATTTGATTATCTAAAACAAATTAAATAAATTTCACATTTTCTACACTCATGCTGAATATATTTAAAATTCATTGTTCAATGTTAAAAATATTCTCTAATTTAAATGTACTTTCTTAGGTTTCCAAATTATTTATATATTAGGGAAACAATAGTCAGATCAGCTCCCCATCTTCTCTTGTAAGATGGTTGTATGCCAAATTATCTTAATTATTTATTTCCCAAATTATATTTTTGTTTTTATGCGTTATATTAGAGTGCCATAGATTTTCAAATTGAAAAACTGAAACACCAAAACTCTGAGTATATCATACGAATTTACAAAGACAAAGCATATTTTTGTTTATACACGTTAAACAAAAAAAGTACTGAACCCATATCTCTGAAATTCAAAATATATATTCTATATCATGTCCGGCAGGCCATAGACTATGTTTTTTATTGAAAATCAGTTTATTTTCATCAATAAATTAAAAGCACATGTTCCGTCAGATCTAATAATCGTAGATTTGAATCCACTGATGATGACGAATGTGAAGCGGCATTACCAAAAACTCATTACGCATGATGCGTCAGGCAGGAATATCATTAGGCTTCCATTCAAAATTACAGAAATTGATTTCGGCAATTCGCGATCCATAACGCGCAAATGATTTTACGAACTGCAGAAAAGACTTGAAATAAATCCCTCTTTAAGGAAAGAATATGAACCAGTCATGAAAAAATACATTTCATTGGGACATATGTCATTGGTAAGCGAAGAAGAACGTAATGGATATTTTCTAATATGTCTTATGGAACTTTAAAAGGAAATGTAACTACATTGTATCCCATTTTAGAGCCCAAAGACTCAAGTTAATTTATTCTCTATGAAAATGTGTTATTTGTACGTTCGATGCTTACAAAAGTTATTTAAAATACTTTTGATTGGCCGTATATTAATTTAAATTTATTATAAATATTATAAAATATGTTGATTCTTTAACTTATGTTCACTATAAGTATGTACTTGTTTATGTACATAATATAATATGAGTTCTGCGATTGCTTTTCCAGCAGGGATGTATGCTCCATTGGAAGTTACAGATATGCGCGAGAATGCGACGCTTCCGGTTCGCCTTTCGTAGCTTGTGACGTCGTCTTCTGTTTTCGCGCCGCCGTAGGTAGAGAACGAGGGAAGGCTTCAAATTGCATCGATAATTATTATAAAGTTAGTTGCAAGGAATGACTTGAACTATATTGATTGCACTATTATTCGCGGACAAGAGTATACGTTTATCGCGCTTTGGTTATCTCTTATATGTTACTGATCCTCATATTTACTATTTATTTCGGCTGGAAAATGTAAACAGATGTAGTCAATATTGTTGGAGAAGAGAATTAGAATCTGTAAAATACATAATAAAGAAGAAACTTTAACCATTAAAGGGTCAGAATTTTTACAAATTAGTTGGTTTCTTATTTCTCTAAAAAAGTGTTCTGACTTCTCTACGTTTGAGCAAATTCAAGATCAGATATTAAAAACTCAACCCATGATACCAAATAACATCATGCCGGATCAGGATGGAAATGCATGGATTATTTTTTATATATTTTTATATTCTATGATTTTATTTTGACATATAAATGTAAGATATAATCTAATAATTTATATTTAATTATATTATTATATATTACAATTAGTATAAATAATAATGTATAATAATAATATATATTAAATATACAATCTAATTATGTTTTTTTTAACGTAAAAGTACACCTTCAATGATCTTTTAAAAAGTACGTCATATGCCTTTATTCCAACCTTCTACATTCTCCAAATTCTAAAGATTAAAGTATATAATAGAAGAATCTAAAGGTTTAAAGGTGAACAACATTAAGTATAAAAATATGACCCAAAATCCATCAAAATTTAATATTAAGTATTTTGTATAGATTTCTTATTTTCTGATTCTTGATTTAAAAAATCTATATATGACTGAATTCAAAATATGTATCTAACCTGAAAAATATCCAATAAATTTGTAATTTCTGGCATATAACTTTTGATGTTATTCATATACAACTGATATGTCATATTTTCAAAATGAAGGAACAGCTTCTTTATATTCAAAGTTTTAAAAATACTTACTGGTTTTTTAAATAAAAACTTCTGTAAAATATTTACACTTATTTCGTAAAGTATAAACTTTATGTTAAGATTTTTAAGATATGACTGTGCTACAATTTCTTTAACAATAATGTAAAAAATTACAAGTTTCTTAAGTATTTTATTATACTTTATACTTATTTTCTCAAGTATCTTCTGATTTTAACAGGTTTTGGAATTAATTTTAATTAAATGCATACTTTTTTAACCATAATTCTATACAAACAATTTTAAAGTAAGTATTAACAAACTATATCCAATCTAATATTTATGGATTTATCACTTTTTTAATGACTAATAAAATATGTATTTAAAAACTCACAAAATATCAGAAGTAATATGTTTATAATTTAGCCATTTACGAACAAACTTTTGAATACAACAGGCTGCTACTTCTCGATCCTTTTCATTTGCACGTTTTTCTCGAGCTGCTTTGGTTATTTGAAGAAAATATTCTTTTGATGATATATTAGATTTAAACATAATAAAAACAACAAAACTAAAATTACATTCGAATTGGAAGATTTAAGATTACAAATAGCAACAGACTACGATATGACGTTTATTTAGTAAAAAGCATAAACTATGAAGGGTAGAAAGAACGACTAGCATATGGCAGAGATGAATAGAGATTACCAGGGACATAAGCGTATTTGGTACCGTCGCAGCGCCACTTGAAAAACTTTTTTCTGCGGCAGAATCGCGAACAAGGTCCGTTTAGGATCGGGGATCGGTAATGGTCACGAAGATAGACGGTTATAGAAGCGTAAAGCCCATAGGCACGCGGGTAACTACTGCCAGGGAACATTGATAATTAGTAATGTTCCCCAAAATCCAAGTGGCGTTCATACAAGAACCCCAGTTCCCCGGCCGTAACCGCCATTTATGAAATTTATATGCAGAATGTGCAATTCTAATAATGAATAAATTCTGCAAAAATAACTCCTGTATAGTCCAATTAATATTGAATAAAAAAAATTATTTAATTATTAAAACGTGAATGTATTATCTTCACTGTTATTAATATCTACTTTGTAAATAGTAAAATACATGTCCCTAATGAAAATGGGTTGTTAACATTAATTCAAATTCTTTGAAAATTTTTTTATTTCCCTTGACGCTTTTCATTCCAAAATTTTATATTAAAGTTTATCCAAAAATAATTGAAATAATGAACTTCAATTTTTTAAATTAATTTTTGTTTCATAAACTTGCAAGAAATTTTTAACAGTCTATAAAAAAAATTAATTACAGTCACTCAAGTTTATTAATTTAAGTATGATTAAATAATTTTTAATTAAAAATTTTAGAATTATGATACGTCGTGGGGATGAAATAAATTTTCAATGAATTGGAATTAACCTTATTAATACATTTTGAAGAAGGATAATATATATATATATATATATATATATATATATATATATACATACATTTAATGCATATAAATCAGCTATTAATAAACAAAGCGCGAACAGTATATTAAATTATTAATGTATAGTGAAGTATCTATTGTAGCATTTGCATAATATTTTAGAAAAGTATTTTATTTGAATTATTTGTAGCATATTATTTCTGATACGTAATTGATAAATTTATCCAATATAATATAAGAATAAATAATATCTGTCCTTCAACTCTGTGCTTATTATAATTGCCGAAACTCAAAAAAAAAGAGGATCCATTTTTATTGTTTCATCGATTCCCGAAAAATACCGAAAGGTTAGTTTTATTTTATAATGTTAAAAAAATTACGTATTGTTTCAAATAAATGTAATATATATATATATATATATATATATATATATATATATATATATAGGAATAAATATTTATATTTTGTTTTTGTTCCAATCGCTGTTTTTTAATTTAAACTGTCTATTTTGCATAGTAATGCATTTTCACGTATATTTAGTTATATAGTACACGAAATGTATAACTTCTTTAAAAAATAATGATAATTAACTGGAAATTTTAATAGACTTCTTAATTTGTTAGGTATGATGACTTAATACGTACAGGTTCGAACTGGTATTATTCTGCCTCTAGCATGGTGTATGAAATACCGCTGTTATACGAGTTTAATTGTTACGGAGAATAGAGTTTACGAGTAAGATCTTTGAACCTTTCACAGGGTCGTACTTCATTTCGATTAACTTCGAGTATAGTTATATTTCATTTTCTGGTTCTCATAGGTTCTTTCTTATTTATTATACTTAATTTCTTTAAAAATAACATTTTTTATCACGGAGTAATTGTGGATTTTTGCAAATTAAAATGTTATTTTCTCTACTTGCAATATTGTACACAAAATTAATTTTGAAGTACATGGAGAAATATTCTGGTTAGACTATTTTCCGATTTTTACTTTTTATAAGACAAAGAAAAACATTTATAAAATAATCTGCTAATGTTAAATTACAGCGTACAAACTGGAATGAAAAGAATAAATATCTAGACAATAACTATTTCCAATTTCTAATTCCTTTTTATTGCAATACTAATTTACGCAAAATTTTTCTATTTATGTGTAAACATTCATTAATCCTATAAAAACCAATATTTCATTATAAATGTCTGGAAATTAAAATTATTCATAGGATTCCCACTGCTTGGTGGAATTTAGTGTAGTTAGAATTTTAGAGTATGGTAGAGCAAAGAGACTTACGAAGGCAGTTTCTACAGAGTGGCAATAGCGAACAAAGTATAGATAATTATATCAATTATATAAAACTGCTGAAGATTAAAAAGAAAAGATTATTATATTCCTTTTACAGAAAGTATACATTTTTAATGTATACAAAAATATGTATAATAAACTTGAAAAGTTTTACAAAGCAAATACTAAAAATTCAGTCCATTCATATCTCTGGCAATCATAAAGACACAGAGAATAGTACATATCTTACCGAGTACGGAAAGGCTTTATTTACGAATCGAGAGATTTGTGGCCTGAGGTGAAGCCGAGGGTTATAACGAGGTCCGAAAAAAAGTCTTTTCATACTAGTAAGGACTATATTTTTCCTCATGAGAACCGAACTTTTCTATTTAGAATCATTTTTTATTGTAGATATTTCAAATGATTTGAAAATAGTTAGTAATCATACCTGGAAGTTATATATAGTAACTATCTAGAAATGGATCTTAATTTTTAATTATCATTCATATATATATTGAAAAATATCAAAATCTTATCATTCATATACTGTAAACATGTAAGTTATACCGTTTCTACAACATCTTTTATTGAATTGTGGGTTTCATTAATGATTTTTATTTATTATGACAACTATAAAGCATGTAAAAAAGCATCACATTGTGAAAAAAATATTTAAACACGAATTGCGTATAGTTCTTTCCAAATTTATTACGAACCGATGCTAGTATAATAGTTACCAATATTTTTATGTATAATCTGTAGCATAGTGGAAAATTTGTTAGCTTATGAAACACAGGGTCGGAGGTTCAATTCTGATTGGTTGAATGTTCTTTTTTTTCAAGTGGAATAAAATTATTATTTATAATGTACATGGATAACTAATAATAACATATGTAATAATGTAATCCCGTTGTTACTGACAGATTCTTGAATAATTAAACATCTAATATTAACTTAACATGTAAAAATAAAGGCGCCTAGGCGAGTTTTAGCGAAATGGTGCGTTATTTTTTGTCAAACGAAAACTAAAAGCTTTTATTTATTATTTGGGTATCGATAAGAAAAGTAATGTAATAATCATCATTGTAAATTCTTATTTTCGGAAAAGGTTTTCTCCTCGATTTTTTCCAAATGGTTTTTCGTGGAGTTTTCCCTTTTCCCCAGAATTATTTGAAACTTGGGCGAATGCGGAAATGAGAATATTATTTTTTGTAAGAAACGAAAGCTGCTCTATTCTTAATATTTATTTTATAGTGTTTAAGTCATTCATATTATGTTATGTTATAAAAATTTATATTATATTACATTTAATACTGTTTAGATTTAGGATTATTAAATGATTGATTTATAGTAGTTTAAGATTTATAGTTAAGTATCGTTGTAAATAACGAGGCCTATGGTGACTAGGATTTCCTCCACCTAGCTCGGACTGTGCATGGGTTCGCCCATGGCCTGGAAGCCATATTTGCGGGCCGGGTATATCCGAGACTCGCAACTGTTCTTTCCAAATAGACGTGCACGAGAAAATGTGTTGAAAAAACTCGTGGCCGTGAAGGCTATGTACCTCAACGTAAATGTGTTGCTGAGGTTCTCTGAAGGAAGCCATGGAGAGCCTGAAGTCGCGCGCCCAAGTATACATATATGGTATACTGTGTTCGGAATCAGCGAAGGACCGTGGTGTCCGATGCCCTTTTTTTTATGGGGCAAGCGATGTATAAAGTAAGCTATCGAGACTCGAGCGGCATTCTTTTCGCGTCAGCTTTCCAACTGTACACATCGTCGTAATTACGTTATTAATAAAGTTCTTTGTGTTTTGCATTTATATTTTAACTTTTATTCTTCTAACACCTTATCCCAAATCCAGTTCTCGTCTGTTATACCCGTATATGCAATATATATATATATATATATATATATATATATATATATATATATATATATATATATATAAATATAATATGCATAATGCAACATTACCTCTTCCCGATGAATCGAAAGCCATTTATAATCTTCAATAAATATTAAATTTATAGATGAGAATAAAAAGTAAAGAATTATTTAGACTATTGAAATTGAAAATTTTAATTTAATTATTATGTCAATAAAAAATGTCATATTTATGGCTTCAGAATAGCTTTTTATGATGATTCCATAAAATGCTAAAAAGATGTTGGAAAAAGTGTTTCATCATATCTTTAAATGACTATACTTTATAAAATTTACTTATTTTACATGTAAGATGAATTACAATAAATATAAATAAAATATTTGTATTTATTGTAATTAATATACATAAATATATAAATATATATATATAGATACATATATATATATATATATATATATATATATATATATAAACTTTAGTTATATATGCAGTATAAAGAACAGGAAAGTATTATCTGATATAATGATCAGTAACCATATACTTATCATTTTATTTAATATTCTATTGATGATTTATTCACATTGAAAAAGAACTTTCATTGTGAATATTAAAATAATTTAAATAAATTTAAATAGTTCTAGATGCAAGAGAAAAATAATAATGTATATAAATAAAATAATAAATATGCATAATTACATCGCACAACCTCAAAATTACAACTTTAGGATGATTTTTTAGATGTGTGATTTAAAGTATCGTACAACACTAGCGAAGAAATTAATTATTTCCCACTTAAGACTTACCTCTCTCGCTTTGCTCGAGTGCGATATGTCTCACAAGGTAAATAATCAATTTCGGGACTTAGAATAAAATTTACTCCTTATTAAAATTTACTCCCACATTAACTACTTTTTGTTTAATTAAATATTATATCAAATTAGATTTTTATTTAAGACAATACTGTATCTTTAATATACATATTAAAGACAACACGTATACATTCATTCTAACGAGTGTGTAGGACACAGTGTTCCATACGTACACGTGACATGAATTCATACGAGTGCTGAAAAAAACTACTGACTGCTCTGTAACCTTTTCTGCTTTTACGCAAGAACGACGGATCATATACTGATGCAGGCTGCTATGCGCTGTATTATGATAATAATGATGTGTTGTAGACCATAGTGCTGCTATCTGACGGACTTCTTGGATACTATGATTTTTTGTTACCTATTAGGCTATAGGCTTTACGCTTCTATAACCGTCTGTCTTCGTTGGTACTGATAAACTACTATAAGACAAGGTCTGAATAGAAAAATATACCCCCCCCCCACCCAACTCGGCCCAGCTCAGATAGCAGCGCCGCTCCAGATTAACGTTAGATTGCTGTTACGTGTGAAACATGCATGTTGTGACAGATATAATAAAGGGAGATCACCGACGCTTATGGGCCAGACTACAGTAAAAATTTTCGACTGAAAACGAGGGCCTCTGGTGGCCAAAGCGATGTACTGGCCGTTTCGTGCGATATTACAGATGTTATTTTTGGAGCTCGTGTGACGGTGCGATCGAGGGGGGAGACAACTATCTTCGGTGCGTGCCGAGGGAAAGCTTGTCGAGACAATAGGCTGGCAGCGGCGTGTGCAATAAAAGACGAGCAGCTTATACTGGCAGCGACAAAAAGAAATTTTATTACTACATGTATAAATATAGATATATTCTCGCAGCAGCTAGCAAGAAGCTCAAAGTTTGGAAACCTACGACAACTTTAAGGAAAACTGACAAACATCAAAAGATGAGAAAATCTCTTATAGCAAAGAGCTACTAAATTTTGCAGTCGACTAATGCGATTTTTGTTATCTTGTAAGATTCAAAAAATTACAACAAATGATTTCACTGAAAGTTAAATATCTCATCAAAATACATATTTTTTAATCTATATCTTTTTTTTTTCTTCAAACATTTTTGCTTAATAACAATGCACATCACCGTAATATTCTCATTGACTATTCTATATCCTCAGTTAGTTTGAATAAATTTTTTTGGGAACTCTTGGTACAGACAAATGTATAGAATAAGAAATATGTTTTTTGATGAAATTTATAACTTTTCTTAACGATCCTTTTTGAAACATATCGTATTTTACAAGATAATTTTAAAAAATCAGATTTTTACGGTGTTCTTATGGTTCTCACTATAAAAATGAAATTTCCTCAAATTTTCACCATTATATTTATGATAAGCACTCCAAAAAATATGAAAAATATTTCAATATATTAAAGTAAGGCGACTAATATAATATGCAGATACAATCTCATTTTTGTTAATTCAAAAAGTAACTAGATTTTTCTGTCAGTAATATAATAATGCTCAAGAACACAAACACTCTGCTAAAGATTCTGTAAAATAAAATTTTTGTAAAGGGCTAAAAATCAAAACCTTCGGGTAGTATATTATAGATGGATATTATAAACAAATATGAATATGAAAAACAATCATTAATAAATAATGGAAATTAATTTAAAAAAATTATTCTACGAATCTCTTCTCAAGATCGTCACAGACTTGAAACAATACAATACAAAACTATTATTCAAATGAATCTCATGGACATTATTTTAATATTTTGAATTTGAATGCTATTTAACCCAAGAAGAGTTTAGTAAAAAATTATTTTTAATAATTTTCTTTCATATTTAGTAATTTATTAGAACGAGATGTCATTCAAAAACAAAAATTACTTTTCAAGGACAATTTGTTCAAACTGAATTTTGTTACAATAATTGTGATTCCAAGAAAAAAATTGTAAGTATAAATTGTAATTTCACATTGTAACTTTTGAACAGAAATTTCATTCTTATATAATTCTAAAGTTTTATCATCTTTATAATACTACTGTATAACTAAAGATTATTTATCAGGACCATATTAATTAAAATAATAGTTGTCTCACGTAAAGCTATATAGAAAAATTCATTTGAAGCTTACGGGATATTGTAGTATTCACAATTCAAATTTTTTTTTAGTGTAATGGAATACGAAGTTTCTTCTAAATATTTAAAAACAAATTTGTATTAATTCGTTCTTATGTATTACTGTGTTCTTAGATTCATGTAGGTAGCAGTCAATATCTTATAATTTGCTTTATTTTCTGTGATGTACTGTACAATAAGACTACAAGTTTATATAAACATATTTTTGATTATCTAATAACATAATTTGCGTTATGCTACACACCGAAAACAAGTCTAAATGCAAATGAGTAAATTTCATAAAAGTATATTTATTGCAATCCAACAAACATTCATTCAAATTCTATTATTTGAAACAAAAACATAGAGCTTTAATGGAACGAATATTCTGCAATTTCCAAACAACCGTGTATTTGAAATATATTATATATAAGTTATTTATAGGATATTAAAAGAACATTTTAATGAAAGTTTGAAATTTGTAAAAACAAGCGTTTATACACTGTTCAAGACATTTGTGCTCCGTATGTAGCGGTAAACTAGGAGAATTTTTGTCAGCATTTTCCTTCTTATGTCGGCGAGATGCTACAGTAAGCCCTTACCTCCGCGTCTCCATAAATACCGAGAACTATCTGAAGAGCAGATACGCGGAGTGTTGTAAGCATGAGAATAGCTGTTGACCATGCCGAGGAGGGGAGGGAGCTGTGAGGGCACGTAGGAGTACTAAAATTCCGCGCGATCACACGGTAAATATGATCTCTAGGAGTGTGCCTATGGACAAAGACCGAGAGGAGTGGAGCGTTGATTTTCTGCGGATGGGAAAAACGCGAAGGCGACCGGCAGTATTGTGCATTTCGTCTCTGCGTGTGTATCATTTCTCCGTAAAGCATTTTTGTACGCTAAATATACGCGGTGTTTTCAGTCATCGATTTGAATCGAACTTCGTACTTAAGTGTATCACGTATTATATTTGTGAGTGTTTCGAAGTGGTGCTCGTGTCAAACCAGCGACTCCTGCAGAGCGTCCTCACGTCTCTGTGGTGTTTTGTGCTCGTTTTCTGCCCTCAGTTCGGCAAACACGGCGGCATCACAGTGTGTGTCCGAGACGTCGGAGCTGCGGTGCGCTTAGATCTTGTGAAAAACACCTTCTGCTCGACTGGGGATTGACCGTAGACGAGCACCATCAGCATCATCTCTCTCTCTCTCTCTCTCTCTCTCTCTCTCTCTCTCTCTCTTGGAATGGCCGGTGTGTTCCAGGTATCGTATGAAGTGAGGTAGTTTAATTTCTGTATTTGTGTGACTATGAAGCTGAATACTTTGTAACAATTGTCGTTGTCCTCGAATTATTTATATTAATTTACTTTCTGTGTTTGTGTATTTATGCAAAGATATTTATTATATAACACACTGATATTTAAAGGGCTTTTCCCCCACCTTATGACTGGGGTTTTTTATGCCGGCTAAATATCAGTGTTTAGGTTTATTTATTAATTAAAGATTTTATACGTTTAAAAAACTCCCGTATATTTATTTACAAACATCCACCTTTCCGCCACTTTAATGTTGCTATATATTTATATAAACTTACTCGTTTCATGTAAGAGAGACTTTGTAATTATTATAAATTAAAAACATACACCTTCAGTAAGTCAAAATAATTTTATGAAGGAACTCAAAGAATACCATAACAAAAATCACAATGGAATGCAAGAAATAACAGCGCATTTTAAGAAGAAATTTTATATACTAAATATGGAGAGAATTATTCAAAATTATATTAATCAATGCGAAGTATGTTTAGAACACAAATATGAGAGAAGACCCTATAAGACTGAAAATTATGGCCCCATTATTACTAACAGACCATTTCAACATATACATATAGATATTTTCCACGTGAATAAAGAAAAATTTCTGACTATAATTGACACCTTTTCGAAATACGCTCAAGCTTATCTTTTATCGTACGGATCATCAGTGAAGAAGAAAAGACAAAGACACTGAAGTGTATAAATGAATCAAGAATCGGCGATGCGACACTCTCTGTCGGGATCTGAAGCTGTAAAGACGTGTATATATATTAAATATATATATATATATATATATATATATATATATATATATATATATATATATTTAAAACAGAACTAATATAATTTAGATTTCTGTTAAGTTTTAAAGTGATTAATTCATATTTAAATATATTTATATATAGTAATATCACCATTATATATATATATATAGATTTTAGTTTGTTAAAAACTTAAATGGATGAATTAAAATAACAATAAGTCATTTTCGAATTTATGAATTTACATGTTTATTTATAGATTTTATTTTTTTAATAAAAAACATGCATATTATTGCATATAGAATAACCAACAAAATTGAATTAAATTAATACGCATTATTATATATTTTTTTTTGTCCCTTACATTTTCTGTTTCCCTTTATGCGTGCGAAAATAACTTCCGCGCGTTTTAAGATTTATAATCAAAACTAAAAAAATATCAAAAGCCATCAAATAAATAAGTGTTACATTACTATATATCTCTTTTTTCCCATTCACACTGGACTGTTTTTTTCGCGCTTTAAACATAACTTTCGCCTGTCGTGATAAGGTGCTACCATACGAAACGCATACGGAAAAACGAATTTTCCACAGCTGACGAGAAAAAATAATAAAAATTATTCACAAACTAATAAGTTATAGATAATTATTATAAGTAAAATTCTATTAGGGTTCTAATCATTAATCATTAATTAAATATCATTTAAAATCACTATTCCTATGTAAAGCAATCTCTACTTTGAGAAATGATAAATATTAAATTATTTTAATAGAAAAATCTTGAGATTTACATTCAATTTAAAAAAAACAGGCTCCAATTTGAACTCGTTACAATCCATTACATTTTAAAAATCTAAAAATAATATGACAGACATAATCTACTAAATAGAAAGATCAGAAAATATAACTTATTAATTATTCAATTGGCAACTATGGTTGGATAACTTAGAGGATTTCCAATATTATATATATATATATATATATATATATATATATATATATATATATATATTACTATTTTAGGTTCAGAAATTTGACACTTACTATCAGAACACTAAATTATCGAATAGTAACTAAAAATTGGCAATGCAAATGTATAATTGTTAAATCTAACAACGCGTACAAATGTATGATGCGCTAGAAGTGGGGATGCTTCACAACTATACTCTAAACCATTGAAAACCTTTTAGTTAGTCTCCCTCCACCACTTAATGATAGAGTACGTCTCATGTGTATGACGCGAATTGTACACTTTTCTATATAGTTATATACATAAATAAAGTTTGATTAAACCAAAATTACCTTTGTATATTTTATTATCATCAGTTGATTATATAAAAATAACAGGTTATAGGCCCAGGCTATGCTTGGTATATTAAATAGTAATATATTTATTTTTGGTTTAATAAAAGTACAATACTATTTGGATAAGTGGCATATGCATTGAATAGTCTAAAAATGAATAGTGTCACAAAAATTGAATTATGAAATAAAGAAAATTTTGAAACATGGAAGATGCAGATGGAAGCAGTATTAATAAAAAACGATTCATGGCAGTATGTAAGTGGTGATACAGTTCAACCTGAAAATAGGAGTCAACAACCAACAGCAGATGGTGAATGGCTTAAAAATGACAGGAAAGCTAAATCAAATATAATTTTTGTGTATAAGTCCTAGCGAACTAATGCATCATAGAAATAAAAATGAAATTAACGATATTTTTAATGAAAAAGAAATTATGCTATTTAACAATAAGATGAATCATGAGGATCAAATACTTGAAAATAAAATAGTTGAAAAACGCTTACCAGGTAGACCATCAATAATAAGAACAGGCAGACCAGGTAGACCTAAAAAAAGTTATAGATCAATAACTATATCTGACAGCAATTTAGAAGATCAGCCACACGAACAAACGAGCAATGAAACTGAATACAACAGCCAAGAACAACTAGAACAAATCGATAATGACGAAACAGACGACGACGTATTTGCGGATACAAATGAAGAGGTAAACTATGCTGTTGTTGATTATGTAGATGCATTAAACAGTAAGGATAGCAATCTTTGGCAAGCAGCTACAAATAATGAGGTAAAACAGATTATAAAAAACGATACATGGGAAATTATAGAGAAGCCAGACAAAACTAATATTATTGATTCAAGACTAGTTTTAAGTATTAAAACAGACGCAGAGGAACAAAATAAAAACTAGAAAAGCAAGATTAGTTGCAAGAGGCTTCGGCCAAATTGAAGGCGTTGATTATTTTAATACATTTGCTGCTGTGGTAAGGCTTGAATCATTGCGAATTCTAATGGCACTTTCCGTACAATTTAATCTAAACATTAATCAGTTGGACGTAACGAGCGCATTTCTTAATAGTAAATTAAATGAAAATGTATTCATGAAGCTTCCAAAGTTTTTTGAGCAATCATTACGGGAAATAATTAAAACTGAAAAAGATCAAAATATTATTGTTAAAGCCAAAAGTTTGTTAAATAAAATTAATAAGGGAAATAAAATTTTTTTATTTAAAACAGGTGCTGTATGGTTTAAAAGAATCAAGTAGAGTATGGAACGAAACATTAGATAACATACTTAAAAAACTCAATCTGCAAGCTTCACGAACTGAACCCTGCATGTATCATGATATCAACCAAAGCTATATGATTATAGCTATAATTTATGTAGATGATATACTAATAGCTTACAATGAGATTAAATTAATAGAAATAAAAAAGAAATTAAAAGCTGCATGAGAAATTAAAGATTTAGGCGAGGCAAAATATTGTTTAGGAATTTAAATTATTAAAAAAAAAACGATGAAATTTGTTTGTTTCAAAGAAGACAAATTAATAAAATAATTGAAACCTATAAATTAATTGATGCTAAAATCGCGCAAACACCAGGAGATTCAAATGTACTGTATAACTTAAATAAAAATGAGAGCGAAACTGAAACAAAATTACCTTATAGGGAACTAATAGGTAGTTTAACATACTTGTTTGTTGCAAACAGACCAGATATAATGCATACAGTAGTGTTTCTATCGCAGTTTAATAATAGGTATGGTCAAGAACATTGGGATGCAGCTAAAAAAGTCGTACAATATTTAAAAAATACAATAGATTTTTCTTTAGTTTATAAAAAGGATGATTTTAAATTAGATGGGTTTGTAGACGCAGACTGGGGATCCAATGTTTTAGATCGAAAATCATTTACTGGCTATATATTTAAACTAAACGGTTCAGCTGTTCTCTGTAAAAGGCAAAAGCAAAAAATTGTAGCTATGCCCACTGCAGAAGCTGAGTTCATAGCAATAGCAGAATCTACAAAAGAAATTATTTATTTAAAAAATGTATTGTTTGAGTTTAAATTAAAACCGAATATAATACTATATAATGATAACTAGAGCGCCAATTTACTTGCACATAATAATGCATTCCATGCAAGATCAAAACATATAGATATACGTTACCACTTTATAAGAGATTCATTAAAAAATTAACATTTTTCAATTAAAATATTAACCTTCCGAGGAAATGCTTGTAGATATCTTGACGAAAACATTCAGTAAAAAGAAACATTATTTTTACGTTCATAATATAGGATTTAAAAAAATTATTCTTTGTTAATTAGTATTTTAATTTGTACGTATTGAGGGGGAGTGTTAAATCTAACATCGCGTACAAATGTATGTATATATTACAGGTAACGCGCTAGAAGTGGGAATGCTTTATAACTATACTCTAAACCACTGAAAACCATTTAGTTAGTCTTCCTCGATCACTTAATGATAGAGTACGTTTCATGCGTATGAAGCGAGTAATTGTACACTTTTATATATATTTATATACATAAATAAAGTTTGATTAAACCAAAGTTACCTTTGTATATTTTATTATCATCCGTTGATTATATAAATATAACATTAATACATAGTGCAAAACTCAGGAACTAAATAAAATCCTTTTATCTAATCTTTCGATGTAACAGACATTTTTCAACTGTGTAAGATTTTTCGTATTCAATATAATTTTTTAAATTTAATTTATTATCAAATATGACAACTAAATCCTTGGAATATTCCATCTAAAGTAAATCAAGTGCCTTACTATTGTATACAAAATTCTTATTAATCCTATATAGGGTCATTTTTGTATATTAAAATCTATTTCGTTTCAACATTAGAAAATATTTATTTGCATTTACTAATTTGTTTTTTTCAATACAAAAATACTATATATATACGCGTGCGCGCGCGCACACACACACACACACACACACACACACACACACACACATCGGAAGAGAGAGGGAAAGAGAGAAAGAGAGAGATAGATAATGGATTTTGTGTGCCGAAATAAAGAAAAGAAACACTACACGCATTTCATTTATATATATATATATAAATTGAGAGGGGAGGAAGTTTTTCAGGATCGGACGGCGGTTTCAGGAAAATAATTTTACAAGAACACAGTATAATTTTTTATAACAAAAATATTAATTTATTTGTGAAAAATAAGCCGGTTCCTCTATCTACAGGATTCTGTAACAAATAAATATAAACACAAAAATAATTAATAACGGTAATCTACAGCTAGATCTATATATTTATAGATTACTCTAATATTCGGCGATAATTACCGCACGAATACCCGGTGTTATTTTCCAAGCGGGGAACTAATGAAACGAGACAGGTTGATTTTAAATGGAATAAAAAATAAGGAAAACTTAACTCCGCTGGTCTTTTGAGGAGCGCCTCGCAACCAGGATCAAGAGCTTAGGGGAGAGTTTCTAGTCGGGATAAGTAAACTGCTGGTCTTTTGAGGAGCGCCTCGCAACCAGGATCACGTTTACTTAAGGATAGGTAAAATTATTAACCGTCTGTCTTTTGAGGAGCGCCTCGCAACAGAGATCAAGCTAATAACTTCGGAAAAATAAGTAAATGTAAGGATAAGTAAACTGCTGGTCTTTTGAGGAACGCCTCGCAACCAGGATCATGTTTACTTAGGAAAAGTAAAATTATTAACCGTCTGTCTTTTGAGGAGCGCCTCGCAACAGAGATCAAGCTAATAACTTCGGAAAAATAAGTAAATGTAAGGATAAGTAAACTGCTGGTCTTTTGAGGAACGCCTCGCAACCAGGATCATGTTTACTTAGGAAAAGTAAAATTATTAACCGTCTATCTTTTGAGGAGCGCCTCGCAACAGAGATCAAGTTAATAATTTCGGAGAGGATTTTTAAATATCAGGATTAATTCGAGCTCTGGAAAGATTCTAGCTCCGGGAGGAGTTCGTGTGAAACAACTTCGGGACAGTTGGTTCACCAGGCGAACTGTCGATTTTGCCTTTTGCAGGCCCTTTTATAATAAAATAATCGGATAATTCCGTCGCCGCTCGTTTACTTTCGGACGAGGCGCCGAATTATAATAATTATATTAACAATAATAATAATTACAATAATAATAATAATCAATAATAATTCTAATAATTATTGCTTTATATTTTGTTATTATTTGCAGCCGGTGTGCTGCGCACAGTAATAATATACATGTATACAAGTTTAAACATTTATATACATATATTTATATATCATGCGTACATTAAGTCGTTTGTATTAATTAATTTAATTAAATACAGCGGGTGCATTCGTTTTCGGACACCCGTTGTATATACTGGAATTCGCGCGTTCGCTACATACGTTGCGGCTCAGGCTGTTTAGTGAGAGCGTGCAGTAGTGTGCGTGCGGCACGTATTAGAGGGGATAGCGGCCGCCGGTCTAATACATTGAACGCGCTCTCTCTTGCCGCGCGCAGTGTATCCCCTCTACGGCATACTCTATACTTAACTTAGTGGTAGAGAGAGACTAGATATCGCGTTCTCTCTCTACTTGTTCGAGTTTCGGCAGTTGCGACGACTACCTTCTCCAGTAGTCGTCGCGACCTTTGCCCGGTTTTCGGTATTTATTCGGTGTATACGCGAGTTTTAATTTTATAATTGTAGAAATAATATATTTAATATATTATTTCTAATGATATTCGATATTATTTCTTGTGGCGTTTATACATCTAAGTCCGTGTATGTATGTAAAATACATCCACCAAATTAGACGTAGCACCATCTTAAGTATTTAAATTTTAATGCGTATAATAAATTCTCTGTTCGAAATGAATTTGCGCGGCCATGTTTTTGGCCGTCGCAAGCTTCCTCATTTGACGTATGACAGAATTAATGCACGTATTTCTTATATATATATACGTATATGCGCGTAGTTGTTTTCTCTTTCAGTTTGTCCTTTACTTCCCCTACTTCCCCTCTTGGGCATCGTGCCTGCCTGCCACATTTCCCTTCCCCTTAAAAACAGCCTGTACTCGCGCCCGCGGTTTCTCCTTAATTGTCTTTAGATGTGTTATTTCTATTATTTTCTATTCGAACATTTTTCAGCAGTGCACTGCAATTACCGATAATCGACATCGCAGACGGACCTTGTTCGGGCACTTACATAGTAGGCTGTGGCACCAATTTGGAAACATTGATTTACATGGGCCCTGGCAATCTCGGTTCATCTCTGATAGGATTCTGTAAGACAAGGTTCAAATAGAAAAATATAATACGTGTGTCGGCAGTCCAAGCGGCGATGAGTGTTTTGACCGTCAAGGGGGGGGGGGCAAACGCGATGTAGTAGTTGGTGTAGCAGCTGCAGTGTCTTAAAAGGGAGAGGAGGGAACATTAAGAAATGAAGCATACGAGCTTAAACATATTTTAAAAAAATACGAGTATGACGTAGATTTTAATGTTAACGTAGTTGATCAACCCATGTCTGTGATACTACATGCTAAATATAATTCATTAATCACATACATTATTCCTAGTTTCCTTCACATTCAAACAACTTACTATTCATTTATATTTATTATAATCTACTTTGTATTGTTACTTATTGATATTTTAAACAATTCGTGTAATTTTCGTGCAATATAGTCATTTTATGTATAAACTAATAATGAAATGATTCTGTCTGTTTATTTATAATATTACAGTGATTGTGGATATAACCTCACTTATGATAAAATGATCTATTGAAGAAATTGTTAAAAATAGATTATCGAATTACTTATGTGTATTATAGAGTAATTGTAATAATTTATTCAATACTCAAAATTATAGTATAAAATTTGAAAGACTATATAATAAATCTTTTATGGGATTAAATATATATTATTTAATATATGTAATTGCATACAGAGATATTTCGAAAAACTGATAATAATTCTAGATAGATAGATTACGTATATATTTTGAATCGCTTGATTATAAATATTATAGAAATTGATGACAAAAAAGGTTTTACATTAATAAATATTTTTTTATTGGTGTTACAGTCCAATCAATTCAATCTAAAAATAAAATAAAAATAAAAACAAAAAATAAACATAAAAATAAATAAAAAAATAAAATAAAAATTAAAAAAAAAATTAAATCAGTCCCTGATGAGGAGCCGTAGCGAGCTCGAAACGTTGGACAAGTCTTTAATTAGGTAAGGGTGTTGGGGACAGTCAGACTGCATTTTGCTAACAAAGAATTTTTTCAGCTAATATTTTATTTTCAGATTAGTCTACGGGGGTGAATGTAAACAAGGACAGTTTGACTGTCATTATAATTTTAATTTAATTTTTAATTTAATTTTTATTTTTAATATTTATTTTATTTTTTTTATTTATTTTGATTTTATTTTTATTTTTATTTTTATTTTATTTTTAGATTGAATTGATTGGACTGTAAGACCAATAAAAAAATATTTATTAATTTGTATATGGGCAATCGACAAAAGTACAATTCAATTGTTTTAAAAAAGGTTTTAGAATAAATTGAATAAAAAATTATAGATCAGATCAAAATATAACACTTATTTTCCATGAACTTTTTCTCTAAAAGAAAAAAATAAAACCGAATAGAAAAAAATGGAGTCAAAAAGAAATTGCATGAAAAAATTTGGTGAAAAAAAATTTGTGAAATAAACAAAAATTTGATACAAATCAAACCAATTTAAAAAACATAAGACACAATCCAGAAAAAATCAGTTCAAAAAAATAAAAAACTAAGTTGAAATAAAATTATTTTATTTATTTTATTTTAGCATTGTATTGCAAGAATTTCATTTTGTACTTTTGATAGATACTGTTATATGTATGTTTAATATTGGAGACAATTAATGGATTTTCTCTTGTTCCTACGCGTTATTTACTAAAATATAATATAAGCATTAAATATTAAAATTAAAATTTTGAATCTAATTAAACAATATCCATTTTAGACTAAAATCATAAGAATCAATTTGAAATTTCTACAATAGAAGAAAGGAAAGTGTTGATATTCTGCAGAATCAAAAATTCGTCTGCATTATGAAGCTGGCATGGGAGTTTGGATATGAATTACTTTCTGATGCTCGTGCGCATATTAGATATGTTTTGGCTTAGCCTCTGTAATGATATAATTGAAAATAGCAACGTCGCATTGGACAAAAGCATTTAACTATATATATATATTGTCTATGATTTGGCATACAGAACCATTTTATAAGAGAAGGAGAAGATAAGACAGAGATAGAGAGGGACAGATTTTTCCACGTGAGAGAAAATAAAATTTACAAAAATCAAACGATATCGATAAGGTTTCAGAGTAGTGTCAAAGAACAGTGTTGAAGAACAAAAAGGGTTATACCGACTAACGTCATACCTTATTTAGGATACGAACCCCACAGTTGGATACGAACATTCGTTTGAGATGGCCTGGTATTAATACTTTAAGCGGACTAATTTGAGTTGATGTTCGTAATTCAAGACGCCACCTAGTGGCCGCTGGTGGACCTGATTTTTAAAACCATTAATTTAATTTATTGATGAAAGTATAATGATTTTCAATAAAAACATCGCCTATGTCCTTCCCACGATAATATAGAATCTATATGTCAAATTTCAGAACAATCGGTTCAATAGTTTTTTCGGTTATCGTGTATAAACAAAAATACGCTTTGTTTTTATAAATTAGTATGAAGTATGATATGATATGATATGATATGATATATATATATATGCACAAGTATATACGAAGTCAAGTGCAAAAATATATGTATTTATTTCAATGTTGTTTCCAAGTATTCGGTTCTATCTTGTGTCGACTATTACTTGGTATCTTCTGTCCTTCATTTCTTAATATTCCCTCCTTTCCCCCTTATGACACTGCAGCTGCTACACCAACTACTACATTACGTTTGCCCCCCCCCCCTTGACGGTCAAAACACTTATCGCTGCTTGCACTGCCTGCACACGTATTATATTTTTCTATTCGAACCTTGTCTTACAGAATCCTATCAGAGATGAACCGAGATTGCCAGGGCCAATGTAAATCAATGTTTCCAAATTGGTGCCGCAGCCTACTATGTAAGTGCTCGATTATCGGTAATTGAAGTGCACTGCTGAAAAATGTTCGAATAGAAAATAATAGAAATGACACATCTAAAGGCAATTAAGGAAAAACGGCGGGCGCGAATACAGGCTGTTTTTAAGGGGAAGGGCAATGTGTCAGGCAGGCACGATGCCCAAGAGGGGAAGTAGGGGAAGTAAAGGACCGAGTAAAAGAGAAAACCACTACGCGTACATACGTATATATATATATATATATATATATATATATATATATATATATATATATAAGAAATGCGTGCATTAATTCTGTCGTACGTCAAATGAGGAAGGTCAGCACGTCAAAATGTAGAATGTTGAAATTTGAACATCAGAGATTTATTATTTAGATAAACGGATTTTATTTAGTTCCTCATTTTTGCACTATGTATTATACATTTACATTACCAATTTTTCATTACTATTCGATAATTTAGTGTTTTTATAGTAAGTGTCAAATTTCTGAACTTAAAATAGTAATATATATATATATATATATATATATATATATATATATATATATATATAATATTGGAAATTCTTTAAGTTATCCAACCATAATTACCAGTTGCATTATTACTAAGTTATATTTTCCGATCTTTCTATTTAGTAGATTATGTTTGTCATATTATTTTTAGATTTTTAAAATGTAATGGAATGTAACGAGTTCAAATTGCAGCCTGTTTTTTTAAATTGAATGTAAGTCTCAAGATTTTTCTATTAAAATAATTTAATATATATCATTTCTCAAAGTAGAGATTGCTTTAAATAGGAATAGTAATTTTAAATGATATTTAATTAATGATTAATGATTACAACCCTAATAGAATTTTACTTAAAATAATTATCTATAACTTATTAGTTTATGAATAATTTTTATTATTTTTTCTCGTCGCCTGTGGAAAATTCGTTTTTCCGTATGCGTTTCGTATGGTAGCACCTTATCACGACAGGCGAAAGTTATGTTTAAAGCACGAAAAAAAAAACAGTCGAGTGTGAATTGGAGAAAAAGAGATATATAGTAACGCAACATTTATTTATTGGATGACTTTTGAAATTTTCTTAGTTTTGATTATAAATCTTAAAGAACGCGCGGAAGTTATTTTTGCACGCATAAAGGGAAACAGAAAATGTAGGGGACAAAAAAAAATATATAGTAATGCGTATTAATTTAATTCAATTTTGTTGGTTATTCTATATGCAATAATATGCATGTTTTTTATTAAAAAAAGAAAATGTATAAATAAACATGTAAATTCATAAATTCGAAAATGACTTATTGTTATTTTAATTCATCCATTTAAGTTTTTAACAAACTAAAATCTATATATATATATATATATATATATATATATATATATATATATATATTTAAAACAGAACTAATATAATTTAGATTTCTGTCAAGTTTTAAAGTGATTAATTCATATTTAAATATATTTATATATAGTAATATCACATATATAATAAAATCTCATATATAATAATATATGAGAATTCATATTAATAGTCAAATTATAATAGTTTTCACATTGTCAAAATATTTTACAAAATTTATTTTAGGTTGATATATATATATATATATATATATATATATATATATATATATCAGGATAGGCCTAAATTATAATCAGATTTTTGCTATAACTAGAGCGTAATCAATCTAAGAAAGAATTAATTTTATTTTTCATTCAAATTTCAATTTTATGAAAATATATATATATATATATATATATAAGAAATGCGTGTAGTGTTTGTTTTCTTTATTTCGGCACCCCATTCTCTACCTCTCTCCCTCTGCGCACGCGCGAGTTAAATAACTATATTTTGAGAACCCGTATTTATAGTCCGAAGTTTACGAACGAATACGCGAGATACACAAAATATTGATAAGGGAAAGTAAAGTAATTGAACGAGAGGAGTGAATTGAAGTACTTTTTATTTACACGTCTTTACAGCTTCAGATTCCGACAGAGAAGGTCACATCAGTCAAATTAATAGTTTTCACATTGTCAAAATAGTTTACAAAATTTATTTTAGGTTGATTACTATATATATATGTATATATATATCAGGATAGGCCTGAATTATAATCAGATGTTTGCTAGAACTAGCGCGTAATCAATCTAAGAAAGAATTAATTTTATGTTTCATTCAATTTGCAATATTAAGAATATTATATATATATATATATATATATATATATATATATATATATAAAAGAAATGTGTGTAATGTTTCTTTTCTTTATTTCGGCACCCCATTCTCTCTCTCTCTCCTTCTCCGACGCGCGCGCGCGCGCGCGTATGTGTGTGTGTATGTGAATACATTTTTTTTTCGATTTTTTGCAGCAGCGATTTTTACATCCTCAATATACTCAATGCATATAATGCATATACTCAATGCAGGTATGTTCGTATACATTTTTTTCGATAAATACTGCTTATAGAGACAAATTAAATAGAATAAAAAATATGTATTTTAATGAGATGTACAACGGTTTTTTCAAATATATTTTTTGTAAATTTTAATATTTCCGGAGATACAACCAAAAGATTCTTTGTTTAAAGTTTTTAATTTGAGAATTAAATTTACATCAAACGCCACTACGATAATTTCAATCAGCATCTAAATACAATCGACAAATCGATTATGTTCGTTTTTCGGAAGTTCATCCGCGATCTCTGTTAGACTCACATAGCAATTTTTATTACAGCGAGCTTACTGCGAGCAAGCATTTAGATTGTCGCATGATCGCAACAGCCTTGGAGCAAGGCTTGATTTTGTTATCAAAAAATTTTCGCGACATTTACATCTCAAGCATGCACTATTAAAAAAAATTTTTTTTAATTCATCTTGAAACCATCGAAACGTATTATACTGCTATATTTTGTAATATATATAGGGAAAGCTGGGGTGTGTTGGACACCCGTTTTTTCATTCATATTTAAAAAAATTCTGTATAATTTTTTAGATCAAAAACTACACCTATTGAAAGTTGAGTTTTTAAAGATTTATTTTATAAAATTTTAATTTTTAATAACAATTATTTGTTTCAAAACAATAAAAAATATGAAATTAAAAAATCGGGGCATGGCGGGCACAAATGGTTTTTCATCGAGACACGATAGGCACGAATGATTCAGTGAAAAGAAAACAAATTTTTAATTATATACTTATATTAATTTCCAAATGTAAATATTAACAATCTGAAAACAGAAGAATAACAAAAATGTAATTATAAATGATAATAAGAATGTCAATAATAAAATCTCGGAATCTTCTGGATTTATAAATAATTAACATTAACATTTTGAACTGCAATAGCTGGATTCGTTATTTCATATTCCGTATCATTGGATATATTCAAATCAGAAAAATATTAAAAATAAAAAATAAAAAACACACAATATGTATTATTTTATACGAGAAGGAACATCTATGCATGAGAAAAATTATTTAAAGAATGAAGAGTTTTCAAAAACAAGAAATTGTAGGCTTTTTTGTCGTATTCACATGTTGTGGATGCAGGTAATATTATAAAAATGTGTGTCAAATATACTCCGCCTTTGGGTGCGGATCATGCCCCGCTCAACAACTTTTTCTAATTTGTCAATAATTGTACATTTTGCAACAATATTAGAAAATTAAAAATATATGAATCGATAGAAAAAATCCTCAGCTTTCTAACGGTATTAATTTCATATATTAAAAATGTAATTTTCTTGTCGAATTTGGTGTTTTGAAGGGTAGCTATAAATGAAGGATACCAACAAATTTTTGAGCACATTTTCAAAATTTATTAATAACTGAATTAAAATAATATATTTCATTAACATTTTTTGGTATACAAAAAATTTACATTATTCTTAACAATTTCATACATGGTTTAGTAATTAAAATTTATTTTAAAGAATAAAAATTATATGCCCAACTGACCCACCAACCCACCCTCCCACTCCTGAGAGAGAGAGAGAGAGAGAGAGAGGTAGATAACTGTTTCTTTCTCTCTCCTTTAGGCTTGAAAAATGGTATTTATATAATTAATAAATAATTTATATATATTAAAAAAAATTGATTGATAGGTAAGTAATCAATGCATAAAATTGGCCAAAACAAGTATCTGACAATCAAGGATTCACCACATCATTCAGATAATCAAACAAGAATTTTTTATATTATTGATTATAACAATGAATGTTTAATTACTATATTTTGTTATAAAGTCTTGGATTTTCAGTGCCGAAATAGAGAAAAGGATTACTATATGCAATTCTTATATTATATATATATATATATATATATATGTATATATATATATACACATGCGTGCGCGCGCGCGTGTGTGTGTGTGCAGTGTTCTTTAACTTAAAACTGATGTTCAAATTTAGATCTCCTGATTGTGATGTATTGTAACGTGTGTGTGTATGTGTGTGTGTCTGTGTGTGTGCGCGTGCGTGTGCGTGTGCGTGCGCACGTATAAATAGTATTAATAATTAATCTGTCGATATTTACTATATATATGTAGAGAGAGAGAGAGAGAGAGAGAGAGAGAGAGAGAGAGAGAGAGAGAAAGGATTTTGGTGACAGTTGAAGACGGTCCGAACTTGCCGAAATAGAGAAAAGAATTAGTTGCACATTTTATATATATGTAGACGTATATACGGGCAGTTGTTTTCTCTTTCGCTTGGTCCTTCACTTCCTCGACTTCCCCTCTTCGGCCTCGTATCTGCCTGCCACCTTGCTTCTCCCCTTCACAAAAGCATGTACATGCGCCCGCTGTTTCTCCTTTTTTGCTTTGATGCATTAATTATATATTAATGCGCTTTCTATTCGGACATTTTTCAGCAGTGTGCTACATTTATCGATAGTCGACATTGCAAACGGACCTCACGCGGCCGCAAAATATGGCGCTGACATGGAACCAACATCGCCTATGTCTCTGGCAATCTCTATTCATCTTTGATCCTATTATTATCGATGCTAAACGGACCTTGCTCGCGGTGCTGCCGCAGCAAGCAAGAACGGCATTTTTAGAACCTTTCGTTGACATGGGGTCTATCATCTATCAATCTTTATTCATCTCTGCTAACATGGGCATCGGCGATCTCCCTTTATTATCTCTGATTAGGAGATTTTTGGTACAGAAACATATTTTGCCATTATTTCTTTTGTTCGAACACAAAAAAGCATAGCCTATGAAGTTAATATAACATATAAAAACAAAATCATAATTTGTCGTCACAAATTATGTTCAATATGATTTAACATATACAACCATTTTATAAGAGAAGACGGAAAAAGGGAGAGAAAGACAGATTTTCCCATATAAGAAAAAAATGAAATTTTCAAAAATCAAAAGATATTCATAAGGTGTGAGAGTAGTGTCAGATTAACCGGAAGAACAAAAAGGACAATACTGACTAATGTCCAACCTTCTTTAGGATATGAATCCCACAGTTGGACACAAAATTTCTTTTGAGCTGGCCTGGTATTAATACTTTAAGCGGACTACTTTGAGTTGATATTTGTGATTCAAGACGCCACCTACTGGCTGCTGGTGAAACTGACTGCTAAGACCATTAACTCAATTGATTCATGAAAGTAAAATGATTTTCAATAAAAAACATAGCTTATGTCCTTCCAAAAATAATAAAGAATCTATATGTCAAATTTCAGCGCAATCCGTTCACTAGTTTTTTTGGTTATCGTGTACATACGAAAACACGCATTTTCTTTATAAATTAGTATGATATGATATGATATGATTTATTTTTTACAATCAGCATTATATAAAAAAAAATTCGAAGGTATCTGTGGTTCATATAATCTTAGAGTTTTTCAGGGGATCCCAAAATGGAGATACTGAACATTTTTCCAGGATATTTTTTTTTTGGATTAACTTACAGTCACATCATAAATTTTTTTGCTCATTGAATGGACATATTTGCATATCGACTCTGTACCGATATACTTGACTTTTCTGCACGTCGATTTGAGCTGCTATTGCAGTGTCTATAGCATAGGCTTATATATTAGACCCTACGCTCTGAGAACAGAGTTGAACCATAAATCAGAGGGAGAGAGTAATATGGGAAGTTGTGCCGTTTCATTGTTCGCTTTACATGGGAAAAGCTTATCAAAAATTAGCCGGATATGGTAGATCAGATTTGTCTGGTAGACTTTCTTGTAAATCTCTCGATGGTTCTGCGTGCAACACAGAGAGAGAGAGAGAGAGAGAGAGAGAGAGATAGAGAGAGAGAGAGAGAGAGAGAGAGAGAGAGAGAGAGAGAGAGAGAGAGAGAGAGAGAGAGATGGAGAGAGGGAGAGAGAGATGGAGAGAGGGAGAGAAAAAAGCAAAAGCCAAAGCGAGTAGGGGAGCAGAGATTTTACTTTTCCTTCTCTCCACGCTTACTGCCTACTCCTACTCTCTTTTCTTCACAGACATGCATTTGAACGAGTAGCCTCACAGGGTGTCGCCGCCTTTGAGGCTAATTCTGTTCCGAGGTCCTGCCGTGTAATTTGTCACGATTTTAGCGGAGTTTCCACTCCTTCTTTCTAACCCCCATATTTTATATATACGGATTCCAGTATATATATATATCTGTATAAGGTTTATATGACATACATTGCTTGTATATCTATATATATATTTGATCGCGACAGTCGCGCTTACTAGTGGTTGGGTAACCCAAATATGAAAAGTTACCTCAAGATTAGATCCAACGTTTTGTACTGAAGTGTTCTTCTATAAGCGTTTATCTTCTTTACTTATAGCATTTTAGTTCACTGATAGTATAAGCTGTTCCTGTTTTATTGCACCCGAATGCTAGTTTATTATCATGCCGTCTCCCATGCGTGGGCCGATGGCAGTTGATCGCAATCGTACGAAGCGGTCAGTACCACAATTTGGCCACAAGAGGCCCTCGTTTTCAGTCGAAATTTTTTACTGCTATCTCGTCAATAAGCGTCGGCGATATTCCTCTATTATCTCTTATAAAAGTATATTTATGCATGTCCTCACTAAGTTTTTAAATGATTTCTAATAATAATGTGTGACCTTGTAATATTTTTATGGTCATAAATATATATATATATATATATATATATATATATATATATATATATATACATACTCACATATATTTTAACTTTTTGGATTGCGAAAATATAAAAGATTTTAATTAATTAATAATGGATATCAAAATATTTCTTCATTTCTTTAAAATGATAACATTTACTTAACAAATGGAATGAATATTAAGTAAGATTTTTAAATTATATTATTCATTATATAATTCAAAAGTCATAATAGAAGTTAAGATTATCATAAGGAAAAATATTATGGACATCCTTTTGTTAACAATGACACCATTGATTATGGATGTATCTCCGTTATATTGGAATTATTCAAATCCTGTTAATATAGAAAATTTTAAAATGGATAGTAACTTCTTTTGGTTACTTTGTTCATTGGTATTAGCGACTTCTTGGGTTATTTACATTTTCTATTATAATAGTCGTGTGATTGGATATATTTTGACAAAATTGTTGAATCGAATTATAAGTAAAACTTCATTTATTAAAATTGGTAGGTATTCAAATTGAATTAAAAGATTATATTTCCTAACTAACATAATTATAAAATTTGTTTTAGGTTCTCTATCCTTCAATGCACTTAGTGGAAAAATAATGTTCAGAGATATAGCTTATGTTACAACGGATTATACAGTGAGAGTTCAAGATGGTTACTTAATATTTAGATGGTGGTGTAGTTATAATCCAAAAAGTGTTTCTGAAGGTATTCATCAATTATACACAATGAATTATTTATAAAATACGTTTAATTTACATTAACTATAATTTACATAAAACTTTTTTATAGATTTATCACATTCTGATACCCGTTTATCCATTATGTTAAATGGATTTGAACTACATTTTTATAATCGTTGCAAACTATATGAACAATTAGAAAACAATTTTTTTCTTACATCACAAATGTTTTCAGAAGAGATAGCTAACACTATTGCTAATGAGTTTGATAATAGATTTTCAAAAAATATATTTAAAAACACCATGCATTCCGGAACTAATGCTATAGATGTTTCGAAACATGTTGATAACATAAGAAAGAAAGATACATATGTAATTGCTAGAACATGGAGAGATTTAATACCAGTTATAAAATTAGATATTTGTACAGTAAGAGCATCTACGAATATTTCTATGAATATCTTTATAAATAATTACATATTTTTAATAGAATTGTTATTTAATAATATTTAATTATAATTGTGTCCGTTCAATATAGTTATATAATTTAATTATTGTAATTTAATTGGAAATTTAGTGGTTGTCTTAATCATAGTATTTCACAAAAAAATTTAGTCTTAGATTGTTTCTAAAATGAAAATTAGTAGCATAATTAGAAAATAAAGGGAGCTATCTATAAATTCTGTAACGCTAAAGGAAGTATATTAGAGAACACACTAAGCGCGTGTTTCAGCCAATCAGGCGACGGAGAGGGTAAGTATCTAACGTGCATGCGCCATTTATTGGTATATCGTTTGGCATCTTTGATTCGAAATATCATCTTTTGGAGGTAGAGACAACGAAGATAGACATGGATAGAAGCGTAAAGCCCATATAAAAAGTGTCACAACCATGAGGTAAGTTATTACACTATTTGTGACATACAGATGGCACAACCATTTCGAACTACGTTGGTAATATTTTTTTGCGCACTTGCAGTCCCTGTTTTACCAGGTCACATATGAACGTCAATTACAGATTTTTACTAACTGTACTTCAGCATATAATATATTTACTTGCTGAAGTGTAGTAAGTAACGAACTGTAATTCTTCACTAAAAATACTTCAGGATTACTTGATGAAGTGCAATTAGTTCAAGACTGTAATTCTCGTTGCCATGTGAAGTTGTAAAACAGTGACTGATAATGTGCAAAAAATGATTACCATCGTGATTCAAAACGGTTCTGCCATGTGATGTCGGGATAGTAACTTACCCCGCGATTATGATACTTTTTATATGGGCTTTACGCGTCTATACATGTCTATCTTTGTGGGTAGAGATGGGTGAAAATTCCGCTCAATTCATGTCGAATTACATGGCAGGGCTTTACGCATGCATTGGCTCCAATGTGGCAACGCCCTATAAGGTTTCTAGTTAAATAAACTGCTGCAGACGCGGCTATAAACGATAGCGAGTGAGGGAGTGCAGGGAGAGTAGAGAAAGAGAGAGAGAGCGAGAGGGGGTGTGGGAGGGAGGAGGAAGTTAAATGAGTGAATACAAAAATAAGTGGCAAAAAAAGAATGTGTGTTGATGAAAAATATGGGGTATTGTCGGTGAATCCAGTAAGGTAAAATCAGACACTTACTCGGATAATGAGACTATGAGACTGAGAGAAAAGAAAACAAAAATATTTTGATTTAAAAGTACTTAGTTTTTAGTTCTTTTTAATACATGACCACTGCTGGATATTATTGGGAGAGAGAGGGAGAGAGAGAGAGAGAGAGAGAGAGAGAGAGAGAGAGAGAGAGAGAGAGAGAGAGAGAGAGAGAGAGAGAGAGAGCGAGAGAGAAATAGAATGTAATGCGTAGAACTCTATGTGAACCTCATATACTTTTGAATAGATAAGTAGAGCGTGAACTTCTTGAATAGATGAGTAGAGTGGCGTAGTGGATCTGGTTTAACTTGTACAAGAGTAGTGAAATGTTGAAGTGCAGCAGGAAGCCGAACACTGTGACCAAAAACAGGCTCTTTTAAGGTATCCGAATCCTTAAAAGAAGCGAAGATATATTAGGTTGTCAAATATCTCCCTTCCGACTTTTTGCTCTTCATTCAATGCTTTATAATAAGTGTTACAGTGGTCGGATTTACTTCAAATATGCGCCGTTTTGTTCGATAATCTGTTTCCATCTAGACGGCAACTTCATAATACCCCACTCGTAGAAACCCCTCTTCTTATTTGCGAAGAACTCGGACAGCCACTTTTCACAAGATTCTTGAGTCCAACTTTAAACCACCAAGGGCGTTCGATATGGACAGGAACAGCTGGTAATCACTTGGCGCTAAGTCCGGGCTATATGGTTGATGCGATAAAACCTCTCATCTGAACTCCCGTAGATTCTGACGACTCATCAACGAAGTGTGTGGTCTGGCGTTGTCCTGGTGGAACACTATACCCTTCTTGTTGGTACATTGTGAACGCTTCTAGACGATAGCCTGCTTCAAGTGGTCCAGTTTGTCACAGTAGAATTAACTGTCTAGCCATATGGGAGCAGCTCATGGTGTATGATTTTCTTCAATCCCACCAAACACACAGCAAAATCTTCCTGGCCGTCAATCCCGGCTTCGCCACTGTTTGGGACGGTCCACCGGCCTGGGACCACGACCGTTATCGCTCGATATTGTCGTATGTGATTCATTTTTCGTCGCCAATCACCATCCACTTAAAAAATGGGTCGAGTTCGTTCCGTTTCAGCAGCACATCGCAGCCGTTGATTCGATCTAGCAGGTTTTTTGCGTCAAATCATGCGGCACCCAAATGTCAAGCTTTTTTTTTTGTATCCAGCCTTCTGCAGATGATTTAAAAAGGGAGATTTTTGACAACCTAATATATAACCGATAATCACTCCGAATATAATATAGAATATATATTTCGAATTTCAAAGCAATTATACGCCAGAACGTTGGGAGAAGTGTATCTTTCTAAAAGCGAACTATGTTAAAAAAACAGTTATGCAATTGAGCCTAGCATTGAAGATCAAACGTCCTCAATATCCAAAAGGTACGATAAAGTCATTTTTCAGCATGACAAGGCTCGGCCTTGTCATGACATTTCTCCTTTAGACTACCACCTATTCCAGTCGATGACTCATGGTCCGGCTGAGCAGCACTTCACTTCTTACGAGGAATTGAAGAAATGTGTAGATTCGTGGATTACCTTAAAAGACGAGCAATTTTTAGACACGGCATCCACTTTCAATATTTTGAATGACATTATTTGTACCTTTTTTAACCAATAAATTTTTATTTTTTTAGAAAAATTCGGCGGAAACTTATTTGTACACCCAATATCTTATAGTATATATGATTACGACTTGTGTTTGTAATGGCATCGGTAGGATAAATTATTTAAGGCCGTTGGCAATTACATTACATTGTACTGGTGAGTTAAAGCGTATTTATCAGCCGTGACAAGATTAAGAGTCCTTGTGGAAATCGACGCCTGCGCCGATTTCCGAGTAGCTTCCGAGCGGCGACTGCTCAGCGGCTGCCGTTTGCGGTAAGGGCGGTCTCCGTGCCCAAGACGTTGCGGTCGCAACGCAGCATAGGAGGGATTGTGGAGCCTCCTCCCACCTGAGACCTCATTTCATTGTTATGCGCTTATGGTTAATGTATAATGGCAAGAGCTCTCGTAGTTAAAGTGACCTTTTGCGTAATCTTTAAGTCGCCTTTTGTATATGTAAATCTTGTTTGTTTTATTAATTAATTATTTCATTATTTAATTTTAATCAAGGCTTTTTCCTCCATTCATTGAGTGGGTTTTTTATGCCAATAATTTTTAAATAAATTCATTATTTTGTCTAATAAAAAAGGGTTGCGGTTTTTTCTTTCACCATATTTAGATACACATTCCATCCCTAACCGAACCTTATCCTTATCAAAAGAGTCCCATGATGAATGGATACAACATCGCGCTGTCTTTGCTTGCTAGGCAAAAAAAGAAGAGTTTTCTGTGACGTATTGTAACTAATGATGATAAGTGAATCTACTATGGCAATCCGAAGCGCAAAATGTCATGGGTGGACCCAGACCAATCGTCCACATCGATACTAAAACGGAACATCCACGGCCAAAACGTAATGTTGTACATTTGGTGGGGTCAACAAGGTGTGCTGCACTACGAGCTGCTAAAAGCAAATAAAACCGTCACTGCCGAGGTCTACACCGCTAACTGAATGATTTGCATCAGAAATTAATTGAATATAGATCAGCAATCGCGAGCAATAGGCGAGAGGTCATTCTCTAGTGAATTCTATGCATTATTGGACGAAAACTGAGCTCAAACATCGAAAGAACTCGATAATAATTTATGAGTCAGTGACAGAGTAGTTGAGCAAGTCATTCTCTTGCATGATAACGCTCGGCCACATGTTGCGAAAGCCGTCAAAACTCCTTGTTGGAGCTCGAACGGGAAGTGTTGCCGCTTCCAGCGTACTCGCTAAACATAGCGGCTTCTGATTACCACCTACTCATATCGATGCAGCACGACCTCGTTGATACGCACTTCCGACATGTTAAAGAAGTGCGAGAATTTGTGGATGATTTATCGCCTCGATACCGCCATCGTTTTTTCGTCACGGTATCGCCATATTTCCAGAAGAATTGGTAAAAGTAGTAGAAAATGATGGACAATATTTTGATGAAGCTAACGAGTTATCAGTTTCCATCATAAATGTTCTTTTTCCGTTAAAAAAGGTCGGAAACTAAGTTCGCCTCCTATTAGTTTTATAAATATGGTAAAACTTTAAAACCATGTAAGAATTAAATTTTGGTACATAAGTTACAATGTCAACATGTAATTAACAATTACAAGTTTGATTCTTACAACTACAATTATTGTTAACAAATTCACTTTGACAAAATTTACTCGTAAAAACAAAAAATTGCTTTTAAAAAAAGTTCTAACATTATAGTAAATTACAGATCACATATGTAATCAGAATCTTAACAAAGATATATACAAATTTTATTGAAAATCAGGTTAGTCGACGAATTCAAAATTTGGCAGCTCTTTGCGGTAAGAGATATTCTTAACTTTTGTTGTTTGATGCTTGCCAGTTTTCATTACAATTACCGCAGGTTTTAAAACGTTCAGCTATTTGCTAGCCACCGCAAGGATGTATATATATATTTATACATGTGGCTATAAATTTTTTTTTGTTTGATGCCAGTATAAGCTATTCATCTTTTATTGCACCCCGTTGCCAGCCTATTGTCTGGCAAGGCCTTTCCTCACACGCACCGAAAAGAGTTGCTGTTAAACATTTGTCATCAAGTGCATCAACGATTTTCACCGCAGTTCGCGTACATTTATCTATATATTTATAAGTCTTTTGTAATACATGAGCTTGTTTCGGCAGGGAAATGGGCTCTGGTTCATCTTACCTCAGCACATTGGATGCTCAATTCACTCTTGAGATGAGTCCTGCCACTCCACGCGCACGTATTCTTTAGATTTGTTTTAGTCCATCAATTATCGTTTCTGGTTCATCATACCTTTGCCGTTTAGTTAACCCAGATTTGAGATCGTAAAACACTTGCTTTTCTGCTCTCTCAACTACAGCTGATTCAAACACGCCAGCCTTTGTTAAGAGGGAATATTATTTAAGTAAAAGTAAAATTTAAATCGTTTAAATTATTAAATATTTTTATCAGTCTTACTTATAATATAATATATAATTAATAATATAATATATACTATAATATAATATATAATATATTAGGAGTGTGAATAAGTCTTTCCCGTTTTTTGTAAGAGATGGCGCCACCAATACTGTGCGAGTATTCAATGGTTACATATGTCATAATCAAAGTTTATTCATATGTCAACAATTCCATACTAACACATTAGTTAAAATTTTTTCGCATCATAAATTTTTGATATCGTGAAAATGTCGAAATTTGAGCCGATTTGACGTCATTTGCGGGAAGTTTCACTTTATTGGTTCAATTTGAAGAAATCTGCCGCCGAGACGCATCGATTGCTTCAGGAGGCTTATGGAGAAGGTTGTGTCGATGATTCAAGTGTTTGCGGATGGTTTCGACGCTTCAAAAGCGGTGATTTTGACGTAGAAGACAAGGAGCGTACCGGGCGGCCGCAAATCTTTGAAGATCGAGAATTGGCGACTTTGCTTGATGAAGATTCTTGTCAAACGCAAGAAGAACTTGTTGAAGCATTGGGAGTTGACCGAACAACCATTTCCAAGCGTTTGAAAGCCATGGGAATGATCCAAAACCAAGGAAATTGGGTGCCGTACGAACTGAAGCTGAGAGACGTCGAACGGCGTTTTTTCACTTGCGAACAGCTGCTTCAGCGACATAAAAGAAAGGGTTTTCTGCATCGTATCGTGACTGGCGATGAAAAGTGGATACGTTACGATAATCCGAAGCGAAGAAAATCATGGGGACTACCCGGCCATGCATCATCATCGACGGCCAAGCCAAATATTCATGGCGCCAAGCTCATGCTCTGTATATGGTGGGACCAGCTAGGTGTGGTTTACTATGAGCTTCTGAAACCGAATGAAAGGATCACAGGCGAGGTCTATCGATGACAATTGATGCATTTGAGCCGCGCACTGCGAGAAAAACGGCCACAATACTCCGACAGGCACGACAAAGTTATTTTGCAACATGACAATGCTCGCCCATATGTTGCACCGCCGGTGAAAACATACTTAGAAACGCTCAAATGGGAAGTGCTACCCCACCCGCCGTAAAAAATTCGACCGGTTTGGCCTCTATCCAGTCATCCACCCATTTTTTGGCTTCCTCGTAGGAATGGAAGTGCTGGTCGTAGGAATGGAAGTGATGGTAATCAGACGGAACAACGTCTGGACTATACGGCGGGTGCGGTAGGACTTCCCATTTGAGCGTTTCTAAGTATATTTTCACCGGCGGTGCAACATGTGGGCGAGCATGTCATGTTGCAAAATAACTTTGTCGTGCCTGTCGGAGTATTGTGGCCGTTTTTCTCGCAGTGCGCGGCTCAAACGCATCAATTGTCGTCGATAGACCTCGCCTGTGATCCTTTCATTCGGTTTCAGAAGCTCATAGTAAACGACACCTAGCTGATCCCACCATATACAGAGCATGAGCTTGGCGCCATGAATATTTGGCTTGGCCGTCGATGATGATGCATGGCCGGGTAGTCCCCATGATTTTCTTCGCTTCGGATTATCGTAACGTATCCAATTTTCATCGCCAGTCACGATACGATGCAGAAAACCCTTTCTTTTATGTCGCTGAAGCAGCTGTTCGCAAGTGAAAAAACGCCGTTCGACGTCTCTCAGCTTCAGTTCGTACGGCACCCAATTTCCTTGCTTTTGGATCATTCCCATGGCTTTCAAACGCTTGGAAATGGTTGTTCGGTCAACTCCCAATGCTTCAGCAAGTTCTTCTTGCGTTTGACAAGAATCTTCATCAAGCAAAGTCGCCAATTCTCGATCTTCAAAGATTTGCGGCCGCCCGGAACGCTCCTTGTCTTCCACGTCGAAATCACCGCTTTTGAAGCGTCGAAACCATCCGCGAACACTTGAATCATCGACACAACCTTCTCCATAAACCTCCTGAAGCAATCGATGCGTCTCGGCAGCAGATTTCTTCAAATTGAACCAATAAAGTGAAACTTCCCGCAAATGACGTCGACTCGGCTCAAATTTCGACATTTTCACGATATCAAAAATTTATGATGCGAAAAAATTTTAACTAATGTGTTAGTATGGAATTGTTGATATATGAATAAGCTTTGATTATGATATATGTAACCATTGAATACTCGCACAGTATTGGTGGCGCCATCTCTTACAAAAAACGGGAAAGACTTATTCACACACCTAATAATTATAACAGAAATTGTTTAAAGTGAGCGCGATTGTTTCTACCGGGATGCTTGATCCTACCGTTCCTCGTTTGTTGTCATACAGACTGTAAAAACAAATAATAGTCTTGTTTTGTATTTAAATTATAAATTTAATTAATTGTGTTTACATTATTTATTTACCCCTCGCGTAGGAGATCGTTCTTATCCCATTCAAGGGTAAACGGTTATTCATATTATACCATATCATACTTCATATTATATTAGATTATCATGTTTCAGAAGTCCGAGCAGCAGCGCCGTCGCCTCAGTTACGAACGAGCCTTCGGATTCTTGATCTAGCAGCGCTCGCACGCGCATCTCAGTCCCTTGCGAGCCCAGCATCTTAACCTGCACTGTAGCAAGGACGACAAAATATTCTGGTACCTATGCCATATGTACGAGGGTGGTTTGATAAGTCCGTGACTTCGCGAAAGGTGGCTCTGTTATCGTAAATATTTTACGCTCTAAGAGACTATCATCTCATACAAGTAGGTAAACCAAATTTCAAGTCAATAGGTTGGTTAGAAAATTTTTGATAGTCTTTTGAATTTAGTAATTCATTGTTTTTACAAAAGCATGGAAAAATACGAATTTCGAGTAGTTATTAAACATTATTTTCTGCGTGGAATAGCAATTAAGGAAACTGAAGAAAAGCTTAAAAAATATTATAAGGACTCTGCTCCATCACATGGAATGGTTCACATGTGGTTTACTGAATTTTCTTGTGGTAAAATGAATACAAATGATGCTGAGCGTTCTAGCCGCCCAAAAGAATTGACTAATCAAGATATGGCCAATAAAATCCATATGTTACTTGTAGATCGTCGATTAAAGATACAGGAGATTACTAACACTGTAGGAATTTCAATTGAACGTGTATTTCATATTTTGCATGAAATTTTGAATATGAGAAAACTATCTGCGAGATGGGTGCCGCGATTACTTACAGTCGACAATAAACGGTCACGCATTGTTGCATCTAAACAATGTTTGGACATGTTTCAGTGTAATCCAACCAAATTTTTGCGCCGTTATGTTACTGTTTATAAAACATGGATTCATCACTATACGCCAGAAACGAAACGGCAGTCAAAAATGTGGACTGAACCTGGAAAACCTGCTCCGAAAAAAGAAAAAACTGTTCTATCAACCGTAAGGTCATAGCTACAGTTTTTTGGGACTTACGGGGTATAATACTAATCAATTACCTACAGAAGGGAAAAACATCATTATTAGATTAATTTGAAGCCATACTGAAAAAACAGCGGCCCAGTCCGGTGAAGAAAAAAATGCTCTTCCTCCATGACAACGCACCAGTTCACACGAGTACTATAGGAACAGTCAAATTAGCAGAATTACGTTACGAATTACTTCCTCACCCACCTTATTCTCCAGATTTAACACCGTCCGATGAATGTAGAGATTATGACTACCACAAATGATTATTTTGAGAATTTACACAAAAGTTACTTTTTGGAAGGCTTGAAAAAGATTGAATACCGCTGGAATAAATGTATCGAGTTGGAAGCGGTTTATATTGAAAAATAAAAAAAATTGTTTAAATAAATTGTTTTTTCATTGAAAAGTCAGGGACTTATCAAACCACCCTCGTATGTTTATATTTACCTACGGTCGAGGATCAACATCTTATGCTTTGTTTTGCTTTCCATTGGCGTTTAGTGGGGGTGCTTTCGTGTCGAAATGAATGAGTGAGTGATGTTTTCCTCGACAAATATTACAACAACTTGATGAGGGGCATTCGTTAAATTTATGGCGGCCAAGACAAATATAGCAGAACCGCAGATGTTGAACGTCGACACAACGCGCACAAGGCGTTTTTGCCATATACTCTGTGCATTTTTCCAGAGAATGTAATACCGAACAGAGAGGACATTTAGGACTATTGCTTTTGAATGATATTACTGTCTCTCTTAAATTTCGCGCTTTCGATGTTCCACATATTGGAGGCTCTACAACTTTTCAGCTAGCAATAACCTTCCCAGTTCAATATCCAGGTACGTTATATGTGCGAACTTTTCGGGGTGTAGCGTTCACTCTGGTTGGGGCTTGTAAGTGTCCCAGTATCGGTTTCCTGTAGACGTGAGTCTCAGGCGATGTAATGCCCTTGGTTGAGATCCGCCCCTGAGAGCCCACGTCCATTCGACTTTCATGATTAGAGTTGAAATGAGGGCCCATTTTTTATTTCTGCATATTTATACTAACTTTAAACATACCTGGTTCTCCCTCTCTTGATTTTATTTTACAATACATATTGTCTTTTAACAACGTCACCAAATTTTCGGTATTCCTGAATTTTATATAATATTCGCCATTTGTATATATAGTGTATATAATATATACAGCGTATATAATATATACATTGTTTACTTTATTAATTTTTGAATTATATGTTGTTTAAAATATTCGTTGTGCAAAATGTACTTTATTGGTTTCTGTGAATAATTTTGTATATAATATATGGGATGGGGTGTCTAGTATATACGCTATTAGTACCATAAATATTACAATATGTTATATACTCGGTGTCTACTAATTACGCTATCCAGGTAGAGTTACATGTAATTATGCTTTTTTCTAATATTTTACAATCTATCTAATATTTTACAAATAAACGCTTTTGTTCGGGGTTTGTATACTTTTAAAATACGCCCGAAAGAAGATGGCATCTGCAGCAGGACTGTTGCATTCGAATTGCGTGCATTTTCTCGAAGTATATCGTCTCACGCTCGCTGTAATTATACTTTATGGCTTTACTGCACTTATTCTACCCGGACGAAATCCTTACATCCTATGGGAAATGTTGACCATCTGGCCTTAAGGCAGTGTTCTACTTTACAATTTTGAAAAAAAAGTTTTTTTTTACATTTTTCGAAAGTAAATATATTCAACAATATTAGCTAAAAATTTTAAAAAGATTCAGGTACTCTAACTATACTTTTTCACCTTTCGAACGCACTTACCTGAGCGCGCTATTCCGATCCGCCCAGTGCGCGCGTGCCCAGTGCACAGTGCCATCTACCTGGCCCTGTTCGCTGCAGCAGCTGTTTCCCTATTGTAAATCATTACACCTATATATATTCTCATCAAAATATATACCTTTGCTTCTCAATATTATCTTCCCTTTATAATTTTGCTTCTGTACATCAGTTCTGTATTTCAATAGTGGAGAATCAGTCGTGATTCGAAGTTCAAAAGTGAAGTATCTATCTATTCGCAATGGATACGAAGAAAGTGTATCGTGCACAGAAAACTTCTAGTCGTCCATCTAGAACTAGAAAACGTTCTTTTCACGGAAACAGATTTCCTGACGAAGGAGGTATTAGTAACACGAGTACGTCAACAGAAAAACTGAAAAAGTTTAACCATCCGAGTTTTGATGTGAAAGTTGATAGTACTGGTGGTTATTCTTTTATTAATTTTTTTACTGTGTTTTCAATGGTCTCACAGTGGGCAGTGTGTTCTGAAACCGATCCACGCAGATCTAACAAAAACGGATTTGTTGGAGAGATGTTTGGGCAGAAATACTCAAAATAACCATAAGTGTTTCAACTAAACAGTTTGGGCTATGGCACCGAAACATGTCTATAATGGAAAAAAAATTGTTAAAATTGTATGCCTCACTGCTGCCTGTATTTTTAATGAAGGATTCAGCCCACTTTTGAAAATAATAGAAATTATAGCCATGAAGATCGGCCAAATCACCATGCAGTTCGCCAATATGCGCGACCAACAGCGTATCGTTCAAGAGAACCGCCGCTCGACTGAGGCTTCTAAGGAGAGCAGAACTCAAAAAAAGCAGGCTAAATTAGATGAAAATACTCGCCTGGAACAAGTTGAAGGCATATTGTATGGCCCAGACATCGATGATTGAGCGTACGATAATTTTTTCTACGGTTTTTCACTTACAAAAACTTTAAACGCGTTTTTCTCAAAACAGCGTTTTCAAGTACCGTGGTCGTGAAAAACTAAAAAACTATTGAACCGATCCTTATGGAATTTTGAACACATATTCTATATCAACTGTTTTATATTCTATATCAACATATTCTATATCAACATATTTGTATCAACTGTTCTAAGTACAATCAACTTAAAATTTTAATTCTAACTATATTTTTATTGCAAAAAAGAGGGAAAAAAAGCAATTTTTTTCCTTTCGTATTTGTTGCGCTTCACGCGCTTATTATACGTTATATGCGCGCGTATTTATTATTCCTGACGTTAAATAATATAATAATAAAATTTCCTCGCGTCTAGATCCTTTATGGATATATGGCTCGCCTTCCGCACCGCTCGAATCCGTTGTAGAGCTGCTCTCCACATCTGGTCACTTCATGTACAGGCCTCTTAAATCTGGGAATTCCCCCGCCCTCAAATATCGCATCATTACGCGCGGGAATATGACCACTGCATACTATGCACGTACCGTCGGCATATGGCCCCACGTGCATATACGCAGGCTTTCCAGGTATATAATGTATATATACGCTCGTAGTAGCTGAACGCCAGGACCTAAGGGTGGAGGAGTGGGTGAAACGCACTCCGAATTTTCTCCCTTTTGTTTCTCATCTGCCGAGTCAGTCTCGCTATATCCTCCGCCGTGCACGGATAGAAATAGCTACTTTCTTCACTCCGATTTGCTCGTTGAACGCACTTGTTTGTACGCGATAATTTGACCGATAACGTAACAATTTGTGATTTACATGTAGTGTGTGTGTGTGTACGTGTGTTCAATTTATCGCTACCTTCGACCTCGTGAGGCCTACAGATAGGGCTATCGACCAGCTATCCGGTCCGCTAGCAGAGGACGAACGTCACTCTGAGGTGTAGGCCAAACCCGCAGCCTCAATTCGGCAATTTGGCGATGTCGCAGTGAGGGCTGTCCCCGTCTCCGAGACGTCGGAACTGCGCACGCGTTTCAACCTCGGCCACATCTTCCTACTCTACCATATGTGTGTGTTTAGTGTGTAGGCTGACGAGGTGTAAAGGTAAGAGAGCTCTCTCCGTATATAAATGGCCATTTAGAGTGTTTTATGTAATCATATTGTATAATGCGGGTAGTATGCTAATGTGTGTGGTATGAACACTGTAAGCTAAATTATAAAAATATTCACCCTTTATTAAATAAGAATTCGAATTTAAATTCAATTTGCGGCTTTTTTCCTCCATTGAAACATGGAGGTTTTTTTATGCCATTAGATTCAGGTAATATTAATTTAATATAATATATCTTTGTTTTGATTAAATTTAAATTGTCAGTTTTATTATTTATACACGCCACACATTTAACCCATTTATCCCTTAATTTATTTGTATTCACATATTATTTATCTTTCTTTAATTTAAATTATTTAGTTACTTATTATTATTTACCTTCATTTAATTTATTTATTTTTATTACATCTTACTTATATACGTTTATTAAACTAGTTTAAGAACTTACAAAAGATGGTGCCCCGGGTGAGGAATGTGTGACTGTACAGATAAGCAGAACTGAATATAGTTTAATCTAATTGCGTTAACTTATGTTTGTGTTTTTCATTTATTGATATTGTAATTATTATTTGTGATTACTGGCTTGTGTGAGTAAGTGAGCGTAAGTGCTAGGTCCACCTGTATTTTCCGTCCTATTTATAGTTATCCCTGTGCGATAGAAGTATTTCGGTGAGATATAGCTCAGCCCATCGACGATGGCACCGGTTTCGATAACGAAGCTCGCTATGCTTCAACAGCTGCGGATCCATGAAATCGCCGCGATTGCCGCCCGGATGCGAGAACGAGATCTTAGCTCCTTAAATAAAACTATTGTGCAGACTCGCATCAATACGATTAACGAACGGTGGGCGGAGGTTCGAAAATCCCATGATGATATTTGTTTACGGCCCGACTCTGAACGACACGCGTATATGATCGAGAATAAATATGATGCTATGCAGAAAATTTATGAGGACACCATCGATTGGCTCACGACGGCGTTATCTAAAATTTCGGATGATGCGGGCGCCAGTGAGCGACGGCGCGATCGAGAGAGCGATGCGGAAGCTGATCGACCAGCAAAATTACCGCGACTGGACTTACAAACCTTCTCCGGCAACTACGAAGACTGGGATAGCTTCGCAGATATTTTTTCTTCGCTGGTTCATAATGTTTCGCGGATATCAGACACTACAAAGCTGCAGTATCTTAAATCGTGTTTAAGCGGTGCTGCTGCAGAATTGGTTAAGGATGTTCCTATTCTCAGTGTGAACTACGCGTCCACGTGGAAAACGTTAACCGACAGATTTCATAATCCACGCTTAACCCTGAACAAGTTGGTGGATTCCTTTTTAGAAATACCGTATTTAAAGAAGGAATCTGCTAATGAGTTACGGGCTTTTACCGACAGTGCTCAGCGAATAGTACGCGCTCTCACGAACTTAGGAGCTTCGGTGGCTCATTACGATTTATGGCTCGTTCACTTATTGGAAGTGCGTTTGGATACGGAATCGCGCAAATTGTGGGAGGCCGAGTTGAGTGCGAAGGATCAAGCCGTCGCCGTTGCACAGAATAGTACGGTCGATTATTTTTCGCGTATGCCTAAGTTTGTCGAGCTCGCAGCCTTTTTAGACAGACGTACCCATTCTTTAGCGGCAATTCATTCAGACAAGGTTGAGAAAAAACTCCCCACCCCGCCGAAAGTACATTCCATCTCGCGTCGGGTGCATCATGCACAGTCTGTCCGCTCGGTTAAAGCTTCCGGATGCCCTCTTTGTTCAGAGCAACATTTCCTTTCGCAGTGTCCCTCCTTTCGAGCGAAGAAAGTGTATGATCGACAGACTGATGTGCGCCACCTGCGCCTCTGTTTTAACTGCCTAGGTAGCCATAAGTATCAGGCATGCCAATCAAAAGGGCGCTGTAAGACATGCCACGAGAAGCATCACTCGTTGCTGCATTTCAACAAAAGACAAACGCATCCCCTCGTGAGCATCAAGGACGGCCCTTCAAGCAATAGCACCGCGTCTCCCGCGCTTATCAATTCGCACACAGCACAAATGGCAGTTGACAAACAACTTTCTAGTTACGCGTGCAATCCTGGCGCCGCGAGAAACGTTTACCCGATCCTCTTGGCCACAGCACAAGTTATCGTGGTAGGACCCCACGGAAGGCAGACGCGCGCGCGTGTACTATTAGATCAAGGTTCCGAAGCGACCTTCGTTTCCGATGCACTCGCTCAACTTCTCGGACTTGAGAGACAACGCACACACACTCGCGTAACAGGGGTTGCTGGTTGCCAAGCAGGAGTCGTGAAAGCATCGACGCAATTTACCCTGCAGTCGCATACAGATTCAAGCTTCGAACTTAAAGTAAACGCGTTCATTCTACCGCGTCTAACAGAAGCATTACCCGCCCGAAGCTTAATGCAACTCGATATCACTCCATTTAAGGAGTTGACCCTCGCAGATCCAGAATTTTATCGCTCTGATCGGATCGATCTAATGATAGGCGCGGATATTTATGGACAGTTGCTTCGCCCGGGCTTGAAGAGCTTCCCCCACACCTTGCTCGTCGCGCAAAATACGGCTCTCGGGTGGGTTCTCTCCGGCCATGCACAACAATGCTCGCAGCCATCATCGACGGCTAATTATAATATTTCGGTTGAATCGTCGTATTCTCGCACCGATGATAAATTAGACGCAGCAATCGAACGGTTTTGGACGGTCGAGGAAATACCATCGACGTCTAGGCGTCTAAAGCCCGAGGATCACGCGTGTGAAAAACTTTTCACTGAAACTTATGCGCGAGAAAAAGATGGACGTTTCGTGGTACAACTTCCCTTCAAATCGGAATTACCCCCCGTAGCTGCGGAAACCCGTCATATGGCACTAGGCTCGCTTAAGCATTTACAAAAAAGATTCTCACGCGAGCGTCCCTTGGAACGCGCATACGCCGATTTCATGAATACATATATTGAACTCGGGCATATGGAACTCGTCCCTCCGTCGGAAATAAATAATCCCCGCGCGTGGTATTTACCACACCACCCGGTGATTCAAGGGCATGGAGAATCTTTAAAACTTCGGGTTGTATATGACGCATCTCGACGAACGCGGGAACAACAATGCCTGAACGATTACCTGATGTCGGGCCCCGCCCTTCAAGGGGATCTCGCGTTGATCCTCTTGAACTGGCGACGATATCGCTATGTCTTTACCGCAGACATAGTGAAGATGTTTAGGCAGATACGCGTCGTGCCCGAACATAAGGATCTACTGCGCATTTTATGGCCTCCGTCGCAACCCGCGGATTACCGCCTGACGACGGTTACGTATGGCACCACGTGTGCCCCGTTTCTCGCGATTAGGACTCTCTCACAGCTCGCGAACGATGAGCGAGATCGATTTCCCCTCGGAGCGCGTTGTCTCGAATTTAACACATACGTGGATGATACGTTTACTGGTGCTGATCAGCTTTCAGTGGCGATAAGTAAGCGCGACGAATTAATTGGTATTCTCGGGAGCGCGGGGATCTCGTTAGATAAATGGGCGGCTAATAACATTGAGTTACTTCCGTCTAATTTATTGCAGATCGATAACGGGCCTATTAAATCCATAGATTTTGACAGCGCTATTAAAACTCTCGGCGTACAGTGGAATCCGGCGTCAGACAAGTTTTACTTCACGACGGGGACGCCTAAGTCAGACACGCGATTATTAACAAAAAGATTAGTTTTTTCCGAAATCGCGAGTTTGTTCGATCCGTTAGGCTGGCTCGCCCCAACCACCGTGCTAGCCAAGATCTTAATGCAAGATTTATGGATAGCAAAGTGCGGCTGGGATGAGCCCCTACCCACAGAATTTAGTTACCGATGGCGTAATTATTGCGATGCGCTAGTCGTGCTTCCTACTCTCTCCATAGATCGCTGGTTGCGTTCGTCGACTTGTGGACCCGTGGAAATTCATGGCTTCTCGGATGCCTCTTCCCGTGCATACGCCGCTGCCGTATACCTCCGTGTCCACGAGGGCGACGATATATTTCGCGTATCTCTTCTTGCCGCGAAAACGAAGGCCGCGCCCATAAAGACTAAGAGTATACCAAACCTCGAGCTTTGTGGCGCGGAACTTCTCGTAAAACTTATACAATATCTGCGGCGGTTAGAGTTCTTGAAACACGCACCGGTTCATTTATGGTCAGACAGCCAAATAGTTCTCCTGTGGCTCAAAAAACATCCGTGCCACTGGAGAACGTTTGTTGCGAACCGTGTATCTTTTATTCAAACTGAGCTTCCGTCCGCCACATGGTCACACGTTCCTACTAAAGATAATCCGGCCGACTTGGCAACACGTGGGGTTCTGCCCGCGGAGCTTAAACGTGCCGATCTGTGGTGGCACGGACCCACCTGGCTCGCTTCTCATCCGCGGAATTGGCCGCAACCGAAGCAAGCGGTCCAAATTCTACGCACGCGAACTAAACGAGACGAGCCGGAGATACTAATGCGTTTCTCAACTCTTACCCATCTTATACGCGTAACCGCCTGGTGCTTACGACCATATTTACAACTAATTCGACGAAGAGCTGGGCAAGGATCGTACCCACAAAATCTTACTACCGCAGAGCTCGAAAACGCGCGGTGTCAGCTTTTAAAAATTGCGCAGTTTCACGCATTTTCCGCGGAAATCGAATTACTTCGATCTAACAAGGCGTTATCTAAAAGCAGCTCTTTATGTAAAATCAAACCATTTATAGATAGCGATGGAATAGTGAGAGTCGGAGGCCGTCTCCGAAATGCTCCTCTGACGCGAGATATCCGGCACCCGCCCGTGCTACCGCGCCACTCGGCACTCAGCCACCTCTTTGTCGCGCACGCACACCACAGAGCCCTACACGGTGGACCTACACTAACTATGAGTATTTTATTAAGGTTTGTGTGGATTCTAGGTATGCGTCCTTTAGTTAAGAGTTTTATACGTAAGTGCGTGACTTGTCAGCGACAAAAACCGCGCTTGGCGCATCAGCTCATGGGCGAGCTACCCGCAGCGCGACTAACACCGGCACGACCATTTACGACAACTGGATTGGATTACGCAGGCCCGATACAGTTACGTACATCTAAGGGAAGAGGACAACGTGCTTACAAAGGTTATATCGCTCTTTTCGTGTGCTTCGCTACAAAGGCGATTCATCTAGAGGCCGTAAGCGATCTGACGTCTGCGAGTTTTATCGCTGCCTTTCGCCGATTTGTAAGCAGGCGGGGCCTTTGTAAGCAGATATATAGTGACAACGCCACGACGTTCCATGGCGCGGACGCCGAATTGCGAGCTATGTTTCGGGCCGCATCCGATTTTTATATTTCCACAGCAAGCACTCTGGCCAACGATGGCACTTCGTGGAATTTCATTCCTCCCACTACACCACATTACGGCGGCCTTTGGGAAGCCGGTGTAAAATCGACGAAGCACTTGTTAAAACGGGCGGTAGGAGAACACAAATTAACGTTTGAGGAACTATCCACAGTATTAACTGAAATTGAATCGTGCCTTAACTCCCGTCCACTCTGCCCATTAACTTCGGATCCAGACGATCTTCAAACGCTAACACCGTCGCACTTCCTCATAGGCGCAGCATCAGGAGTCATACCGGATGAAGCATCTCCATCCGTGCCCGAGAACCGCTTGACTCGTTTTCAGCTCCTGCAACGTATTCGCGATCAATTCTGGAAACGGTGGAGTAGTGAATACGTAGTGCAGCTACAGGAGCGTGGAAAGTGGCGTGACCCCACTGTCAACTTCACCATTGGACAGCTAGTTCTATTAAAAGATGACCGCTACCCGACATCTAAGTGGCCCCTCGGACGTGTCATCGAAGTCCACACTGGATCCGACGGCCTAGTCCGTGTCGTCACCGTGAAAACAGCTACTAACACCCTGCGTCGCCATGTCGCTTGTTTGGCGCCGCTCCACTTGGATCAATCCAGAGACATTAATGCTGCAGTCAAGCGTGATTAGCGCGCGCATAATCGTTATTAGGTGTAAATTATTACAGTGTTCGTCCGGTGTACGAAGGTGGGCGGTATGTTGCGCTTCACGCGCTTATTATACGTTATATGCGCGCGTATTTATTATTCCTGACGTTAAATAATATAATAATAAAATTTCCTCGCGTCTAGATCCTTTATGGATATATGGCTCGCCTTCCGCACCGCTCGAATCCGTTGTAGAGCTGCTCTCCACATCTGGTCACTTCATGTACAGGCCTCTTAAATCTGGGAATTCCCCCGCCCTCAAATATCGCATCATTACGCGCGGGAATATGACCACTGCATACTATGCACGTACCGTCGGCATATGGCCCCACGTGCATATACGCAGGCTTTCCAGGTATATAATGTATATATACGCTCGTAGTAGCTGAACGCCAGGACCTAAGGGTGGAGGAGTGGGTGAAACGCACTCCGAATTTTCTCCCTTTTGTTTCTCATCTGCCGAGTCAGTCTCGCTATATCCTCCGCCGTGCACGGATAGAAATAGCTACTTTCTTCACTCCGATTTGCTCGTTGAACGCACTTGTTTGTACGCGATAATTTGACCGATAACGTAACAATTTGTGATTTACATGTAGTGTGTGTGTGTGTACGTGTGTTCAATTTATCGCTACCTTCGACCTCGTGAGGCCTACAGATAGGGCTATCGACCAGCTATCCGGTCCGCTAGCAGAGGACGAACGTCACTCTGAGGTGTAGGCCAAACCCGCAGCCTCAATTCGGCAATTTGGCGATGTCGCAGTGAGGGCTGTCCCCGTCTCCGAGACGTCGGAACTGCGCACGCGTTTCAACCTCGGCCACATCTTCCTACTCTACCATATGTGTGTGTTTAGTGTGTAGGCTGACGAGGTGTAAAGGTAAGAGAGCTCTCTCCGTATATAAATGGCCATTTAGAGTGTTTTATGTAATCATATTGTATAATGCGGGTAGTATGCTAATGTGTGTGGTATGAACACTGTAAGCTAAATTATAAAAATATTCACTCTTTATTAAATAAGAATTCGAATTTAAATTCAATTTGCGGCTTTTTTCCTCCATTGAAACATGGAGGTTTTTTTATGCCATTAGATTCAGGTAATATTAATTTAATATAATATATCTTTGTTTTGATTAAATTTAAATTGTCAGTTTTATTATTTATACACGCCACACATTTAACCCATTTATCCCTTAATTTATTTGTATTCACATATTATTTATCTTTCTTTAATTTAAATTATTTAGTTACTTATTATTATTTACCTTCATTTAATTTATTTATTTTTATTACATCTTACTTATATACGTTTATTAAACTAGTTTAAGAACTTACAAAACAGTATTTTAGCCGCCATTTTTTTGATTTTGCACGTACATAAAATATTCTAGTTAGATCGGTTTCTGGACTCATACTGAACATAAAACTATTTCATTTTTTTGTTTTAGACCATCCGTCGGCAAGAATTTACGATCACGACAACGTTACCTACTTTTTGAGGTGTTGGTTTTGACCATACTTTGCATGTATAAAAAATGTATAAAATAAATAAAAAAGCATTTCAAATCCTACATCCATATCTTCAATAGCATTCTGAGAAAAATTTCACAAAAATAGCGTTTTTTTTTCGAAGGTCTAAAGTAGAATACTGCCTTAGGATGCTGGGCTCGCAAGGGACTGAGATGCGCGTGCGAGCGCTGCTAGATCAAGAATCCGAAGGCTCGTTCGTAACTGAGGCGACGGCGCTGCTGCTCGGACTTCTGAAACATGATAATCTAATATAATATGAAGTATGATATGGTATAATATGAATAACCGTTTACCCTTGAATGGGATAAGAACGATCTCCTACGCGAGGGGTAAATAAATAATGTAAACACAATTAATTAAATTTATAATTTAAATACAAAACAAGACTATTATTTGTTTTTACAGTCTGTATGACAACAAACGAGGAACGGTAGGATCAAGCATCTCAGTAGAAACAATCGCGCTCACTTTAAACAATTTCTATTATAATTATTATATTATCCTATATTATTTATTTTATTATTTAATAGTTTATTTTTCTTTTTTGTAAAAATTTTGTGATATAATTATTTTATTTAATAAATAAGTTGTTCGTTCTTTTTCAAATTAACAAGCAAAGTTTTCTTTAGCCAATCGAATTCCGATTAAAATTAGATTGATTTAGACAATTTAAAATTAATTATTTAAAATTAGTTTTAATTATATATTATATTAGTACGACTGTAAGACTGATAAAAATATTTAATAATTTAAACGATTTAAATTTTACTTTTATTTAAATAATATTCCCTCTCAACAAAGGCTGGCGTGCTTGAATCAGCTGTAGTTGAGAGAGCAGAAAAGCAAGTGTTTTACGATCTCAAATCTGGGTTAACTAAACGGCAAATTTATGATGAACCAGAAACGAGTTCCCGCTTGACGCACGAAGAGGAGGCGTGCGAGAGATTATATACTGACTCCCACGAGCGAGCGGCAGACGATCGGTATGTAGTACGATTCCCAGTAAAAATTGGCCTGCCCAACGTTGCGTGAAAAACATGAGAATGGCGCTCGGCTCATTAAATTCGATTCATTGTCGATTTCTATGCAATTCTGCCGTCGCGCTCGCTTATCGGGAATTTATGACGACGTATGAGAAACTTGGTCATATAACGCGTATCCCCGATGTGGAATTGAATAACAGAGGCGCGTAGTGTCTACAACACCACGCTGTTGTAAATGCTTAAAAAATACGAGTAGTTTTCGACGCCTCACAGCGTACGCGCAAACACTACTAAATGACTTTAATATCCGGGCCTGCCTTAGAAGATGATCTGTCGTTGACCTTATTAAATTGGCGACGATTTTGATTCGTTTTTATCGCCGATATCGTCAAGATGTTTCGGCAGATTAGCGTCGCGTCTGTCGATCAAGAATTGCACATAATTGTCTAGGCACCAAGTCACTGCGATCCGACAGTAGAATATCGCTTAAGTACGGTAACGTATGGTACTAACTGCGCTCCGTATTTAGCAATTCGCACCTTAAAGCAACAGGCGCACGATGAACGGGAGTGCTCCCCACTTGGCGTGCACTGCTTGTTATCTGAGACTTATATCGACGATACATTCGCTGAAGCCGACGAGCTTTCGACCGTAATTCAGAAACGTCTGCAACTGACTGATCTCCTGAAATCGGCAAGTATTTTATTAGATAAGTGGGTTGATAATCATTCGGAGCTTATTTTATCGGCCAAAATAGATATATAAAATAATCGAGAACAAAAGAATGTCACGGACTCGAAAGAAATCGATCGAAATAACTCGATAAAAACCCTTAGCATATATTGGAATCCGGTTCAAGACGAATTTAGATTCAGTGCAGATCAGTTAGATTGTCTTTCTGATAAAATAACAAAGAGGGCAGTATTGTCTAACTTCGCGCGGTTATTCGAACTGCTAAGATGGCTTGCCCAGATAACTGTAATAGCAAAGACAATTATGCAGGACGTGTGGATAAATAAAAATGGATGGGACGAGTTATTGCCGAATGATATGCGTGAACGGTGGATTAACTACTGCGAGTCATTGTTGATTTTACCTACAGTATTCATCAATCGTTGCCTCGGAGCGTCGGTAAATAAAATATGCGGACTTCTTTGCTTTGATGACGCCTCTTCACGCGCTTATACTGCGGCTGTATATCTGCGAATACGGGAGGGAAAGAATTTTCGTGTAACTTTAGTAGCCGCGAAAACAAACGCTTCTCGCGTGAAGACCGTCAGCATACCGAACTTCGAGCTTTGGGGGGCTACTTTACTTGTAAAACTTGTATCCCATATAAAAATATTAGATTTTATCAAAGGTATTCCGATTTTTGTTGCAAATCGGGTCTTGTATACTCAAACGCATTTGCCAGAGGCTAAATGGATACTTGTTTTTTTTTTTTTGATACATTTGAAGAAAAAAGTCTTCTTTCTCCACGATAATGCACAAGTACATACGTGTGCTGTTTCGATGGCTAAAATTCAGGAATTGAAGTTTGAATTGATAGACCATCCACCGTACTCACCATATCTGGCCCCGAGTGACTTCTTATTTGAAATTTTAAAAAATGGCTCACGGACAACGGTTTACGTCAAATGAGGAGGTCATCGTTCACACAAATGCTTATTTTGAGGAACTACAACAATCATACTTTTCTGAAGGCTTAAAAAAATTGGAGATATGCCTGTCACAGTGTATTGAACTAGAAGGAGATTATGTTGAAAAATAAAAAAAAATTGATCGCAAACAAATTATTTTCTATCTTTTTCTAAAGACTTATTGACCTAGTCTCATATATATATACAGCACAGGTAAATGTGTGCGAAGCAGAAATCAAATTGTTAAGGGCCGGAAAATGCGTACCAAAAGATAGTACACTCAGCAAACTGAATCCTATATTAGGAAAAGATGACGGGATATTATGCGTAGGCGTTCTTATGAAGGGAAACACCCTCCTATTCTTCCACGCCATTCTAAACCCAGTAGCTTATTAATGGAATACGCACATCGACTGAGGCTTCACGGGAGACAGACTTTAACTTCGATCGCATCACTACGACATGCGTAGATTACAGGTAGAAACCAATTAGTGAAAAGTGTAATCCCTAAATGTATAAGATGCCAGCGTGTAAAGCCTCGACTAGCACATCAACTGATGGGAGATTTACCGTTGATCCGAGTGACGCCAGCGCGACCGTTTACATCGTCCGGAGTCGATTATGCGGGCTCCTTTCAAATACGTACCACCAAGAGGCGGGGTCACCGAAGTTATAAAGGCTATATAGCTCTCTTTGTTTGTTTCGCTAGAAGAGCTTGGAGCTAGTAAGTGATCTGACTACGGCTACTTTTCTGTCAGCATATCGAAGTTTCATAGGTAGAAGAGGGGTTTGCCGTAATGTGTTTAGCGATAATTCGATGACCTTTCGAGCCGCCGAGAAGGAGCTACGATCAATATTTTCTGCAGCTTCGAGTTTCTATAAGGCTACAGCTACTATCCTCGCCAACGACGGACGTCGTGGTCTTTCATTTCGCCGACTATTCCTTATTCTGATGGTATTTGGGAGGCAGGTGTAAGGTTAACCAAGTACCATTTAAAGAGAGCATTCGGTGATCACACCTTTACTTTCGAGGAATTCAGCTCGGTTCTGATAGAGATCGAAGCGTGTTTAAACTTTCCACCGTAATGCCTCTTGACTTCAGAGATTGATAATTTGAAGGTATTAACTCCATCTCACTTTCTCATTAGAGAAACATCAAGCTTAATACCAGACCAAGAACCACCTGACATGCCTGAAAATCACCTGAGCCGTGATAACTTGATGCAAAGAATTCGGTTGTAGTTTTGGAGAAAATGGTAGGACGATTATTTGCAACAATTTCCAGAAAGAGGAAAGTAGCGACAACCAACGGAAGACTTTGCTGTAGGACAATTACTGACGTTACGGGACGATCGCCATCCGCCTGCGAAGTGGCTCCTAGAACGTATCCTTGAGATTCATCCTGGATCCGATGGTCACGTGTGAGTCGTCACCGTCAAAACAGCAACAAACACATTTCGTCGATATGTAGCATGATTGTGTCTTTTAAAACTGCGTGGAGGCAAGGATCATGTCAAACGAGCATAAAGAAACGTAAACTTTGAAGCCGTAAAAATATATATCCGTGCGACGGGCGAAGGCGGGCCGAATGTTCGGGGTTTGTATACTTTTAAAAGACGCACAAAAGTAGATGACATCTGCAGGAGAATCATTGCATTTAAATAAACGAACGATTTTTATTTAACCTACGACCAATATAGGGATGTGAAACATTTTCTCGGGGTAAACTTCATTACTACTTCAGCGTTCCGCGAGTCGACTTCTAAGTTTAAAGCTTGCATAGATTTGTATTCTTAAAACGAAAACGGTGTCTCCATTTAGTGCACAAATATTATGGGATGGAGTGTTGCGTGTCTTCATGTATTAGATATTAGCTGAACACGCAAAGCTGGATTATCCAATGAAAGCTATGTCATAGAGGTGCTAATGTATAAACGAAATTCATTAATACAGTGATGTCTACAATCGACTGCATGAAAAATAGGGGCATATTACAGGAGATAATGCAAACAGCAGAAATGGTAGTGGCAGATTGACGATACTACAAGCTCATTTTACCTGTTGAATAGACCAAGAACTAGTTATATTTTCACAAGAAAGCAAGATTCAGCTGAATTCTTAAGGTAAGTTTGAAGATAATATTATAGACAAAGTAAATAAATACTTAAATGTATATATAGTAGCATCCCCCGTGTCGGCTTCGCCCGAGATAATAATTTAACCGATTTCTTAAACAATTCAATAATATCTAAGTGACAAAGTATTCTATATTTATAGATTTATATTATTATAAATATTTGACCGAAATTGACTATCCTCACTTCTGTATATACAGTATGTATATACAGAATGTACAACCGTATTTAATATATATATATATATATATATATATATATTTATATATATATATATATACACTAGCATCCCCCGTCTCGGCTTCGCCCGAGATATTAATTTAATCGATTTCATAAATAATTCAATAATATCTAACTAAAAAGTATTTTATATAGAAAAATCTATGTTTCTATAAATAATTGACCGTAATTCACCTATCGTCACTTCTGTATAAAAAGCTGCTTCAATGTAGCGTCTACTTCAAAAATACGATTTCGATGGAGAAAATTGTACTTTCGAGTTCGAGCGGTAGAAAAAGATGTGTAATTGTCTCCAGACGACGTTTACAGAGAGTATCATGTTCGAACTATAGGAAATGTCTCGGGACGACTGCTATAGAGAGTTTTGTGTTGGGGAGGTAGAATACAATGTTCAGTTATCCCGGGGAGACTTTTACTGATAGTGTGCGCGTTCGAATGATAGAATACTAATGTTTTCATAGAAGTCGTACTGACATACCTGGACATTGTTTCTCACCAACTATAAACCGACACTCCATGTAGAATTTGTTCCAAATCATCTGGAAATCGCATTCTATCATCTGAACAAGAAACTCCTCGTAGAAGTCGTCCCGAGAAAGCTAGCATCGTTTCCTAACGACTAAACGCAATACTTCCCGTAGAAGTCGTTCGGAGAGACCTAGATATCGTATTTTACCGTCTCAACACGAATCTTTCCATAGAAGTTGATTTCCTCATACCTGGACATCATCTTCTACCGTCCGAACATGAAACTCCCCATAGAAGTCGTTCCATAAAACCTGGAAATTGCATTCTATCATCCGAACACGAAACTCCCCGTAGAAGTTGACCTGACATACCTAAACTTCGTTTCTTATCAACTAAACGCGATATTCCCAGTAGAAGTCGTCCCGAGAAAGATACCATCGCTTCCTAACGACCAAACACAATACTCCCCGTAGAAGTCGTTCGGAAGGACCTAGATATCGTATTTTACTGTCTCAACACGAATCTTCCCATACAAGTTGATTTCTTCATACCTGGACATCGTTTTCTATCAACTAAATACAATATTCCCCGTAGAAATCGCCCAGAGACACCTGGACATCGTATTCTATCATCCGAACACATAACCGCCCATATAAATCGTCTTGAGGCTATTAAGGTTGATTACGGGATATCGTAATCGACCGCCCGTATACGCCAATACAATATTTTTCAGTAGAAACCGTATTTAAAATGTGTATATATAATATGTACAATATAATATACATACAATATATATTACATATTGCGTATATTTTCGTTTTTTGAATTAAATACCGTGAATATTTTCGTAATGATGCCAACTGAAATTCAAGAAAAATGGTATGGCGAATAGCATATTTTCTAAACAGGCGATGGTTATTCCCTTTTTATGCAGAAGTAATGATATATATATATATATATATATAGTTTCGAGATTGGTAAAAAACCCTGTTTTGCCATCATTTCTTTTGTTCAAACGTAGTCTCTGGCACAATTCTGAAGTTACTATAATGTATGAAAACAAAAATATAATTTGTAATCACAGACTATATTCAGTATGATTTGGCATACGGAACTAGTTTATAAGAGAAGGAGAAAGAAAAACACACACACAGAGAGAGAGAGAGAGAGAGAGAGAGAGAGATTTTCCCATATAAGAGAAAATAAAATTTACAAAAATCAAAAGATATTCATAAGGTGCAAGAGTGGTAAAAAGAATAATACGATATGTTAATATGTTAATAAATCACATATCTTGAACATTCGAAGAGATATTGATAACGAGTTATTAAAATATTCAATAATATACTATTTATATTAATATACATTTAACTAAAATAATGAAAATATATTTGTAAAGGCATTCAAAAATAAAAATTTGAAAATAATTTTTTATTTTACTGTACTGTGAGTCCACTATACTTTCTATCAATCGAGGAAAGATATAATCAATGACAGATTTTGATATGAAATGCCTAATAGTCGTTTAATTAAAAAAGAGTTATTTAATTGAAAAATGCCCACTTTTACGTTGTCAACAGAAATTCTATCGCACATTTTGGACATACGTACATTTTTGTTTAACTTTCTATGATTTTGCTGGATAAAATGAACGATACCGAAAGAAATGCTCAAATGTAATTCCGCCAAGTTGTTGACTTACTCTGGTTCTCTCTGACTACATTCGCGGTTTATTTTATCATGCCGTCCTTTACGTGCTGACTCCTTCAATGTGTTGTTACAATGGTATTCACATGATTTCTTTGGAAACATCTTGCTCTCGCGTATTTTCACCTTCGTCACCTCATACGGATACGTGACCCAGGAGCCGCAGGCCACTTTCAGTCAGGCGATTCTTTGCATTCTTCCAGGAGCATCCATTACGGGCATGTGTACAGCCTACATCTTGATTGTAAGTAACATTTTACAGTTTCATTCTTCCATTCTCTATCCACTTATGTTCGTGCCGTCTGCGTGGCGGGCTTTGCCTGCGGTGTCGTCTCATACCTTAAGTGTACTTTTCTATATGGTTCGCGATTGATTTTTTTTTATTAAAATATTTACGAATCGTTTTACACGTTTATTTTCTCGTTAACTCGCTGCAAATATTTTCCACGAGTTTCGCGTCGAGATGTCCCTCTCTCTTACTGATATTCACTAGAGGCTCGGATTAGCTGAGCACCTATTTTCTTGCAATGGCCATATTCTGAAGCCTTATGCTACGGCACAAGGAACATACACCCTTACAGTGTATATTATATATATATATATATATATATATATATATATATATATATATGTAAACGAAAAGCTTATAATAATCTAAAACTAACATAAATTATTTAATAATTAATTCTAAAATAAAATGCCTGTGTAATTATATTATATTATTAATTATATTATATTTTCTATTACAATGATTTATATGTGAAATACTCCAGTTATTAATTATTTTCAGGGAAGATTAGTTTTCGGAAATTGTCTAGTACCTACTACATTATCAATAACGGTTGAAGAAGCTCATTTTGTATATTCAACAAAACCAGCAGCGTCAAGACATGATTATTTTATGCATTTTACAAAATGTAATGCAGAAAATTTTAAAGTTAGTTTGGTACCTAGTCCTAAATATACCGGAATGACAGATGATCCGCCTCGTTACATGGGAGAAGGTTTTGTAGTTTTAAACTCGAATTATATTGAACTTTACTATTATTTAGACGAACCAGGTATTGTTCCTGAACGTCCAGAAATGATTAGCCTTGTAAATGGCGATATTGTTGAAGCTACACCGCCTATTTGGGGAATTGACATAAAGTGTGGGAAGGGAACAGACTTTAGTTATGGACCATGGGCTGATCGGCAAAGAGAACATTTGTTTAAATTTTTCTTCCCGAACGATTATCAGCCTTTAAAAATAACGAAAGTGCCGATTCCTGGCGATACGAGGCAGGTTCAATCATTTGACGTGCGTTTGTCAACACTTAATGAAGCTACAATAGATATTTTATTTAGTAAAAACAAGGAAACTAATGCTGTTCATGTAAATATTGGTCAAGGTTCGTATTTAGAAATTACAATGCCTTGGATAGTTTTGCAAAATGGTTATGCAACAAAAATTACTGGACAATTAATGCATCTTGAAGCAACTACTAGTTTACAATATCGCAGTTTAGTAGAAAGTGAAACGTTAGAATTTAATATAAAATGCCAGTATCCGATCATATGGAACGATGAACAATTATGGATTTTAAATTTAACAGGTTGCAAGGTAACAGCAAACTTAGTTTATTCTCATAAAGATTTTTTTCATGATTTGATAAGTGAATGGTCAAATAAGTCTATACCTGATATTCTGTACTATATACCATATACACTTAGATTTACTCTATTATTGAAAGAATTTGAAATAATAACAATTTGTAATGAATTCAATTGGATTGATTGTTCATCTCAAAATCAAGAAAATGCACATATAGCAGTCTGTGGAGAAATTTTTGATTTATCATTTGATTTACCATTCACAGAATTTTTACCTTTAACCATTCCTTTACGTTTCTGGATGCAGGGTGAAAGCATAGAATTATCCTTATTTCTTCCAGAGATAAATACAAATCGTAATATTCTTATTGCATTGGATGAAAATGCAAAAATCCAATGTCGAGATGGCTCTTCAAAGAGTTTATTTGATGTCAATAAAACACGAAAGTGGAGGAATATTTGTCAGAGAAATTTAGGTTGGATAGACTGTTGGATCGTGCCTATTATAGCGTTAAGTATAAATTATGTATATCATCCTTCTCCACCTTTAGGCCCTCAGCCACAAGCACATATTACTACTCCAGAAAAGGAAGAAATATTATTATCACCTATTCGAATTCCAAGGTCTAGAAAATCATCTGGCTATAAGTGGACAAAACAAAGCATAAAAAATTTTGACCCAATAGAATTAGAACCAGATAAGGTAAATATTGAACTAGAAATTGGTCCATCTGTTTTATTTTTAAATGGAGCTCTCATTAAGCATTGTATGAATCTCAAAGAGAACATTTTTGGAGATTATCAAACATTTACAGATATGAAACAAACTTATATTGATAAAACAAATTGTAAAATCGAAAAAAATAAATATGGAGATACTCACAGTTATATTATTGAAAAATCAATGGTTGATAACAATTCTACAATTAAATCTTTTGATCCCAGAGAATATAGAACAATGAAAATTAATGTTAGTGTAACAATGCATGATGTCCAAGCACATTTAATGAAAAATTGTAAAGAAAATGACCCACCCTGTCCAGTAGTTCTTGTCGAACGTATTGGATTTGAAATGAAAAAAGATTTTCAAGAAACTGAACTACAGTTTTTACTATCTCCTGGAACCTTATTATTATCTGATAATAATTTAAGATTTAAAAAAGAGAAGCATTTAAATTTAGGACATCTAATGTTAAGTGCATTACAGGTCAGAGGACATGCAATGTTTAGCAATAAGGATAGAAATTTAGATCAAGATACTTTAGAATATGCATGGTTAATTGAAGTTCACTTTGGTAAATTAAGTGGAAAATTTACGTTGCCTCAAGTGTATCACTTAATTACATCTTTAGAAACATTTTTATTAATGGCTAAAAATGCAGAAAATAGTCTGCGATCACCAGGTCAACTAAACCAATGTCACCATGGTTTCTTACTTTCACAATGTGTTGATAATGGCACTGACATGCACTATAGGTTTGTTTTTATTGTTATAATAAATTTGCATTTTTTTTAAATTATGATTTTTTTTTCAGGTGTCCTAGTTCTGATGATATAAAATATAGGATGACCCGGATAGCAATCGATTCTATTGATATTTTTCTTCAAGAATGTGATACAGCTCTTCAAGTTTCAATTTCTCCCATTCGAATATCTACTTGTAATTTGCATGGGGAGCAAGTTAAAGCAGGGATAACTAGTATATTAAATAAAATACTAATCCGACAATTTATTTCTGCAGCTGATCATGTGTCCAAAGCTACAAGCACAAATAATAAGGAAAAATGTCACAGTAACGATAGCAGCCGAGGATTAGGTTTGATGCAATATAATTTTTTGAATTCATATTATTTCATGAGGAAAGATTAATACAATGAAGTTATAGTATTGATCAATAAGAATTAATTATAATTATTGGAATTTATCGATTTTAATGGGATAGCTGAAAAGAAAATACTTCAATATTTCTTATTAATTTTTAATACAACTTTCGCCAGCAAAAATGTGTTGACCTCCTTAGCTTGTTATAGTTACGATATTAATAATTAGTTAACAAAAACTCATCAATATCAATAAGAATCAGGCATTTGGTCTATATATCTCTTGAAGTCGTATTAAATTGTATCTTATTAATATTGACATGTTGAGAATATTTTATCAACTATGTATTAATATAGTTACATTATCAGCCGGAAGAGATATGTGCATTGCTTCTGACCAAATGTTTCATTCAACATTAATAAATATTGGAAGTATTTATTTCTCGACTGACCCTTTAACATCGATAACTCAGTAAGCTCTTCATATAAAAAATAGAGGATGATAAAAGTTATAATTTAAGAAGTATTTAGTTATTTCCATTTGATTTCAGAAAACGAGTTGGAAAATTGGTTGGAGGTAGGTTCAATATCAATGGGACCTATTCTTATTGAAGTTGCTATTTCCATTCCAACCTCTGAGTATAATTTGTATTTCGTACAAAATTGTTTTTTAAAAACTCACGATGAACGTACAAAAAGATTGTGGTTCCTATGGTCTAAGAATTTATGTAAAAATATGTCAACATGTGGTTGTATAGGTGGCTGTGCATTCATTGGAAATAATAGAAATGGACAAAATTTTTTTAAACCAACTAATCGTGACTTAACAGATGGTATTAATATTGCAGCTTACAGGTGAATGAATGAACGAAAATTTTTAAGATCAATAATTTTTCTAGTATAAGTTTATTTCTTTTGATGGAATTTATTTATAAAATTTAACATAATAATATGTTTTACTTATATTTATTTGTTTCTTCGAATTTATATTATTAGAATTTTGGATCCTGGGAAAGGAAAAGGTTTTGGACAATCTATTTTATATGATAATCAATTAATTTTTCATACGCCTCCTTATAGTCTAAAGGAAGTGTTACTAGAAGATGCGGGTCTATCAAATGAATTATCGAACCAACAATATAATTCAAAAGTAATTATAGAAAAATTAAGACCCAACAGAAGTCCAAATAAAGTATATCATATTGATGAAAGTAATAATGATGAAACATTAAGTGCATCATCGGCAACTTCATTTACTGGAGTCAATAAAAAAACTCTTACACGACGTTTCTCTTATACAGCTCAACGGTAATAATTTTTATCGGTAATCATTACATTCATATAAAGTTTACTGATAAATTTGAGAATTTTTGTATAAATTAATATAAATTTAAAGAATACGATACAAACATAATAACTAAAAAATAAATATAATTTGTCTGGGGGCGTATAATTGATCTATACTTACAACTATAGTTGTAATATTTGTAAGATGCATAGTTTAAAGCTTAATTTATTAGCTTATTCAAATATTTTAAATCATATTTGCAGGCTAATAAAAAAATTTAATTTTATTTGTTTCAATGAAAACAAATTCGAATTTTATCATTTTTATGTTTTTATAAATACATTTTGAGTTCAATTCAATATCTTTTCCTGTCTTTTTTTAAATGAAAAATTTGTTTCTATAAAGTAATGGATGAACTAGTTATTGTTATACATTTGAATATAATTGATTATGCTATGTCCTTGTTTAGAAATAAGTAATGCAAGACTTTATCATCTTCCAAGAACGATATCGACAAGTTCCAAGAACATATAAAAGTCTAAATTATAATATACTCATAAGCGTAAAGAACGGTATTTAAAATGCAGGTTGATAGATATATTAATTACTTGTAATTAAGTTCAGGTGCATGGCTTACCTATAAATATCTGTGTAGATTCATTATTGCAAATACTAATTATTATTACAAATATTACAAATACTAACATTATTACAAATAAAATCTAAGGCATAAGAAACAAATGCTTTTCCGTAGTCCTAGGATTTATAATGACAATTCGTGAACTATTTCAGTTCACCAAAACTGACTTGCAAGTTCAAAAGCACATATATATTAAAAGTTGCTTTTCTAATATAAGTAGCGCATATAATAGCTAATTCTAATATAATAGCGCAATCTTAAAAATGCTTTACTGCTTTTGTAATCAATGTGTTTTCTTGATATATAATACATATTTTAATTTAAAACAATAAAATAATAATAATTGAATAACAATTATGTAAAACTAATATTCCTTCGCTCAAAACAGTTAAACATATTTTTCTGAGTGGCATATAATAGAAGTAAAATATGTATTTTATATGAACTAAATATAATTATTAATTATTGATGAAAGGAATTTTAACTTTAGACTAAAAAGTTTTGAATTTTTTTATAATAAAAATAAAAATATGATTATTCCAAGAAAAATCACAAAGTCTGACGCGATTCTATAAAAAATAATAAAATGATACTAATTACCTTAATGATTAATAATACTTGAAATAAAGAATATAATATATTAAACTAAACTAGATATATGATAATCCTAAGCGCGTGCTATTTTCCGCGACATTTATTAACCCGGTGCTAATTACCGCACGGATACCCGGTGTTATTTTCCACGCGGGGAATTTAAACGAGGTAGGTAGAATTTAATAGGTAAAATTAAGGTTTACTTAATTCCGCCCGTTTTTTGAGGAGCGCCTTGCAACCAGGATCAAGAATTAAGAGGAAAAGTGTTTAGATAGGATAAGAGAACGGCTGGTCTTTTGATGAGCGCCTCACAACCAGGGTCACGTTCTCTTCAGGAAAGATAAAATTATTAGCCGCCGGTCTTTTGAGGAGCGCTTCGCAACAGAGATCAAGTTAATAATTTCACAGAAATAATCAGGTAGAAATTTTTGAGCTCTGGACGGGTTTAGCTTCGGGAGGAGTTCAAGTGAAAAGATGGTCAATCGGTTCACTGGGCGAACTCCCTGATTTTGTCTTTTGAAAGCCCTTTTATAGTGAAATTATCGGATATAATCACCGCCGCTCGTCTAACATCGAAAGAGCCGTCGATTTTATAATAAAAATTTTAATAATAATAATTTATAATATTAATTATAATCATAATTATAATAATTACATTAATAATTGTAGCCGTTATACTGCTTACAAATAGTGTATTATATACGCATAATTATATACATACACAGATATATATATATACAAATATTCGTAGTTAAAGTATTTAATTTTTCTTATAAATGAAATACGGCGGGCGGTTTCATTCGGAACACCCGTTCTATATGATCGAAATGTGCGCGCCGGTGTACAAGCTCGCGGGTTCTCCTACCACGTTATTCCTTTCGATGTTTGCGCATGTCGTGCGGTGAGAGAGAACGGTATTGTGCGTGCAGGCATGTGTTAGAAGGGGATACCCGACGCAGGCTAATACACTTGGCAGAGCTCTCTCTCTCGCCGCGCAAAGTGTATTCTCTCTCACACACTTTCTTAATCTTCTGAACGGTAGAGAGAGAGAGAGAGAGAGAGAGAGAGAGAGAGAGAGAGAGAGAGAGAGAGAGAGAGAGAGAGAGAGAGGGAAGATATAGTGTGCTTTCTCTCTCTCTCTTTTCAGATTTGGGAATATTATTTTCACGTGCAATAATTTTCGCGTATGTGATAATCACGCGAGTAAAGAAGTATTTGTGTATTTGATGTGAAATTAATTTGCGTGGCCGTGTTTTTGGCCGTTGCAACCTACACAAAGGCATACCCACTAAAAACTACCTCTTTGGTGCATTCTTTCGACTGCTTCCCGCAGCACTGAAAAGAGCTACCAGCCGGAGTCGGCAGGCGTGCACCGAGAAGACCTCCTCTCCCTGGCTCAACTCCCCGTCCCGGGGACCGCCGCTAGGCATTACTTCGGAGAGACGACTAGCATGTTCGACTTTGGGCGCCACCAGATCTCGGCCAAAAGTGAGAATCTCGGGATGGTCCGCCTTCTTCCGCCGAGGATATCCTTAACGAAATAGGCAGCCCTTTCCTATGTCTCCTGCCTGGATAGCATCAGGGGGACGATGCCTTCCGATGTGTCCCTTCCAGCATCTCCACCAACAATTCCCTATGCTGTTCTCACTGCTCATAGACAAAACATGTATGATCGGTATCGTCTTTTGCGGATCCACACTATATAAAACGGGGACCTGGGACTTTGGCCATCTTGTGCAATTACGCGCGGAAGTACCTGTGGCCAGTCAGCATCTGGCTGAGATAGTAATTTACCTCCCCGTGCTGCCGACCAATCAAGGAGCTACCTGACTTAAGTCTAGCGGCCCACCTTCCTAGCTTGTTTCTTAGTTTTGGTCTGACGAAGTGTCCGCTTCGTTTGGTGAACAAAGTTCCGCTTCAGGTCAGGAGGTTTTTAGGGATGACCGCGGCAACCACGAGGGAAGCCGCCTCGAAGACCGTGCGATACGACCACGCAACATGAAGAGCGCATCCCCTCTTTCAAGCCACCATGTGTCTTCGGTACTTTTCGTACTCGAGCGCGTCGGTCCAAACTTCAGCGCCGTAAAGTATAAGAGTATCAGCAGTTCGCAGTAGCAGCCGCCTGATGCAGGGGCGTGGTTCTCCTACGTTGAACATGACGCTCCAAAGGGAGGCCGTCACCATTGCAGCCTTGTCAGCCGACCTCCGAACATGTTCCCAGAAAGTGAGCTTCGTATATAGCATCATCTCCAGGTTCTTGATGCCTTACCATGCATTGTGCGGGACCAACACCTCTCCAATAGTTAGCGGTTGCACTCTGGGGACGCGCTTCTTAGTGAGGAGCACAATCTCAGTTTTGGCCTCCGCTAGTTCCAACCCGTGATCACTCATTCAACGGCGAATTATGCGCATGGTCTGATCGAGACGCGTCTGTATCGGAGTCATATTGCGCGCAATAATAGCAGCTGCCACGTCATCTGCATACCTGATCAGCGAGCAGCCTTCCGGCATGTCCAACCGAATGATCCCGTCATAGAAAATATTCCATACATCGGGCCCAGGATAGGATAGAGCATTGGGCCGCGCCACACGTTAGCTCCTTTCGCTAATAGCCCTCTGCCGTGTCGTACAGAATGGATCTCTCCTTTAAATAATCTGCGATGATCTGGAATAGATACCTATGTATATTGAAGTTCTTCTCCAATGCCCCCAGCCCGTCTGTCCATCTAACAGACTCGAAGGCGTTTTTGACATCCAGTCTTGCCAAAAGACACACGAGGCGGGAGAAGTGATTCCCCCCGTAAGTAGTTCTGGGCGCCTCTACCAACTCCTCGATAGTATCTGTAGTGAGCCTATCTGAAAGGCGTACCGCCTCTCGGAAAGGTCGCCGGATGTTAAAAGCGTCGCTTGTAGGCGGGGTCTCAACAGCGTGTCCAGGCGTTTCGCACCGGTGTCTAGCATGCCTAAGATCTTTAAGTCGACGGAGCCCTGTTGGTCCTTTACCCTTGCTTATCAGCACAAGTCTCGCCTGCTAGCGACGATGTTCCGAACGAATGCACGAATTCTACATATCAAGCAAGAGTTCAGGATGGCTCTCTACCACGGCTTTCAGCACTTCTGCCCGAAGTACATCGGGTCTCGGTGGCTTGCTGTTCTTCAAAGAGCGCACTGCTCTTACTAGTTCTGTCCGTGTGAATCGCGGTGCCTCAGGGCGCTCGGGAGCCATGAGCTCATCCCCTCATTTGGGATGAGTGGGAAATGGAGTATGGACGATGCCGCCCATCACTTCCGCGTTCATACGCATATTTTTACGAGAGATGCCTAATTTGCAGGTTATGATTTTGTACGGCAAACCCATCTTTTTTCAGCATCCGTGTTTACTAGCTTTGAGGGCTCGCTTTAGTCTTCCTTGTCGTTCGATGTTTGGCGATTCTAAGAGCGACATCGCGGTCGCGTCTTTGTGCCATTTAGGCAATGCCGCAGCTCCGCTATTTCGGCCGTCCACCAATAAGTCGGATGGCGAGCACGACCCACGAATTTTCTCGGCATCGCTTGTTTGCTTTTACTTTACGGATTAGATGTATTGTAGCTTCCATCACCGCTCTTGCACGCTCGCAAAGTGTTGCGCTCCCTGGTAATTCAGCCAGGAGTCTGCTGTCCGCATTCTAGCGCCTGGAAAAGCTTCTCGTGATCCATCCTCGCGACGATCCATCTGACTGGGCGATGTTCAATCGTTCAAGACATTCAGGCCTAGTCTGGACGCCACGTCTATCACTCATGCTCCTCTAGAGTCCGGAAAGGGTTCCCCCACTCGAGAGCTTTGCTGTTAAAATCACCAGCCACAACCAGCTCCCCCTCCATTTCTCTAACCGCATTTCAAGGGCATCCAGTTTATACTGGAACCCTCAATGGCCTGATTCGGTATGAGATAGCAGCTGACGTAATTTACGTTATTGCCTGTCACCTAGACGAGCCGCGGCCATGTCCATGGCAGTTCACCCGAAAGCGTTGCAGGTTGAAAATCCAAATCGCCGCGGTTCCGAGGTCATCGACATATCAGACTCCCGCATCACGATATTGTTCGCTGACGCTGACGATGTCAGAGTTCTTCTCAGGACAGATCTACGTGAATAGGTCGCTCGCCGTTCCATTTCTGTTGAGGTTCACTTGCAGGACTTTAATCATTTTGGCGAGACCTGGCTAAGGCGTCACAAAACACCGCACAAGCCCCAGACCCAGAAATAGAGTTTTCGCTGCAGACGTGGTCCCCTGGTAGAGGTAACACTTCGGAGGCGTCCTACAGTCTGTCGCCTTGTATCTGTGGTGCCCGCACCGGAAACAGTCAGTGCTCGTTTCTGGGCTGCCGAGCCGAGGTATCCATACCCGAGACACCTGTAACAGCGTTCGACCTGGACCCGCTGCTGCAGGCCGCAAAGAAGCCATCCAACAGTTATCTTTTCAGCCTCCAGCACCCGCTGGCCAACCTCCTCAGCAAGGGTCACAGTCGCCGTTTCCCGACTTTGTTCTCCCTTGTGAGTTTCACCTCCCAGGGTCTCACAACACGCCCAGTTTGGTGCCCTAACCTCGTCAGGTGTCGCGCAGCCATCCACGTCCTTGATTTCCAAGCTAGTCTTTGGGATCAGAGCACGGAGTGCCGCTGATTGTCTGACAGCCTCTTCTAGGCGTTAGTGAAGCCCTCCGGACATCGCTGTTTAAAGTTCGGCGGATGACTTCCCCTCCGCGGGCTTGAGGAGCAGCGCCTCAGGCCTTGCTCTTTTTACTTTCATGTGTTTAGAGGCTTTTGCTGATTGAGCAGACCTCATCTTTTTTTTCTTCTTCGTTCTGACCGCCCTCTTCTCTTGCCTCGTGGGGACATTCTGTCAACCTTGCTCGGGCTAAGCAAGTAGGTCCTCGCGTCAGGATTTGGCGAGCACATTTTCTTCTCTTTTGGTCTTTTTTGCTTTCATTCTCTTCTATTTTCTCCTCCCGTCCTCAGGCAATTTCGTTGTGGAGGTAGATGGGTGCCTGTTCTAGGCCTCCACAGTCTGCGCGATTTCAGGGTTATGTAGACGCCGCTCCGTAAGGCGCCTTCTGCCCACAAACTCCTGAAATTGGCTTTGTAAAGCCGGAATCCCCTCCTTTATGGTTTTATTCACATTCATTTGTTTCTTCATTAATTCTATCATAATTTTAAAAAATTGGTCGATGGAGTCAATGAGGTCTTTATTTGCTTGGTCTCCGCTTGTCCCGTTCTCGATCTCTTGATCGCCTTGCCGCTGTCCACTCCCTTACTCTTTTGCTTTATGATATTTTCTTTCCACGACGTGGCCGGCCTCAATGGGCCCTTCAACGGGGAGCTCGTCAGGATGACTCACCAACACTTGCCAGAAGAAGTTATTCCAGCTTGGACCTTCGTGTAAGGCTCTTTTACGAAGCCAGAGGATATAGCACGCCCCAACACGCTAGCCCACCTCCACTCTCTCGACCTTCACACCCTAACAATAAGGTGATCTGCTCTTTGGAGAGTTTCCGGCAGGTATCATAGGGCCTGCAGAGTTTATCCACTCCGCGCTTACTAGGCTTTGCTCCGTATCTCGCTCCCGCTGCTCTAACTACACTAGCGTGGCGCCCGAATCTTTCTCTACGAGGTGCGTGAAACCCGTTTATAGGGTCCCCTCGCCTGATATGACGCCTACAGCCTTACTCAATGGCGGCTGTACTAGCATTGCCAGCAGTCCCCCATTTTCCAGTCTTCAACCTCGTCCACTCCGCGGTAGCCGTCGCGTAGCCGAATCGAAACCGCCTTACGCTGGCGTGGCGATAGTAACCTCTCCAATTGCCAGGTGCTATGTTGTCTTATGTGTCAGTGTTGTGAAATGTACAACTGTAAGAGTATGCTGTCCAGTTGTTGTAAGTGTACTCCCTTCTCCTTAATCCGGGCTTGGGACCGGCGCGGTCGAAATATAGGGCGCTATGAATCCGCGGTTGTGGAGTTAATAACTCTAACAACAACAATAACAACAACAATAATAATATAAATAATTACAAAAATAATTTTGGCTTTAATACTTCATATATCTCATGCTATTTTTTATTACGCGCGCATACCATTATCGAACGTCTTCTGTCAAGTCGCCTGTACGGTAGACATTGTACTTCCGGTAGCTTACGATATGACCACTTTTTTATTTAAATATCTCCTCAAAGTTATCATTGATACTTAACTTTTAAGATATCATTGAAATCTTTAGGAAATAATCAATACGCTTTTCATTTATGAATAAGATCTTTCATTTTTTATTACGAGTTATTAATAAAATAAATCTCATTTCCGGCGGGTCTCTAATAAGAGTTAATACGAAACCGGGTTAAATTTATGATATTGAAAAGGCTCATTCTCGAAACAGATTTTATTATTCTTTTATAATTCTTTCAAAATATTTACGTATCGTATGCTGTTCATTTTATTCTATAAACAACTTAATCGTATAATATTGTATAGGTATTAATTTTTTCAATTGTAGTAATTGAAACTTACATCAGATTTAAAATGTTCATTTACTAGCCAGAAATAAGGTTTCAGCATCAAACCTATTTTTTATCTATTCTTTAATTTTATTGACAATGTTTACATTTTTTATTCTAAGATTTGCCTAGTTTTAAGCCATGATCGTTGATTTTATTTTTAATACCTAGTAACTACTTTCCAACTTATTGACAGTTATTAGATTTCTACCAGGATATATATATATATATATATATATATATATATATATATATATATATATATATATATGGTTAATTTATTAAGAGAAATGTACCGATCAATCAAAACTTTATATATAAAAGAGCTTTGCTGAATATTCATAATAAAATCTCATTAGATACAATCTACTACGTATCTTTTCGCTTTTATCTGTAATCGTTCATCTCTTCTCTTTCTCTCTACTCTTTCTCTCTAATTAGTCGTTAGTCTATATTTAGTCTCATACACACACACTCTCTCTTTCTCTTTGTAATAAAAACTAATTCCTCTATGTTTACATATTTTCTTCTACTCACTAGCAGTAATAAATAATCGAAGACGTTTTTGAATTATTGTTATACAAATAATATTTTTAGTCAGAACCATGAACAAAAAATATAGTGCGGTGAAAAAATTCTAAAAGCACAATTGGTCGCGGCACAATGGTAAGCGCTTAATTTTTTTTCCAATTACTTCCTAGCACAGTGAGCGCTGATGTCTAATACATCGACGGCTCTCATTCACTCAAATCTTCTCACAATTATACTATCACGCATATATACACTCTTGAAGTACATAAAAAATTTTTTTTTTTTTATTTTTTACATTTTTTATACATGTAAAGTATGGTCAAAGCCAACTCCTCAAAAAGTAGGTAACGTTGTCGTGGTCGTAAAATCTTGTCGACGGATGGTCTGGAACAAAAAATCAAATAGCTGTATGTTCAGTATGACTCCAGAAACCGATCTAACTAGAATATTTTATGTACGTGCAAAATCAACAAAATGGCGGCTAAAATACGAAAGAAAAGAAAATTGCTTTTTTTCCGTCTTTTTTTGCAATAAAAATATAGTTAGAAAAAAAATTTAAAGTTGATTGTAGTTAGGACAGTTGATACAAACATGTAGAATATGTGTTCAAAATTTCATAAGGATCGGCTCAATAGTTTCTTACTTTTCACGACTACGGTACTTGAAAACGCTGTTTTGAGAAAAACATTCATCTAATTTAGCCTGGTTTTTTTTGAGTTCTGCTTTCCTTAGAAGCCTCAGTCGAGCGGCGGTTCTCTCGAACGATGCGCTGTTGGTCGCGCATATTGTCGATTTGCATGGCAGTTTGGCCTATTTTCAGGCCCATAATTTCCATTATTTTCAAAAGTGGGCTGAATCCTTCATTAAAAATGCAGCCGGCAGTGAGGTATGCAATTTTAACGATTTTTTGGCCATTATAGACATGCTTCGATGCCATAGCCCAAACTTGATTTGAAACACTCATTGTTATTTCGAGTGCTTCTGCTCAAACATCTCTCCAGCAATTCCGTTTCTGTTAGATCTTCGTAGATCGGTTTTAGCACCTCTTGTACGTCACTAGCAAGAGCAGGACCATGTTTATAATTTTTTAAAGCATTGTTTGCTACGGCCTTCTTATACTTGCACCAGCTGTTTGAATATTACGTATGCTGTGGTTTGGAGTCTGTTGAGATTTTGTGGTAATAGCCGGGCCAGATCTCGTTTCGCATGCCTTCTACAGAATTTGAATTCCTTTCAATTGCAAGACTCTAGTTTTTAGATAACTCCTTCATTAATTTGATACTTAGATCAGCCGTCTTCACTTTCTTAATCACGACATTTGGTTTCTTTAAAACTTTCTTCGGTGCAGCTACTTTTTTCGTTTTTTTCCCCGGTCTTCAGTTTTTCAGTCTCAGCTTTTCTCCTTTGAGTTAAACTTTTCTTCACATCATTTGCACGTTTGAGAATTCTTTTGGCAACATATAGTACACACTCTAGCTTTTGCACAACGAAATTTTCGCCGTACGGGTATGTATCAAGCAACATTTTAAATGTTTTCGAGTCGTCATCGCCTATATAAAAGCCATATCGCACTGCATATTTCTCTAGCGATCTTCAAAACATTTTTTAAATACCTTGAACCTTCATATTACCGGCGCTACCTTCGTGATTTGCACTACAATTGGCTTTATGCTTTTCATACCACGCAGCAAAATCGATAGCGTCTGCGATTTTGAACAACGTTAAGAATTTTGTTGCTGTACTGGCCAATTAAAGACACGATACCAATGGTCGAAGTAAAACCTCTCTTTGCCCAGGATCCATCTCCAGAAACCGTCAGATTTTCACCAAATCCCTTTTCAACATTTAACTTTTTTTCTTATCGATTGCCTTGCGTTGAAATAAATCGAATACACTTTTGACAGCGATTTTGATGTTCTCTACGATTTCATAATAAATTTTTATATTGAAAATTGTCTCTAATTACATCAGTCCACAAAATAACTGTATCTCTTTAAGTCCAATACCAAGCAAACGAAACATAAATACGAGTCGACGATTTATTTCATATGCAATGCCGATCATCGAACACAAATTGATGTACCTGTCTCCACAGCTATAAGTAACGCACACTTTGAAACCAATGCCTCGCAACCCATATTGTGAAAATTTCATTTGTATATGGCAAACAGAACACACTGCCCACTGTGAGAGCATTGAACACACAGTAATAAAATGAATAAAAGAAATAACCACCAGTATTATCAACGTTTACATTAAAACTCGATTGGAGATGCGGTTAACTGGCCTGCTTGCTTACCCGATCTTACACCACCAGATTTTTATTTATGGAAGTACTTAAAAAATACTGTTTTTGGGCAACAACCCACTACAAGAGCAGATATGCAAGACAGGATTCGTGAAGCATGCGTTGCAATTCCGAGACAAACTTTGTTGAACTTTGTTATCATTACAACGTCCACGTCGTTGTTTCGTTAAAAAATCATTTTAAAAAGATAAATAGTCGATTAAACTTACTCTCTCCAAGGTTAGGTAGTAAAGCTTGGAGGTATGTTTATAACGTTTGTAATATACGATAGATGTTTAAATCAAGATACGTGGTAGCGAACAGAAAGAATCGAGTCATGTAGACTAGTTTGAGGCAACCGCTTACCCTTATATACTATACGAGGTATAGCTATTAAATAACGGGACTGACGCTGCAGTGGAACGAGTGCGCACGCACCAACCAACATTGACCAACAGCTGTTTAGTTTGAGACTTTCTTTTCAGAATGCAGTTAGTCTCGTTTCTGTAAACAACATCGTTGTGTCATAATCTTCATTTACGTTAGTGTTGTTATTTGTTTTGCCGAAAAAATGATTAGCGTAATAATAGAGCAACGAATTGTTATTAAATTTCACTTTAAACTTGGAATAACCGCTATCGAAACCTATAATTTACTAAAAGAAATGTATGGAAATAACATCTCAGACTTGTGTTTTTGAATGCTTTAAGCGTTTTCAAGATGGTCGACAAGACGATGAAGATGATTCGCGGCCAGGTCGTCCTTCAACATCAGAAACGGACGACAATGTCGGAAAAGTTGCTAATTTGATTCGGTCTGACCATCGATTAAGTATTTGGGCAGTTGCTGAATCTGTAGGCATTGATAAAGAATGTGTACGGCAAATTTTACGTGACAATTTGAACATGCGAAAAGTGTGTGCAAGAATGGTACCAAATATTCTCACGATTGAACAACAAGCAGCTCGCAAACATGTTTGTACTGACACTTTGAATACAAATGCCTTTGATAATGACCCAAATTTATTGGAAAGAGTAATAAAATGTGATGAATCATGGTTTTGTACTTATGATGCGGAAACGAAGCACTAATCCATGCATTGGAAGACCCCAACTTCACCGAGAGCCAAAAAACCAAGAATGAGCAAGTCAAATTAAAGCAATGATGATTGTTTTTTTCGGTATTCCTGGAATTGTGTACCTTCTGCTACAGGGGATAAAATTATTAAATGTTTGCTTAGTTAAAACAATTACAATGTCTATGAATAATTCTTCTACAACTTTTGATTAATTCTTCTACAACAGAGACGGAAGGGATTTTTGCATCGCTTTGTGACCAGGGACGAAAAATGGATTCATTACGATAATCCCAAGCATAGAAAATCATGGAGATTCACGGATTCACGGTTCCAATGTCATGCTCAGTATTCAGTGGGACTAGTTCGGCGTAGTCAATTATGAGTTGTTAAAACCGACTGCAAGAATCACAGGCGATTGTTATCGAACGCAATTAATGCGCTTGAGCTGAGCATTGAATGAGAAAAGGCCACAATGCAACGATAGACATGAAAAAGTGTTTTTAATGCATGACAATGCTCGACCCTATGTTACGAAAGTGTTCAAGATATATTTGGAATCCTTCAAATGGGAAGTTGTACCCCATCTGCCGTATTCTCTGCATGTTGCTCCCTCAGATCATTTTTTTCGATCAATGGCACACGGACTGGCTGACCAGCAGTTCCGGTCTTATGATGAAGTGAAAAAATTGGATCGATTCGTGAAATGCTTCAAAAGATGAACAGTTGTATCAATGCTGTTTCATGCTGTCTGAAAGATAGGAGAAAGAAGGGACCAGCGATGAACAGTACTTTGATTTATAAATATATATATATATATATATATATATATATATATATATATATATATAATTGTTATTATATAACAAGTTTTTTTACAATAAAGTTTTGTGACAGTAATAATGGTGATTTTTTGTATATCTGTATGATCCACATATTCCTTTTCGTATGCATCGTAGCGAAGCTCGGGACATCTTAATATTCTTCATGTATATGCTACAGGCCTCTCTTGATCGACCCTTCCCTTGAACAAAACAATCCCTCCTATAGCGTACCTAGATGCTTTAGTAACAGTAATGAAAGGCATATCACGAAATTGCAAAAAGAGTTAAATATATACGGCCCTTTTTAAAGTTTCGAATAATGTTCCTACTTCTGTCCAATTAAAAACATCGTTGTTTTCAACTAGTTTATTAAGTGGTTTAGAAATTTTAGCAAAATATTAAATAAATCATCTAATACTCGGCTATACCTGGAAATTGTCGAATGTTTTTAAAGTGCCTAGTTCTAGGGAAATTCTTTATGACTTCCAATTTTTAGAGCCTGCTTTCACGCCATTCACTACGTGTCCAAGATAAGCTACCTTCTGCGGTAATATTTTAAATTTACTCGGTTCTAACTTCCAGTTTATTTAATTCTATCTTCCAGTTTATTATTATGTTCTTCTAGAATTTTTGTTCATGGAATTTTCTTATCCATATACACAAAGACATCGTTTCAACTAATCGCGCTCGAACGTGAAATCCATTTCTCTTTGGTATTCAACGCCTGCATTTCTGAGCCCGAAAAGCATTTTTCCAAATTGGTAATGTCTTGTAGTTGTAGAAAATGACGTTTTATGTATCATGTTATGTTATGCGAAATTTGGAAATACAATTTAGTATGGTATAATATTTTATAGACTCAAGACTGTCTAATATTTCTACTATATATAGAGGATATATTTTCGAAAACTTTTAGAGGATTTACTTCTTGAATTTAACACTATGCGCTAACACAGTTGATTAATATCTGAAGATTTTATAGTATAGCCCATAAACTTGTGATATAGGCAGACTTCGAATGTCTAATTACACTATTATTTATTTTGTCGCTCGAATTCTTCCGTCAAAGTATGCGGAAGTCGATATTGTTTAGTATGTACGGATATGTCGTGTGTAATTAAAATCTTATAGCAAATGATGTGAGTGATTGATAGTTCGTCCCTTCAATATAGAATATATCGAAGTCTTGTTTAATTAAAACTTTAGCCTGTTTGTTTTTTACTCTGTTTCAATTAATTAAACTTGAAATAGTTTAGCAGATAATCGTCTATATTTCTATTATCTTCTTCCGGGATATGGCATAGATTCTGAAGATTAATTATTATATTTGCATCTGAAATCTGAATCTCACCGATATTTCTTATCTACTCGATAACTGACGTTATTAATTTCCAAATACCAATTTTCTTCAGAGTTGTCTAAATTTCGATGTTTTCAGTTTGTTTTTAATTCTGATACAGTGATATTATCTCCGATGTCTATATTTGTATAACCGAAATGTATAATAGTTTTATTATTAAATACAGAAATGAGATCTACATATGACATAATTCCATTATGGTTATTTCAACCCACATGAAAATAGGTTAATTCCTTTGAAATATTCATTGGAGTTTGCGTTAAAGATTTAAACAAGGTCTTCAGCGATACCCTTTAAGAATATAGTTTCGTCCTCAATCTTATGTTCCTCTCGAATATTACCTTTCTTAATGATTTTTTCCCCAGAATTTCTACGTATTAATAATGTTCTTCCTGCATTCTCGAGCACCAATCAGGCATATTTGTTTTATTTACTTTTTATATATGGTAATTTTTATATATATTATAAATAGAGACACGTTAAAAACCATAAAAATACACATCTAATACAATTATAAATTCAATGGTGAAATCATTGAAATTTGAAGGCCTGAAGAGAAAATAAAGAACTAGATTGAACAGAAACTGTGCGAAAAGAATTTCATTGCTGTGTAATTAAATTATTAATTATACTTATTATATTTTGAAATATTAGAGCTTTCACGCAACCTAGTTTAGACTAAAATGATATGATGTATATAAGTACATGATGCAATAAATCTTTGACAAATTCGCTTCCCTATTATTATACATTCTGTATAAAAGTCCGATTGGCTTTTTTTAATACTTATGATTGGAGCTTAATTAAGCCATTTAATTCCAAATAAAATAATGGACAATGTAAATATTAATCTAAATACATAAATAAATAAAATATATGAAAATATTATTTTGATTTTGTTTTTACTTCATTTCAGAAGAAATAATAGTAAAGATGTTCCATATTCCCGATTAGTTGATACTAGTCCTTTGTCGCAGTTACCCCTTAAACTAGATTCTGATTCGAATCTAAACACGCAACATAGCAAATCGATTTTGAGCGTTCCCGATATAGACGATACACTAAAAAGTACCATATCTGATTCAGGATTAACTGGTAATTATCTTAAAACTCAAGAGAAAATTGTGCTTAAAGAAGAATTTAAGAAAATTGGACAAGCAAGGTTCAGTGATTGTGATTCTTCCACTGTTTCTGATTCTGAGAATTCGTTATATGTTCACTCTGATCCAGAAGATAAATTAACTCCCAAGGTTTATACAAAAAATTTTAAATATAATATTACTAACAGAAATTAGTTTAGTGTTTCTTTTGAAATTCTTTATTATTTTTTTTCTTATTACTACTTATACGGACGGATGCAGCCTGTTCTAACAGGCAACTAGTTTTAAAATTTCCTTTTAAAGGCTCAAAAAGGTACGAGATTCGCTCAAAATTAATACTCGAAAAATAGCTGACAAGTTTCAAATAATTGTAATCAGAATAGATCAGGAACCTATTTAAACTGATTTTTTATTATATTTTATTTCAAAGTAAAAACATTTTGACAAGACAAATCTGGAGCGAATAAATTTTGAAATTGCATTTTAATTTAACACCAATAGTCGCGTGTCAACCTTAAAAATCAATATCTTATCTTTTTAGGCACAGAGAACTGTTTCCATATCTTCAGAAAATCGTTCAGAAGTTTTTTATTCTGCGGATGAATATTCTACTTTTGAATTATATGGCAGTAAAAATGCAAGTTTACAATTTTCCTATATTGATAATGGCTTTCTGTTGAATTCAAGTGAACGTAAACAGAAACAATGTTTATCAGATTTGTCAATGGCTGACAGTTTAATGGATGCAAACTATTCTGAGTCTATTTTAAAGAATACTTCCCCTTTAGAAATTATTGAGTCACGAATTTCGAATTTTCGTAATGGCGATTTTTTTGAAAAATCAACTTGTGAATTAGAAAATGTATCAGATGTAAATATTATTTCTGAAGAGTCAGCAAATAGTTGCACTGTATCTTCTTCTAGTTTTGTATCAGCTGTTTCTTCTCAAGATGACATGACTTTGGTGAATTTGCATATGCAAGTAAATAAACCGATTATTGAATCACCACTACTTATGTCAAGTTATATTAATCACTTAACTCAAGTAAAATAAACGAAGTTTTATTTATTACTACATATTTTTAATATAATAATTAAACCTCACAGAAGTTATTTTTTCACAGACACGCTGTCATAACTGGATTAAATCTTCATTGTTAAATGATGGTAGTGCTTTTACTATTCCACTTTTTCAAAGAACTGAAAATGGTCAACTTGTATATATTGGAGGACGGTATATTCCCAAATATGAAAGGATAACAGAAGGATTATCATCTTTGAAAATAATAAATCGCATTGATCTATCGCCAAAAGGCTCCTTCTCAAAACCACCAACACACCCTGATTTATGGGATAGCCCTATATTCATAAAATCTGGTAGTATGTCTAGCTAAATATAGAAATTTTATTTAATACTTCGTTTAGTTTATATATATATATATATATATATATATATATATATATATGTATAATATTTATATATACATAATATTTATATATTCTATTTATATATTTGTAGTTGCAGAGCTTAGAATTTCTACTAAAAGTTTATATTATATTTTCTAGAGGCAGAAAATAATTTACAAAACAATGAGAACGAATTATTAACTATAGATTGTGAAACTCGCTTTAAAACTACAATTATAGTAAAAAATAAAGGAGATATAGATATTATGATAAGTCCATTAACGATAGAATCATTGCAATTATTTATTGATTCTACAATGTCAACATTATTAAAATTGCATCCAACGACGATTCTCAATCATCTTCATTTTTCTTGTATTAGAAAAATTGAAAATGAAAATCTGTTGAAACAAGATCAAACTTTATTGTATTGGAGCCAAATTCAAAAAAAGGAAAATACAATAGAAGCCACTACACAAAACAGTGGAGGTAAACATGAAAACCTGAAATATATATATATATATATATATATATATATATAGATTCTATATACTTATAAATAAAAATATTTGATATATACATTTTTTAAAATTTATTAAAGGAAAACTTCCAATGCCAGAAATAATATATGAAGAACGGATTTCGACTCAAATTCAAGGAAGTATAATTTTACCTAAGGTAATTTTTATATAGTATTACTTTCTATATCTTTTCTATTATTATTTAATCACTTTATTATATAAATTAAATCAATTATGATGTTCTATTATAGATAAATATAATCTTACTGCAAGTTTCAGTTGTAGAAGAAATTATATCTTTTTCGGCTTTAGATAATATTCGTGACTTGACTTGCGTATCATTATTTGCAGTTTGTTTTGATAATATAATAGCAAAATTCTGTATTGAAAACTATATTCGACAAATGGTTGAAGCTATTTATAAACCAGAAATTTTACCAAATCAAAAAAAAGTCAATAAAATAACTAAAGTGTTTTTATCGGGACCACATAATAATGGTGCTGTCTCTGAAATTAGTAGAGAAGAAATAAACTATATAGAAACCTCTGAAAAGCAACAAGAGGAAGTTATGATTACTTTGAAAATAGGTAATGTTTTTTTATTTGTATATGTGAGATATTTATAAGAGAATATATTAGGAGACGAATATAGTTTCCGACCTTCACGTTTAGATGACGATATAAGTAGTACGAAACGTTAAATGTGTCGGATCTAGTACTTATTTTTTAGTTTTGGCATTTATCAATAAAATTCAGTTAACAGGCACCGTCATTTCTGTAAACATTATAATTTTTTGATCAGTGAAAAATAAATCGTGATAAATTGTTTTTTCGACATGTTTTTTTGCACTGTTTGGATTTGAATAAAAGTGTAGCAGAAACTCCATATAGCTCGTTATAGTGAAGAAGTTCCATCGCTTATAACATGTAAAGAGTGGTTTCAGTGGTTTAGAAGTAGAGACTGATCTTAATGTAAAGAACTTTCTGGACAACCGAAAAAGTTTGAAGATAGTGAATTGCAAGGATTATTGGACGAAAATTGAACTCAAACGCCGAAAGAACTTGATAATTACGATAAATTAGGAGTCAGTGGCAGAGCAGTTGACAAAAGTTATTCTGTTGCATTACAACGCTCGGCCACATGTTGCGAAAGCCGTCTAAACACCCTGTTGGAGCTCGAGTGCGAAGTGTTGCCACAGTCAGCGTAATTAACTCGTGATTACCACCTATTCAGATTCGATGCAGCACGACCTCGTTGATACGTACTTCCGAGATGTTCAAGAAATGCGAGAATTTGTGAATAATTGGACCGCCTCGAAACTGCCATCATTCTTTCGCGACCGTATCACCATGTTGCCAAAAAGATGAGGAAAAGTAGTAGAAAATAACGAAAAATATTATGATTAAGCTAACTTGTATCCATTTTCCATCATAAATGTCCTTTTCCATTAAAAATGGTTGGAAACTAAGTTCGTCACCTAATACATGTATAGTAACGTGCATATTAATATAATATAAAACTATTAATTAAAGCATTAGTAGAGTTTAATAAATATTTGATAATACATTCTATATTATTTCTAATTTCAAAGAAACATTATGTAAATGTATGACCTTATCTACTTTCCCACCCGAGAATTTTTTTGATAATTTTGTATCAATATATCTAGTTTAATTATTCGAATTTTACTTTTCCCCGTGAGAACAATACCTTATATTGCAGTTAACATTGAATCAACACATGATCTACCAAAAGTATTGTATAAAATTTAAAAATCTATCTTTCCAACACTAAAGAAATCTTACCTCTGCAGATAAAATAAAAACAATATAAATTTGAGATAATTTATTTACTTCAATAGATTCATTGTTGATCCGACGCAATCAGCTGACATTTCAACAAACTTAGAAATTCGACGTTTAACTGAATATATGTAATAACGTATGGTTCATTCAAGATCATCAAGATTGGGAGGAATGGTTTGTGCGATTTTCCTCCTTTGATAAATTAGTTGCTATTATAGCTTATTGTCTTCGCTGGCTTAGAAACTTGTCACTCTCGAAAGAGCAGAAAACAAAAGATTGTTTGTCGGCTGAGGAGATCTCAATAGCAACTACTACTTTAATTAGATTGATCCAACAGTCGGTTTTTTCCAAAGAGTTTCGAATTTTATCTTCAGGACGGCAACTTCTATCAACAAATCTATTATGCAAATTAATGCCCTTTATTGGTACTGATAACTTCCTTCATGTAGGTGGTAGATTTCACGACTCTTTCTTATCGGAATCAGAGAAGCACTCAGTGATTCTATCAAAAACGCATCATGTTACTGCTTTACTTATCAGAAAAGATCACCTGTGTACTTTACATGAAGCAGCTACAATTGTGCAAAGCTATTTAAAGAAGTTATTGGATAATACATGCTCGAAGTATTATTCGAAAAGTAGTTCGTCAATGTATCACCTGTGTTCAATATAATGCTCGCACTCAAGAGCAGTTGATGGGATCACTCCCTGCAATTAGAGCAAGACCTGCTCGACCCTTTCAACACATTGGGGTCGATTTTGCAGGTCCCTTTTGGATTAAGGCGTCTTCTGGAAGGAGACAAAAATCCTTTAAAGGGTATGTGTCAGTCTTTGTATGCTTGTTCGTTAAAGTAGTTCATTTGGAATTAGTATTTCATCTTACCGCACAAGCATTTTTAGTCGCGTTTTGGAGATTTACTGCTCGTCGAGGCCCTCGTATAGTTATTTACTGTGATAATGGCATAACCATTCTGGGTAGTGAAGCTGATATTCAGCGTCTCTTTACTAAAGCTTCTGCTTCAGGACAAATAATTGCGTCTACTCTGGCCCAAGATCATTTGGAATGCGTTTTATTCCTCCCAGAGCCCCTAATTTTGGTGGCATTTGCGAACCTAACGTGATGTCTTTCAAAAGACATTTGTACAGAGTTATAGGCGAATCAAAATTGTCGGTCGAGTTATTTTCAACTCTCTTGACTGATATTGAGGTGTGTTTTAATTCTTGACCACTCAGCGCCCTTAGTTCAGATACTGCAGATGTGAATGCAATCACTCCAGTTTATTTTCTCATTGGTGGTCCACTTGTAATACTCCCTCAGCCATTTTGTGAAACTGATCAATCTCAAACTCTCTGCTTCAAATGGAGGTTGACGCAGCTGATGAGAAATCATTTTTGGCAGAGATGGCAAAAAGAACATCTTGGTCAGTTACAACAGAAAACCAAGTGGCTTAAGCCTCATTATAGTTTTCAAAGTGGCGATTTGTTTCTCTTCAAAGATAACTTGCTTCCTGCAACAAAATGGCCATTAGGGCGTATTACCGCCTTACATCTTGATAATGATCAGTTGACGAGAGTAGTGAGTTTACGTACTGCTACTTCTGAATACAAGTGACCAGTCCAAAAATTAATTTTGCTTCCAGTTCATGACAATACATCAGCTAATCTATTCACATTATAATCAAACTACTAGTTATTCATGAATTACAATGTTGGTCGTTTATTTTTTGCGTATCATACGAAATTATGCGTTCGAGGTGGGCGGTATATTCGCGCCGCTTACATTATAATGGTAAATTTCAAGTTTTATACGCCTGGTAATTGACATTCAGTTTTGCCTTACTGAAGTAGACAACGAAATGTCAATGGAAGTTCCAAAACTACAGATAGGGAGTGGCCTTTTATGTCTTTATATTTATATATAAATATATATATATATATATATATAAATAGCTTTCCTTATAGCTTTCTACCTTATAGCTTTCTACCTTCAATGAAGTTTAGACACAGAGAACTATAATTAAGGCATGCTTCTGCGCTGGAGGCGGCATTTTCGAGAGATATTGCCGAGATTCCCCAGAGATTTTCCAGTGCTTTTTCAGAATGCTTCTAATCTGCTGTTAAAATCACTTATTTGCTTGTGAGAATATCGAACTATAGACTTAGAGAAGTCGACTTAGTTTACTGATATTGCTCTGGGAAGGTGTTGAAGTTCTACTTGACTTATATACTTACAAACAACGAAGTGGCGCAGCCAATATCTTTTAATATTGAAAATAAAAAAAAATCATGGATATATTTTACGTGTAATTCATATAAAAAAAATGGCAATTTATGAAGGTTAAATTTACCATAAGTATGAACATCCAATTTGGCTGTAAATTTGTAAACTTATGTTTTTTTTTGCGGTGTTGATTAGAAACAGTAGTAATTTTTCATAAAAATCGAATTTGAATACCGATATCTATATAAAATAACACTAATCTTGAGTTTTTGTTAATTTCTATAAAAACTAAAAATCCTAATCGACTATACGGTTCATTCGCTTCTGCTCAATAGGGAAAAAAGTAGTGTTTCCTCCCTCAAGATATCTGTAAAACATTATATTTTGCTTCCTGAGTTCGGGAAAAACTATTTTACAATTAGAATTTTCAGAACGAAATAGTGTAACAGAGTTATTAAAAAAATATTAATGAATTTATAAATTCATAAAAATTAATTAATCTAGTCGATAGTATCGTAAACTTTTTTTAAGCTTGATCGTATAAAAAGTAATTTGAGTTCGAATTTCAAGACGATCGACGGACTGCTCGAAAATGAATGTAGTAGATTAATATTTATATCTTTTTGTCACACAAAAATTATTATACTAAATTTATTCAAATGCATTGGGAACTATTTCAATGAAACAAACAAAATTTATAAAGTTTTACTAACAGTTTTATTAACATCAATTCCTGCACTATGTTTATTTTCGGTATTATAAATGTCAAACAATCTCTCAGCAATTAATCTTTAAAAAAAAAAAGAGAATTTATGAACATTAATATATTTTACGTAGCTCACATATTACTTCCAGTTTAAAAGAGCATTGTTTAAAGTTTTTACATTCTTTTGATTTTGTGAATGTGGATATTTTGGAACATGGTATTAATAATAAGTATAAACGGGAGAGTCTTGAAAGTATTCACATTTCCAGAAATCGAAATAATGTGAATTTAATGTTAGAGTCTGGTAGATTGGACAGTGTTTATCATTCCTTATTAAATTGATTGGTTTTGGACAATTTGTGTAGAGGGGGAATTTATATTTAATTTACTAAATTTGGTGGTGGGGATGGGTATATATAGATTAGAATATAAGGTTTAGTTTAATCTCTGATGAGGAGTCGTAACGAGCTCGAAACGTTGGACAAGTCTTCAATTAGGTAATGGTGTTGGGGACAGTCAGACTGCACTTTACTAACAAAGAATTTTTTCAGCTAATATTTTATTTTCAGATTAGTCTACGGGGGTGAATGTAAATAAGAACAGTCTTTCATTATAATTTTTAATTTATTTTTTAATTTAATTTTTATTTTTAATTTTTATTTTATCTTTATTTATTTTTATTTTTTTTTATTTTATTTTTAGATTGAATTGATTGGACTGTAAGATCAATAAAAAAATATTTATTAATTAATAATCAAATAAACCTCATGCTTTAATAAATGTAAATTTTATTTGAGTTTTTCCATATCTGAACCCACAAAGTCAGCCTAATGTTCAGAAACCTTCTTTAGTTTTAAATGAACGGTCTTGGTAAACAAATTCAATGTTACTCCTAACATATTTTGTTTTTAGTAAAATCGAAGTCAACTTCTTCAAATAAATTTTTCATTCAGCTTCTTGAATTTTGAATCAAATATTAATGATTCATCGCTTTTTTTATAAAATAAGTTAGCAGTACACTTGTGCATCTCTTTCAAATTAATCCAATACTTGAAAGTTTGAATTGAAAAATGATAATGTGAGCTGAATATAGGACAAATAGTATGCTTGTGATATCCAGCAAGCATTTCCAAGAATAAATTTTGAATACATCTTTTCTCAACATATATTCAGAACTTGAAAGGCTTAGTAACTTCTTCATTTTTTCTTTTGCTAACAGTGGATGATTTTCTAATTCAAAAACCTTTGAATTTTGAGAATATAATTTTTGCAACACCATCAGTAAGAATAAAAATGTCCCCAAAGATGACCCTAAGTAGCTAAGTTTATGAGTAAGTTGACTCTAAATTCCTCCAGATAAGTCTTAGATAATCTTTGAAAGGACAAAAGGGACTTTATCTCCAAGATAATTAAAGATAACTACGACACAATGTAAGATACACCAGAAAATTCTCCAAATAACTCTTGTCTATTATTTAGACCTTTTTCTCATGGTCAAGATGCTCTCTGCCGGAGCTTGTATTTTGTTTGTCATCCTAAATCTATATAAAGCTGAAATCTACATACTTATCCTAATTACTGTATTTACACCTAAATCGTGTCGAAACGCCCTGGGCTGGTCTGAAGCATTCGAAAATGGCTGAGGTGATGCGTCCAGCCCCGCCGACTGATCGAGTACCACCGTAAGAGAGGATATCCAGGAAGTACTTCAGACCTTGACTCGCGGAATCACGATATATGCACGAAGCTCCGTTTAGTTCAACCTTAAAATAAGACTTGTTATTTGAAACACTACTAACATTATCGCACTGATGCTCGGTAGCACTCCCTACACGTACTGCTCCTGTATCCTATTTATGACCGTAGATTCTGCACGGACATCACCCGATCCGCCGGCTGATGCATGCGCCCGCCTTACCTCGCAGTAAATAGTTTCACATAGGAGATTCTGTCCGCGCACTTTTAAACAACTTCCAAGACAGGAGTTCGACGCAGATAGCTGATAGATAACCAAAAAAAGAGATAGTGAAATACACGCGTAAACGTGGCGACACGTATACGCGCTCGCGAAACCACCGCACTTACGTGTCGCACACTTTGCCGATTATTTAACTTGTATGTATTTCTCCGCTGCTACGTATCGTCTCCTTCGTTTTCGATCGCAGATGGTTCAACTTGCTGCCGTACCGCCCTGGACCCGATAGAGCGATTCTTTTTTCTTTAGCTAGCGTATTACTTTTGCAACGGCTTCTAACCCCATCCATAACTAGGCCTTTTTACGCGATCCTAAATTGCCATTGACGACCGTACGTACATGTGCATCGAGTGTTGATCAGGTACTCGATCGATCTTTGCTCCCATGTCGAACTCGCTCTGACCTTGTTGACTATCTTTCTCAGCCAGTTTGTTTAGATTTACGCGATCTTAACCGACACTATAGTTTTGAAACTGCATTCCTTACCCTCTGACTCTCGCCGTGTTGCTTGAGCCTAATTTAATGTCTTAATATTTTCGACTAGCGAAAGTAGAAGGTAGGCCATATATTCCGATCGCTTCGTAAGCAGCCTTTGTAAAATGTACCGTTTGCAATGTTATAAGCCTCTGATTCGTGGGGAAAAAAAAGAAAAGGTGTGAATTCGACAACCGCCTTGTTCCGTCGAGAGCGTGCCTACTCAGATTTTACACTGACGATGACCTTTTCATACTCTTGGAAGCCAAACTCGCAGTCCTATATGATGTTACAAGTTAAATAAACAATCAAATTTCATAGAATGGATTTAAAGTTTAATAATTAATGAATCATTTAAAGGAGTTCAGAGCTAATGAAAGTACGTCAATTTATGTATTATTATATAGATTTTTTCCATTATTCTTTTATTTATGTTTAATAAGATGTAGATAACCAAGCAGTGTGGTCTCCCGTGCCACAATTGAGGTATCCTGACTGTTGGAATATCTAATACTATTTGCTGTTCTAGAACGAAAAGTTACCAGTATCAGTCTCTTTTCGGGTTACTTTGAATTCTGTTTATGGGCTGTGTATACCAATGTTTGTCAAAATACTTCAAGAGTGTTGCATACCTTTGGAGGAAATCCGAATCGATATCAGCTACTACTAGAAAAAAGTAATTGCGGTGGTTTGTAGAACTAAACAGAATGTTCTGCACTACTGACTTTTCAGCAACGTAGTTTATTATAATTTTTGAGAAGTGTAGCCCGCATAATATTAGGTATACAAATAAGTTTCCGTTGTTTTGAAAAGATGGCGCGACCGATAAGATAACATCAAAATTGTCAGCTGTAAAAAGTCGTAAAGTATATGTTGACATCTGGAAACAGTATGACCTTTTAATACCTCTGACTTTTTGCTAGCATCACTTAATTTTCATCGTGTTAAGATGTCAAGTTTTGAGACAGGTAAGCTTCATTTGTGGGAATTGTTAATTTACTTCTTTCATTGAAAAAAATCTGCAGAAGCATATGGTGATGTTAATTTGAATGAGAGAAGTTGTCGGAGGTGGTTCCAAAAATTTAAAAGTGGTGATTTTGACGAGGAGCACAAAACACACAGTGGAAGGCCTAAAGTGTATGGTGACACAGAATTGGAAGCTTTACTGGAGGAAAATTCGTGCCATACGAAATTTGATAATGTCTCTAAACCCTAGGTATAGTCCAAAAGCAAGAAAAATAAGTTCCTTACGAACTGAAGCTAAGAGACATCGAGCGTGGCTGTGCATTTGGGATCAGCTTGGAGTAATTTATTACGAACTATTCCAACACGATCAAACCGTCACCGGAAACGTTACCAACACCAGCTGATGCAATTGAGCCTAGCATTGAATTTAAACGTCCACAATATGCCAAAAGGCCCGATAAAGTCATTTTTCAGCATGACAGCGCTCGAACACATGTTGCAAAAATAGTAAAGGAAACGTTAGAAGCACTGAATTGGGACGTCCTACCCTACCCACCCTATTTAGCAGATATTGCTCCTTCAGACTATCAGCTATTCCGGTTGATGACTCATGGTCTGGTTGAGCAGCCCTTCAATTCTTACGAGGAATTGAAGAAATGAGTCGATTCGTGGTTCGCCTCAAAAGACGAGCAATTTTCGAGACGGGGTATTCAGTTGCTGCCCGAAAGATGGTCAAAAGTAGTAGAAAGTGATTGACAATATTTTGAATGACATTATTTGAACCTTTTACAATAAATTCTTATTTCTTGATAAAAAACGGCGGAAACTTATTTGTACACCCAATAATCATAATGTTTGAACAGAGTTATTCAGCTGTAATTTTGTTGAATTATATTAAGTATTAAGTTCTGTAGTTAATTTAATTTTTAATATAAGACAGTATTATGAACTAAATATAATAATAATCATAATTTTATCACAAGTTTAAATTCGATAAAATACAATAATAAATATTGTTTTTTTTAATATCTACTCTTATTTTCTTATCTAGAATTTCTAAATTCTCAAAATTTTCAAGGTTATCAATCTGACAACTCCGAGTATTAAACACACGATTGCGCTACGGCAATGGTTCAAATTTCTTGGAACTTTTGTTTTAATGGTCTTTGGACAACTTTCTTTATTTATTTATGAAAGTATTTCAAAAATAATTGAAAACATAATTATTTTGTTTTGAATTCCCTTAATACCCTAAATATTTACTGTTTTTCTAATGCATGTTATCGCATATAATGTTTCAACTATTTTCTGTTCTTATTCATCTATTTTCATTATAATTTTTTCATTATATATTCTATCTATTATATAAATCAATTTATAATTATAACGCATTTAAAAATTTTTCATTAAAAAATAATAAACTATTATACTGATGTTTTTTATATTATACGTTCTTTATAGGAAAAGTACATTCACAATTAAGGAGATTGAAGAATGAATCCTCTGTTTTGAAAGATGCTATCATTACAGCAATACCTTCACATTATTCGAAAGTTTTATTTACTTACGCGAGAATTCCTTCTCCTTTCAAGTTTGAGTATGACTGTTTTCAATCTGGAAATGGGAACGAGAAAGATTACGTAAGTTAAAAATTTTTCTATGAATCATATACACATATAGACAAATCATTGATTTTTACTTCGTATTTTTTTAAGTTGAAAACTACCCAATTGCCAGTAACTGAAGAATTAACTGTAGACTGTAGGGAAGACAAATTAGGTTATATTATGTTTGAATGTGGAATAGAAGCGATAAAACTTAATGTTGTTCACAAATCAAAATTAGAAATAGATGAAAATGAAAAGAACGAAAAAAAATTTAACCCACAAATTCCAATGGAAACAATAGTTCACGATCCAAATGAATCGAGGGAGAATCGAACTATAATAGGTGTGTAAACCGTTAATAATTTTATATATAATGTCTTAATAATGTATATAATATATTTATAAAAATGAAAAGACTTGAATTTTGGCTAATATTTTTCACAAACAATATAAAATATGATGTGACTAGTCAATCTCAATCAAGATCATTGAAAGGAGTCCTGTATTATTGAGTCAAAGTTAAACCTAACATCATTACTATATTTAATAGTTTGTTATCCGGCACGTGTATTATTGACTTGATATGAAAGCAATTTCTTCAGCACAATTCCTCAGAAAGATTAATATAGTTAGCAAAGGACAATATGGTTATTTTCTTCATTGACTTACTACCTCTATCTTTAAGAAGCTGCCATATTTCAATTTTCCCTTTTCTTCATAGACTGAAATGTTCCAGTTCAAAACATATCAAAGATAAATTGAAGAAAATTATATTTTTCTTATTTTAACCTTTTTTCATAAGTTTGATCCATAGAATACAGGAATTTCTAAATTAATTTTAGCTATTTTATTATTAAGAATAAGTTTATAAAATATTTTACTATAGTGAACAAAAGTTAGATGAATGTTACTATTTCCCTATTTGTTTCAGGGACATGATTTAGCCAAGCCGATTTTATAGGTTACAATGTATATATTCAATTAAATATTATACAAACTGAAAGCTGAAAATGAGAAGTTGTATAAGAATGTTAAGAATTAAACTTAGGTGCTACTATGAGGAAAATATAAATGTTAAAAAGTGAATACCCGTAAGACTTGTATAGATACTTGTGTATATTCATTCTATGCGTTCTTGCGCTTTCTGATTCTCTATCTTCTTTCGGTTTTTGAGTAAAATTTTATAAGCGCGTGTGGGGGCGGTGTTACTTTGAGGGGATAAATTAGATTAAGAAGAATAAATAAAGATTTCAAAAGTTATAATTTAAAGTCTTACTCATATTTGTACAAAGTAGTTTGTCGTAATTATCGGTTGAGGTGAACGAATTATTTTGTTCAACCCTTTTTATACATACACTTTGGTGCAATAGCAGGAATAGAATTAAGTAGTTGATACTCGCGATGCTTAACCGATTTATGATTATCCTGTGGTGAATTTCCTTTGCGAAAATTTATCTATCAGGATCAGAGCATGAACCTTAACGTCGATTTAATCCAGTTTGGTTTAAGCATGGTATCTCAGTTTTAATTACCTAGACGCCTGTCTAACAGATGTCTAAATTGTTTAACGTATGTCTAACGTTGAAACGGTATCGTTGGAATAATCGCACACTTGAAGAGGTAACTGATTGTTATAAAATAAATGAAGGCAAAGGTACTTATTTTTTCAACTTTTATTTGCGCGCTTTTGTACAATGAATGGACTAATATTAAAGATACGGAACGGAATGTACACATCATGCGGCAAAAGTACGTGGCAAAGCGAGCGTTGCTGGTATTAGAGAAAAAAAATTCGTAAAATCAATTTACTGATTTTCCGAACGAGAGTATAATTTAGTCTCTATTGGTTATAACATAAGTAGTGGTAGCACTTATTCAGTATGATGCGGCGGCAGACTAGATGATTAAACTCATTCTTAGAAGCTCAGTTTTAAGTAGCTCCACGGTAGCAACTTCAATCAAAGTGACTATACCAGCATGCTATGCAGCCAAGTTGGTTTTAGTTACTTTGACCGCCAACATGCCTTCATAATCCGGCTGTTTGATCTTGAGTGCCTCACTGACCTCTTTCTCCGCCGTGCAAAAATCCATATTTCAGATCCCACGTTGCGTCTGGGAGTCAGTTCTCTAACATTGCAACTATGGTCTGCCCCTTTTCCAATTTACATCAATAAGTATCCTCCAATTGTGAGATTTAAGGTTTTTAAATTCTATTAATATTTTTCTAGCCTCTGTATATCGGACGGAACTTAGATTCGTGTCAGAGTCCTCATGCTTAACCCCTTCACGTATAGACCTAATAATGACTGTTGCATACATTTTCCTCCATTTCTTAATGATTTTTTTCTGTCTGCACGAATGTTACTTTGCTGAGTTCTTCTCCTTTTTTAAAAAATTTTTAAAAATATATCGGTGGAACTCGACGCCGGCCAGGTTAACTTCTCTTCGTTCTGTCTGGCGAAAGTGAATGAAACACCCTTTTTTCCTCCTATCAGTGTTGAAGAACATTTATAAATTATTGGTAGGCATACTTTTGGTAGGCTTCTAATATTCTCTTTGATATTTGGTTGGCTGCAATTGACTGAAGCTACCCTTGATCAGCAAGTTGAAGAAGAATCTATTGTTGGCTGAACTGACCCAAACCTTTCTGATCGTTTGAGAATGCTTGGATTTCCATCAGGCCCATCGAGCCAGCCTCAACATCCAGTTTTCCCTCCTCTACTGCTCTCAATGGTTGTTATACATTTTTATCGTATGTCTGTAAGGCCTGATGTGGATCTGACCGTCATGCAGGAATATAGTATACTCGGGCGTATTATTCAAGCTTACCTGTCTCGAGCTACGCATTCGGAAATAAAGGTCATCTCTACAGAGCTGTGGGTGGAAATCATACACCTACCCGCTCACAGGTCATACCGTGCGGCCAGCACGGTGATCTGTAATTTGTTTATATTATATATTTATGTCTATATATATTCACTTACTTACATAGGTCACAGGTATATATTTGTTTTTATTATATGTATGTATGTATCTATTTATATATAGGTTTATAACTAGATACGTTTAGGTTATTGTATGATATTTTTTTCTAGAACCTTTACTTTATTATGAACCTCGTAAATGGCCTGATCGGTTGAAAATACCTGTCGGTATTCAAATAAACTTATTGTGAAACTAAGGAAGTGTTATTAGTATTTTAGTTTTTCTTATTGCATTAATATTTGATGATGTTTCACCTAGAATTTGTGCCATAAAAGCGAGTGTCCCATAAAATTTATTAATAATAATAATGACTGTGGGGCCTTGGTAATGCATTTAATAATAAGTTGCGAAAAGGAGGAGTACTTGCGGTCAGTTGCGTTATAAGTGATCACAAAAGTGACGAACAATCACGATCAAACCAGCTACAAGATAGATGTATGTAGACGTCATTAAAACCATAGGGCAACAAGTAGATCTTAGTCAGAGTCAGATACAGGTTAAAATAATTAGACAGAATAGCTTAGCACTTTTATAACAATTGAATTGTACTTCTGTCGACTGCCCATATACAAATTAATAAATATTTTTTATTGGTCTTACAGTCCAATCAATTTCAACCAAAAATAAAATAAAATAAAAATAAAAATAAAAATAAAATAAAAATAAAAACTAAAAAATAAAAAATAAAAATAACAATAAAAAATAAAAAATAAGAAATACAAATAATAAATAATAAAAATAAAAAATTAAAATTAAAAATAAAAATTAAATTAAAAATTAAATTAAAATGATAATGACAGTCAGACTGTCCTTGTTTATATTCACCCCCGTAGACTAATCTGAAAATAAAATATTAGCTGAAAAAATTCTTTGTTAGTAAAGTGCAGTCTGACTGTCCCCAACACCCTTACCTAATTGAAGACTTGTCCAACGTTTCGAGCTCGCTACGGCTCCTCATCAGGGACTGAACAGTCAGACTGCACTTTACTAACAAAGAATTTTTTCAGCTAATATTTTATTTTCAGATTAGTCTACGGGGGTGAATATAAACAAGGACAGTCTGACTGTCATGATCATTTTAATTTAATTTTTAATTTAATTTTTAATTTAATTTTTATTTTTAATTTTTATTTTTTATTTTTATTATTTATTATTTGTATTTCTTATTTTTTATTTTTTATTGTTATTTTTATTTTTTATTTTTTAGTTTTTATTTTTATTTTATTTTTATTTTTATTTTTATTTTATTTTATTTTTGGTTGAAATTGATTGGACTGTAAGACCAATAAAAAATATTTATTAATTAGCACTTTTATACTTCTCGAAAAAGGAAGACAAAGAGGACAAGACGGACTTCGAACTGACTTTTCAGGATGCCGTAAGGCAAATATGGCAAGTCAATGATCTGACATCCAAAGTAACTCTGGAATTATTGCTCTTGGACTTACTACAACAGCAAAGGACTTCGCGAGAACAATCAACCGTGGAATGGGTATCAATGAAGAGTATAAATCTCATATATTCGAAGTCAACTCTCGGCAACTGAGAGTAGCGATATGTGAATTTGATTCGAAGGAAGCAACGGCCTAATTTAAAAAAAGGCGAATTCAAATTGGATGGATTATATCACCGATAAGAATCTTAGAACGTACCCCACGTTGTTACAGATGGCTGAAATACGGACATACTAAAAAACAACTGATGCTGGCGATTTGGCCAAGAGAGTCACTTACATAAGAAATTCACAGATACGTGGAAATGCTTTTTGTGCATGGAAAAAGTACGTTGGGATAAAATGCATCACCTTGGCTCATTCTCATACGGAACGTTTGAAGTAGAATTTACAGAACATAAGACAAAATCCACAAAATAACGAATTAATCTAATGCCAATTAAACGGGAGCAGTGTAGCAGACATACTCCTGTCCCAGATTGCAGTGAAATCAGCTATTGATCTGCTTATAATAAGAAAACAATATAACGAGCGACCTTTGTCGATATGGAGTAAAAGACATATGTACTAATGGACGACAGAAATCACCGAATTCAGACGTGCTTACTTGAATCTGAGGTGAAAGGCTCAACGAGATCGAAGTTGACGCAACGTGGATCTATGTTCTATAGAGTATAAGTCTACCAGACGACGCTTGAGATTTGCGGTAAATGACAGTAAGACATGCGGTAAATGCGATAAATGACAGCTGTTGGAAAAACTCACGGAAAAAACTAGACTGGATACGGATGATTGGAACAATGGCTACAAAATTATAAGCAAAGCCAAAAATAAAGCACGCGGAATTATGTACAAACGATACGACTCGTGTGAATCTGCCGGTAATCCGTCACACATTCATAGATTCTTTCTGAGTGCAGCTCACTCGGCTTTATTGTATGAAGCGCGTATATCGGCCGAGCAATATTAGGAAACGGGCTAATGTTATGAAATGTATTTCAAGGGTGGTAGCACTGAGAATCGCGTTCGCGTATAGGACCGTTTCACAGTTTAATGATAGCGGTTGAACTTTTAAATGAGCTTTTAAGGGCTAACGTAAAAAATTTTATGAACAAAGTGCGATTGTGGTAAAACAGACATTCAGATTGTGATAAATACGATGGACAACGGGCGAACGCGGACGGTGCGGGACTCAGTTCATACCCTAGATTGCGATGGAGAGAAGACACGGTGAGGTAAATCTCTATCTGTCTCAATTTTGGTCTGGTTACGAGTACTTGCACTCTTCAGACTACATGTACTGTGAATTGGCTTACCATGGTGTGGAACAGATGTTTTTCGTGTGCGCCCATTGAAATTACTTAGATCAAGACTTAAGAGAATAATGGGATCGATTACGCAGAAACCGTTACTAGACGTATGATAATAGACGTAAACAATTGATTGATTGAAAATTACATTATGAATATGCTACTGAACAAAATAATGGAAAGTAAAAGTCTCAAATGTGGAATAAATATGGATTTGAATGTAGAATCACAAATTAATAAAATACTAAAGGAATGAAAGTGGCTGACAATACAAGTGGTCTACTTGTATATAAATCACGTCGTAATTTATCTCGCAACACGTACATACATATATAAGTACTGATATAGTATCACCTTGAAACTCATGCCCAAGACGTAAATGCAAGAAAGACCCCTTGTATGTATGACCTTGTGTGTGTGCACATACACACACACATATATATTGCCCTCGCCGACTCGTTGGAACCGAACGAACACGTCACACGCACTCGTTTCGCTCGTCGGATCAGCTGACGAGCAAACCAAACGAAAAATTGACATAATTAAAGATCAATTTAATTATTGAAACTTCTTACAGATGTTAGATGATAAAAATTCTTTTTATGTTAGATTTAAGAACTTGTGAATTTCTTATTATATTATTTTATAATATAATAAGAAAATAGATAAGAAGAAGAAAGAGAAAGAAAGAGAGAAGAGCTAAAGAAAGAGAGGGAGAAGAAGCGAAAAAGGGAGAGAAAGGAAGAAGAGTTGAAGAAAGGGGGAGAGCGAGGAAGCGAAAGAGAATTAGGAAGAAGGGAGCACGAGAGAGCGAGGAAAGGAAGAAGAAAGAAGGAAAAAGAGAGAGCCTGGGAGAAACAGCGTGTAGCAGAAAAATAGAGCTCCGGATGTGAGCAGTGGTCAACCGCGCTCATCCTTCCGATCACGGGCCCTTCGCCATCGCCGGTCAACCGTCAGTACAGAGGTAGGTGCGCATGGCGCGGTCTCCATAAACCGTTCTTTTTGTCCTCGCGGATGAGCGATCGGTTCGTCGGTCGCGACTCTCGCGGGATTGCGACTTCGAAGTCTTCACGGCATCTTAGGAAAGTTATATTTTTTTTTGTCTTTATAATTGTGATGCATTAAATTCTTATCTAGTAACCGAAATGATGGTTGAAAATGTGGATGTAGCATCATGTTTATTACAATAAATGCGCCTTGTATATAACTAAATTTGGAAACTATCTTTTTTTTTTGTTTTTCTGCCGTATTTTTATTTTCTTTTTTTTTTGTAATCAAGAATTGTTATTTTCAATCGTAGACTAACGGAGCCCCTGATGAGATTACTGAGTGATTATATAAATTTATATATATATATATATATATATATATATATATATACATATATATATATATGTGTGTGTATATATATATATATATATATATGTCTATATATTGGCTGTGCCACTTCATTGTTTGGAAGTGTAACTTCAATAGCTTCCAAGAGCAACATCGGTGAGGTAAAACGATTTCTGCAAGTCTATAGTTCGATGTGCTCACAAGTTGGTAAAATCAGCGTATTTGACAGTAGCCAAGAAGCACTCTGAAAACGCGCCCCTAGCTTGAAGGTATGCCTTATTTATAGTTTTCAGTGTTCAAACTTGATTGCGGGTAGAAAATTAAGGCATAAAATGCCAGTTCTTATCCATAGTATTCGAAACGGATATTAACATTTCATTGTCTGCTTCAGTAAGGCAAAACTGAATGCCAGTTCCGAGGCATATAAGGCTTGAAACTTACTATTATAATATAAGCGGCAGGAACATACCGCCCACGCCGAATCAATAATTTTGTATGAAACTGACTGAAATGCCAATAAATTAACTGATGCCATGAACTGGAAGCAACATTCATTTGTTGACTGGTTGCTTGTATATAGAAGTAGCAGTACGAAATGTCACTACTATCGTTAACTGATCATTACTAGGATGTAAAACTTAATAGCTATTATGATGGAGGAAGCAAGTTATTTTTGAAAAGAACCCAATCGCCAATTTGAAAGCTATAATTAGGCTTAAGCCACTTAGTTCTCTGTAACTGACCAAGATATTCCTTTTGCCATCTCTGTTAAAAATGATTTCTCATCAGCTGCGTCAACCTCCATTTGGAGGAGAGACTTTGACATTCATCATTTTCAAAATATGGCTCAGAAAATGTTACAAGTAAACTACTAATGAGAAATGAACTGGAGTGATCGAACTCACATCTGCAGGGTCTGAACTAATTGTGCTGAGTGGTAACTCGAACAACAATTTTCATTTGCCTATAACTCTGTACAAAAGTCTTTTGGAAGACGACACGCTAGCTTTCCAAATATCAACAAAATTAAGGGCTTTTGTTGGAATGAAACCCCATTCCACTTGATCTTGGGCCAGAGTAGACGTTTTGTCTTGAAGCAGAAGTTTTCGTAAAGAGACGCTGAATTTCAGCTTTACTACCCAGAAAATTATTTTACAGAGACCTCGACGAGCTGTAAACCTACGATATGTAACTAAGAATGCTTGTGCGGTAAGATCAGATACTAATTCCAAATGAACTGCTTTAACGAAAAAACATAGAAAAACTGCCACATACTCTTTAACGGAGTTTTGTTCCCTTCCAGAAGACACCTTAATCGAAAAGAGGCGTGAAAAATCCACTCCAATGTGTTAAAAGGTTAAACCGGTCTTGCTCTAATTGTAGGAAGTAATTTCATCAACTGCTTCTGAGCACAGGTGATACATTGACGAACTATTTGCCGAATAATACCTCAGATATGCATGATTCAATAATTTCTCGATAAATAGCTTTGCACAATTGTAGCTTTGCCATGTAAAGTACAAAGGTGAGCTTTTCTAATAAGTAAAGCGGAAACATGATGCGTTTTTGATAGAATCACTGAGTGCTTCTCTGTTTCAGATAAGAAAAACTGTTGGACCAACCTAATTAAATTAGTAGTTGCGATTGAGATCTCCTCAGACGATAAACAACCATTTTTCTGCTCTTTGGAAAGTGACAGATTTCTAATCCAAAGAAAACAATAAACTATTAGGAGTGTGAATAAGTCTTTCCCGTTTTTTGTAAGAGATGGCGCCACCAATACTGTGCGAGTATTCAATGGTTACATATGTCATAATCAAAGCTTATTCATATGTTAACAATTCTATACTAACACATTAGTTAAAATTTTTTAGCATCATAAATTTTTGATATCGTGAAAATGTCGAAATTTGAGCCGAGTCGACGTCATTTGCGGGAAGTTTCACTTTATTGGTTCAATTTGAATAAATCTGCTGCCGAGACGCATCGATTGCTTCAGGAGGCTTATGGAGAAGGTTGTGTCGATGATTCAAGTGTTCGCGGATGGTTTCGACGCTTCAAAAGCGGTGATTTCGACGTGGAAGACAAGGAGTGTTCCGGGCGGCCGCAAATCTTTGAAGATCGAGAATTGGCGACTTTGCTTGATGAAGATTCTTGTCAAACGCAAGAAGAACTTGCTGAAGCATTGGGAGTTGACCGAACAACCATTTCCAAGCGTTTGAAAGCCATGGGAATGATCCAAAAGCAAGGAAATTGGGTGCCGTACGAACTGAAGCTGAGAGACGTCGAACGGCGTTTTTTCACTTGCGAACAGCTGCTTCAGCGACATAAAAAAAAGGGTTTTCTGCATTGTATCGTGATTGGCGATGAAAAGTGGATACGTTACGATAATCCGAAGCGAAGAAAATCATGGGGACTACCCGGCCATGCATCATCATCGACGGCCAAGCCAAATATTCATGGCGCCAAGCTCATGCTCTGTATATGGTGGGACCAGCTAGGTGTGTTTTACTATGAGCTTCTGAAACCGAATGAAAGGATCACAGGCGAGGTCTATCGACGACAATTGATGCGTTTGAGCCGCGCACTGCGAGAAAAACGGCCACAATACTCCGACAGGCACGACAAAGTTATTTTGCAACATGACAATGCTCGCCCACATGTTGCACCGCCGGTGAAAACATACTTAGAAACGCTCAAATGGGAAGTCCTACCCCACCCGCCGTATAGTCCAGACGTTGCTCCGTCTGATTACCATCTCTTTAGATCGATGACGCATGGCCTGGCTGACCAGCACTTCCATTCCTACGAGGAAGCCAAAAAATGGGTGGATGACTGGATAGAGGCCAAACCGGTCGAATTTTTTCGCAACGGGATTCGTATGTTGCCAGAAAGATGGGAAAAAGTTGTAGCTATCGATGGCCAATACTTTCAATAATTCATTTGTAACCATTTTTTCACAATAAAGGCTCAAAATTTAAAAAAAAAACGGGAAAGACTTATTCACATACCTGATATAATAGCAACTAATTAGTCGAAGGAGGTAAATCGCACAATTTATCGCATAAAACCCATTCTTCCCAATCTTGATAGTCTTGAATGAACCATAGTTCAGTTCAACAACGGATTTCTAAGTTTGTTCGAACTGCAGAAGTTTGGATGGGCCTGAAAGACTTATTAGTCCGGGTGCCAGCGACATTTTTGTCATATATTTATCCTCGGCCGAAAATTAGTTTAAATGATTCGTTTCAATGTTCTCTAAAGCGTAGTGATCGTCCATTGCATCAATCAATCTAGATGTGGCAACCCCAGGCATCCAAACTTTGTAAAAATGTTAAAAAATTGATAAGGACAAGGTTTTATGAAATAATTTTGAGGTTAGAGAAAAATTGTTCAAACAAAAGTTGTAGATCCTATTGAAACAAATTTTTTATGATCTGTCCATTATTGCTCTAAAGCTAATAATTATGGATATTTCGAGCTGTTATCGACCCAAATAATAGTTGATACGTCAGGGATCTACCTCACCGCTCAGATCATACATAGTACTTGAACTTTAAATTTTACTTATAAAATTATAGTTTTAAAGCGAAAATATATCGAACGGAATAATTAATTTATTTTCGGCAGATCTCTAAATTTTGTTTAAAATCATTTTTAACAAATTCTCTATTGTTTCATATATTATCATTTATTTATTATTATATATAAAATTTTTAATGATTTTCACTATTTCAGTATTAATTTGGTCAATTTGATGTATAATAATAATGTTCTGAAGCTCCAAAAATTATTCAAATGACAATAAGATTCTGGAAAATTTATTAGGTGATTCAATGACAGTGCACCACGCGAGAGATCCGCGGATAGATATTTAGCACTATCATCGAATCACCTAATAAATTTTCCAGTATCTTATTGTCATTTGAATAACTTTTTCATATTTATCTGTTATATTATTTTTTGACAGAGTGTGATGCGAATGTAAAATTTTTTGTAAGTTCGCAACCACTTTTAAATGCAGCACCTTCCAAGTCACTCTAACATATTATAATCGGAAAATTTATTTCTAATAAATTAAAGAGACTATATATGTTATTTTTCTAACTTAAATATAATTGTGAAAATCAAATTAGAAAAATGAATGTTATACAAAGTTCTCCGAATTTTATGGTGACAAACATTAAAAACTTTGTATATAATAACATATAAATGACGTTATATAAAACAGTAAAGAGTTAAATATTGTTTTAAACAAAATTTGGAGATCTACCTACAATAAATTTTTTACATTCTATATGTTTTTGTTTTCAAACTAGGATTTTATGAGTAAAATTACAAATTAAAAAGTATTTGTATCATGTATGATCTGAGCAGCGCGGTAGATCCCTGACGTAACGACTGTAATTTCGGATGATTATAGTAGCTGAAAATGCTTATTAGTAATTGCATTTTTCTCGATAATTCTTATCTTTACAGCAAAAATGGATAGAACATAAAGAATTCATTTGAATAGGAATTTTTGTTTGAACAATTTTTTTCTAAACTCAAAATTATATCTTAAAAGTTGGTTTGTATCATTTTTACAATGTTTGGGAACGCGTTGCTTGCACGTATCTAATAAGACTCGAGCCGTAGTAGGTTTAGCTTCTGAGGATTCAATGACAGCGACAGCAATATCTAACAACAGTTAAGAAATACTTCTATTTGAAGCCGTAAAGTGAATCGAAGTCGAGTGAGGGGCTTTCACTTCTCAAAGACTGGCCGTTATCTTACTCCTAGATTCCTCAGAATGAAGCTCCGTATGATGTTTGTCACTGCAAACGTAATAACGATTTTTTGAGGGAGAATTTTCAACTCTATGCATAGAGCTTAGACAATTGAAGTTAAGCTTAGATTTTTCTGCATGTTCTTTCCTCTTGGTTGGTACAGTGCCTGAAAACTGCTTACAATAGTTCACAAAATGCGATCCTGGACAAAAGGAACAAGATGTAGCCTTATGTCTCTTGGAATTTCAAGTAATGATGTGTGTGAAGGTATGTTTGTTAAATGAACTGGATTTTTTGTCAGCTTTGGTATTATTTTTAATGCGAATTTTCTAACTATTTCCAGTTATGCTTTAGTTCCAGCCAACATACTTTAGTTCTGACAAACTCATGCAAATCCTCGACGATATCTAGACTTTGTATCTTAGCCGCTAAAAATTGTTTAAAGTCTATAAATTTTGGGATTTCATTATCATAATCTCTCTAATCGTGTCACCGATGGCAATTTATTTTCAATTAATTGTATAAATATCATGCCCCAATATTTAACTGTCAGTTTTAGGCAGGTGAACACATTTTTACTCTCCAAGGCAGTATGTAATAGCTTACTTAAAGGCTCACTAGTTTCCTTAGAAGATGCTGAAAGACGCACAAGTGTATTAAAATGGATAGAGAATCTTAATAGAGGGTTATCGTAACGGCTACATAATGCCTCCCAAGCCGAGAGAAGGTTCTCATTAAAACTCTCTCAATTAAAAGGAATTCAAGATTCTCAATTAAAACTCTTCAATTTTGTAAATTTGAAATTTTGAAATTTAATAATTATAGGTAGCGCAATATCGTGTAACATAAGGAACTGAAATTTGCTTTTAAAGCTTTACTAATCACTGTGAGTGCCATTAAACTTTAATGGTAATTTTACCTTTTCAAGAGAGGCCTGCGATGAATGAGTGGTTGCCAGCGTAGTTCAGAATACTTTTTGAGTAAGAGGCTGAATACACCCGAGGTTTGTAATGCGTTCATTTAGCCATGCTTTCGTTGACAAGTCTTCAGATGCTCCGTTACTATATAAATCTAATTTGAAATAACTACGTCCCTTAAGTGACTCCGACAAGGAATTCAGTTAGTAGTCACGCTCACGAAAGTCATTCCAATAGTCGTCTAACATGGCGATTCGCGACCGACAATTCTCAACTATCATAGCTACGGCACCTTTCTGTTTAACTATATTGCATTTAAAATATACCAGTAATTCTAAATACCGTTGCTGTCTACCTAAAAATTCTTCGGTACCTTTTTCAGCCATAATATTATAGTATATTATCCTATTAACTAAGCAATAGACTCTATGTGTTCAATTAAACACAACAAAAAACTGAAAGCCAGGTCAAAAGCGTATAGTGTAAGCTAGACGTAAAAATCTAGGCTCCTGCAAATGAATGATATACGAGAGTGGTCACAGAAGTGCCTGGTCCTACAAATAAAACTCAAAAATGTTGGAAAAAATATATTTCTTATTCAACATAATCTCCTTTCAGCTCTATACACTTCCCAGCGATGTTCAGTAATTTCCATACCCTGTTTATAATAAGAATTGCCAAGCTCCTCTTAATAGCCATTAACTGCAGACTTCACTTCTTCATTGTTGGAAAATCTTTGATCAGCGAGCCATTTTTTGAAGTTTGGAAACAGAAAATAATACGAGGGAGCTAAATCTGGCGAATAGGGTGCATGAGATAGTAATTCAAACTTTAATTCATTAATTTTGGCGATTGCAATAACGGATGTGTGATCTGATGCATTGTCTCGATAGAACAACACTTTCTTCTTAGCCAAATGCGACCGTTTTTGCTTGATTTTTTCGCTCAAACGTTGCAATAAGTTTGTATAATACTCCCCGTTGATAGTTTTTCCTTTTTCAAGATAGACACAGAAAATTATCCCACACGTATCCCAAAAATACTACGCCATAACTTTACCTGCAGATGGAAAGGTCTTTGCCTTCTTTGGACCTGGTTCTCCTTTTTGACTCCATTCTTTTGATTGTTCTTTTGTTTCGGGTGTGAAGTGGTGGACCCATGTTTCATCCATAGTTATGAAACGGCGAAAAAATTCGGCTCTATTTTTGTGAAACATTGCCAAACACTCAACTGAAATATCTTCATGACGATGTTTTTGTTCCATTGTGAGCGTACGCGGCACCCATCTTGTACACAGCTTTGCCATCTCCAAATTTTCAGTTAATATGCGATGTACCGCACGTTCTGATATGTGTACAATGTCTCCTATCTCACGCACTTTCAGTCGACGACCATCCAGTACCACTTTGTGCATTTTCTTCAACATTTCTGGAGTCGTCACCTCGTGTGGTCTATTACTGCGATGTTTGTCTTGGCTTAAATTCTGCTACCGTATATTTTACTGTTGCAAATGAAGGAGCAGTCTCACAAAGAGAAGAGTCTAGTTCAATTTTTATATTGGTTGGGCTGAGGCATTACAAATAAAAATATTGTATCACATAACGATGATCATGTTTACAAATTTACTGAAAACGTTCACTAGTGATGGCTATCGAACAAATACTAAACATGATGGCGTTTTCAAACTTAAGAAATATGCTTTATAGATTGTGTACTTTCTAATGCAATGATATTTTTTGAGCAACTACCGCCACCTTTAGGTCACGCCAGGTACTTTTGGGACAACCCTCGTACTACACGTTGGTGGCAAGGATTCGGCTTCATGGACCAAAAAATAGTATATAAGTCAAGTGCAACTTCAACAGCTTCTAAGAGCATTATCGGTATCTAAAACGACTTTTCCAAGTCTATAATTCGATATGCTCACAAGCAAGTAAAATCAGCGGATTTAATAGTAGTCGAGAAGCACTCTGAAAACGCGTCCCTAGTTCGGAGGCATGCCTTACTTATAGTTCTCAGTGTCCAAGCTTGATTGCGGATAGGAAAATAAAATAGAAAATGCCAGTCCTTATCTATAGTATTATAACTTATATTGGCACTTTGTTGTCTGCTCCAGTAAGGCAAAACTGAATGCCAGTGAATAATCATACTTTGGGATTAGTATGCTAAATTAATAAATATTTTCATTGGTCTTACAGTCCTTATAATATAATATATTACCTAAAATAATGACAGTCAGACTGTCCTTCTTTATATTCATCCCCCTAGAGTCTGAAATGAAATTTATTGCTACAATAAATTATATTAAAAATTAAAAATAAAAATAAAATAAAATTAATAATAAAATAAAAATAAATACAAAATAATAAAGAATATAAAAATAATAAAAGTAATATTCTATGTGAGTAAAGGAGAATCTGACTGTCCCCACCACCTTAAATTTAGATTTACCTTGGAGTCCGACTTTTCTAACTACTAATGGTCGTACGTCGTACGACTGCCACTAAAAGCGGCTGAGTTGCCCGAGGTACAGGCCGAGACAAGAAAAATTGCGCTAGAATCTCTTAAATATATGCATCATAGTTTTTTGCGTGATCCAAAATTAGCGGAGGTATATTGCCAGTTTGTGGCGTTCTATGAGAAGTTTGGTCACATGACGCGGATTTCCGAGACAGACCGAAGTTCGTCTAACGCGTGGTATCTCCCTGACCACGCAGTCGTAAATGCGTCCAAAATACGCGTCGTGTGTTCGATGCCTCGTGGCGAACACAGGAAAATCATTCGTTAAATGATTTTTTAATGACTGGTCCTGCTCTTCAGCGTGACTTTTCTTTAATATTATTAAATTGGCAAAGATACCGATACGTTTCTACTGCCGACATTATTAAGATGTTTCGGCAAATTCGTGTCGCTTCCGAGGATCAATAGTGAGTGATTTGACAACCTCTTCATTTATAGCAGCGTTTCGAAGGTTTATTAGCAGAAGAGGAATTTGCAGACGTCTTTACAGCGATAATTCCATGACCTTCAGAGGAGCCGATACTGAATTACAGTCGATGTTCACCTCAGCATCAACGTTTTATGAAAGTGTAGCAGCTTCCCTCGCAAATGACGGTACGACCTGGTCGTTCATTCCCCCGACTACACCACATTACGGAGGGCTGTGGGAAGCAGGTATAAAGTCGACGAAGCACCACTTAAGGAGGGCTATCGGGGAGCATTCTTTAACCTTTGAAGAATTGAGTGCGGTTTTAACAGAGATTAAAGCGTGTCTGAATTCTCGGCCCCTATGCCCGATGACTGCAGACGTTGAGGATTTGAATATTTTAATTCCCTCGCATTTTCTCATAACACGCCAGGTTTGATTCGGATGAGGAGCCGCCAGCTGTTCCAGAGAATCGGCTAAGTCGATTTCAGCTCATGCAGAAAATACGCACGCAATTTTGGAGAAGACAGTCCGATGAATATCTTCAATATTTACAAGAGAGAGTGAAATGGCGACAACCGACGCAGAACTGTACCGTTGGTACACTCGTTGCCCTTAGAGATGATCGTTATCCACCCACAAAATGGCATTTGGGACGGATTCTCGAAACTGATCCTGGATCCGACGGACATGTGCGTGTTGTCACAGTAAAAACCGCATCGAATATCTTCCGAAGACACATTTCGCGTTTATGTCCATTAATTATCAATTCTGATCGTGATAATACAAGCATATCTAAACGACAGAACTAACTGCGGTAAAGCGCTCATGTGTAAGTTTGTCCGCTGGACGAAGGCGGGTGGGATGTTTGGAACTATACAGCTTCGACCGGAAAAGCATAAATATTCTCTTGCCGACCTATTTGTATATATAGAAAGTGACATACCGTAATCCTTAAAAGGTATAAAAGGCTAATTTTAAGTATAATCGTAAACAAAAAGGATAGGAAACTTTACTCGAAGACGCGACGCTTTCCCCATCGCGACCTAGACCCAAATGGGTCTAGTGGTGGCCAGATGCTTCAGCCGTGATCAAATGACGCGGTTACGTACTGGGACATCTGGGGAACGTACGGTAGATTTCTGCGCTGCGGCAGAAATCTAGTGCTATAAATTAGGAAAATGTATAGGGACGATTGGAAGGTGCGTCCCAGCTGAGTTTCTATACTGCCGCTTGTAAGCCTCTACCCCCTCCCCCCTCCGACAATAGGGTCAAACATTTCGGCGAACGAATGTTCCGGCGAGACTTCACTTCGCCTTCAGCGTTCAGATCAGAAACTTCGATTTCCCCGTGTATTGCTCCCGTAAATTCTTCAACGAATACCCGCGTCGATTTGGCTCGTTCGCGAATAAGCTGGGCACATAAAAATCGTCCGCGCGTAAAGGACTACGGCCGCGTCGAAAGCTGCGTGTTTTGCGTGTGGTTGTACGTGGATGAGCTGATTGTTCGATTCGTGTGGTGTATGTGTGATGCGTTATCGAGTCCCGCCGCTTGTGGACTTGGCATTCAGGCCTTGTGGAGATTGAGCTGTACGCACATCTCCGAGGAGTTTCTCCCGTGCCCGTGACGTCGGGGTCACGACACAGCGTTGGAGGGAAGCTTCTTCCACCTTAGACCTAACCTCGTTATTAACACTAAGAAAGGGATTTTGGTAAAAGAGCTCTCGCAAATCAGAAAAGCGACGTTTTGCTCATTAAAACGCTAGCGATTACTATAGAAAAGCTTGTTTGATCATAAATTTTTGTAATATATCTGTATTTTATCTTTAATGTTAGAATTGTGAACAGACCGCGGGCTTTTTTCTCCACTCATTGAGTGGAGGTTTTTTATGCCATTAAAATATTTAATATATTGCTATAATCATAGACTCTATTGTATTATTCACGTATTTCCCTTTATCATGCATTATCCTTATTATAATTCTTAGTATTATCCTTATTATTATTATTATTGTTATTATTTTTTTTTTTCGGAGTCTGTAAATGCTGTTTATGCATCTCCGATCGTCGTTCAGCAAGAATGGTCCTGAAAAACGACCACCGGAGTATGTGCGACTCGACAGAAAACCCATGTCACTACGCACTAAACACATATCTCCGTGTTGCACCGACACCAGCCCGGAACTGTTATACACATTACTTCAGCCTGGGCGGCAGTCCTTGCGTGGTCATTTCACGTTCATATCTTTCATTTCAGATTCTCATGCATACTCGATATTACATTCACTCTTCATAGACTTTCAATCGTCCAAACATCCATCTGCTCTTTTGTTCTGAAGCACATTCATAACGTATTTTGCGATCAACCGCCAGCTGTCCGCGTCCGTCATCATAATTTTCGTCACGTTCTCTGGCGTGATCACTGCTGTCCTCGTCTGTAACTCTAGTCGTGGCTCAGTCCAATGTTCGCACACAAAAAATGTGTGCTCCGCATCGTCCCAAGCCCATCCGCAGTACTTATATTCTGAAGAGGCGACCCTCTTCATCTTGCAGAGGTACTTACGGAAGTATCCGTGTCCGGACAGAAATTGGGTAAGGTAGAAGTTCACCTCTCCGTATTTCCTCTCTTTCCACGGACCGATTTCGGGTATTAGTCTTTTCGTCCACCGTCCTCTTTCGTCCGTCGTCCACCGTCTCTGCCATGTCTCGATGGTCTTCGTCCGTTCTTCAGTCACAGCGTCTTCCCTTCTAACGTTCGAGCTCCGCTCGTAAATTCGCTTCCGTTCGGCTGCGAGCAGATCGATGGGAATGACCCCAGCAATCACGAAAACGGCGCTCTCAGACACGGTACGATTCTTAACGCGCCCACCCTTTGTACGCTTTTCATGGCGTTCGCGCGTTTCCTGATATTCATCGCGTCAGCCCAAACCTCCGCCCCGTAAAGCAAAATCGAGTGGGTAACGCTCATCAGCAGTCTCCGAACGTTCTGTTTCGGTCCGTTGGTATTGGCCTTCAGTCTACTTAGAGCCTTGGTCTTTTCTGCTGCCTTTGTCGCCGCGTTTCGTAAGTGGGGCCAGAAGCTCAGCTTCGTATCCAAGGTAACGCCAAGGTACTTGACGTCACTCCTGGTTTCCAGTCTTTCCGTCCCTAACGTCATCGGAAACACCGTCTGTATACGTCTGCGAGTCAGCAGCAACAACTCAGTCTTTTGCAGCGCGAGCTGCAGTCCGTGATCTGTCATCCATTCGTTCACGCGTCTCATGACCTGATTCAGCTTTAACTGAATCAAGTGATAGTCGCGTGCGACTATCACGGCTGCCACATCGTCGGCATAGGCAATGAGACGCGCGTCGGAGGGCATGTCTAGTCTCAGCAAACCGTCGTATTGTACGTTCCAGAAGTCGGGGCCTAAAATGGAAGCCTGCGCCACCCCCGCTGTCACGCGTTTCCATTTCTTTCCGTCCAAAGTATCATACGTCAGTCCTCGGTCTCGTAAGTAGTCCCGTATGATACGAAGGAGGTAGGTCTCAACCTTGAAAATCAACTCCAACGCCCCCAGTATCGCTGTCCATTTTGCAGAGTTAAAGGCGTTACGAACGTCCAGGGTCACCAACAGAACCAGTGGTCTGGTTGCATGACAGCCCCTGTTCGCCGCGTGAAAGATGTTCGTCACGTCACCTATAGCTCCGATTGTCGACCGTCCTTTTCTAAATCCGTGTTGTTGTTCGGATAGGTCTCCGGCGTTTTGAATTGCCTGTGACAGTCTTGGTCTCAGCAGTAGCTCCAACAGCTTCCCTGCCGTATTTAGTAGGCAGAGAGGCCTGTATGAAGAAGGCAAATTGGGGTTCCCCTTAGACTTACGGATGAGAACCAATCGAGCCTCCTTCCAGAGCCTGCTAAAAACTCCCTCCACCAGACACCCGTTGTACAAACCCAAAAGGATGTCCGGGCGGCGCGAAGCGACCACCCGTAACACCTCACTAGGTATGCCATCGGGAACCGGGGCCTTGTTAGGCTTCAACGCATTCGAAGCTCTGCAGAGCTCTTCCTGCGTGAAGAGAGGGATCTCTATATCTGTCATTTCGTTTGTCGCGTCCGTTCTGTTGGGATGGATTGGGAAAAGTCTCTCAACTATCCGCTCCATCACTTTCGCGTCTCGTAGTTCCGGCGGACCCCGACCTCCCAGGGCGCATGTTACAATTTTATAACCGTTGCCCCAGGGATCTGAGTCTACCTCGTTGATTAGTTTTGTCCAACACCGTTTCTTACTGTCATTGATCGCGTATCTCAGTCGCTGTCTGGCGCGACTATACTCCGTAGAGTATAGTCCCACTACGCCTCGACTTCGGGCTCGTTGAGCTTTCCGTCTCAGCTTCAAACAATTGCTTCTGAGATCCGCGATCTCGGCTGTCCACCAGTATGTTTGTCGTCTGTTTAGTACTTTCCGTTTCTTGGGCATGGTGGCATCGCATAGGCGCTGGAGAAAGCCAGTCGTTGCCGCCGCTAACGCCTCCACCCTGTCCCGGTTCGTCAACTCTTGAGGCACTTCTCGTAAGGGAGGTTCTGCATTTTGCAGATACCTTTCGAGTTCGTCTATGGCTAGGCGTTTGGGGTTCCACCCCGTAGATGTTGTGCCCCGTCTCCTCGTCTGTCTCGTCGCGTGTGTCAGTTTGAAGGCAATGTACTGGTGATCACTGGCCGTATAGTCGTGGATCACCCGCCACGCCCTTATCCTAGTTCGAATTCTGTCCGAGGTCAGAGTCACGTCTGGTATGGAGTTACCATACCCTGGTCGTCTGTACGTCGGTATCGTTCCTTCGTTAACTACTGCCAGGTCCAGCCTTGCGGCCATCTCCAGCAGCAGTCTTCCCCGTCTGTTGGTCAAGGGCATTCCCCACTCGATCGCCCGCGCGTTAAAGTCGCCCGCCACGATCACGTTACCAGGGATATCCCGCAACGCGTCCTCAATTTTTCCCCAAGTTTAGCCGCGTACTCGGAGGCACTGCTGTTTGGGCTCAGGTAAACATTGACATAGGTTATGTCAGCGACCGTTACCCAGATACAGTCCTCCTCAGTCCCGCTGCGTACGATATTCGATGCGCCCTTTCCACGTAGCCAAACTGCGGACTTGCACGAGCTGCTCAGCACGTCGATGTCCAGTTCCGCCGCAATCTGCGTGAGCAGTGCGTCTGCCACGCTACTCCCGTTCATATTGCATTACAGTATCGTCGTCGTCATTGTGTGACTGTCTTTGTCTTCTGTTCTGTGAGTGCTATCCTGAACGCGGCACACGAGGACGAGCCGGGTAAGTGTCCCCTGTCTCGGATATTATCCGCAGTGCACAGGAAACACTCCCCACGACTCTTGCAGTCCTTGTGGGAATGACCCTCGAGGCCGCATCGCCAACAGCAGCTTCGTCTGTCCAGTCCTTTACAGTCTTTCCGTACATGACCGAACCCGAGGCATCTATAGCATCGCGAGACGCGTATCCTTGCTCTTATTCTTGATACAACCCACCCGATTTTAATACGCACTTTCCTTAAGAGGTCGGTAGCCTCTTTTACGTCAAAATCGCAGACCGCCATTCTCTGTCCTCGACTGTTAACGTCGAAAACATGGGGCCGACGGTCTGCAGTCCGTCCCGTTTCCCGATTTAACGCGTTCGCGATGTCCTCGTTGGTCGTGACACAGTCCAAGTCTAGGAATTCCAGTGTCACCCTGGAGGTCAAATCTTTTACGCGTCCAGTCTCTCTTACAGCGTCTTGAAGAACCTGTCGGAAGTCCGTCTCGTTGTGCTGTCTGGAGAGTTGTAAAAGTATCGCACCGCCTTTTGTCTTTCTTATTGTTCTGACTTGAGTATTACACTTGTCAGGGTCGACCTTTTGCCGCATTGTACGTACCACGTCGACGTACGTCTGTCCCTCAGCCGGCTTGATCATGATCGCTCCTCCCCTGCCTTTGAGGTTAGGGCGATCAGACCCGCGACCTTGGAGTCTCGCTTTTGGCTGCTCTTTTGTTGGTTTGTTGTCCGTCTCGGTAGTTTTCGGTTTTTTATGTTTTGAGACCACCTTCGCCCATGTTTCGGTCTCGATCGTCCGCTGTTGTGCGGCCGCCTGCTCCGGAGTAGGGGTCTGACGGTCTCTTTTCCGTTTCTGAGGAGTTGCCTCCTCACATTCACTCCGTCCTTTATCTTTCTGTTTTTGTCGGAGCAGTCTCATTCGCTTCAGTTCATACTGTCCGATTTCCACTGCTTCATTGATCTCACTCAAACCGTTTTTTATTATTTGAATTACATTTTTTTGTATGCAAGTCCTTTCCATCATTAGACTTAGGACTCTGTTTATTGTGTAAAATTGCTCCTGCAATTTACACTCAGCAGCTTCCCAAGTTGCCGGCGATTTATAAACATTAGCACTTTCATTCATACTGCTACCTGTAGCATTTTCTGTCACACCAGCCAGGTTGCCTACTGGTGTGATAGGAGAGCCGGGAAGCTCCATTGACTCTACTGAGTCGGTTGCAGGCGGCACTCGAGAGCCTGCTATAATTTTTTTATTACCTTTCATGATTGTATTGTTAATTTGTGTTAAATGTTTTATATTTGTGATGGTCAGGAGGATCACTTGTTGGAGATGACGGTTCAGCGTCCTGAATCTCCCCAATACTGAAGCCCTCCTACATTCCGCTGGCCTCGGCTGTTCCTCCCCCACGACTCGCAGCAGGGTCCCATCCGTACGCCATACGGCACTACTACGAGAAGCGAGATTTGACGTCTGACGACGTCTTACCACTGTGTGGGGCAGCCTCCCATGTTGGCTAGACTGGGTTCGGGCCCCCTACTTGTGGCGGCCCAGGTGTGCCATCTGGTTTTACAACTGTACCCTCCAGAAGGGGAACGCACATAAGCATGAAGTGATTCCCTCACAGCTAATCCCACCAATCAACAAGTAATCACTGCATCCGCAAGATCTTACCGTCGCTCAAACTGGTCACATTCATACGTGAGAGATGCCCGTTTATAGGGCCTTGGGATTGGGATACAGGGTAGTTGCTGGAAAACTGGGAGCTCATGGAAACATGGGCACCTTGGACTCCGGCACAATGCGAAACATCGTAGATACCCTTTTCCCTACCCACCCTGATAGGTCTGATCCAGCTCCACCGAAACGAGAACTGGATGTACCTCTTTTCAGCAAAGAGGAGCTCGGTAGAGCCGTGAGAACCATGCGGAATAAGAGGGCTCCAGGACTTGACGGAATTCCAGGAGAGGTGCTGAAAATAGTAGTTGACGAGCATCCAGAACTCCTTCTGTCGATGTACAATTCGTGCTTGACAGCTGGTTTATTCTATTCTAGGTGGAAGGTGGCGAAACTTGTGCTTATCGACAAGGGCAAGGGTCCGCCGGAGGCGCCCTCGTCGTATCGACCTCTATGTATGTTAGATACAGCTGGAAAGCTGATGGAGCGTCTACTGAAGTCACGACTCCTGGGAGCTGTTGCTGCTGCCGGCGGCTTGGCTGACAGACAGTACGGATTCCTGGGAGGCAGGGCGACGGTGGACGCAATCCTCGAGGTTGTTGATGCGGCGAGGCACACAGAGAGAGGTAATCACTGCTCTCGACCTGTTTGCCTCCTGGCTACCCTTGACGTTCGGAATGCCTTCAACTCTGTTGGATGGGCAAATGTTTTGAGGGCCATGGAGCGAGACTTTCGGATGCCACCTTATATACTTCGTATATTGGATGACTACCTTAAGGATCAATACTTGGTTTACGAGACAACGGACGGTCGGAGAAGGAAAAAACTTAGTTCCGGGGTGGCTCAGGGGTCTGTACTCGGAGCCGACATGTGGAACGTTTCATATGACGGAATACTCCGGATGCAGATGCCTGAGGACACCTTTCTGGTTGGATACGCAGATGATATAGCAGCCGTTATCATCGCTAGAGATTATGACGCTGCGCAGATGCGACTAAACCAGGTGATGCGTCGAGTGCAGAGATGGATGGAGAAGAATGGGTTAGAACTGGCGGCGGCGAAAACGGAGATCGTGCTTCTAACGTATCCCAAAGATACGCCTTATGCAGGTTGGAGACACGATGGTGAGTACCAAAGCAGCTGTAATGTACCTGGGGGTGACGCTTGATTCCAAGCTGACCTTCTGGGACCAAATAAAAAAAGTGGCGGATAGAGCTGCCCGAGTGACAGCACAACTTGGCAGGTTGATGGCCAATGTTGGTGGTCCAGCACTCTGCAAGCGGCGTCTGCTCATAAGGACAGCTGAATCCATCATGCTATACGGCGCGGAGGTATGGGCCGATGCACTGATGGCCCAAAAATATAGAAAAAGAATGGCGGCAGTGCAGCGTAGAGGGGCATTACGCATCGTGAGCTCCTACCGTACGGTCTCCGAGTCGGCGGTGCTGGTAATCGCATGTGTTACCCCCATTGATCTCCAGGCACAAGAAAAGAAATTTGTTCACCAGAATAAGAATATTCTCGGCAGAATTGAGGCAGCTGCACGGGCCAGAGCTGTCACGATAACCGAATGGCAGAAGCGCTGGGAGAGGGATCCGCGTGGCCGATGGACGGCTAGTCTGATCAATCAATTAAAGCCATGGCTCCAGAGGTCGCACGGAGAGGTTAATTACGACCTCACACAGCTCTTATCGGGGTACGGTCGGTTTCGATCCTATCTCCACAAGATGGGGAAAGTACCGGATCCGAGCTGTGCCCACTGTTGCGCTCCCCGAGACGATGCACTTCACACATTCTTTCAGTGCGAGGTGTTTCGCCTTGAAAGGGAGTGCCTCTGGAGAGACATAGGACCATGTGGGCCTGATAATATCGTTCGGCTGATGCTAGAGAGCTATGAGAAGTGGTCCAGGATTTGCAATTTCTGCAAAGCCATCCTGGAACACAAAAGAAGAATTGAAGAAGGCGTGTAAGCCCGCAAGGGCGAATAGGATGGCGCAGCCCAGAAGTAATGTCCTCATAGACGGTTCCTGGGCTGCACTTACGCCATCGTGAGGAGGTCTCCTCGGTGCACGCTTATCGACCCCGACTCGTAGCTCTTTTCAGAGCTGTGGGAAGCAGTCGAAGGGAATGCACTGAGGAGGTAGTTTTTTAGTGGGTATGCCCTTCACAGGTGAGTCCTACATACCCGGGGACCGGTCTCCGGGATCCATAAAGGATTTTTCTCCTCCTCCCAAAAAAAAAAAAAATTATTATTATTATTATTATTATTATTATTATTATTATTATTATTATTATTATTATTATTATTATTATTTTTATTATTATTTTTATTCTGGTTCTGTTTTATTAGTGTTCTTATTATACTTATTTCCATATTCGGATTATTATTTAATTATAACTTATTTTAATGGTGGTTTTTATAAACTTGTCATTTATGTAACACATATTATATTATAAAGAATCTAAGACCGATAAAAATATTTAATTTAATTTAGAACTGTTGATTTAAGTACAACTTTTAATTAGTATGCTAAACTACGTGTGATTTTAGTCCATGTTATTCTCTGATATCCTTCAGGTTAATTTGACACTATCGAACTGTGGATATCTTTTGATTTTTGTCAAATTTATTTTTTTTCTTTTGTGGGAGAATCTCTCCTCACTCTCTCCTTTCCGTCTCCCTCTTTCTGTTTCTCTCTATCTCTCTCTTTCTCTCTCTTAGTCTCTCTTTCTTTGCCTCTCTCTCCATCATCTCTTTTAAAATGGTTGTATGCCAAATCATACTAAACAGAATTCGTGGTCGCAAATTATGTTTTGGTTTTTACATGTTATATTATCTTCAGAAGGGACATAAGCTATGTTTTTTTCATTTTGAACAAAAGAAATAAGCGGAAAAGAGTGACCGATTTCATTACATTCCATTAGATGTCATTACATTCCATTACACTTTATTACATTCCATTACATTTCATTACATTCCATTACATTTCATTACATTCCATTACATTTCATTACATTTCATTACATTCTATTACATTTCATTACATTACATTACATTACACTACACTACATTACACTCTACTACATTACATTACATTACATTACATTACACTACACTACATTACACTCTACTATATTACATTACATTACATAATATTACACTACATTGCATTAAATTACATGACATTACCATACATTACATTACACTGCACTAAACTACACTACATTATATTATATTGCATTACATTACACTACATTATACTATAGTACACTACACCACACGAGATCACATTATATTGCACTATAGTACTCTACATTACATTACACTACAATGCATTACATTATATAACATTATATTACATTACTTTGCACTTTATTACATTACATTACATTACTCTACATTTATTAAGAAACGGCGATACATGGTACATTATTTTGAAGAAATATATGTACAGAGTGTCCAAAAAGTCCTGGAACATCTTAATAATTTTCCAGGTAAACTGATTTTGGCCAAAGTCAAAGTCAATCTAGAGGTAACTTTTGTCAAGGAATTTAAAGCAACCTGGATTTTAACTTTGTGATTGACATTCAAGGTTATTTCAAGATCAACTTTGTTTTTTGAAAATGGAAACCCTTATGTTTGACAACGGTCGAAAGACTAAAAAAACATGGGCTCAAGTCGTAGGTCAAAGATGACCCTGATGGTTACACAAGGTCATTTAACCTCAAACAAGGTTTGGAAACCTCTTGGCATAGAAAATTTTCAATTTTGGTACCACAGAAGCTATTACCTTTTTGAATGAAACGATAACGCTCTGCAGGGCCGTGACGATGCGTTTCAAGGACATTTTACTTTGAATTTTCTTCTTTACTTTTAGCATTACCCAGGAATAACGACGTGGACATAGTAAAATCTGTTCTTTTAGGGGTGCTTGATTAGCGTGAGTCCCCTTGCATTATAAACTAAAACATAAACTAAATCAAAAATACACTGAAAAATAAAAATAGCAACATTCAAATCTTGAACTTATAAAAAATTAATTAAAAAGTAAATAAAAATCATTCTTTTCTTTAAAAGTTTAATGAAATAATTTAATTGTACTTATGTCGACTGCCCATATACAAATTAATAAATATTTTTTTGTTGGTTTTACAATCCAATCAATTGAATGGGCGGAGAGGTACTATAGCATGGTCAGCTAGATCACCTGACTTAACACCTCTTGATGATTTTTTTGGGGTTACTTAAAAGATATGGGTATACAAAACAAAACCTCAAAATTTAGGCGAATTACAGCAAAGAATTATTAATGAATCAGCACTTATTCCTACAGAAATGATCTAAAACGTAGTTGATGCTTTGTACCACCGGTTAGCTTACTGTCAAGAAGTAAATGAAGGTCAATTTGAGCAGTTAAAGTAAAAAATTGTAGTCCATAATGCTTATGCTCAAATGTGAGAGGTAAAGGCACTCACGCTAACCAAGCACCCGAAAGAGAACAGAATTTACTATGTCCATGTCGTTGTTCTTGGGTAATGTTAAAAGTAAATAAGAAAATTCAAAGTAAAATGTCCTTGAAGGACAATGTCATTGTCAAGGCCATGCAGAGCGTCACCGTTGCATGCTGCTTGATATAGGTGATAGCTTCTGTGGTACGAAAATTGAGAATTTCCTATGCCAAGAGGTTTCCAGACCTTGTTCGAGGTTAAATGACCTTGTGTGACCATTAAGGTGATTCTTGACCCATGACTTGAACAACATGTTTGAACGAACAATTTTCTGCTTTTTCGATTTCCGTTGTGAAAAATAGAAGTTCCCATTTAAAAAAACAAATTTGACCTTCAAATAACCTTGAAAGTCAAACACAAAGTTAAATCCAAGGTCACTATAAATTTCCTGACAAAGATACCTCTAGATTGACCTTGACCTGGCCCAAAATCAGTTTACCTGAAAAATTATTAAGATGTTCCGGCACTTTTTGAACACCATGTATATAGAAAGGGTGGGCCATTTTAATCTATAAACCCGAATTTCTTCGTAGCTAAGAGGTAAAACGAAAAAATGGTTTAGACAAAAGTTGTTCATGACAAAGGGGGTCAAATAATGGTGACCTTTAATTTGACCCTGAAATCCATTTTCAAGGATATTTGATGGTCAAAGTGTCCTTTTTTAAATGGGAAACCCTCTTTTTGATACTGGATTCGGAAAAAGCGAGATATTTAAATAGGCACAATTGTCATTATTTGTCAAATGGATATTTAAATAGGCACAATTGTCATTATTTGTCAAATAGGAATCGTCACTGGCACAGAACTGTACACCATCAGCATCGTTGGAGCCTTATGGTATGGTGTGGAATTATAAATGGATATTTGATTGGCCCTTACTTTTTTGAACGGAACGATGATAGAGAGCGCTATTTGCACTTAATTAGAGACCAGTTACCAGAATTATTAGAAGATGTTGATTTAAAAACCAGACGAAGAATGTGGTTTCAGCAGAATGGTGCAGTACCACACTTTGCACGAACTACCCGTCAATTTTTGAATCAGAATTATCATGGAAGATGGATCGGTAGAGGAGGACCAGTTAATTGGCCTCCTAACTCACCTAATCACACATCTCTGGACTTCTATTTGTGAGGCTTCATAAAAAATATTGTTTTCAAGAGCAGTTTGCAGGAATTCCGAGACAGACTCTATTGAACACTGTACACAATTCAACGGCGCTTAACTTTGTGCTTGCAAGCAAATGGAGGTAACTTTGAGCATTTCCTTTGTGGTTCAAACAGTGCGAGGCAAGGGGACTCACTTTAATCAAGCACCCCATCGTGAGAGGCAAGGGAACTCACGTTAATCAAGCACCCCGAAGGAAACAGAACTTACTACGCCCACGTCGTTGTTTCTGAGTAACGCTAAACGTAAGGAAAACCTGTTCAAGATCAATATTTTCAAGGTATTTGTCACATTGCGGTTGAACATTACTCATAAATCACATTAACGACAATTATTCTATCAGAAAGCGCAATCAAATAACAATCACAGGATTTTTTAACATTTGACCTTGAAATGACCTTTTAAGGGTCATAAAAATTTTTATTTACTGATTTGACGTGAAATTTCCCGCTCTTTCCAAATCCAGTGTCAAAAAAGGGTTCCCTTTGGAAAGAACACCATAACCTTAGATAATTTTGAAATCACGGGTTTTGCTGGAATTTGATATTGGAATCACCTTTTAAGGGTAATAAAAAAAATTTTGATATAGCGTTTCGGACATAGAATTTCTTGCTCTTTCCGAATCCAGTATCACAAAAAGGGTTCCATTTAAAAAAAACACTTTGACCTTCAAATAACATTGAAAATGGATTTCAGAGTCAAATGAAAGGTCACCATTATTTGACCCCCTTTCTCATGAACAACTTTTGTCTAAACAATTTTTTCGTTTCACCTCTTAGGAACGAAGAAATTCGGGTGTATAGATTAAAATGGCCCACCGTGTATGTATATATATATATATATATATATATATATATATATATATATATATATACGATATAGATTATTGCGTAATTAAATAATCGATATGTAAATATAATATGCGTTATTAATAATTATAAAATAAAATACATTATTTAGATCATTATAAATGCAAAAGAAAAAAGATATCGAACCAGGCGAAGAAAATTCTTAGGTGTATAATATAGTCAGTATAAACATTAAAACACATATAGCTTGGCAGTAAGCTATAAGAGAAAATATGGTTAACTTAAGTCGTTAAAATTAGTTTCATTTTTCATTTTGTACTTATATTATACTGTTTTTATAAAATTTTATAATTCATCGCATGTATGGTGTTATATCGCTTATTAATATTATCCGTTGCTGTATAATGCCTACGTTAATATGCATAATTCGTTAAGGAGATTATTTTATATAAAGTAAATATAGTCAATATTATTTCGTTGTTAGATATCAATATCATAATTTAGGTAAATTGAACTCGGTATATTTAATAATTACGTTGTTTTACAAATATGTCAAGAAAAGCCAGTAACATATAGAAATGCAGGTTTAAATTAGTTAAATATTTTTCAAGGGCGCGAAGAATAGTGTAATGAGTTTCTATTATAAGTTTATAATAGAAACTCATTACTAAATGAATGATAGTCTAAATGAATAGAAACTCATTGCTCAATGAATAGTTTAAAAATCTCTCAGGGAATTTCAAGTTATCAGTGCTGTGACTGGAGAAAGACATTTTTTCTTATTGGCAAGTTGAATATTTGAAATCCATCGGTTTTGTAACCGGAAAACCTTTAGGTTTTCGAAAGCTGTATTTTTTGAATATATAACTTGTTGTAAGGAAAATGTGGATACTATTTTCGAAAGCTGTAAATCATGCTTGAAAATAAGTATGACGAAATACCATCTTTTGCCTGGTGTACCTTTTTACCTTGTATACCTTTTTTAAAACAGCCCACTCCATTGCATTGGAAATAATGAAGAAAAGGCTGATGTTCCGCTGGCGCGGACGGTGTTTTATAAAAACAAATGTGCAACTGAATTTTCAAAATGCTACAATGATTGAAAAATAGATGTTTGATTATCATATTGAAAACTGGAAAAAACCCCGATTGCAAGGAATTTTGAATGGTAAAATTCGGATCGATTGGGCTCGAGTTTCCTTTTCATAAAACACACTTGTGCGCTAGCGGACAGTTCATTATTAATTGTATAAAAAGAATTTGTTTAAGTTGTCTAAATCAATTTCATTTTCTTCAAAGCATTAAATTTAATTTCATGAGCTTATCATTCATGTTAATATCTGGTTTGTTAAAAATAAAAATGTTTCAAAATTTTCTGGCCAGGTGGATCCAAGATTTTCATCGCACCTTGTATATAACGCATGACTCTATCGGTTAGTACACTTATAAAGATATTGTCAACATTTATAAATACAGATGTAAATTGTGAACGGCATTTCAGTTGTCTTGCGCTGCGTATAGTACAAATATAATTTGGTATATATATACATATATATATATATATATATATATATATATATATATATATATATATATATGTTGCTATCATTTTTTAGAATTTTTATCTTTTCATCATTTAATCTCATATATACACATATATATATATATATATATATAATATGTAATATAGTATAAGTAATTTCATTAGTGAACGTTTGTACAAAGAAAATATTTTCCTATCGTTATTTGGTCCAGCTTAGCTAACAAAGTCTCAAAGAGCAATCTAAAATAACATCATTTCCATATATTAGAATATAAATCTCTTGCTCTTCTAAAATTGACGAACACACTCTCGCCAAGTTAAAAAAAAGTCGTGAAAGGCACGATAATATTAAATAAGTTGATTCCGAGTATACTAAACCGCGTCATATCGATGTTTTACTTGGAAAATGTTTTATAAATTGCTAATTAGCACTGAAATGAAAATAAATAATGATATCCATGTTGTATTGCACTTTTCGAGAGAATTCTACTGATGGAACTTAAATAGACAATACAAAAGGAAAAATAAATAATGCATCTGAACGCTGCTCGGTGCTTGCCACTTCGTCGCTCTAGCTCAATCCGTCTTGACGCCTGGTCGCTCAACCCGCTACCAGGTTTTTTTTGCAAGCACTAAATTACGTCAGAGCTCGTGCATCCAGGATCACGATTTTGTTCGGAGCTAGGAGGGGGATCACTGAGCTTTAACGTAGCGCCGCGCACCCAAGATCAACTCTCTTGATGTATTGTAAGGCCGCTGATCTTTCGTTGAGCGTCACGCAATCATGATCAAGTTTTACTAAGGTGCAGGAGGGATTTTTGGTGAGACCACTGGTCTTTAACGGAGCGCCGCGCAACAAGGGTCAAGCTTCACTAGGAATCGGTTGGGATAGTAGAGCCTACTGGTCTTTAATGGAGGCTTAAGAGCCTTAAGGAACCTATGTTGGTCATTTCAGAAATGGCCATCAGATGTGCTTCCGCACAGGCTTAGTCGGAAGCCTTACATGAGCTAACTGCGAAACAGAAAGCGGTCAAGGGGTCACAGGCATATGACACTGTTGTCTCCAACGGCAATTTAATTGAAAAGCAGAAGGTAAAGGGCAGGCTGGTCGGTCCAAAGGCCCAGGTTGCCAAAGCCATCAAAAGGCCACCGCCAAAGGTGGTCTTACTTCAGCCTCGGGATGTGGAGAAAATCTTTTTCACAAGTAATAGGAAATTAGGAAGTGTTATAAAAGGCTTTCAATCCCAGGCATTCGAAGATCCAGATAAAGAATCTGAAGGAGGCAAAAAAGGATCTCCTTGTGGAAACGGCTGAAGCCAAAACTGAAGCGAGGATGCAAAAGTTGAAAGCCTCGAAAAACCTTATAGAGCTCTTCGAAATGGAGGCCCCAACAAGCAGCTCATCATCTAGTTGTGCCTAATGACATGTCGCCAGATGAGGTGACCTCGGTCATATTTGAACAAACCGAGGGGCTGGCCTTGACAACGGAGGAATTCTCAGAATTCTTTAAACCCCGCATCAAAACCGACAAGAGGAGCGACTTAGCAACTAACTGGGTGGTGAAAGTTACCTAGAAAGGAATAGGATATACATTGATTGGCTTAGAGTCACTAGGTGTTACAAGTGCCAAGGCTACGGGCACGTAGCCAAGTAGAAGTATGATGCTCCTACTGCAGTTTAGTCGGACATGGCAGAAAAAAGTGCAATAAAAAAGAGACAACCTCTAAGTGCGTTAATTGTAGAATTGGGAAAAGGGCGTCTAACCACAAGTAAGTGTCCAGCATACAAAGTTGCCATGGAGAGACTAGTCAACTCTACGGATTATGGACAGTAGAGCATGAAAGAGTCAAAGTGGACCTTTTCTGCGTTTCGCGCAGATAACTCCAGCGCGCAGGGCACTCCATTAATAAGATTGAAATGTGTGGAAAGGGGAATCGACAACCTGCTTCTCCAGGAGTCATACCAGAGCAATGGCCGGATAGAGGGGTTCGTTGCGGTTGTGCATGAGAATGATATGTATGGATGGGTATATCCCCTGGGCGGCTATAGCAGTCCTTAATCCTGCAGTGATAGTGTTAAAACTAACGCACCTCACCAACTCACACTTTGCGGTGGCGGACGTGAGCATGCACACTTTGTCGATGTATATTGTCAGTGGACAATTCCAGTTGAGCCGTGAAATAGATCTGCACCTTATACACCTAAATAAGGTGCTACACGCACTTCGTGGGAGGATGGTGGTAATTGGTGTCGATTCCAATGCCAGGTCCCCCCTGTGGGAATCTGCAATCAGATTCCCACAGGGGATTAGATTCGCACCGACCGCAAAGCTGAGGAATTGGAAAACTTTATAGCGCAGTGGAATCTTAAGATCGCCAATGTGTCAGGTACTATCGCTACCGTCTCTAACGAAGTTGGAGAAGCAAATGTGGATGTTACTTTTGTTGCCATGAGTCTCGAGATACTGATCACGGGATGGGTCGTCAGAGAGTACTGGACCTCGAGTGATCATAAAACGATCACGTTCCAAAGTTGCAAGAGATCACAACTGTAAAAGATAACAAGAACCCTTGGGGTATGGCTTACCAAATTCAAGTAGGTAAGCTGTCCATAAAGAAAGTTGCATGCAACGTCTGTTGGGATTGTGACACTGAGGCAACGGAGTGGGTGAATACAGCAACGGCAGTACTAATCACCCTATTTACTGTAGACAATATACAGGATCAAACGCACGATCAGAAAGATATGAGAAACATGACCAATATTCTTCCCCCCAGGGAAGCCAGGGAAGCCAATTTTGAATTTAATCTCGCTGAGCTGGATCAGGTCTGGGCCAAGATGAAGATGGGTAAGACCCCAGGCCCAGACAGCTTCGACTTCCGGGAGGAATTCGAATGCATGCAGCCGCATCAGATAGATGCACATCACCCTATAAAATAGCGCTTACGGCGAAGCCCAGACAAGCTGTTGAAGCAAGCGCAAGCAGAAATCGATCGACTCCTAGCCGAGGGCATCATCGAGCCATACGAGAATCTGTGGAATAGCTATTCGGTAATAGTGCCTAAAAAGGGCGGTATAATTAGCTTTTGCATTGATTACCGTGCAGTTAACGCGATCACCAAAAAGGATGTATATCCATTACCTAATATAGAGGTTCTTCTGGATGAGAGATGCTAGGTATTTGTCGAAAATCGACTTAAGCCAAGCCAACCATCAGATCCCACGTGACGAAAACAGCAAGAATACCACCGACTTTGCTGTCCCACAAAAGGGTATTTTCCTATAGAAGCCTCTGCCCTATGGACTGACAAACGCCCTCGCCACTTTCCAGAGAGGTATGGACCTCGTCCTCGGGCCGGAATGGCAACCATACGCCTTCGTTTACATGGACGACATCATTGTCGCCACGAAGACTTTCGAGCAGAATACTCGAGAACTAATCGCGGTGTTTAACCGCTTAAACGAGGTCGGTATCCAAATCAACAGGGACAAATGCGAGCTTTGCTGCCCGGAGGTCAAATACCTGGGATACATTGTAAACGAGGACGAGCTCCGCACGGACCCGGAGAAAATTTGCCCCGTAAGCGAATACCCGACGCATACTAATCTGAGATAATTACGTGAATTTCTAGGCTTAAGACAGTCCGGAATGCCAAATTTATATGGTATCGCAACGCAGGCCCAGAGGATTGATGGCACAACGTAACATAGAAGGGCCGTGGACCAGCGTTGCCGCAGACATTATATTATGGGCACAAAATCAGAAGAAGATCATAATACCTACACGGTATAAAACACAGAGATTTCCAGTTTTTTGGAGTGCCCAAATAAATCTCCGAATTGGAATCGATTCAAACTACTGACACCAACGATGTTAAGAAATGCCGCAGGCGACGTACAATACCGCCAGCTCGGTAGGAGCACTACCGGCTCTGATGGACTTAAAGGTATCGCTGCCCCCCAGTTTTACTTTCCTTTGCACTCACATCCTTCACCACCTCCCTTCAGGCCAATATCGCAATTAGGAATTGTGTCCAATAAACACACAACAGCAGCCCCAAGCGACTGTTGGAACTATGATGAAACTGGATATGGCTATGCTGGCTGCTCACATCCGCGGGGCAAAACATTCTACTATAAGTATGGCAGAGCGGACCGCGACGTGCGTATGTGTGCGTGCGTCCAAGGCCGTTGGACTCCTGTCGTATCGTCTTGGAAGGGGGAGGGCGCTGCGCAGCCGGAAACCCAGGCGACGACGATACGCCAGGTGTCAACGCAAAGTGTGTCGGACAGGGAGGAGGCACGAGTGAGTCGCGAAGGCCCCACAGTTGCGCAAACCCTGCAAGCGGTGGCAGGCGCAACGGGAAATGCGCAGCCAGTTATGATCCTCATGCTAGGGGTAAAGGTCTACATGTAGAATTAAGAGTGCACCTAAAGCGCGCATGGCCCCAGAACTACTACCTATCCTACTTGGAAGCATACAAACGTTGTACCTTTTACAAATGGCCAATATAGATTTCCCCTAATATCCTTACAAATGGCTAAAATAATTTTCCCCCAATTAAGAATGGCTAATATACAAATATAAAAATGGCGCAAATGGCCGCCCAAATATCAGCTATTCTACCGGGAAGCCGATTACAGTTGATTCAATCACAAATGGCTAATATTGTTTTCCCTAATGGGGGCGACCATGATTACAATGAGCCCTAAAACGTAATCAGGTAGTTGCTGTATAGAGCAATGCCAAGTAAAATCATGAAAGAGTTGGCAGGGATACATCGAATATTAAAGCCAACCCCGCAAGTAGAAGCACTGCGAAGGCAGAGCGTCAGCAGACGAGGATGTGTAAAAGTATATGATCGAGAAATGGCTCAAGAATAGAATAAACTACTGGCCCGTCCCACTAACGCTGTACCTGACAGAATCAATTGGAATAGCTCAAATGATATACGTTATTTTAGCAACATATCTTGCTAAGAAGAAGACAAAGAGGCAACGTAACTACGTCACAGACATTGCAAAGCTCAAAAAGAAGCGTGCGTTAGAAAATAACAATATTGAAGCGTTAGGCTATAAGACATTCATAATTTTAGAATAGAATCATAAGTAAACTTTTAGATATGGAAGTAGTATTAGGACTAGGATAGGTATAAACATTAATTAAAACACGAGATAAGACTTATGTTAATAAAAGAAATTACACTTCTTACCGCTCCAATTGTAGCACCGTAAAGCATGACGGACTCAACAGCTCGTATTATAATAAATTATAATAATATTAATAATCATAATGGTGATTATTATATCAAATTATAATAAGAGTGATAAAAGAATAATTATATTGGTATTCAAGTCATTCGGATTAACTTTGGATAATAATAATAATAATATGGATTGGATAATAATAATAATGGATAATAATAATGATGTCATTTGGATAATAATAATAATCATAATATAATGACAATTATTATAATAAATTACTATAATTACAATTATATAAATAATAACCAATCCTATATTTCTCTGGCCTTAATGTTTAATTATTCTAATAACAACAATGTTAAACAATTAATTGTTATTAACATTATTATGATCATTGTTAAATAATGTTAAATAGTTAATATCGAATTATCTCGGTTTCTTAATAAGAATAGTATTGATAATTATTATAACAGATTAGAATGATAATAATCATTATGTAAGGAATATTTAATTATATACTTTTCTCCTTGATTATGCTCACTCATACTTAATTATTTATATAATTATAATCATATTTATTTGCACGCACGCTTTATATATTAGGTTGTCAAATATCTCCCGTCCGCCTTTTTGTCTTATGAATTTCGCGGATATGTACAAAGCGTTACATAGCTCGTATCTGGAAATACTATATATCCTTTGAAAGTTCTTGACATAACGTAAACAACGACGCTATGCATGATTAGTTTGGATATTGCGTTCAAAAGTTATAGATGTGTAAACATGAAGTTCACTAATACCGAAATTCGCGCTATTTTAAAGTTTTCCTTCGTCAAAGGCAAATCCGCTAGAGAAACGTTCCCTGAGATTAATGGTATTTTGGGGGATGGCACGCAATCACTTCGAACCGTAGAGGAATGGTTTCGACGATTCAGAGCCGGCGAAAACGACACCATGGATAACCCAGCCGGCGTAAAACCTTTAACGACGAATACGATCAAATCATGGAATTTATCGAGTTACACTGGCATGTGGCATCTCATGACATCGCCCAGGAGATGAGAGTTAGTTACCAAACCATTTTAAACCATCTGCAGAAGGCTGGATACAAAAAAACTTGATGTTTGGATGCCGCTTGATTAAACGTAAAAAAAACCTTCTGGACCGAATCAACGCTTGCAATGTGCTGCTGAAACTGAACGAACTCGACCCATTTGTGAAGCGGATGGTGACTGGCGGTGAAAAATGGATCACATATGACAATATCAAGCGAAAACGGTCGTTGTCCCAGGCCGGTGAACCGTTCCAAACAGTGGCCAAGCCGGGATTGACGGCCAGAAAGGTTTTGCTGTGTGTTTAGTGGGATTGGAAGGGAATCTTCAACTATGAGCTGCTCCCATATGGCCAAACGCTTCATTCTACCATCTACTGTGAACAACTGGACCGCTGAAAGCTGGTTATCGACCAGAAGCATCCACAATTGGCCAACAGGAAGGGCGTAGTGCTCAACCAGGACAACGCTAGACCACACACTTTGTTGATGACTCTTCAGAAGCTACGGGAGTTCGAATGGAAGGTTTTATCGCATCCACCATATAGCCCGGACATAGCGGCAAGTGATTTCCACCTGTTCAAGCATTGAATGAAGAGTAAAAAAGGAGAGGGAGATATTTGACAATCTAATATGTTGAATATTAAATAATATTAAATATCAGAAACGAGAGTTTTATATCATTTCATAAACATAGGGTACCCGAAATACAATGACTAGTGTCTTGAACTGCCTCCCGACTTCGTTGGCGCGGGAGCGCTTTTCAACGCTGGCTGCTGCGTGCCTGTCTGCTGGCTGTCCAGTCCCTCTCTGCTCTACCCCCCTCTGGTCTACTTTTGCATGTCAGGTATAATTAGTATTCGCGCTCACATTGTCTTGATTGTCGCGATTATATATATGCTGCACTTTGGCAAATTTAGGAAGTATACCTGTGAAGTTACTATACCTGCATTCATTGCTGGAATTTTTGAACCTTTATATATGATTCTGTACATTACACATAATCACTCTTTAATATCAGCTTTGATGGATAAAAAAAATTGCCGCCAATCTATGCAGAGAGAAAAATATAGTTTTCCCATGATCTATTTAATAAAATCATAGAAATTTTTTCAATTTCAAGCATGCTGCAAGCTTCTTATTCAAATCATTGTTTATTTGCATAAAGACAACAAGATAAATGAACAGTTCTTGCATAACATATTTTTGAAAAGCTATTCTTTTTTGGATAAATTGAGAGAGCATAAGTGTATCTTAATATTAGGTTGTCAAATGTCACCCTTCCGCCTTTTTGTTTTATGAATTTCGCCACTATGTACAATTGCTTGGTTTTCGTATGGATTTTTGAAAAATTCCGTCAATACATAGACAGATATCATTTCCACGTCCTTACGGACCACAGTAGTCTGAGGTTGATTCGAACGATACAGAACCAACCTGGTAGGCTCGTTCGATGGGCTCGCACGCTGCAAAAGCAAAGTTTCGATGTAGAACATCGGAAAAGGACATTGAATAATTGCCAAGCGTCCTTTCAAGGATGCTCGACGACGAAGATCCATTCTGTCAGGAGATATTCAAGACGAATGGTATCTGAAATAGAAAGCGTGCTTCGGAGATGCTAGGCAATTGTTAATGCCGGTGGTGCCTGGGCACATTATTGATCAAATTGCATCATCGTTTGTAATGTGTACAATGTATATATAAATATAAAAGTTCCATCAATTAAAATTTTTATCAATTAACACGACGATGTTCTTACTTGACAGACTTGTCCTTTCAAGGATGCTCGAAGACGACGATCCATTCTGTTTGACTATAATGTTGGCAAGAGATACTCATGACGAATCGTATCTGAAATAGAAAGCATTGATCGTTTTATGCTCTTGCTTGAGCCGGAATTTCGGGGCACGAGGGGGTAAAGGCAGAGGTGTGATCTAGCTCCAGGATTCAGGAAAGCAGTGAATACCACAATCGGAGCCACCCTGTGCCTGTTGCTCGTCCGTTCCCCCTCAAAAAATAGCTTCGGGTACCGGAAGGGATGAGGCTTTGTAAGCGCCTCTCCAAAGGTTGTCTCAGCTCTAGCTTATAGAGTAATGCCTTTTGAATGCCTTGGCTGACTACATAGCTAATAGGGACATCGCCAAGAAGGCTGAAATTAGAATACTCGACCTCTGGGAGAAGTTACGGATCCAACCCACAGTCAAGGCAGGTCAATCCCGTTATTGCCCAAGAGATCGACGACCTCGAAGAGTCGGTCAAAGCTCGGAAGGCATTCCTGTGCTTACGTGAGCAGTGCCGAGAGAAAGCTAGAATGGAGGTGCTGACCGCAGAAGTCGCAGACCAAAAAGCAGTGAAGGCCGAGGCGAAGCTGGTGCAACTGGAAATCTTTCGTGCCCGTGAAGAGGCGCACTGGTTCAGGGACGGTATCCCCTTCTGCCTTCGGGATTCTACGGAATAAACCACAAATAAACGGCTATGTGTACAGGCTGTTTCGCAACCCGGAGGGGGTCATAGTGAATGGGCAAGACGTAATATCGGTGGCGAGGTAGTGGAAGTCTGATGATCGATCAGAGAAAGACTAACGCGATCGGGGGTGTCTCAGGCATCTGCAACTAAGAAAATGACACTTGCATCCCCGATATAGGAATACCGATCATATTGAGTCCATGACATGACCGGGCGATAATGGATGATATGACCGATAACAGCGATGCTTGTTATGCCTGCTATATTGCGACATCGGCTACCTATTTGTAAATGTAACATGAGGTATAAAGACTCTCGTATAGCTTTCTCAACATAAAAAAAACTTAAGTCTAATATTTGAACTAACAAAAATATAAATCTCCCATTCGTTCGATGGGTCTTCTCTCTTCCTTCTTCTCCACTCCAGGTAGCTTTCTGACTCTAAGGTTAGCTAGCTCGGATGAGTTATGTACGCACGCGACGCACTCATATATTGTAATCCATATCGTTGATTCCCAATGCCCCATTCGGGTCAATCTTCTGATTAACGAAAATCCCACTGCCTGTCGATCATGGTGTTTACACCTCCTTAATCTCTCGTTGCCTTGCAGAGAGCTGTGCTTGAGACTCGCAGAGTGGTGAGCGTTTTAAGGTTTCTCTCGCTCTGGGATGGCATGACCGTCGTTTTCGTTCTTTTTGACGAGTCGTTGCGGGTGCCTTGTGACACACATATATAATATATATAACGAAACACGATTTCCCTTATATTAGTCCGAAACGAAGACTCATAGAGAAGAGAGATATTTTAGAATAGAGAAGAGAAGAGTAAATAATTTTTAGTAGTCGTGACTAGCATGCATGGGTGAAAAGTATAGATAAGGATAAGTATTGTATAGTAGATAATGATTATAAATATTTAAAATTAGATGAACGGAACAATTTTTCGTAAACAGAACAGTCACATTTCTCTTGATACTTACTTAATATTAACTTAATATTAATCATAAAATAGGTATTATGACATTCATTATGAGTATAATATAATAGTTTGTTAAAATGATTTTCAAATCGGTAGGAACATTTGTTCGTTTCAAACAAGGGTGCCCGTTTAACTATATTTTTAACTATCCTATTTAATATTTTTGATATGAAACTTTTATACTTTTTCAATTTCTTAGTCCAAATGCTACCAGCTGATAGATTTTGTATAATCATTTCTTCCACAGAAAAAAAGGATAAAGAGTTTAAGCAAGGATGTACAAATTCTCACAAAATTTCTGATCAAGTAAACCATAATAGATCAACTTTAAATAAGGCACAGCACGGCAATGTTGTATCAGCTGTACTAGAAGTAAAAATTATTTGGTTTAATTTTGCAGCGCCACCACCTACTCCAATAACACGCAAAATTGATTATACGAGATTGGATTGGAATCTATTGAGTACTGCCTCTCCTGCAATTAATTCTTGGATGAACCCTAGCAATAGATTTGCTATTAGTATACTTCACATGTACCACTGTTTATATCGCAGAGCAACCTCTGTTGTAGCTTGTCTTATGGCTGAAGCTTTAGATATGCAGACAATACATATGCCTTTAAAGGTAAAACTCTAACTTCCATAATTATATAAAATAATTTTACTTATTAAACATGAAAATTTGAAACTATTTTTTTTAAGTTTTACTCCTCAATGTTATAATTTTAATCCATAGAGGTAATAACGATCGTTACTCTCTACCAAATTTTAGTAAATTTGGCATGTGTCTATACTCTATTTAACTTATCTATAATAAATATATAGTTTCCATTATGAACGTCAATAAGTTTTCACTGTTTTATTGGCATTCTCAACATTTCCTTTCAAGTCTAAAGGATATAAATATTGCATTCAAAGCATAACCCACTAGAGATCACCTCCTCCCAGCTTTCTGGCAGTATATGTGAGTAAGTCTGAGGCTATCCGAGAATGGATCCATTTTCTAGTAGTGGTCTTTTAGCTCGCGCTTCATCAAATGGATCATGTGAAACTTCGAAGGAGTTATCTCAGGTGAATACGGTAGATCGAGTAGAATTTAACATTGTTTATTAAAATATAACATAATATAACATTGAAAATTTAAAATTTTCGGATAGGTTTCGACTTGTTTCTCAATATGATGCCAGGTATTCTTATGTAACAAAATTACTTTGTTAAATCTCATATAGCGGCCGTGTTTCATTAATAGACAGCTATGGATATTTAGTTTTACGTAATATATTGGTGAATGGCACGGATAACCTCATGATTTACTATACTTTGTATTATACTAGTTTATTTAATTTTTATCATCAATTACGAAAGGATGCAAGAAGGCTGTTCTTTTCAGTCTTTAAAGCAGCAGTTCATACATGACAAAACGTCATTCGATGTTTCTCGATTTCCTAACCCTTTTTAATCTTTTACTCCTACTCCCCTTTTTGAAGTAACAGGCAAGTTTTCGACGACTTCTCACGACCTTCACTGAATACTTTGTGCAATTCATATATTTATGTTTGCGATAAAGTGGACTCCATAAATCACTTCGGCGACATTTTCAACGATTGTGTAGCCGTAATTCTATTGGAAACACAAAAGTTCAAGCAGACACGTTGATCAACGTTTTTCCCATATTCAATACGCTAGACAAACTATTTGCGTCGTATATAAACAGCTGAAAACACACTAATGGAGGTTAAATTTCACACGATTATCAAGAAAGTCTCTATCAATATAAGAAAAAAAATGTTACCGATTCTTTATATTTACATATTTTATATGTATATGAATGTATGCACCAAAAATATTATTGAAACTCGATCTTTGTAATAGTTTTTCGCTCTTTCAGCGACTCGGTTTTAATGTCATCTATGCTTGTAAAGCGACGGCCTTTGAATGTTCTCTTAATTTTTGGAAATAGAAAAAGTCACCTTGAGTCATATCTGGCGAATATGGAGGCTGAGGCAACATTAAAGTTTTGTTTTTGGCCAAAAATTCATGAACAAGCAATGAAGTGTGAGCAGATGCGTTATCGTTTTGCAAAAGCGATGAATTATTTTGCCAAAAATGTGTGTGTTTTTTTCAGATTGCTTCTCGCAAACGGCGTTGAACTTGTAGGTAGTACTGAACGTGTAGGTAGTACAATGTTGATTGTTTAATCTTGTAGCAAAAATTCATGCTGCACTATGCCATTAAAATCGAAGAACGCAGTGAGCATAACTTTCACATTAGACCGCACTTGTCGAGCCTTTTTCGGTCTTGGCGATCTAGAATGCCTCCTCTGGGACCATTGCGCCTTAGTTTCGACATCACATTCGTAAAGCCATGTTCCGTCAACACGTTTTAATAGTTCTGCATTGTTATTATCTTTATTTAGCGACTCCTGAGCAGCTTAGATTCGCCGCTGTTTTTGTTCGAAATTCAACAATTTTGGAACAAACTTTTCTACCAAACGTTTCATATCCAAAATATCCGAAAAAATTTTATGATATGAGCGAACTGATATGCCAACATCAACAGCGACTTTTCTGATTGTGATTCGACGATCGTTGATATATAATCGTAGATAGATCGTTGATAATAGATTGTTGATAGATGTACACCTAGAGAAATATCTAAAGAAAAAACAATTAGATTGCAAACACAAAAAAAGGACAATGTAAAAGCATCATTTATAAAAAAATGTGTGAATGCAATAATAATATTATTAATATTTATCCAAAAATGAAGGAATAATATATTATATTAATAATGCTATCATTGTAGCAATAACATTATCACCTAAAAGGGGAAAAATGTTATCGTATAAATAAATAATAGGATCTAAAACATCGTTAATAAATATAAAACAAATATATATATGTATATATATATATATATATATATATATATATATATATATATATATATATATTGTAAAACTGTGTAATTTTAATACCCCTAATGCCATCTAAGAGAGAAAGAGAGAGAAGCTATTCTAATCAGTCCCGGCACATACAGCTGGAGGTCCATGCCCCCGAATTTTGCGGGTCAATCATAGGGATACACATCCACAACAGCAGAAGCCATACAGACCTCCACTATAAAAAGAGCAGGTTTTTATGCTCTGAGCGTACTCCCTACTCACTTGCTCACACGCTAACACACTCACTTGGAAGTATTATTCATCTCCTAGAAAGACGTCCGGTCCAGCCCAGCAGCAGCATCGACATTCAACATTGTCAACAACAACAGGAGCTTCAATTAAAAATAAAAAAACATTAAAAATAAATACACAAACTATTCTAAATTCTCTAAATTCTTTTCTCTACTTTCTTTTTTTACCTTTACCGTTGCCGGGTCCCTGAGCGGTTCTCCCTAACATTGGAGGACTCAAATAACCCAATTCCCATCCTCATATTTTTTTTATTATTTAGAAATAGAATAGGGAACCTGATTGTTCAGGCTGAAGTGATACAGGCTGTTTTTCGAAAGGAAGACAGGTTGAATAAAAAAGAAACCTTGGCCTGCGACCTGAGTAAAAATAGAGATCGAAAAAAAACAACCTGTCATCCCTATTTTCTCCTAGGTGTGTGGACTGTTCGGAAGTTTTCCCGAGCAATTGAGGCTAATTCCTTATATCTAATACATTTTTTTCTCAAACTTTTTTTTCATTCTATAGCGAACAGAATGTCACTAAAACATTTCAAATATTTTATTGAAAGATACATAAAAGTTAACTATTATAGGAAGATCCACCAAATCAATGATTTTTTGACATTTTGGTATCTCCAACTCACTGGTACACGAGAAAACTATAAATTTCTTCAAACTAATCGTGAGATGATTTAGACAGTATACTTTTCCGTTTAGAGTAAATTGCAGAAATATCAAAAAACCGAATAAGTAAATGCGACAAAATTATGAAAAAATTAATTTGACTTTGAATACATATTGTTTTTATGTAGATCGATTCGTCACCCTAATTTGAATTTGATTGAGCTTTGTCATCTATAGTATTAATAAAAAATGACAACATATTCAAATCGAAACAAATTACATTAATGAGCGTAAAACAATTTAAGAAAAAATTATTTGACTTTAATGAATTATATTTATTATATAGTTTGATGCGCGTGTTTTTCATTTTCGTTGAGCTGTTCTATTCATAGGTTTTAGCATAAAATAAAAACCAATCGCATTAAGGGAAGTAAAAATTGTTGTTCTCATATGCTTTGCATCTCTTATAACGAACTCTATTGCCGTCAAATGGTCTATTTAGCGAATTTTTTTTCTATTCACTTCCATTTGCATTATCTCACTGTTTAACGTCCAAAAAAATCTTCCATCATATTAAAACTCTCATATTAATACTCTTTCCGTAGTACCGCTGTTGTATTTGATGTATGGTCAATAGTTCACAGACGGCATCCTTTAATTGCAAGAAACTCGGTTTAGTTTGATGAGTTAGTTAGTTTAGTTCTTCATAACATAGTGATTCATCCTATCTATACAATCCTATCTCACAAACATAAAAAGCAAGGATTTTTTTTATAGAAACGAGATTGTTGTTTGTCGATTGTTCTGAATTAAATTAACAAATGTTTTTATCGGTGTTACAGTTTTTACACTCATCATATCATAGAAACCAAACTCAATTGAAATATTGAAACTTATTACAGAAAAAAATAATAAATAAATTTATAATTATTTTATTAAATATCCATTTTATATAATATTGATGAATCCGCTTTAAAATAGTTGACGATCTTCACGTATCTATCAAAATTCACAACATTGCCACAATGATATCTTTTTTTAACTTTTCCGTAAATACTTATTGTATAGTTACACAATGGGCACGGAACTTAGCTATCTATAATTGCTTAAAAATTATTTTAAAAATTGATTAGATTATTTATTAAATATTGAAATTGTTTTGAAAACGATCTTCCGATTTAAACCGATATTCTATAGATATTATTTATCATTAGTTTCATATATACATGTATCTTATACGAAAAATTTATCTCATAATTAGAGACGTAGTACGAAATTACTTTAATTGTACCAAATTATTAGAGGCATAAAGGTGAAACACAGAACATAGCATATACATATATGCAATGTGTATACTTTAATAAGAAATTTTGAAAAAATAATTTCTGTATTGCTATGAATTTCAATACCCTGATGTTCAAGCAAATTTTACATCGCGAATGCATATCGTTATCTTCCTCAGAGAAAATGACCTCTGAAAGTGTGTGTGTGTGTGTGTGTGTGTGTGTGTGTGTGTGTGCGTGTGTGTGTGATAGACTTTTATTCATAGTCCACAAATAATTATTTCGAATGGATTAACATTAATAAAATACTATCAAACAAACTATTTCATTTTGAATTAAAAAAAAAACTAATAAATATTTTTATTGGTCTTAAGAGTTCTACTACATAGAATAAAATAAATAAATGTATGTATTTATACGAGGTTAGGCAATTAAATAATGTGACCGATTTCATTTCTCGGACTGTGGTAACACTGCGAATCTGTAACTCCGCCACCGTAATAGTAAATCCGTACTCGCTCGATCGACACCTTGACGATCCTTGTACGATCATTTCTTCGCCAGTTGCTTAGTGTTTGGTAACAACGCACGAGTAGTACATGTCACGAAAATAGTACAGAGAATTTTGGAGCAACGGTGCGCGATAAAATTTTGTCCGAAACCGCGACATACATTTATGTAAAAGTGCTTAACGTGTATAGTACGTGATGCCCTGAGTAGTAGTTAGGTACTTCAGTGGCATGACGCTTTTAAAAAAGACCATGAGAGCGTCAAAGGTAATGCACGGGGCGGATGGCCAATTCACGTGCGAATGGACGCGAATGCGCAGCGCGTTCGCATCCTTGTTTGTCAAGACCGGGGACTGAACGTTCGAATGTTGGCTGACGAGTTGAAAATTAAATGGGAAAGAGTTAGATTTCACCATGAAAAAGTTGTGCGCGAAGATGGTACCGAAGAACCTAACAGCGCTCAAGATTGTCTCGAGCAGGTTGAAATTAAGTTATTACTGATGGTGAAAGTTGGTTCTTTCAATATCGTCCCGAAACTAGACGACAAAGTCAACAGTTGGCTGTCTTCTGGACCGCCAAGGCCAATGAAAGCGAGAATGAGCAGGTCCAAAGTGAAAACCATGTTCATTTGCTTCTTCGACAGCAACGGGGTGGTTCACAAAGAGTTTGTACCATCTGGAAGAACCGTAAATCAAGTATTCTATCGCAATGTGCTCGAAAAGTTACGAAAAAGTGTGTTCAGAGTGCGTGCACAGATTGACAATACTTGGGCTCTGCATTATTTCTTATTTCTTATTACCTATTTCCTTATTTGAAAAAATTCGTCGAATTGAAGAGGTAGACATTTTGACTCTATTTAAGACATCCAAGGATCTGCGGCGAAAGTACTCGAAGAGGTCCCACAAGAAGTGTTCCAGAATTTTGACGAAAACTGGAAAACTCGCTGGAATTAGTGTATAGATACAGGAGGGCACTACTTTGAAAGTGATCGCAGCGATGAACCATAATTTTTTAATATACTCGATTTTGGAATTTTTCGCATTACTTATTTGTATGGTCTCATATATATATATATATATATATATATATATATATATATATATTTATATATTATAACGAGCAGGACGTTATGAGCAGTGGTGTCGTTCATGCAGTAGAGAGACACAGACGATAGGCTATAGATGCTCTCTTACTTCGCCGAATATTAAGGAGTGGGGGTGGGAAGAAAGTCAGTTAAGCTGAACTACTGGACAAGAAATCGATTTTTCCTTTTTACCTTATTTTCTTGTACAAAAACTTTATATCAAAGTTTTATATATTTTATTTACAATGACATTAACTGTTGTGTTTCGTGATTTTACGAACAAGCCATCATTCATACGCCTTGTTTTGTGTAAAGAACTCGACGTAAGTCTTTATCTTTTATAATCGAACGACCGATCGGTTTTTATTTCATTAGAATCAATAGGTACCGGCTAGTTATTAAAATGAACCATGATTCTTAGATTTAAAACGAATAAAAATAAAGGTCGCGTAAGTGCGTTTACTTATGTGCGTGATTTTTAGTTCGTGTAGAAACGATACACACACAAGCTTTCGATAATATTACTTAGCTTGTGTACATGAGTGTTACTGCACACGTTGTGCGTATACACAAGTATACCGTAGTGGAATCTTGAATTCAAATGTCACATTATATATGTTGATCACCTACTGAGTGAGATAATTATTTTGATGAATTATTAATTTTTTTAATTATATTATGCCGCTTCAAATTATAATATCATAGTTTTTTTCAGGAGTTTGTGAATGCTATTTATGCATTTCTAATATCCGATCAGCAAGAATAATCCTGGAGAACGGACATTGGAATATGTATGATTCGACACAAAACCCACGTTACTACGCACTAAACACATATCTCCATGTTGTACCGACATCAGTCCGGAACTGTTCTTTACATTACTTCAGCCTGGGCAGCAGTTCTTGCGTGGTCCATTCACGATCATTCCTTTCATCCTGAATTTCATGCATACTCGAAACTGCATTCACTCGTTTTCTCCGAAGTACATGCGTAACGTATTTTGTGATCAACCGCCAGCTGTCCGCGTCCGTCATTATAAATCTTGTAACGTTTTCTGGCATGATCGCGCCTATCCTTGTCCGTAGCCCTAGTCGTAACTGCAATGGTCGCACACGAAGAGCGTGTACTACGCATCGTCCCAAGCGAATCTGCAATACTTGCACTGCAGAGAGGTAATCCATCTCATTCTGCAGAGATACTTACAGAAGTATCCATGTCTAGATAGAAACTGTTTATTTTATTCTATTTAATAAGACAGTAAGATAAATAAAAATATATATTATTTTATTATTGAATAATAAAGTTAATAAAGATTAGTTCTTCGTTTCCTTCTTGAATGCAAAGAACTAACATGCGTCTGAATAACATTCTAGGCTGTGCATGGAACCAATTATAATTCATGAATAACACACATGAAACAATCGAAATTATGTAAATTAGAAGCAAAAAAAAGTACTAAATACATTTCACATTGGTTAGACAGATTTCGTGCTTGAGTGAAAAATTATCAGCGGATATAGTCCTCTCTATGTCATGAAAGTTCGAAGCATGTGGTAAAGGCATATTCTTACGTTATTATTAAAAATAGTAAACAAACAATTTAATACATATGTCTATAGTCTATCATTGTTTGTCTATAATTTTGTCTATAATTTTCTCTATAATTTTTTATTAAGTATCTCCATATGAAACCTAAGATTAGAGGACGATCTTTTCAAATTGAAGGTGATACTTAGTGTAATAACTTTTTGCAGATCTAAATCAACAATTTAGAAATATCTTCTCATTCAGTTATGTTTTATCATATTGAATACAAATTTTGTTTCGTTCTTTCTATACTTAATTTTAAGTTTTACGATTATATCATAAAATCAATGATTGGTTGATAAATAGGAATTTGAGGAGTAAGTGTATCTATTTATAAAATTTTAATTTAAATGATAGATGCATAAATATGTTGTGGAATATTTGTTTATTAAATATATATATATATATATATATATATATATATATATATATACATATACCAGTTATTTTGATGCTAGGAGTATGATTTTATTTTGCACTCATTATAACTATTCTTGGTATTGATAAGAATTATGTTCTATGTTTATTGCTTATATTTAACGTTATTTAAATATATATAAACTATTTTATATTCAAAATTACACATAATCATACATCCATTTATCATTAGTTCTATATCTTTCATTAAGGTTATTCTTGTTTATATACATTTTACGTTCACACCCTTAGAATTATTTCAGTAAGGTGCTAATTTTTAATTAAAATTATTGACATGTTCATTTGTTAAATAAATTATATTTCATTTGGACGTAATTACATTTATTTCGTTGAATAATAAATGCAAGTTATCTTGTTTTTCTTTTAACTTAATAATTCGAAGGAGTATGAATTTAATATAGAAGGTTATAAATTTTTTTTAATTGTAAATTTTTTTAAAACTTTGTCCTCAATACTAACAAATTTAATTTGGAATTTCATATTTTAAATTTTCTATTTCAGATTATGTACGGAAGATTACAAATAAAGGAATTCTTATCGTTATCATAATTTTATCATATCATATTATTTTTAATAAAAAACTGTGAGACTGATTACAGTACATTTACTCCCATGTGCCCCAGACTATTTTTCTATACGAGCGTGCTTTCTTTTCTAAAGAAGTACTCAAAAACTAGAAATCGGGTAATAAAAAAATGTCAATTTTTTCCCCTGTGTTAGAATTATAAATTATAATTATGTTTTAAAAAATGATACACATCATTTTTAATATTTAAAAAATAATTTTTATACTAACTTTCAAAAAGAATATCAATTTAATTTTATTTAAAAATCTCGAATACCTAGTGAAAGTGAAAAAAATTATCATAAATTATAAATTGTCAATTTACAACATTTATATAAAACAGATTATATGATACAAAATGAAAATCCCAAATGCTCAATTTTATTCCCAAGCAGAAAAATTAAAATTCTAGTTTCTAATTAATCGAAAAATGGACATTATTACTCACTATAGTGAGGAAATCAGATTCTACGTTCTGATTGGCTGAGAAATAGAGAAATAGAAATATACGCTGATAGTTCCTAGAGAGGAAAAGTATTTTACTCCCTCTAGACAATTCTAGAAAATTGTATTTTGTGTACTGAGTGGGTGAAAGATATATTAATTAGATTTGGGAACACTCTTTGTATTAAATATTGGACTTATATGTATCAGCTATTAAAATTATACAGAACTTCTTATTCATATAAACTTATCATTCTGAATAATCAATATTTGTGTACGAATTCATAATCAGATATTTTAGTATAAATATTTTTCAAAGGACAAAGGAGAGTCTAATCTCAAGATTAATTCCAATACGAGGCTATTCAGTTCAGAGCGATCCCTGGTCAGGTTCGGACGTCTCCAATTGCATCGCTTTTTTCCTTTTTTTCACTGTTTTATATTAATTGTAAGATGGATTATTTTTTATATCATATTTCTTTAATTCATTTCATTTGTCTCATATAATCAATATTAATTTTTCAATATACAATTATCAACACAAATTGAAGAAAGAAATTCTTGATGAGGCAGATGAAAGTCTGACTCTCTGGGCCCAGTGTACAGTAGCATGACATATTTCGGTACGAATAATGCATTAAAACAAATAATTTCTGTTTTTGTGCCTTAAAGGCTCTTCATCTAAGAACCAATAAAATTTCAAATTGGCTCAATTAAAGTGTTTCATTTATTAATCCTCCAACTATACGAAATAAGAAAATCTTTTTTTTTTGCGAGATTTTCAACGCAACAATATTATATTAATAACTTTTTAATTTTTAGATTCGACATGGTTGATTATAAACAAGTACAGTTTGTCTGTTATTATATAAATATAAATATATTATTTTATCAAATCTATTGACCGGTAAAAATATACGTTGGTTTAATTTACAACAGTCGAGATAAGTACCATTTTCATTTTTAAGTAAACATCTATATAGGCTGGTAAAACATTTGTATTTTAAAGATGGGTAACAGGATATATTTGTTCATAATGACATAGTTAAATATTTTCCGGGAACTATGGATAATAAGTTTCTGAATGAATTTTTTTGAGAGAGCATAATTTAAAGAAGGGGGTAATAGGGTATAGATATAGTTTTATTATTAGAATTTTATTTCAGATTCTGAAAATAAAACAAAGTGATTAAAACGTTGGACGCAGCAGATACATAGACTAAGTATAGATTATAGCAGATATATTCTGCAGCTGTGATTATAAATAAGAACAGTATAATCGTCATTGTAAATTAATTAATAAATAGTTTCATGGGTCTATGACGTCCACAAGCGTTGGTGCCACACGGACGTAACGACGGAGATTTAATGCCGTTGCCTTCCGCTATTTGCCCCCTAGTTTTTGGCCACGCTTTAGCGCTGAAGCCAGTTATACGCGGGACCACACTCGAGGCAGCTCCAACACGAACGGTTGAATATTAGAGCAGCGACGGATCTAATATCCTCTAGGAGGTAGTAGGTGCGCGAGCTTCCTCGGCCTCCAGTCTACCTCGCTAGCTATTCGCACTAAACTTTAACGGAGACTGCAGCGGCAATTTTCTTGCCTGCAATGACTAGCGTTCCCCGACCCAAAGTTGAGCGCGTGCTTCGCGGAGTTAAAAAAGAAAAAATGACGCAAAACGAAATTTAGAAGACTTACTTTTTATTTAAAAGACTTAGTACAATCTATAGCAAACAGAATCGTACGGAATAAACGCGACCGGCAATCTGCTTTCCGCAGTTGTCAAGGCCCGTATTTATAGTCCGAGCCCTGCGCCGCCGAAATTTTCTCCGCACGAAATTACATCTTGGTGGGGGAGATAAAGGGACCTTTTTTTTTCATAGAGAAAGCCGTCCGTTCATTTCTTACAATTATGATGATTATTTCTGTATTTCAGAACTGCGTATAACTAAGTTATATATTAAAACATATTCCTATTTATTTATGAAATAATCAATTAATAAGTTAATTAATAATATCAATTAATTAGTTAATTAATAACGTTATTTATGATAATGTTAAGATAATGTTAAACACAATTATAAGATTAATTTTAGCTTATTTTACATTGTACTTAAATATAAAAACATCCTACTCGTCGTAACAATAGCAATAGTTAATAATACATTAGTATGATTTAATAATAATAATAATAATAATAATAATAATAATATATTTTTTTTTTTTTTTGGGAGGAGGAGAAAAATCCTTTATGGATCCCGGAGACCGGTCCCCGGATATGTAGGACTCACCTGTGAAGGGCATATCCACTAAAAAACTACCTCCTCAGTGCATTCCCTTCGACTGCTTCCCACAGCTCTGAAAAGAGCTACGAGTCGGGGTCGATAGGCGTGCACCGAGGAGACCTCCTCACGATGGCGTAAGTGCAGCCCAGGAACCGTATATGAGGACATTACTTGTGGGCTGCGCCATCCTATTCGCCCTTGCGGGCTTACACGCCTTCTTCAATTCTTCTTTTGTGGTCCAGGATGGCTTTGCGGAAATTGCAAATCCTGGACCACTTCTCATGACTCTCTAGCATCAGCCGAATTATATTTTTAGGCCCACATGGTCCTATGTCTCTCCAGAGGCACTCTCTTTCAAGGCGAAACACCTCGCACTGAAAGAATGTGTGAAGTGCATCGTCTCGGGGAGCGCAACAGTGGGCACAGTTCGGATCCGGTACTTTCTCCATCTTGTGGAGATAGGATGGAAACCGACCGTGCCCCGATAAGAGCTGTGTGAGGTGGTAATTAACCTCTCCGTGCGACCTCTGGAGCCATGGCTTTAACTGATTGATCAGACGAGCCGTCCATCGGCCACGCGGATCCCTCCCAGCGCTTCTGCCATTCGGTTATCGTGACAGCTCTGGCCCGTGCAGCTGCCTCTATTCTGCCGAGAATATTCTTATTCTGGTGGACAAATTTCTTTTCTTGTGCCTGGAGATCAATGGGGGTAACACATGCGATTACCAGCACCGCCGACTCGGAGACCGTACGGTAGGAGCTCACGATGCGTAATGCCCCTCTACGCTGCACTGCCGCCATTCTTTTTCTATATTTTTGGGCCATCAGTGCATCGGCCCATACCTCCGCGCCGTATAGCATGATGGATTCAGCTGTCCTTATGAGCAGACGCCGCTTGCAGGGTGCTGGACCACCGACATTGGCCATCAACCTGCTAAGTTGTGCTGTCACTCGGGCAGCTCTATCCGCCACATTTTTTATTTGGTCCCAGAAGGTCAGCTTAGAATCAAGCGTCACCCCCAGGTACCTTACAGCTGCTTTGGTACTCACCGTCGTGTCTCCAACCTGCATAAGGCGTATCTTTGGGATACGTTTCTTAGTTAGGAGCACGATCTCCGTTTTCGCCGCCGCCAGTTCTAACCCATTCTTCTCCATCCATCTCTGCACTCGACGCATCACCTGGTTTAGTCGCATCTGCGCAGCGTCATAATCTCTAGCGATGATAACGGCTGCTATATCATCTGCGTATCCAACCAGAAAGGTGTCCTCAGGCATCTGCATCCGGAGTATTCCGTCATATGAAACGTTCCACATGTCGGCTCCGAGTACAGACCCCTGAGCCACCCCGGAACTAAGTTTTTTCCTTCTCCGACCGTCCGTTGTCTCGTAAACCAAGTATTGATCCTTAAGGTAGTCATCCAATATACGAAGTATATAAGGTGGCATCCGAAAGTCTCGCTCCATGGCCCTCAAAACATTTGCCCATCCAACAGAGTTGAAGGCATTCCGAACGTCAAGGGTAGCCAGGAGGCAAACAGGTCGAGAGTAGTGATTACACCTTTCTGTGCGCCTCGCCGCATCAACAACCTCGAGGATTGCGTCCACCGTCGCCCTGCTTCCCCGGAATCCGTACTGTCTGTCAGCCAAGCCGCCGGCAGCAGCAACAGCTCCCAGGAGTCGTGACTTCAGTAGACGCTCCATCAGCTTCCCAGCTGTATCGAACATACATAGAGGTCGATACGACGAGGGCGCCTCCGGCGGACCCTTGCCCTTGAAGATAAGCACAAGTTTCGCCACCTTCCAGCTAGAATAGAATAAACCAGCTGTCAAGCACGAATTGTACATCGACAGAAGGAGTTCTGGATGCTCCTCAACTACTATTTTCAGCACCTCTCCTGGAATTCCGTCATCAAAGTCCTGGAGCCCTCTTATTCCGCATGGTTCTCATGGCTCTACCGAGCTCCTCTTTGCTGAAAATAGGTACGTCTAGTTCTCGTTTCGGTGGAGCTGGATCAGACCTATCAGGGTGGGTAGGGAACAGGGTATCTACGATGTTCCGCATTGTGCCGGAGTCCAAGGTGCCCATGTTTCCATGAGCTCCCAGTTTTCCAGCAACTACCCTGTATCCCAATCCCCATGGATCCCCATCTATGTCTTCACACAGCGCCTTCCAGCATCGGCATTTGCTGGCTTCGATCGCTCGTCGAAGGGATTTCTTAGATAGCTTGTATTCAGCCCTCATCATAGTGATGTCATCTCCGTGTTTACGAGCTCTCTGTGATATTCGTCGTAGATGTAAACACCTACGCCTCATATCAGCTATCTCAGCCGTCCACCAGTAAACAGGACGTCTTTTTCCACCAACCACTTTGCACGGCATCGACTCTTCGCAAGCCCGGCGTAGAATGCGCATTGTGGCGCTAGTCAACTCCCTGACGTGCTGAATTGTCGATGAGCCATTTGGAATCCTAACAAGGCTTTGCTGACCGCGTTCAATGGCCTGTGAGAATTTCTCTCTATTTATCCCTGCAACGTTCCATCTAGGGGGCCCTCGCGAATTGTGTCCAGTGAAACCTGGCATTCTATCACATACGCGGAATGTGATGTACTGGTGATCGCTGGCTGTGTAGTCCTCGATCACCTGCCAGTCCTGGATTCGAGAGGCCAGATGTTCTGTCGCAAAGGTCACATCAGGTATAGTTTCGGCATAGCCCGGTTTCCTGAAGGTCGAAGTATTGCCAGTATTTAGAACTATTAGACCAAGCCTGGACGCTAGTTCCATGACTCTTCGACCTCTGGAGTTGGGCTCCGCCATGCCCCATTCTAGGGCCCTTGCATTAAAGTCATCTGCCATTACCAGCTCACGTTTCATTTCTCTGACGGTGTCTTCCAGATCATCTAATATGACCTGGTAGTCACCTATGGCTTGGTTTGGTGTAAGATAGCAACTCACATACTTGATGTGATTGCATGTTACCCAAACATAGCTATTTCCAGATCCATGATCCTCTACTTTTGTTTTTCGTGGGTCAGAAATCCAAATGGCTGCCGTTCCATAGTTATCGGTGAACCAACCTACTCCTTCTCTGTTCCGATACTGTTCGCTGATAATTAATATATCAGCATCAGTATCGTGGCAAAGCCGAAGAAGGAGGTGATCAGATGTCCTGCTGCGATTAATATTCCCTTGCAGAATTACGACCATTTCGCCTTTTTTGAGAGAGCCTCGCGAAAAGTCGGACAGGCGCCGGAACCGGCAACGTGCCAGCGTCCCTCCGATTTCGCTTCACCTTTACAGTGAAAGCATTCGGGTTCTGCGGTGCAAGAAGCAACCTTGTGTTCTCTCTGTCCGCAACGATAACAACAGGCGCTACGATCAGGGCCTTTACAGCTATGGCTCCGGTGGCCATATCCTAGGCACCTGTAGCACCTCGTCATTATTTCGCGGCGGCGTACACGACAATTCACCAGGCCCACTCGCAAAAACCCGATCTTCAGCAGACGCACGGCAGCAACCTCTTCCAGCACTACGATAGCAGCACGCTGTTCCACAGTGTTGGTTTTGGTCACTCTAACCTGCAGCTCGCCACAATAATCTGGCAGTTTACTTTTGAGGGCATCACACACCTCATCCTCCGTCACGCAGCAATCCAGGTCTCTAACCTCTAGACTTCCTGTAGAGGTCAGCTCCCTGACACAGCCGCTCTGGCCTGTTGCTTCCTTGAGCACTTCAGCGAGTGCCTTCCGACCTTCGGGTTTGGTATGTCTGAGTTCAATCAGCACCTCACCCGATTTGGTTTTCCGGACGGTCCTCACATCCGCGCCCAAGTCCTCCGGTTTGACAGCTCTGATGGATCTCATCACCTCGACCTCGGCCCGTCGGCCTCCTGGACCCTTCAACGTTGAGCTCGATAAGGCAGCCCCCCAACACATGCCTGTAAGGGCTGACTCATCTCGGACCATTGTGCAGGAGTATAGCGCGCTCTGGTGCACTATTCCACCTCCGTCCTCTCGAGCTTCGCACCCCAACAACAAGGTGTTTCACTCTCTGGAGAAACATCAGAGGAAATCACACACCGAACGCGCTCGCCAAGGCCGTTTGACTAGATCTGGCTAGGATCTAGCCTCCCGTCTTGCCGTCAGCGGGAGCCAAAGATGTTTCGGGTCACCCAGCACGCAACCGGGCGTAAGTCTCGACACCCAGGATCTCCTTTTGGCAGCTCACGGGTCGCACCGCACGGCAAACACGGCGGTCTGTCATTTGTTCAAGAGTACCGCATTCTAACCTTCATTCATGTAGATTCATACATTTGCCCTCAAATATTCTAGTGAAACTCCAATGTTTGAAGTTCACGCATGCATCTATAATTACTCTGCTAGGATCCCTTTTACAGGAACGTTCGCTTACGCTCCGCATGTGTTTTCACTCCTCAAGAGATACTCTCTGAGTGAGTGTGCCTTCCTTAATCTCTGTATTACTGACGAAGGTCTGTTTATAGGACCTGCAGCTTCGATCATGGTCGGCATGGACGTCCCTATTCAGTTGCCCTTTCGGGTCTTCCAGCACATCATTGCTCCGTGCGTTAACTCATTTACTCTGGGATATACTCCAGGGATATCCGCTCACTCATAAAATGGCAGCTATCATACTATCTTTTCGCCCTTCCATTCATTGGTAGGAGGAGGTACTCTTTTAAGCCCATCACCCGATCAGCTGAGAGATGGTGAAATAGCCGATCTTCGTCAAGGTACAGACAACGGATGGGAATAATAATAATAATAATAATAATAATAATAGTAATGATTCAATCGTAATATTAATAAAAACATCGTAATAGTAGATTTAATGTTTAATAAATATCGTTACAATTATAGTAAAGAAATAGTCATAATAGTGTTAATGATAGTAAGAGCAAATTATCAGCAAATAGCGCAGAAACATTATTGAGTAAACTAATTAGAAAAGTAATAATAAGCATAATAATAATCATAATAATAATAGCGAGATTAATAATAATGATTAGTGCATAGCACACTTAATTATGGTTTAAACTAATAGTACCAATTAGTAATCCTTATAATATTAATAATAATATCGAAGATATTAATTGGAATAGTAATAATAACAATAACAATTTTAATAATAGCATTATTATAAGTTAGAATAGTAATATTAGTAAGAATAGCAATATTAGTGTTTATAATAATAATAATAGTAATAATAACAATATGAATAATTTATCAATATTAGAAAATAAGAGTAATATTAATAACAACAATAAGTATAATTTAGAAGTTAGTAATAATAATATCATCCGCGCTTATTAATACGAATATTTGTACATTTTCATTATATTAACGGTTTTTGGAAAAATCGAAATGCATATTCAGAAATAATATTATTTCTGTACGTCGACTGCTTCGAGAAATTTTACTTTCTACTCAAAGCCAAAATTGCAGACGTATTTTAGTTGCTTCAACCTCTTGGAATATTGGTATATTAGGTTGTTACTCGCGTTTCGCATTTCGTATACAAAGAAAAGGGGGAAGGGTCGTAAACTGCGCATTAGCGTGCCTCCGCTTCGTTCCGAATTTTCCAGGGGGGCGGGAAAGTACAATCGGTGCGGGAAGAGAGAGGATACTTTGGCCTGCGTTGAGCGCGACAGGGCTACGGCTAGGCTCCATTACTACGGTCGCATCTGGTCCGACTTTTTATTACTAGCAGGAGTGCGTCGCGCAGGCATTGAGGTCCGTCATTATGCGAGACGCAGAGTTTATATATACAAATATATATAAACGTATTTATTCTCACTACTTCGAGAATATCTACGAATCTTGCTTTCCTTTTGTATATATATATATATATATATATATATATATACATACATATATACACACACACACACACACACACACACACACACACACACACACACACACACACACACATATATATATATATATATATATATATATGTATATATATCCGGCGTAATCGCTGGACGCAACAGGTCTTTCAGTACAATTAAATAAATCGAAAATAATACGTAATAATACCTATATATATTTATATTAATCTTGTTACAAAAATATATAAAAAATAAAAATAAAAATAATAGTGAAAAACTATAGTGACAGTCAGACTGTACTTATTTAAAATCACCCCCGTAGAATAATCTGGAAATAAAAATATTAGCTAAAAGAATTTTATGTTAGTAAAGTGCAATCTGACTGTCCTCACTACCCTTACCTAATTGAAGGGTGTGAGGAGTAAGGAACCCTTACTAAACCTTATATTCTAAGATAGAGTAGAGAGGGATTTTATATTTAATTTACTAAATTTGGTGGTGGAGATAGGGTATATCTAGATTAAAATATAAGGTTTAGTTTTGTCCCTGATGAGGAGCCGTAGCAAGCTCGAAACGTTGAACTACTACAGCAAGTCTTCAATTAGGTAAGGGTGGTGGGGACAGTCAGATTGTACTTTACTACCATAAAATTTTCTCAGCTAATATTTTTATTTTCAGATTAGTCTATAGGCGTGATTTTACATAAGGACAGTCTGACTGTCATTATAATTTTTAATTTTAATTTTAATTTTTTTGTATATTGATGTATTAATATTAATATAAATATATATTTATATTATTACGTATTATTTCCGATTTATTTAATTAGACTGTAAGACCAATGAAAATATTTATTAATTTGTATATAAGCAGTCGATAGAAGCACAATTCATTGTACAGAAGAACAAAGTCATTGTACATTTATAAGTATATTATTTTATAAGACTGTAAAACCGATAAGATTATTTGGTAGTTTAGTTACAACAGCCAACATAAGTACAATTTTCATTCATAATCGAACGCTTTAAGAACCCACATGTTAATGTATTTTATTTCAACGTTAAATTAAATATTTTTGGTCAATTATCTGCGAGTGTTCTAAAGTAATACTCATGAGTTTTCTACAGTCATACTCGCGATGTCAAAGGTTTAGGATTTTCTCAAAAAATTTACAAACACTCCATTACAAACAGTCAGTTTGTAATGTAAACTTCGGAACATAAGATTTTCGACTCAAAATCTTCAATATTCCAAATGCTATATTTATTCGCATCATTATTTTTTTAAGTTTCTCTATTTAAAAGAGTAAAGATAGTCGAAAAACTTTTCAGAATATTGTTGGGTTTTGAAAAAAATTATTATTGTATTATTATTATTTTAAACAAATTATTATTATGTCTACACATTATCTCGGTCACAATTTTTGACGTTGTTAATTTTTAATGAAGACGGTTGCAGCTTACAAGACATATTGTATTCATTAAAACTTGAAAACCAACTAACTGCCTTGAAATCTTCACCAAATCATCATATTCATCTTAATTTCTTAATTGGAGAGCTATTCCAATTTATGCGTTTCAGTAGTATGATACAATTAAGACAATCCGGCTGTTCAATATTGCTAGAAGGACCTTAATAATTGTTAATAAACACGCAAGAAATGTTCTTATTTAATAATTATTTCGTAATTGTGATTGATACAGCTATTCTCATTTTTGTGTTTGAATATTTATAACGTTCATATTGATCTGTAATTTAAGCGAATGATAGATATACATTTTAATTACTAATTTTTCTCAGAGTGTCAAAATTCAAATAATAATAATAAATTACCTTTATGTATTTTGTTCAAATTCAACATAATTTACAACTTGTTCTCTAACAAGACAATGGAAAAAATGTTGTCTATCCTTCATTTTTGTAAAATTTTAAGTATGTCTTCGAATATAGAACTTGATTCAGTAATATTTAACTTGCTGTAAGTAACATTAACCATAATATTTGCAGAGTCGGTACAAAAAACTAACCCCACTGGGAAGAACGCTTCATGAAGATCCATCATGTCAATTGTGTCGTATTCTTGAAAATTATATCTGTCTTTCGAGCATCAAAGCGCTAGAATTAAATCTAGAAGATCCAGATGTACCATCACTTCACATTTTACGACAAGTATTAAAAACATAATTTTATATGCATTTATATTAACTTATATGAAAATTATATGCATAATTTCAATGTAATAAAATATGTATGTTTAGGGTATTATTGTTCTAAGTAGACAATGGAAAAATATTTTGTACATGCCACATCTATTGGAACACCATTATAAAATAAAGCATACGAATCCATTGAATCTTAATGTTGCTGTTTCTAATGCAGAAGAAGTATAATATTTTTCTCCTCACCTAGAAATAATTATTATCTAAATTTAACTAACTTATTTCCTTACTGAATTAGGACAATTTACGGAGGAATGTTGAATGTTGTGGTACAAATGATCAAGAGATACCCGACGAATATACTATGCTAATTCATGATGACAACATTGATACAAGTAATAGTATAAATAATGACACAGAAAAACTTTCAGGTATCGTATAAATAAATAACTTTCTTTTTATATGTATTTATATAACACTAAAATATAGTGAATTGACATTATTTTTTTTATATTAAAATTGATTGAAGACGAGGAGTAGAAGTACTATTTGTCAATTGAAAGAAAAAGCAAAATGTAAGAGAGAATAGAGAGAATATTTTAATCAATAGAATTTATTGCATACAGATATTTCTTCGAATAGATGGAAACATGCTGAATAATATTGTGCATTGCTAAATATGGTGTCAGCTATGATAAGCCTCGATTCTCTCTCTCTCTCTCTCTCTATATATATATATATATATATATATATTATATCCTCTTTTTGGAGGTTAGCCTGCGTTCGCGCGTGTTGATGATGGTGTTAAAGGGAGAAGGGAAGGGAAGTATGCTTTCAAGCAGAACACGTTCGTTAACAATGATTAAACTTTATTTCTACATGTACACTAAAGGCGAGGGGGAAGAGACAGGCGAATGGAGACGCGACGCGGACACTACGGGACTGGGAGGACGCCGAGCACAATTTACCCCAATATATATATATATATATATATATATATATATATATATATATATATATATATATATATATGAAACATGGAACTTTCCGAGATAGACGCTGGAGACGTTTTTTGGGTGCCGGCTGGAGGAAGGTGGTGTTCACCGGTAAGGTAGTAGCAGCGGTGGCTTTAGGCAGCGGCGCTTGGCAGCGTCGGCTATGCGGTGGCAACAAGCCATCGGCTATGCGATGGTAGCAAGCCGTCGGCAGCTGGCCGTGTAGCTCGCCTGCTCTGTCGGACGAGCTGGCGAGGTCGAGCGTACGACCCTGGGACCTGGCTCGTCTTCTTCTTCTTCTCTTCTCCCGCTGACGTTTCTTCTTCTTCTTGGTGTTTCTTGATAGTGAGTTAATAGTTCACTATAGCGTTTTGTAAATACTCGGAGAACGGATACTATTGTCTTCATTGACCGAGTGCTGAGCTCGTGGCTCGTGTATGCGTCGCGTCGATTTCGAGCGATGTGTGTGTGTGTGTGTGTGTGTGTGTGTGTGTGTGTGTGTGTGTGTGTGTGTGTGTGTGTGTATTACTGAATATGCCACTCGTGAAATATATGTAGCACACGTAATGAGTTAATGCTTTGTGTAGTTCAGGTGAATTAGGGTTTTCATTCAACATCTTTTCTAACGCATATTTTTTACACTAAATAATAGCTGAGGATATGTAGAATAAGACCCTAAATTGTCAGGGTAGTCATCTATCGGTGAAGTGTTTATTTATTGTAAAATAGCACAAAAATGCTCTTTTATTACTTTTTCTTCAATAGTTTAAAAACTATTGTTCTAACCGAAAAATGTTTCGTATAAAAGTTGTGCGGCACTTAATTCTTTTACGTACATTAAAAACGAAAAATTTCCTTTTTATATTGTTAAATAAACAATAAAAATGAAAAAATTTTCGACATTCAAAGATACATAAAGACTATAAAATTTATTTAAACAATTTAAATTCAATAATAATGGCGCAAATAAATTTTTTTTATGTACTCTTAATGTGTTTTGAATTACACAGTGTAATTTCAATATGGCGATCAGTTGTAAAATTAATTATATTGAAAATTAACGATTGTAAAGTTCGCCAACGGCTTGGAATTTTTTAATGGAGTAAAGTGACGGAAGAAAAATCCTGTTACTTCAAGTTTTATACGACTGCAACACTGGTTGTGACGACCAAAGATGGGTCAGGCGGACGTATTCGTAAGATGGAATTACCAGAGCATCAGCTCAGGAGGAGAGGGAGAAAGAACACTGCCTGGCTGCATATGACCTGCTACTCGTGTTCAAGTTACCATTCGAAAAGATAATCGCGCTCAAATAGCATTTCAGACGATATCGTCGCATCGTAGTTGGCGTTCCGAATTAATTCACAATCGAGTCACAATTCGAAAGGCTTTAAAACTAGCTTCGCAGTAGAGCCCCCATCCGAAAATACCTGCTTTAACGAGTACAGCCGATAGCTGCCGAAGTAAGTATCAACCCAGTTGTCATCCACTTCATGCTCTCGTACTGCATCGTTAAACTACGATTTCGCGCGAAAGTGCAGCCACGTTAAATCTCCTTTAGATAGTTTTTCGACAAGAAGTCGTCACCGTCGCGGGCATTAAGTGTAATTCCATTAGTACTTAGTTACGTCGTTTTCGAAGAGACGACTGGCATCCAACAATTATAAATCATTAAAATGTAAAATCGCGTTTTTGTAAAATCGTTACTAAATACATAGTATATTATTAGAATTTATAACATATGGTTTGCAAAATTCATAAACTAATAGACTAAAAAATTTTTTTAGCAAAACTGCATTTTCTTATCCAATTTAGTTGCCTTTGAAAGTTCTACAACGATTATAATGCTCATCAAATTGTCCAATACCATTTTTAGTAGGATTTCTCTTTAACTTCAAAATAAGACACAGTTTTATCAATTACTTCTGTCACTTCTGATTTTTTTTCAATGATCTTTCTTTTGAGGTTCGCGAACAAGAAGTCACTGGATGTAGATATGTAAATACAGTGAATGGTAAAACAAGTCATAGCTTAATTCATGCAATTTTTTCCTCGGTTTCATTGATTTGATAAACGGTAGATTATCTTGAAACAAAATTTTTTTCTTTTTCAAATGGAGCCGTTTTTTTCCTGAATTTTTCCTTCGAATGCACCAACAACCTTATCTAATAATCACTATTGATAATATTTCTGTTCTTAAATTGGTGGATTATTATCTACTAATATACTATATATAAGAGTCACATGTTATGACTTTTGTCTGGAGATGGTTCAATATGGGATCAAAATAATCGAGACTGCTAAAAGAAACACCTCTCGATGGCCTAGAATGGATAATTTTTTTATAATAATAGATTAATTCCATATATATATATATATATATATATATATATATATATATATATATATATATTAATATATATTTAATGTGATAATTTGAAATAAAGAAGATATTTTTAAAACATGGACATTTTATGCCATTGAAGAATATTAAAAATAAACTAATAGCTTGGACATTAATTTTCACTTAATATTGCGACGGCCAAAAACATGGCCGCGCAAATTCATTTCGAACAAAGAATTTATTATACGCGTTAAAATTTAAATACTTAAGACGGTATTACATCTAATTTGGTGGATGTATTTTACATATATACACGGACTTAGATGTATAAACGCCACAAGAAATAATATCGAATATCATTAGAAATAATATATTAAATATATTATTTCTACAATTATAAAATTAAAACTCGCGTATACACCGAATAAACACCGAAAACCGGGAAAAGGTCGCAACGACTACTGGAGAAGGTAGTCGTCATAACTGCCGAAACTCGAACAAGTAGAGAGAAAACGCGATATCTAGTCTCTCTCTCTACCACTAAGTTAAGTACAGAGTATGCCGTAGAGGGGATACACTGCGCGCGGCAAGAAAGAGAGAGCGCGTTCAATGTATTAGACCGGCGGCCGCTATCCCCTATAATACGTGCCGCACGCACACTACTGCACGCTCTCACTAAATAGCCTGAGCCGCAACGAATGTAGCGAACGCGCGAATTCCATTATATACAACGGGTGTCCGAAAACGAATGCACCCGCTGTATTTAATTAAATTAAATAATACAAACGATTTAATATACGCATGATATATAAATATATGTAAATAAATGTTTAAAGTTGTACACATGTATATTATTACTGTGCGTAGCACACCGGCTGCAAATAATAACAAAATATAAAACAATAATTATTATAATTATTATTGATTATTATTATTATTGTAATTATTATTATTGTTAATATAATTATTATAATTCGCGCCTCGTCCGAAATTAAACGAGCGGCGACGGAATTATCCGATTATTTTATTATAAAAGGGCCTGCAAAGGCAAAATCGGCAGTTCGCCCGGTGAACCAACTGCCCCGAAGTTGTTTCACACGAACTCCTCCCGGTGCTAGAATCTTTTCAGAGCTCGAATTAATCCTGACTTTTAAAATTCCTCTCCGAAATTATGAACTTGATCTCTGTTGCGAGGTGCTCCTCAAAAGACAGACGGTTAATAATTTTACCTTTCCTAAGTAAACGTGATCCTGGTTGCGAGGCGCTCCTCAAAAGACCAGCAGTTTACTTATCCCGACTAGAAACTCTCCCCCTAGCTCTTGATCCTGGTTGCGAGGCGCTCCTCAAAAGACCAGCGGAGTTAAGTTTTTCTTATTTTTTATTCCACTTAAAATCAACCTGTCTGTTCCCCGCGTGGAAAGTAACACCGGGTATTCGTGCGGTAATTAGCGCCGAATATTAGAGACATTGCGGAAAATAGCGCAAAATTAGCTTAAATAAAAATATAGATCTAGCAGTAAATTACTGTTATTAATTATTTTTGTGTTTATATTTATTTGTTACAGAATCCTGTAGATAGAGGAACTGGTTTATTTTTTAAAAAAATAAATAAGTAAATTTTTGTTATAAAAAATTTATTCTGTGTTCTTCTAAAATTATTTTCCTGAAACCGTCGCCCGATCCTGAAAAACTTCCTCCCCTCTCAAACTACCCTGGGAAGATACCGCGTAGGCTATCCCGAGGGGGATAGGAACGTTACATGGCGCCCGAACAGGGACTAGTATTATAAATCCGAAAAATTTATATTTGAATAAAGTTTATTATTTCTGAACTTACAGAATAATTTCTTTAAGCAGAAATTTTTTAATTGTTTATAAAAAACCGTATTTTTTCGATTTGTGTGAAAAGAGCCTAGTAGCGGGCTGAGCGACTAGGTGCTAAGGCGGGTTGAGCCGAAGCACGAAGTAATACAAATCGAAATTTATTTAAAATTTATCGTTTTGAAAATAGAAAACTGAAATAATAGTTTTCTTATAAATAAAATAAAAAAAAAATTATTTTCTCCGTTCCAGAAAGAGTTTAAAATTCAAAATATTATACAGTAAATTTTTTTTATATAAATTTCAAATCTTGCTAAAATGGCAAAACCGCGTGTGAGCTGGATCTATAAACTGACGAAAGAGCAGATCGAACGAGAACTCGCAAAAAACAATTTACCTATAGAAGGTACAAAAGCGTATTTGCGACAAAATTTAATTTCATATGTGCGGGCTCACCCGGAGCTCTTTTTCGACGAATCGAAAGATGAAAAAGACTTCGACGAAGATGTAAATGGAACTCAAGATCTTGAAGAAATTGAGGAAGAATTTCGTCAATTACGTATGCAACTCTTAAACCAACAAGCAGCTGCATCAACATCCAGTCCAGTCGTGGCACACCCAGCTGCGAACACACCTGTTAGCACTCCGCCTGCTACTGTATACGTGCAGCAATCATCGGCTACACAAGAAAACGCCAAAGTGATGGACCAAATGAGAAAGTGGAATTGTCACTTTGATGGCAAAAACCTACACTCTTTCCTCGAAAGGATCCATATAATTTATCCGAACAGCAAATTTTGAATGGATTCCCGGAACTATTGCGAGGTGATGCACAATTATGGCATAGAAATTATGCCTCAAATTTTAAAACGTTTTCGGAATTAGAAGAAGCGTTAAGAAAATTGTATTTATCACCTAGCGAACGTCGAAATCTTGATCGACAAATCCATAACCGTGTACAAGAATCTAATGAAGACATCCGTGAATTCGATAATTCATTAATTACACTAATGAGACGTCGAGGAGGTTTTACGGAGGAACAAAAAACCGAAACGATGTACTACAATATGCTCACCGAATATAGATTACATATTCGTCGTGATGACGGCACAACAACGTCAGATATCGTCCAACAAGTAGAAGAGTATCTGGAAACCAAAAAACAGTGTGAGAGACAGAAGATTACGAAAAATCACACTTCCACACCAGAATATAAAACAAGAAAACCGGAGATCCGAGTACATAACTTTAACAATAAAATTGCTTCAGTATACGACCGAACTAAGTGTTGCTGGAAGTGCAAACAAACGGGCCACGATCGTTTTGAGTGCACAAACCAGCAAAAAATCTTTTGTTCATATTGTGGTCGTGATAATGTGTACACCCGTGATTGCAAGTTCTACCCGTCGGGAAACGCCAGGAGGGCCGAGCCCACGCTGAACCTAGCTCGGCCCAACAACAACAACTAGAAATAGAAACCGACAACAGACATTTTATAAGAGTAATGATTGGCGATTACGAAGTGTCAGCCCTTTTGGATACGGGATCAGTAAGTGCCTATGTGAGTGAACAACTGAGTGAGATTTGTATGAAATTCGGATGGCATACTGAGCCAAGTAATCGAATTGCAGTCTTGGCAAATGGCTCAGAAATAAGCCTTGGAAGAAATATTTATGGACCAATATATGCAAGGAAAAAGATTCCAACAAAAATTTTTAGTAATGAATGGATTGAGCCATCCTATGCTCTTAGGTATGGATACTCTAAAAAAACTTGAAATCCATATAATATTAAACAACCGTGAGATAAACAAATCATCAAACGATCAAATACATCAAGTATGTACAATTGGAACACCGTACGGACTACAGGATTTAAATCCAACCGAACGTCAGCGATTAGAAAAGTTTTTTAAAACAGAGATGGATAAATTTAACTTTATCGAAGGTCCTACTCCGCTCCTGCAACGCGAAATCGTCGTGGAAGAATAAACACCAATCAAACAGAAATATCGGCCAAGAAATCCGGCCATGCAAGAAATTATCAATCAGGAGGTTGATAAAATGCTAAACGAAAACGTAATTCAACCGTCAAGCAGTCCGTGGAGTTCACCAGTTGTTATTGTAAAAAAGAAGGACGGAAAAGCACGATTCTGTGTGGATTTCAGAAAAGTAAATAAGGTTACAAAGAAAGACGCTTATCCTCTTCCGCAAATTAATGCTACACTAGACAAGCTAAGAGGAGCCCGATATCTATCCACATTAGATTTAAAAAATGGATATTTGCAAGTAGCTCTAACACCAGAAAGCCGTCCTGTCACTGACTTTACCATCGCCGGAAAAGGCCTATATGAATTCAACGTAATGCCGTTTGGACTACATTCAGCACCGGCTACCTTCCAACGACTCCTAGTCAGAGTGATCACTCCGGAAATGGCTCCGTATGCATTTGAATATCTAGACGACATCGTAGTAGTCTCGTCTACGTTTGAGGAGCATCTACAAAAATTAAAAGAAGTTTTCAACCGGTTAAGAATAGCGAAATTAAAACCCAATCCAGATAAATGCCATTTCGCCCGCTCAAGTCTAAAATATTTAGGACATATTGTAGACAAAAACGTTCTACAAACCGATCCGAAAAAGGTGGCTGCTGTACTAAATTTAGCACCACCTAAAAACATGAAAGAAATTCAGCGATTTATGGGTCTAATATCATGGTACAGACGATTGCTTAAAGATATCTCGAATGTTGCCGCACCACTACATCGACTTACTAGAAAAAAAGCTAAGTGGACCTGGGGAGAAACCGAGCAAGATGTGTTTGACAAAATCAAGCAGCTTCTCACAAACGCACCCATCCTTTCCTGTCCAGACTGGAGCCGCCCGTTTATCCTGCAAACGGATGCCAGTAAAGAAGGATTGGGAGCTGCGCCTACTCAAGCGTATGAGAACAATGAACGAGTCATCGCCTTTGCAAGTCGAACACTCTCCCCAGCCGAAAAAAACTATTCCGCCACTGAGCTAGAATGTCTAGCAATTAAATGGGGTGTGTGGAAATTTCGAGATTATCTCGAAGGATATCATTTTATTGTACTCACCGACCATCAATCGCTAAAATGGCTTAACAACATAGAGAATCCTTCCGGTCGTTTAGCCCGCTGGGCACTTGAATTAAGCCAGTATGATTTCGAAATTAAATATCGTTCTGGTAAAGATAATTTATTAGCCGATACTCTATCTCGACAGCCGCTAGCCGTCGAAGCAGCTACAATTAAAATCGCAGATTGGTACGAAAAAATATACAAAAATGTGGAGAGTGATCCTGAAAACTACCCCGATTTTTGTATCATTAATGGAAGATTATATAACCATATTTTACACACATTAGACTTTAATGATACGAGTGAGAATTTGCAATGGAAGATCTGTTTACCCAAATCCGAGCAACATAGAGTACTAAACGAAGTACATAACGATCCTACTGCTGGTCATCTAGGAATCTAGAAAACTCTTGTTAAGATATCCAAAAGCTATTACTGGCCTGGAATGCTCCGGATGACAATAAACTATGTAAGAAATTGCGAGAATTGTCACCAATTTAAATCTCAACAACAATCACCGGCTGGAAAATTGCATGCAACGTTAGTCGAACAGCCTTGGGATATCGTGGCCGTTGATCGTATAGGACCACTCCCAAGATCAACAAAAGTCAACACCTGGCTGTTAGTCATGCAGGATAAATTAACAAAGTGGGTAGAATTAAAACCCTTATGAAAAGCGATTACCGAGGCTATAACGCTGGCAGTTAAACAGCAAGTCATTCTACGTTTCGGATGCCCGAAAATTATAATTTCCGATAATGGACGACAATTCGTGTCAAAAGAATTTACGGAAATGCTGTTAAAATCCGGAATAACTCACAGAAAAACACCACCGTATACGCCACAGTGTAATCCAGTAGAGCGAGCAAATAAAGTAATAAAAACTATGATTTCTCAATACATAGAGAAAAATCATCGAACATGGGATTGTTATTTGCACGAGCTACAGTTCGCGTATAATACCGCTACATTCGAAACAACGGGATTTACACCCGCTTACATAAATTTTGGGAGAGAATTAAGAGCACCCGGGTCTCTTGTCCAAAAATTTGGTCAAAATTGTAATATTACAGCCGAGAATTGGATCAAAAAAATACAAGAGGCAATAGAACTTGTACAAAGTCAACTAGCTCGGAGCTTCCAAAAACAAAAACATTACTACGATCAAAACCGTCGAAAATGGAACCCAGAAATCGGCGATTATGTATATAAACGTTCTCACGAATTATCAAATAAAAGAGACGCGTTTAACGCAAAATTAGCTCCGAAATATCTGGGTCCGTATACTATTTTCAGGAAGGTATCACCAGTTATATACGACCTGAAAGATAATAAAGGTCAAATTATTAAACATATTCATATTAAGGATCTACGTAAAAGATATAACAATCTAGATAAGATACCACCATGAATCCACTATATAAGGGCCGACCAGAGGCCCAAGTGTTCAGTCAAAATGCAGCACCCTGTCGAACAAGAGCTCTGCCGTCAATTCCTGGAACTCAGTGTTCCCATCAAGTGCTATGGACTGCCATTCCAGGCACTAATTAATACTGGGACACTGATGACCACGGCTTCAGCAGAAATCGGCAGAATACTTGAGCGACGTGGTGCTCGGCGTGTATACGGTGAAGCGGTTCTCCACCTTAACCGGGACCCATTATACACCGTTGATCCCGTCAACGTTGTATCCACATACACGCTGGAGGTGGAGTACACCTGCAAGGATAAAACTAGGATCAGTAATTTCGCCATAGTCCTAGACCAGCCAGTGGACATCATTTTTGGTATGGCAGAAATTAATAAAATCGGATTTCGCATTGTATGGAACTTAAGAAGTCCAGCAGCCCAGGAACGTCGCCGAGAAAACAGACGACTACATCGAAGAGCAGCCAGAAGAGTCGCCGCCAGACTAGAAGATGAGGGAATATACACCGCCACCGACTCTGAAGATCCTAGCATCGACAGCGATTAAAACTGTAAGGAAAAATATATATAAATATTCTATTAAATTTAATTATATTTTATCGTCTACTTATGTTACATACTTATATTATGCGGTCTTTGATATAAATGATTAAAAAAAAAAAATAATTTTAAAAATCGTCGCCGAGCAGGAATTAAATAACACATTAAGGATACCGGTACGTCCGCGTTTGGTCGTACCTCCAGCACGACCGCCTCGTCTGCAGGTGGAAGGCCGACGATCGTCCATATTAACACAGGTCGTGCTGAAACCTGCAGCCGTGCCAACGCCACCACGAGTCAGCGAGGCGGACGTGCCTCCAGCCGACGGCGAGCAGCCCGCGCTGCCGATTGATGCCCGAACACTCGGGCCACCACGATCTGCGCCGCCACTGCTTCCAGCAGAACACACCGCTCCACTGAGGATGCCGTCGATACCGGCACCCGAGTATAAACCACACGGTTCGGCCCCGACGGACGACGCGCGCCCCTGGCGTGCGTTTGCCTACGACGAGGATGCTACTCTGTTTTTCCGTCTGGGAGCCGTACGGCATCGCCAGCGAATCGGGAACCGGCGGTTCCACATGCGGATGGATGCAAAAACGGGGCATGTGCGATGCGTCACATGCTCCGAAAAGAAAATTTGTATGTACATGTTCACACTTTTATATTTAAAACACACACATTATTTTTTTTTGTAATACACATTTCATCTTTTTTTATACACACAATATTTTTTTTTTTGCACTATACACATGCGCCGCGCTCCCGAAAAAGGAGGTAGATGCGAAGGCCAAAAACATGGCCGCGCAAATTCATTTCGAACAAAGAATTTATTATACGCGTTAAAATTTAAATACTGAAGATGGTGTTACATCTAATTTGGTGGATGTATTTTACATACATACACGGACTTAGATGTATAAACGCCACAAGAAATAATATCGAATATCATTAGAAATAATATATTAAATATATTATTTCTACAATTATAAAATTAAAACTCGCGTATACACCGAATAAACACCGAAAACCGGGTAAAGGTCGCAACGGCTACTGGAGAAGGTAGTCGTCATAACTGCCGAAACTCGAACAAGTAGAGAGAGAACGCGATATCTAGTTTCTCTCTCTCTCTACCACTAAGTTAAGTACAGAGTATGCCGTAGAGTGGATACACTGCGCGTGGCAAGAGAGAGAGCGCGTTCAATGTATTAGACCGGCGGTCGCTATCCCCTCTAATACGTGCCGCACGCACACTACTGCACGCTCTCACTAAACAGCCTGAGCCGCAACGAATGTAGCGAACGCGCGAATTCCATTATATACAACGGGTGTCCGAAAACGAATACACCCGCTGTATTTAATTAAATTAATTAATACAAATTTATTTAATTAATACAAATTTAATTAATACAAGATTTAATATACGCATGATATATAAATATATGTAAATAAATGTTTAAACTTGTACACATGTATATTATTGCTGTGCGTAGCACACCGGCTGCAAATAATAACAAAATATAAAACAATAATTATTATAATTATTATTGATTATTATTATTATTGTAATTATTATTATTGTTAATATAATTATTATAATTCGGCGCCTCGTCCGAAATTAAACGAGCGGCGACGGAATTATCCGATTATTTTATTATAAAAGGGCCTGCAAAGGCAAAATCGGCAGTTCGCCCGGTGAACCAATTGCCCCGAAGTTGTTTCACACGAACTCCTCCCGGTGCTAGAATCTTTCCAGAGCTCGAATTAATCCTGACTTTTAAAATTCCTCTCCGAAATTATGAACTTGATCTCTGTTGCGAGGCGCTCCTCAAGAGACAGACGGTTAATAATTTTACCTTTCCTAAGTAAACGTGATCCTTGTTGCGAGGCGCTCCTCAAAAGACCAGCAGTTTACTTATTCCGACTAGAAACTCTCCCCCTAGCTCTTGATCCTGGTTGCGAGGCGCTCCTCAAAAGACCAGCGGAGTTAAGTTTTTCTTATTTTTTATTCCACTTAAAATCAACCTGTCTCGGTTCATTAGTTCCCCGCGTGGAAAATAACACCGGATATTCGTGCGGTAATTAGCGCCGAATATTAGAGACATTGCGGAATATAGCGCAAAATTAGCTTAAATAAAAATATAGATCTAGCAGTAAATTATTGTTATTAATTATTTTTGTGTTTATCTTTATTTGTTACAGAATCCTGTAGATAGAGGAACTGGTTTATTTTTCACAAATAAATAAATAAATTTTTGTTATAAAAAATTTATACTGTGTTCTTGTAAAATTATTTTCCTGAAACCGCCGCTCGATCCTGAAAAACTTCCTCCCCTCTCAAACTACCCTGGGAAGATACCGCGTAGGCTATCCCGAGGGGGATAGGAACGTTACAATATTAACCATTCAGAAATAGATCATCAAATGTAGAATTCGCTAAAAGTGAGAGGCGCAGAACGTCGTGTAGCTATCGGTGAGATTTTTAACGGATTTGTAAATAATATAATAGGTTGTCAAATATCTCCCTTCCGCTTTTCCGCTCTTAATTCAATGCTTTATAAAAATTGTTACAATAGTCGGATTTACATCAAATATTGGCTGTTTTGTTCGATAATCTGTTGCCATCTAGATGGCAGCTTCATAATACCCCTCTCGTAGAAACTCCTCTCCTTATTTGCGATGAACTCGGACAACCACTTTTCACAAGCCTCTTTTGAGTCCAACTTTACACCACCAAGGGCGTTCGACATGGATACGAACAGGTGGTAATCACATGGCGCTATGTCCGGGTTATATGGTGGATGCGATAAAACCTCCCATCCGAACTCCCGTAGCTTCTGACAGGTCATCAACGAAGTGTGTAGTCTGGCGTTGTCCTAGTGGAACACTACACCCTTTCTGTTGGCCAATTGTGGACGCTAATCATGCATAGCGTCGTTTTGTACGTTATGTCAAGTCCTTTCAAATGATGTATAGTATTACCAGATATGCGCTCTGTAAGATTTGTATATAGCCGCAAAATTCATAAGATAAAAAAATGGAAGGGAGATATTTGACAACCTAATATAATGTTGTGGCAATACTAATAATCACGCTTATCCGCTTACCTAAAAATTACAATTTGTCAGACCCTTCAATAGAATAAACATTGTGCGTGCGCGCGCGCGCGTGTCTGTTTGTCTGCGTGATTTCATACGAGTGTATATATATATATATATATATATATATATATATATATATATATATATATGTATACAAATATTTTAATAAACGCTTACAGTAAATGCGGACTCCGTAGTATTTTATTTTTATTTATAGATTTATAAGTTTATTTATATCTTTATCTATTTAAAGTAAATTTATTGTTGATATTTTTTATAATTGAAGATCTTTGAACGCAGTTATAACTGCTGGACACGGAATAAACAAGCCCTCACATCTAAAAATTTTTTTAGTTTTGACACTTTAATAGTGCAGAGAAATGATATCTAAATAAATTGAAACTAAATATTCAAATTAATTCAAACTTTTTGGAACTATATTAATGCTCTTTACGTAGATATAACATATCTTTTAGAGTACTATACTACTATGCAATAATTCTAATTTTATATATTACATATTATCTGTTTTTTACATTTTCTTCTACAAGTTTTATGTTCATTGTCTTTACGAAATAAGACATTAATATTAAATCAGAACGTTTGTTTAAAACGTAAGAAGTTCATATGGGTTATAATACTTCGATTCTTATATGTACAATTTTATAGTTACCTTAATTATAACGCCATGTTCAATAGTGTAATATATGTATAAAAGAAGTAAAAGCAGTGGTATTTATAGATTCATTTTCGTTACTAATTAGGGTATGGAACTCTGCGTGAAGGAAATTATTTCAAACATGATTATTTCTCCTTGTTTTTAGGAGGAATTGCTGATATGCCCTCTGGAATTTGGAACAAAAATGGCGTGAACAGCTTAAATCAGGGAATTATATCGTCAATTTATCACTCTCATATGTCAGTGAATGCTGGAGAAGATTTATATAATAGAATGGTCGAACAAGAAGAATATCTCAGGATCAACAATAAATCCTACTCAAACAAAACTTTGGTTTGTAAATGCTATTTTATATAATTGGTGTTAAATACAAAAATATTCTTAAAATAAGGATATTACCCTTCATATTTTAATTCTTTGTAGATAAGTACTACATATATTTACCATACATACAAACTCTTTCCAATGTTTAGTCTATAAACAATTTATAACATTCTTTAATTGTATATTTTTAAACTTCAATTAGACCCTGAAAAAAATTATAATGCAAGGGCAAGTTACTTTTCTTTTTTCCTTCGTAATAAAGTTCAATTTCATACTTAAACGTCTAGTGGCAAATGATTAAATATTGCTAATAAAAATTGAAATTATCTGTAAAATGATGTGCTTATTAATTTTTACGGATGAAGAAAAATAGTTAGCTATTACTAGTATCTCTGCAAATACATATTGGCATAAGAATCATGAGCCCTAACAGGTCTTTGTGACTGCTATATAGTTTTAGTTATTGGTGCTGCAATCTAGATTAAAATTTAAGCATTATCTCACGTGTTAACTGGAACTGGGCCGCAGTTATAAATTTATTGATTGGTAATAAATTGTCTATTCATGGGTTAAAAATGCTTGGATATTTTTATAATAACATCTGCAGATTAACAGAGTTTTATCAAAAAAAAAACTAAAAAATTACGTTATTGTGATATTTATTGGATCGTAATAAAAAACAAATCTTTTAAATTTAAATTGGTGTTATTAGGTTTAACACCTTTTGGCATGTACTTATATAAGAGGCAGCTGTATATTCTCGGCATACTATATCAATGAATCTTATTTGGATTAGATTTTGGCCAAATTTACAAATACAGTTATAAGTCCTGCTAAAAACCTCATCGTTTCATCGGGGATATAATAAAATAACATCAATGTTCGTTTTTACTCATATACATGATATACTGCATAGCATTGACATACTAAGTGTAGATTCGGAACAGAGATTCGAAGCACAAGCTAAAGATATACTTAGTTTTTCCAGCAAGCTAGTTACGCAATTCTGTACAGAACTCAAATAGAAGATATTAATCTATAATCCAGCTTTAATCTTGCGATACTGAATACTATACAGTTATGTCTTTCCTACCTCTGATAACACCGATTGGTAGAATAGCTAGAAATAGCAATAAGTTTTATCATTATTATGATTAATATTAGTTTATTTTGACTTAATAATTTAATTTCTTTATGAGCTTGTGGATTTATTGTTAACTATGATATATTGATATATTAGAAGGTGAACTTAGTTTCCGACCTTTTTGAACGGAAAAAGGACATTTATGATGGAAAATGGATACATGCTAGCTTAATTAAAATATTTTTAATCATTTTCTACTACTTTTTCCCATCTTTCTGGCAATATGGCGATACAGTGGTGAAAGAACGATGGTGGTTCCGAGACTGGACAATCATCCACCAATTCTTGCACTTCTTGAAAATGTCAGAATTGCGTATCAACGATGTCGTACTGCGTCTATCTGAATAGGTGGTAATCAGAAGGCACTATGTCTGGAAAGTACACTGGGTGCAGCAGTACTTACCATTCGAGCTCCCACAGAGTGTTTTTGACGGCTTTCGCAACATGTGGTCGAGCGTAGTCATGCAAGAGGATTACTTTGCTCCTATTGCTTGCGATTGCTGATCTATGTTCGATCAATTTCTATTGGTTCCCATCAAATGCAGTCATACTTTTTGTACGTGGTTGTTCCGTTTTTGTATCGATGTGTCCGGTTGGCCTGGGTCAACCCATGACTTTTTGCGCTTAGGATTATCATAGTAGAATCTCTTTTCATCACCAGTCACAATACGCCATTACTCTTGCCCGCCTCCTTCCCTCTCTTACATCAACCTGAACACTCATCCTTGCCTGCACTGCCTGCATATATTTTTCTGTTCAGACCTTGTCCTGCAGTATCTTACCCTTACCGATCCTAAACGGACCTTGTTTGCGGTTCTGCCGCAGAGAAACAATTTTTTAGTGGTAATGCGACGGAACCAGACCCGTCTGGTTGTCCCTGGCAATCTATTCCTCACTCTGCTATTGCTCATAATTGCTCATCTCTATTCGATCAATATCTGTTGCTAATCACGTTTATATACCTGGGTAGTGACGGTTTCATTCGGCTTTAGTCGGACCGAGTAGTTGTGACTTAATATAGCACCGCAGCCATTCTATCAAGCCATCAGTCCCGTTCCGAGTCAGGCCATCCAGCAGCTAACTATAATGCCCAGGGCGTTCCGAACTGACTCCGCTATCATTTACGTGTACCCCGAGACGGCCACCGCTTGTCCACCAGTGGACGCGTGGTCAGCACGCGCAAGCCAGCAGCGAGCGAGAGAGAGAGAGAGAGAGAGAGAGAGAGAGAGGGAGAGGACGCCGCGTAAGCGGCGCGATCCAAAAGCGAGACAGAGAAAGAGAGAGAGAGAGAGAGAGAGAGTAGCGAGAGGAAGCCGGCGACAGCATCTTCATCAGATTGGGGCAAGTAGCGCTAATATACTGTTGTTGAATGTATGTTCGCGGCCGCCACCGCATAGTCATCGCATAGTGTGCTCATGCCGTGTGTCACCGCGTGATCCCTCCACGTTTCCTTTTCCCCATCCCCCGCATGCGTGTATATCTCCTCATACCTTGTATATATCTAGCGATGTCAAGAAACCCGCTGGCGGTGCGTTACCGCGGTGAATACTTTTGTACATATATTATATGTTCGTCGCGTAAATAAAGTCTTGTGATTACTGTCGGACGATACGTTTTGATTTTGTTACCTTTACGTCCCCTTCCCCTTAGTGTAACTACGACCGCTACGAGAACTGCGGATGGACGAGATACGACTACATATCGAATTACACGTCACCAGGTAAGGTTAATAGGTTACAAATTACGCCCAATAACGCGGAGCCCGCGACGTCCAGACACTACACAAGCGTAGTGTTAGCAGAGCTAAATTAGCAATTTCTTTTATCTCCCGCATATGCTGCGAAACGTATGTTAACTTCCCCCTATCGAAAGAAGCACGTATAACGTAATTAATAAAACTTTGTAAATGTAAAAGTCGGTATCGTATATAAAATTGTAGGTAGCATCGGATTCATATAAAAATCGTACTCGATCAAACCAGGCAAGGTAAGAAGCAAGCCGTACCGGTTATTTTGCTTGTGCGCATAGGAGTGCGCAGTGGCTTTAGCTGACAGCTGAAGATAATTAAAAGTAAGTCAGGAAATAATACAAAAAAATTTTTTCTCACTGCCTCTCGTGACCCAAATTTGCTGTCCCTCCGTTTACCCGACTTTTTATTGTAATATTGTAATTTAGATGTAAGTGGAAAATAATGATATATATACAATAAATAACTGATCAATGATAAATGTTTATGTATTATATATACTGGTGATAAATGTCAGAAGGTAAGGCTCCTTTGCATATTACACATTAACAGAATGAGTAGCAATTTTATATTCTAATGTGTTGTTTGAAAAATTCAGTTTACCCTTAATGAGTTTCGAGAAGTATAATCAACTTCGTCTACCTTTTCTGTTTACCATATGTGTAATATGGAATGTGTCCCTGAACGCTAAGGTAGTACAGGCATATGACATAAACATTAGCAGGATAACATATAATAAATTTTCTTATTAATATTAATTACATTATGTATATTGCTTCTATTGGTTACAGCTCCTTCATTTTTTCATATAAATATATATTAATTTAATATATGCTTTATCGCAAACATCTATGTATATTGACACATAATACATACAATTTTCACCTATTTATTTACTAAATGCTATTATTGTTATTGATCGAAAATATAAATTAACATTAATGAAATGTTAGCTATCGTTCTCCTCCCTGCCATTTATGTCTCTCATGTCCACAATAGATATTTTTAAATTATATTCCCTTAGTACCACGTCCCGTGATATATGATACTGTTGAACAATTATAATGTCCCCTTATCATAGAAGGAAGAGGAAATTTTGTATAATAATTGAAAAATTTGCCTAAATTAACATAGAAACATTTTATACACATTCTCCTTATCATAAGTAGTGAAGAATAGTGTTGAGAAGCATACACATTTTTTTTATAAATAGTTACATACACAAGGATGTGCCAAAATATATACCGGTAGACAGATTGCCCTAACCTATATATGCACTATACAGGCTATATATAGGAAAAATTAAAAGTACGAAAACCAGTGGAAGAAATTGAAACTTCTGAAGTTTTTATAGCACTACCACAATTGTGGAAATTCGTTTCAAGAAGATTTACTAAAAATTAGCAATTTTTAGTAATAAACATTGGTGAGCCCAACCTTTGGTCGATAAAGCGTACTCAGCCAGTTTATTATTCATTTACAGGATACTTTGGCACATACAACCTTGTTAATAAGCAACGAATAACCGGAGAGTATATAAAACATAAAACATTATACGAATTTGCAAATGATTAACAATAATAATAACATAATTTAATTGTACTTTTGTCGACTGCTTATATACAAATTAATAAATATTTTTTTTCATTGGTCTTACAGTCCAATGAAATCAATCGAAAATGATACGTAACAACATCAATACACATCTACATTAAGATTAATACATCAATACGCAAAAATAATAAAAACAAAAATAAAAATAAAAATAATAGTGAAAAACTATAGTGACAGTCAGACTGTCTTTATTTACAAACACTCCCGTAGACTAATCTGAAAATAAAATATTAGCTGAAAAAATTTTTGTTAGTAAATTTAAATTTATGTTGTTAAATTTACTAAATTTAGTAATGGGGTTAGGGTATATATATATTAGAATATAAGGTTTAGCTTAGTCCCTGATGAGCAGTCGTAGCGAGCTCGAACCGTTGGACTACGTCTTCAATTAGGTAAGGATGGTGGGGACAGTCAGACTGCACTTTACTAACAAAAATTTTTGCAGCTATTATTTTATTTTCAGATTAGTCTATGAGGGTGATTGTAAATAAGGGCAGTCTGATTGTCATTATAATTATTAATTTAATTTTTAATTTTTTATTTTTATTTTTATTATTTTTGTGTATTGATGTATTAATGTTAATGTAGATGTGTATTGGTGTTGCTACGTATTGTTTTTGATTGATTTGATTGGACTCTAAGATCAATGACAAAATATTTATTAATTAATAACAATACCAACAACGAACATCATTCAAGTATATAAAGGCTTGTTTTTGAAAGCAGAGAGAGAGAGAAAAAAGATCAAGAAGCAGTAATATTGAAAATTTAGAAAACTATTAAATATACAAGTTAAGAGTAAATATTTACACAATAATAATAATTAATAATTAAAATTAGTTATAACAATCAAAAAATTTTGTTCAAATCTGGAATTTTTTTTCTTATAAAATCAGATTTCAGCAGTAAAACGAAGAGTCAAGAAGACAATATTTAACTAAAATAAATCAAAATACAATAATAATTTCATCAACCAAGATGCTGAAAGAAAATGGATCATATAGAAGATGATGATATAAAAAAATATTAACAACTGAAGACCACGAATAATTGATTATTTAATACAATCCAATTATTTACTTATGAATACCAGTATTTTGGTGAGATTATTGATATGCAATAACATAATATATTAAAAAACAATAAATAGACTATAATAAATAAATATATATAATAATACATGAAAATAGTCAACATAAAATAATCAAAAAGGAGCCACATCGAATCAAGATAAAGTAAAATTACACTAAATAAACAATTATTAAATTAAGATAATTAATAAAATCATTACGAGAACGATAAATAAATTTTTTTTTTAAGATAAAAAAAATATAACGAACATTGAAGACATTCTGAAATTAAAAATTTCTTTTAAATTGTTATTATAAAAATATTTAAAGAAACAATAATAATAATTTTTTTTACAAACTTTTTCTTTTTTCTCTTGCAGTCGAACTGAAGATGTGTATATTAGAATAACTGCGTGTAAATAATAAATTAAGGATATAATAAATAAATAATAGAAGCTAAGTAACAATACGACAACCTAAAAATAAATAGGAATTTTTTTTTTAAATTAATAGAAAATAAACAAACATCAGAAAAATAAATAAATAATATAGAAACAATAAAATTTTAAACATTTTTACCAGCTCTAGCAGAAAATGCACTATATTTTAATTTTATTGTATTTTATAATAATCCTATCAAATAAATTTTTTTTTATTATTAAACGAAAACTTCCGAAAGTAACCAAATTTCCGGCAGTAAAATTAACTTCGATTTCAAGTTTCCTCGCGAAAAAAATTAACAACTTAACAATTTAACTTAACAATTTAAAAATTAACAAAATTAACACAAATTTCGAAACACTACAAAACCTGACATTAAACGTTTTCTTTAGAATATTAAATACCAAACATTTTTGGATTAAAAATATAAATATTAATATAACCAGATTTAAAATATTTTTTTCTCGTTCATCCGAACGTTCAACCGAATTTCAAAATTTTTGTTTTAATGATCAATAGAAACTTGGAACATATGAGGAAAACACAACCACAAATTAATAGCGCTGCAGAAAAAAAAAAAGTAAAAAATCTGCTTTATTAAAATCATGTATTTTTATTAACTAATAATAATTTATAAACACTTTGGAAATTTAAAATAAACTGACTAGTTTAATTATAGAGAATAATAAACATATAAATAATATAAACTAGAAAAAATGGACCAACCTCAAACATCAAAAGCAATGATTAACGACGAGCAAAACAGATTAAATATAGCCTTTTTGCAACAATGCAAAAAGATGCTTTGCTACGTGAAATTGAACAACGACAATGAAACGAACAATGACGGCTAATCCGCTTTGATCTGCGATTGCCAGTTTGGAACAAATGCTGCCCACTAGGATTTCGATAAGGATAATATTTCCGAAAATTGATCACCAGATCTCACTAAGATCTCAGAGGCACTCAGCTCGACAGGATTCGAGCAGAACCGCGACAAAACCAGAAACAGCGGCAGCAACAAATCAAACGGCAAATGTAGGATGGAACATCAATGTACTGCCAATATAGCACATATAGGGCCAACACCACCAAACACTGTCCCAATTCCAGGATACCCCGCTATACCATTGCCATAACCACTGGTGCATAGTACAGATATAGTGGGAAACAATGATATTTCCTCAGCAGCTGCAGCCCCGTGGCAATATCCGTTAGTTTCATGGCCATACAGTGTTTTATGCATCCAGCGTTTTTTGAAAACTATATTGCTACGCCGCATCCCAGAGAAACAAATGCAACACAATTGGCTGACGATAGCGAACACCGACATAGAAGCACCACGAATGATCGATCGTACACCTGATGAACAGATAACACTTATCTCAAAGAAACTAGAGGAGGCCAACTGCTTAGACAGTGGAAGGTTCAATTTTCTGGCTCTCCACGTGAAAACGTAGAGGAGTTCATTCACAGTCTTGAAAAGATAGTCGAAAGTTTAGATATCCTAGAAGTCGAGATACTAAAATTAGTACCAGGAATACTCTGGAGCAGTGAATATATGGGCAAGGCATCCATAAAAAATGGAGAAATTCAGTACATTTGAAAACAGCTGTCCGCGGACGATTTCGGTCAATAGACTACGTGCTGCGATTTGAAGAAGAGTTACGGGACAGGGTGTAAGGATTGAAAGAACCCATTGGCTCCTATCTTCGAGTTATGAGAGTGCTGATCGGCAAAATGTCACCAGCGCTTCCTACCGAGGCACAGCACGATAGAATTTATAGAAACCTGCATCCCGAATACATCGACAGAATAAATCACAGCAACTTCTAATCATTAGATGAACTGCAATTACTTGGTCAGCAACTCGAATTAAAGAGAGAGTTGAAACTCCGTTACAAGGAACCTCAACCCGTGGAGACATGTATGGTCAGTATAACAGCGTGCTCGCCATCTGAGACGGCCAGCAGGCGTTCTAGACTAGGAGCACTTGATGCTGACGAACACAAAGTCACAAAAAGACGAGTGACAATAGTCAAACCATCTGAATCGGTAGTAAACCAGACAATAAAGGAACAAACTTCTACGACAAACGAAGAGACTAACGTCGGACCTACAGCCCAACAACACCACATTCGCAAGGCACTTCGCCTTAGAGGAGCGAACGAAACACGAGTCGGCGACCACCCACCAGAGTCCATTCCCCTACCATCACCTACCCGTAATAACCAATATTTATCACAGAGGCAATCACGGAATCCCTCCCCCAACGCACCTATCGAAGCTCCTCTCGAAATTGAACTCCACCTCAATATGAGGGCGATTGAAATCGAACACCACCTTGATTCCACGATGATCGAGACCGGTACTCACGACCACGAACCAGATCGAGATTACCGAGCACATAATGAAAATCATCGATACAGATCGGCAGATAATGGACGAGCATCGCGGAACAGACACCATCAACGTCACGATCGTGCTCGGTATACACCCAATCAACGCAACAGCATACCAAGACCGAGCACAAGAAACGAACCGCGGCGTGACGACGATAGCCCTTCAGAACCTGCAAGCAGGTGGGTCACTGGGCAGATCGATGGCCCGATAGAAAACGCCTCCACTGCTACAATTGTGGACAAAAAGACGTCACGACGCGAGACCGCCCGCGCTGTGGTCCTTACAAACACCAAGGAAATGCGTAAGGGGACAGGAAAATGGAGTCAACCTTGACACCCCTTACGAGACAACTCCACAAATGCTGGCAAGCTCCCTCAATGATAAATGTCCAAAAGCCAGAGATGTAACCGATTCATTCCCGAACACCACAATAGGAAATGAAGAAAATCGCTTCTTCTTAAACATTGAGTTAATGAAGAAGATATTCATTATATGGGCAACATTATACAAATGTAGGTGACAATAGATTTCGCCAATGCCACCTGGCAAACACCACGACAAATCACACGCCACTTAGTAACGTCGTAAAAAAATAGACAAGGCACCATCAATGCTATAGTAGTAGTCAACGGTGCAGCTACACTGACTAAAGGTGAGGTACAAAAACTCGAAGAGGTGCTAAATCACGTGATACCAACTCCGAGCGATACACTCCAAATGCGCGAATGCAGCAGCATCATATAGATATTCAGGGACATCGCCCAATTAAACAGCGACTGCCTCACCGGACCGGCTGCTTTAACATGCATACGACGAAATCGATAGGCTCCTGTCAGAGGATATAATAGAACCATCAAAAAGCCCATGCAGCAGTCGCCTGATGATTGTCCCAAAGAAAGATGGCAAGATTAGATTCTGCATCAACTACAGGACGGTTAATCAAATTACGCGCAAAGACACATACCCTCTGCCTCACATGGATGTCCTGTTGGACAATCTAAGGATCGCAAGGTACTTTTCTGAGATAGACCTTAGTCAAGTATACCACCGGATTCCCTTAGACGAACGTAGCAAAAAGATTATAGCCTTTGCTATAATATATAATGCGCAAAGGGCCTGTATCAGTATACTCGCCTACGATATGCGCTGACTAACGCGCCAGCTACTTTCCAGCGAAGTATGCACCTCATATTCGGGTCACAGTGGTCGCTAACCGTATTCGTCAACATGGACGACATCATAATCGCCACAGGAACCTTCCATCAGCATACTCAGGAGCTAATAGAAAATCTTGAAAAGATCCGTCCGGTAAGTGATTACCATCAGGTCAACGAATCTTAAATAGCTGAGGGCCTTTTTAGGAATGGTAAGCTGGTATGCCCACTTTATCCAATCACTAGCGGACATAAAATTGCCACCAACAAGACTGCATAAAAAGAACACCAAATGGCACTGGGGCAGGCCCAGAAAGACGTCTTTGATAAACTAAAAATTCTGTTAACGCAAGCGCCACTGCTAGCTCGATTTACGGAAAACAGCCCATAAGTTTTGCAAACTGACGCAAGCTATTACGCACTCGGAGCAGTACTTAGTCAAGAAAATGATGGAGAAGAGCATCCTATTGCTTATGCAAGTAGGACGCTGACGCTGAAGAAAACCACACCGTCACAGAAAAAAAATACTTAGCAGTCTTGTGGGCAGTTATGAAATTCAGAGGGTCTGCTAGGCGAAAAATTTACGGTCATTACAGACCATAGCAGTGTCAAGTGGCTGCATTCGCTTAAAAATCCATCGGGCCGCCCAGTAAGATGGACAACAGCACTACAAGCTTATAATATGGAAATCATACACAGTAAAGGAGCGCTCCATTACGTATCGGATGCACTTTCAACATCCCTTTCAATAGAGGAATCCCCTACCGCAACCCCCAGGTCCCTAGAGAAAGATTCCTGGTATAAACGACAAATGAGCGAAATTCGAAATCATCCAGAAAATCATTCAGACTGGACAGTTAGAAGCGATCGAATGTATAAACACCGCTCAAATATATTTTAAAACGCTATAGGGGAAAGCCCTGGCGATTAGAAACTGGTAATACCAGTTAAAGACAGAGACAGGGTGTTATACGAGTGCCACAGCACGCCTACGTCAGGACACTTCGGCGTAGACAAAACGGTACATAAAAGAAGCCAACTGCATTATTGGCCCGAAAAGAGAAGGGACATTTATAAGTACATAAAACACTGCCTAGAGTGCCAAATACATAAAGTATCACAAAGGGTACAGGATGACCTAATGGCCCAACGAAATGTCAAAGGCCCTTGGACCTCTGTGGCAGCAGACATCATGGGACGTTTTCCGGCCAGTAAAGGTGAACATCGATATCTGTTGATTTTTAAAGATTTATTTATTAAGTACATCGAAATCAGACCATTAAGAAAAGTCACTGGTCAAACCAACGTATAGACATATTCATCGACAGACTCAACAAATACAGTCTTTAGGACCTGCGGACTGGCTCGACCGAGTAAAAAGACTACCAGTAATCCATGAGCTGGTAAGAACAAACCTATGTACGACCAACACAGAACAATCCAAAAATTACAAGGCCGAAGACATGAAACTTTCAAAATTAACGACGTGATCTGTCGATTTAACCATGTTTTATAATCGGGTCCTGACAAATTTTCGACCAAATTAGCACCGAGTTATATGGCCCCATGTCGTATCATCAGAAAAGTTTCCCCAGTCATGTTTGAACTAAGAGACATAAACAGCGGAAAGAACCGAGGGTCCGCATTTCTGATATTATAAGCTATCACCCTCCTAACATCACTCCTGCTTCTCCCCAGGTACCACAGTAACCAGGCGAAACATGCAGAGAGGCGTGGGCAGAGGCAGAGGACTACGCAGGTCGATAGTGACCGAAAAGTCGCGCAGACCCGGGGATCCGATTACCCCCATAGGTCTAATCTTCGACAACGAAGAATGGAGGGGTTAGCCCCAATGAACGAAATCGAAGAAAGTGATGGCGATCGTCCGGAATGACGTAAAACTGCCACAAGAACAGCAGAAACAATAGAAGGCGACCGTCCGCAACGACGTAAAATTATGACAACATCAGAAGAAAGCAATGGCGATCATGCGGAACCATGTAAAACTAGCACAGGTAAAGAAGAAACGACCTCCCTCCCATCCCCTACCGCAGACGTTTTCCCCCGAACAAGGAACTACGCCGTCCTTCGAAGAAAATTTCGAAGGAGATGGATTGGATCTATAATTCATTCAATGGAGTATACGAGGACTTAGGAGACACGATCGCGATGAACGATGAGTCGGAAGGCGACATTTCGCTAGAAGCGTCCCGCAGGAAAATTATAGTTCACCGAAATCCAAAAGACGCTATCCCCTAGTTGAACGTCCCTAGTTGAAGGTTGAGCTTTTAGTGTACTTGAGTACACAAAAAGAGGAACGCTCCTCAGCAGACGACACCGAATTTATCGGCATCGACCGAAAAGTGAAACGTCACCTACACCTGGCTGCTGGAATTGCGGTGCGCAAAGACATCGCTACTCTGCCTGCCTGCACTTCCAAAACCGTATGTTCTGCTATAAGTGTGGCAGAACGACTCGAAACGCACACACTTGTACGTCATGTCCGGAGCGAACAGCTTCTACCGCTACAACATCTTGGGGGGGGGTAGAGCAACAGCGACACGCAGACGGGAAAGAGGGTGAAGACGGCGAGTGAAGATGCAACAAACAGTGCACCAGAAGAGGACATAACGGAGCCTAAAGAAGGGCAGCCTGCAGTGAACCAGTCAGTTGCGCATAATGTAGAACGGATCATAAATGAGGTCATAGCCGCCTTACCTCAGGGATCGCAACCGGCGATGATAGTGATGCCGGCAGCGACGGTTTACATCAATAAATAAGCCATATCCCCATCGCCATACCATGTCCCGTTTAGTTAGAGTCATCCCTACCGCGCTGAGATCCCTATTGAAATCCCCTAGTAAAGTCCATGAGAGAGTAATAAAAATTCCTCGAAATTTAGTTAGAATACATATAGCGACGTACCAAAATTACTATACGGGATCACAGGGATATAGAATGATCACTCACACAAATGTACATACCCATTCAATGACTAACACCAGTATCACTATCATGAAAACACTACGAATGGCGCAGGGTCGGCGGGCGAGAACGAGTTGGTGCAAACCATTGAAAACGAGCAGGCAATGGCTCACCCATAAACCTACTTGCCTAGCCGAAAAACTCTGCTACAGGAGCAAATGAAATTTATTCACCCACCACTAATGGTCAACACCATTTCATCAACACCCATCGAGACAACTCGCAGAAGATGATGCCAGACGCGCGTCACAATTGCGACAAACAAACATACTCTAAAACAAACATACGCTAAACCATTTCCTTCCGCCACTTACCCTTTCGCAGCACGCTTTAGCGTGCGACTTCAACGCGCCCCCTCCCCGCACGTCGGTTTTGGGAGTGGAAGATTGTAACCGTACAAGCTGCCGATTCGGTAGTCATATTCAAAAACCGAGTGTGTGCGCACGTATTTGTGAACGAGTTACTAGGTAGTTATGCACTATGTACCGAAAGATTGCGCTCAGCGCGCCCGGAACATTCTAAACAGCAGTGGCCTATACTTTCACTATAATTCATATTACAGAGATTTTCTTAACAGCCAATGATCCGAAATATAATTTTAATCTTTTTGTCAGTTACATTAATGTATTTAGTAGTAAAGTATTTATTATCTACCCGATGCTAATATGCATTTCTTGCCAATACAGATCCGCAAAGTATTTCAGATGCTAGATGAATCATTTACTCTGATGGTTGTAACAAGATAAGGATCATTTGATTTATGCTTGATATCTGGCCTGCTTGTAGTATTTTCTTTTTCATTTTGTGGGTTTTGCATTTAGTTCAATTCGTTAGAACACAAAATGAATACTAATCTATAATGCCAGAATAATACTATAGAAGTAATGGATGAGCTAAGGATATAATACGAATTATATAATAAGGATAATTATAACGAGAGAAACAAATCAGTAATATGAATGTTATTTTTCAAACGAAATATAATCGCACGAAATAAGTATATATAGAATGTTTAATGTAATTAAAAATTTCCACTAAAATTGTATTATATATTTATGATTTTTAAATGGAATTTTTCATATTATTCATAACTTGTAAACAATAGGGTGTTTTATGTATATATTCTTCTAATGAAATTGAATTCGATTTTTTTTAATTAAAAATTGTAATACAATATATTATATTTGTATTACAATGAAGGGTTGCCTTAAGAGGATAATTCAGTTATAGATATGTAGTAGTAGAAATTAATAGTGACTTCGTAACGATTGAATCATTACGGTTAGAGACCGAGCTTTTGAATCTCGTTTAAGATGTTGTAGTTCAGATTCATTAATATGTTATGTCCATGTTTACAACCATCCCCGAAGAATCTGAAATAGAAATTACTACTAAAAATAAAGTCAAATGAAATTCAAAATTATAAATAATGACAATAATAAAATAACAAAAATAATAGAAATCAAATATTTTCTATTTGCATGGAATCAATATCAGGACAATTTATAAGATACTCCTCACCCACATTAACAATTGAAACTAAGAAAATGACGCATGTGTTTTACACTCGTTTATTAGAAAGATACGTGCTTTATTTCAAGATTCGGTAAGGATGTTGGGTGAAAAGGAGAAATTGTATAGTTGAATTAGGAACTTGCCAATGATTTCATTATCACATAACTGATAGCAGAAAAATTTGTCTTGGCAAGTCTAACATCAGTTATAATTATTGGTTTAATATATGAATTACTGCTTTCAGATGGAATAAAATACACTTTACCACTCTTTATTCTCATTTTCAATTTCTATTCAAGGAGATACTGATATTTTCGCAAAGTGTATGTTAATACCGATCCCTAAAATCCTAAAGTCATTCGTTTCAAGGTTTATTTTGTACTAGAGTATGGAGTAAGCGATTTTATTGATATTTCGTTCTCATTTTTTCGTTTAATTCATTCAGTTTTCAAAACGAAAAAACTCATTCATAGATAATGGGTAATGCGTCCTGAGATAACGCATACAGAAACACTTACGTCACCCAAGCAGCTAGATTTCCGCATCGATCTAGCGTGGTTTATGTCTTTTACAAGGTAAGGTCTTAGTATCTACTAGAGTCAAAAGCATCTATTGGATTACTTCTAAAATTGTCCACCGCTGTCCAGCTCAAGCATTGTTCGAGCAAAATGGGAACCAATATTAATCATTCCAAATCTGTAGGTTTGCATCAGAAATAAGCTTTTTAAATTCTTGATAGCGTACTTTTTTCACTTTCATTAGGGACCTATCATTTGCAATCCGAAGATCGATAATTTTGTATTTATTGTTATAAGTAGCTAGATTATCATCTGAATCATACATTACGTCATAAGCATAATATCAACAAATATTCTATTGAGTAAACGGGAAGATACTTGAAACAAAGAATATATGAAGATCAATGTAGTTTACGAAGTACGAATGGTACATCCGGGCTAAGGAAATATAGCTTACACTTGTTACATTTTTGGAAACTGTAAATATTTTATAACAAGGTATTAGGTTGTCCAATATCTCCCTTCCGCCTTTTTGTCTGATGAATTTCGTGGCTTTATACAAAGCGCTACAGAGCTCGTATCTGGCAATACTATACACCATTTGAAAGGCCTTGACATAACGTACAAAACGACGCTATGCATGATTAGTTTGGCTATAGCTTTCCAAAGATATAGATGTGTAAACATGGAGTTCACTAACGCCGAAATTCAATTCTCCTTCGCCAAAAGTAAATCCGCTAGAGAAACGTTCCGTGAGATTAATGGTGTTTTGGGGGAGGACACGCTATCACTTCGAACCGCAGAGAAATGGTTTCAACGATTCAGAAGTGGTGAAAACGACACCATGGACAAACCAGCCGGCGGAAGATCTGTGACGACGAATACCGATCAAATCATGGAATTTATCCAGTTAGACCGGCATGTGGCATCGCCCAAGAGATGAGAGTTAGTCACTAAACCATTTTACACCATCTGCAGAAGGCTGGATACAAAAAAAAGTTTGATGTTTGGGTGCCGCCTGATTTGACGCAAAAAAATCTGGAACGAATCAACGCCTGCGATGTGCTGCTGAAACGGAATGAACTCGACCCATTTTTGAAGCGGGTGCTGACTGGCGACAAAAAATGGATAACATACAACAATATTAAGCGATAACGATCGTGGCCCAAGGCCTGTGGACCGTCCCAAACAGTGGCCAAGTCGGGATTGACGGCCAGGAAGGTTTGCTGTGTGTTTGGCGGGATTGGAAGGGAATCATCTACTATGAGCTACTCCCATTTGGCTAGACGCTTAATTCTACCATCTACTGTAAACAATTCTACCATCTACTGGACCGCTTGAAGTAGGCTATCCACCAGACAATTGGCCGACAGGCAGGGTGTAGTTTCCACCAGGACAACGTCAAACCACACACTTCGTTGATGACTTTTCAGAAGCTACAGGAGTTCGGATGGGAGGTTTTATCGCATCCAGCATATAGCTCGGACATAGCGGCAAGTGATTACCACCTGTTCTTGTCCATGTCGAACGCCCGTAATGGTGAAAAGTTGGACTCAAAAGAGGCTTGTAAAAAGTGGCTGTCCTATTTCTTCGTAAATAAGGAGAGGAGTTTCTATGAGAGGGGTATTATGAAGTTGCCATCTAGATGAAAACAGATTATCGAACAAAAGAGCGCATATTTGAAGTAAATCCGACAACTGTAACGCTTTTTCTAAAATGAAGAGTTGAATGAAGAGTTGAATGAACATTGAATGAAGAGCAAAAACGCGAAAGGGTGGTATTTGACAACCTAATATTAATAGTAAATATAACAGAGCAACTCTTGAAAGTATTCATATTTTGAAATATCACAATAATGTAAATTTAATGTTAGGTTCAAGTAAATTGGATGACACTTATCATTGTTTATCAATATAAAATTATGTATTCAAATAAAATTTTGTTTTAAATTTAAATCTTGGAGGGGTGGGGGTACTATAAATATTATAATTTTATTTAGACGTTGGGGTGGGGTATACATAATAGCATGTTAGGCGTTTATTTTAATTTAGCCTTTGAAGATGAACCGGAACAGTCTGAAACGTCGGACGTTTAAGGTAAATTAAAATTAAAGTCGTGGAAGCAGATTCAGGTTATCCTTTACTAACAGAAAATATACATGATTTTCTTGTTCAATTTTAATTAAATTAAATTTTTTATTCTCTTATTAGTAATTTCATTTCAGATTCTACGGGAGTCGATATAAACAAGAACAGATTGACTGTCATTATATTAACATAGTATATTATTGTATAAAGACTATAAGACCGATAAAACTATTTATTAATTTAAATCATAATAGTTGATATAAGTATAATTTATATTTTAACAAATTTTTAAGTCTTAATTTAAGGCAGTATTCTACTTTAGACCCTCGAAAAAAACGCTATTTTTGTGAAATTTTTCTAAGAATGCTATTGAAGATATAAATGTAGGATTTGAAATGCTTAATAAATACACTCTTAAAGTACATTAGTAGGTAGGTACAGGTCGTAGTCGTAAAATCATGCCGACGGATGGTCTGAACCAAAAAATCAAATAGTTGTATGTTCAGTATGACTCCAGAAACCGATCTAACTAGAATATTTTATGTACGTGCAAAATCAACAAAATGGCGGCTAAAATACGAAAGAAAAAAAATTGCTTTTTTCCGTCTTTTTTTTGCAATAAAAATATAGTTAGAATTAAAATTTTAAGTTGATTGTAGTTAGGACGGTTGATACAAACATATAGAATATGTGTTCAAAATTTCATAAGGATCGGTTCAATAGTTTTTTAGTTTTCACGACCATGGTACTTGAAAACGCTGTTTTGAGAAGTGTTTAAAGTTTTTTTAAGTGAAAAATCGTAGAAAAAATTATCTCACGCTCAATCAACGATGCCTGGGCCATACAATATGCCTTCAACTTGTTCCAGGCGAGTATTTTCATCTAATTTAGCCTGCTTTTTTTGAGTTCTGCTTTGCTTAGAAGCCTCAGTGGAGCGGTGGTTCTCTCAAACGATGCGCTTTTGGTTGCACATATTGGCGAGCTACATGGCGGTTTGACCGATTTTCAGGCCTATAATTTCCATTATTGTCAAAAGTGGGTTGAATTCTTCAGTAAAAATGCAGGCAGCAGTGAGTGAGACTTTTGATTTCTCCACAACTTTGTTCGAAATACAGAAGCAAAATTATGATGGGAAGGTAATATTGAGAAGCAAAGGTATATAGTTTGATGAGAATATATATAGGTGTAATGATTTACAATAGGGGAACAGCTGCTGCAGCGAACAAGGCCAGGTGATGGCTAATCGGGCGCGCGCGCTGGGCGGGTTGGTAGAGCGCGCTCAGGAAAGTGCATTCGAAAGCTGAAAAAGTATAGTTAGACTACCTGAATCTTTCTAAAATTTTGAGCTGACATTCTTGAATATATTTACTTTCGAAAAATGTAAAAAAAAAACATTTTTTTTTGAAAGTTGTAAAGTAGAAGAATACTGTCTTAAATACTCAAAAAGGCGTTTCCTATATACCAAATATAATCGTTATTTTCTATTTCTGATTTAAAATAGCTATATTCTTTTTATGCGAGTAAACTGCGATTTTGTTCTTTAAGAATTTTCTAAGCGAAAATAGATTCTTAGGCAATTTCTTATCAATCAATACATTATTCAACTTTAACTGAACCCTTGTGTCACACATAACTACAATTATTTTTTTCCATCTATCGATAAGTTAATTTGTTTATTCGCGCACTTGACTTGATTTTTAAAAATCGCGTCTAACTTGGAAATTTGATATTACTATTGCATACATTTTCCGTTGCCTCTGAACCCGCTATAAATTTTACTACATTATTTTTCCAAAATGTATGAAAATAATCTCTTAAAATAAAATAATTGAAATTCAAATCTGATCTTACCAGAAGACTTTTCGTTTCCTAGACATCAGACTGATAAAAATATTTATAAATTTATCATCGTACCAATCATCATAATATCTATTCACCTAAATGTTTATTTTTATGCAATTGAAGTTGTATATTATAGCTAATATTCTTTATATTCATTATAACATATATAAATTATCTTATCCTATACATGTTAATAACTATTACCAATGGGAAAAAAGGAGGGAAAAAAGGAAGGAGAGAGAGAGAGAGAGAGAGAGAGAGAGAGAGAGAGAGAGAGAGAGAGAGAGAGAGAGAGAAAGAGAAAGAGAAGTAGGATTCTATTAGGAGTGTGAATAAGTCTTTCCCGTTTTTTGTAAGAGATGGCGCCACCAATACTGTGCGAGTATTCAATGGTTACATATGTCATAATCAAAGCTTATTCATATGTCAACAATTCCATACTAACACATTAGTTAAAATTTTTTCGCATCATAAATTTTTGATATCGTGAAAATGTCGAAATTTGAGCCGAGTCGACGTCATTTGCGGGAAGTTTCACTTTATTGGTTCAATTTGAAGAAATCTGCTGCAGAGACGCATCGATTGCTTCAGGAGGCTTATGGAGAAGGTTGTGTCGATGATTCAAGTGTTCGCGGATGGTTTCGACGCTTCAAAAGCGGTGATTTCGACGTGAAAGACAAGGAGCGTTCCGGGCGGCCGCAAATCTTTGAATATCGAGAAATTGCGACTTTGCTTGATGAAGATTCTTGTCAAACGCAAAAAGAACTTGCTGAAGCATTGGGAGTTGACCGAACAACCATTTCCAAGCGTTTGAAAGCCATGGGAATGATCCAAAAGCAAGGAAATTGGGTGCCGTACGAACTGAAGCTGAGAGACGTCGAACGGCGTTTTTTCACTTGCGAACAGCTGCCTCAGCGACATAAAAGAAAGGGTTTTCTGCATCGTATCGTGACTGGCGATGAAAAGTGGATACGTTACGATAATCCGAAGCGAAGAAAATCATGGGGACTACCCGGCCATGCATCATCATCGACGGCCAAGCCAAATATTCATGGCGCCAAGCTCATGCTCTGTATATGGTGGGACCAGCTAGGTGTGGTTTACTATGAGCTTCTGAAACCGAATGAAAGGATCACAGGCGAGGTCTATCGACGACAATTGATGCGTTTGAGCCGCGCACTGCGAGAAAAACGGCCACAATACTCCGACAGGCACGACAAAGTTATTTTGCAACATGACAATGCTCGCCCACATGTTGCACCGCCGGTGAAAACATACTTAGAAACGCTCAAATGGGAAGTCCTACCCCACCCACCGTATAGTCCAGACGTTGCTCCGTCTGATTACCATCTCTTCAGATCGATGACGCATGGCCTGGCTGACCAGCACTTCCATTCCTACGAGGAAGCCAAAAAAATGGGTGGATGACTGGATAGAGGCCAAACCGGTCGAATTTTTTCGCAACGGGATTCGTATGTTGCCAGAAAGATGGGAAAAAGTTGTAGCTAGCGATGGCCAATACTTTCAATAATTCATTTGTAACCATTTTTTCACAATAAAGGCTCAAAATTTGAAAAAAAACGGGAAAGACTTATTCACATACCTGATATATAAAACATAATGTGAAATTTTTATATATATATATATATATATATATATATATATATATATATATATATATATATATATATATATATTGAATCATTATTAACTGTTCTTTTGCTCACCTAAGTAACAGGTATTGAGAAACTAAATTTTCCTTTAATTGCTTCTATTTTTTTTCGGCTGACGAAATTGTGAGTATTAATTGTGGGCGAATAATTAAATTTAGTTCGGTGATCACATTAATGAGAAGAAACATTATCTTAATCGAAATTCTCGCTTAAATATTGTCTCTGTCAGAGTTTAACTAGTAAGAGGAGGAAAGATGAATTCCAAGCTCAATCGTCATTGGGTTGTACATTTTCTCAATATATTTCATTCGTACAAATTAATATTTCATAACCACGTTAATTCAGGAAATCTTAGTTCTCGTGTATCTATACGAGGGTTAGAATGGCTTGTCTCTCCTTTATATTTATAGGAGAGAAATTGGACTCCGGAGACGTATTAGTAGATAGGTCGCGGTATGCGTGTACATACTACGGAGGGAGCGCTTCATTATCCAATCGTCAGGTGACGCTCAGACATTTAAGTCTCTACACCACCCTATTATAATTTATCCCTCGTTTTCCTGTGTGTGTGTGTGTGTTGTCTGTAGCGTGCGACAGATAAACAAGGGTGTAATATAGTTAGGCATTGGCAATAAAATAGGCAATAAAAATTTTATTTTTGAATAAACATATTTTTTTTCTTTTTAATATAGAAATTTATATATAAATGATTTATTTTGGTATTGTTTTCAATATAAATTCCATTTTCTTAATCCGTGGGTTTCCCTCCTTTTCTTATTGTAGATTAACCTAACCCGTAGACGGACCCTTCTCTTCTTTGAATAGGGATTTCATACCGGGTAGACATTAAATTGATATAATAAATAATTTCAAGGACGTATCCCACTCTGTATTGTCTAAGAACTCCGTTATATCTTAATATTGAAAAAAGTGCTTTCAAACTTAAAAATCAAGTCATATACATTATTGTAACTTGATTGTTATTAATATTTTATTGGTTTTAGATAGTGTATAATTTTTTATATAGAACAAATCCTTTGAATAACTATATAATACATATTTATTTTGAAACAATTTAATTGTACTTATGACGTCTGCCCATATACAAATTAATAAATATTTTTTTATTGGTCTTACAGTCCAATCAATTCAATCTAAAAATAAAATAAAAAAAAATAAAAATAAATAAAGATAAAATAAAAATTAAAAATAAAAATTAAATTAAAAAATAAATTAAAAATTATAATGAAAGACTGTTCTTATTTACATTCACCCCCGTAGACTAATCTGAAAATAAAATATTAGCTGAAAAAATTCTTTGTTAGTAAAGTGCAGTCTGACTGTCCCCAACACCATTACCTAATTGAAGACTTGTCCAACGTTTCGAGCTCGTTACGACTCCTCATCAGAGATTAAACTAAACCTTATATTCTAATCTATATATACCCATCCCCACCACCAAATTTAGTAAATTAAATATAAATTCCCCCTCTACACAAATTGTCCAAAACCAATCAATTTAATAAGGAATGATAAACACTGTCCAATCTACCAGACTCTAACATTAAATTCACATTATTTCGATTCCTGGAAATATGAATACTTTTCAGACTCCCTTTTATACTTATTATTACTACCATGTTCCAAAATATCCACATTCACAAAATCAAAAGAATGTAAAAACTTTAAACAATGCTCTTTTAAACCAGAAGTAATATGTGAGCTACGTAAACTATATTTATGTTCATAAATTCTCTTTTTTAAATATCTACCTGTTGGTCCAATATATTATTTATCACAATCCATGCAATTAATCTTGTAAACAACTCCTGATTTTAAGCATAAATCATCCCTATCTTTGAAATTATTAAACAATCTACTCGAATTATTGCTATTTTTAAAGAAAATTTGAATGTTATATTTCCGAAAATTTCATTTAAATCTTTCAGACAATCCTCTAACATATGGCAAGATAATAATTTTGCCTCCGTTAACATCAATTCCTGCACTATGTCTATTTTCGGTATAATTGTTAAACAATCTCTCAGCAACTAATCTATTAATAAATTGAATTGGATAACCATTATTAATGAATGTTTCTCTTACTATCTGTAAATTATTTTGTCTAAAATCTTTATGTGACAATTTTATTGCTCTGTCAATAACACCCTTTAATGTTCCAATTTTGTTTCCGAATTGATGGTGTGAATTAAAATTTAAAAACCTACCTGACCAAGTAGGCTTTCGGTACCAATTAAGTTTTACCTTATTATTACTATGTTAATGACATTAATGTCCAGAAAACTTAACTGACTATTAATCTCAACCTCCCTTGTAAATTTAATTCTGTCATGTACAGAATTAAAAACATCGACCATTTTATCTACAAAAACTTGCGGAACAATTGTAAAGATATCATCAACATATCTCTTAAATATCATTCGTTCAAAAAGCAATTTTGACAAGGCTATACTTTCCAACTTTTCCATAACTAAATAGCTATAACCGGTGACAAAGGCGACCCAATTGGACATCCGTATGTTTGTTCATAAAATTTATTATCAAATGAAAAAAGTGTGTTATTAAAAATCAAATTAATTGCTCCAATAAACTCATTCATTGTTAATTTTGTATGCAAACCAATTTCATGCCACTTTTCCTGTATAATAAAATTTAACAACTCCTAAGGTACATTTGTAAACAAAGATACTACATCCAATGAAATCATCTTGTAGTTTTTTGGAATAACAATATCTTTCATTTCATTGTAAAAACACCAACTATCCTTAATGTAAGAACTCGTTCTTCCAACTATCTTAACCGATATATTAGGCCAAAATCTAGTAATATTAAAAGTTGGGAAACCTATGGAAGATATTATTATTCTAAATGTCAGATTTTCTTTATGAATCTTGGGAAGCCCATAACATTTTGCTACAGTAACATTTTCACATTTTAAATATTTATATGTAGTATCATTTATATATTCATTTCTTTTCCAATTATTTAATAACTCTTTGAAATTATTTTGTAGCTTAATGATGTGTGGATTACTAATTTTAAAATGAGTACTATCATCATTTAATATATTATTTGTACAATTTGAATATTATATTTTTGATATTTTCTCTGGGGTAGTTGAAATATAATGTTTCATAACAATAATTTTATACACATATTTCCTGATTTATACTTTTTTGATTTAGATGTATTTTATAATGATTAATTTATGATATAGGCATCAAAGGTTAACACCTTAATAAATGAAGATACTGGGATTTTAAATATAGAAAAGGGAACTTTGTTTTATACAATGAAAGATACTCTTCGATTATTGGATACTCATTTAATTTTTGAACCTCTTTTGACATCACTATCAGTATTGCCACAAACAATGCTGTCTGTACTTAATTCAGGAAACATTAATAATGTTTCGTCTTTAAATTATTTAGAATGCAATCTATCCCTTATAAGTAACATTGAAATGGTGAAAATAGATATAGCTGTTAGTGAATATGATAATGTATCGGATAAAAAAAAAGGTAAATAGAATACGAAAAATATCGTAAATATTACAATTTATGTAAAGAATGTATCTAATTCTAGAGAAGTATTCATCGAAAAAAGTATTAGGATCGAAATTCATTTTGGAAATACCATCGGAAATTCCAGCATTTTTATGTGAACAAGTAGAAATTGATATTGATGTAAAAAAAAAGATAGATTTAACTAATGACGATATAATGCAAAAAGCCAATACGTTTTGTATTTCACAATACCAATTAAAAAAGCACACAAACAACATAATTAACTTTAACTTAAATATACGCTATATCAGTCAACAAGTAAATATGCCACTTTTGAGATTACTTCATCAAATTAGTAATATGTATCAAAATGTAAAAGAAACTCAAATGGAACTAAAAGAACAGCATATAAATACAAATCTAAAATTTAGTTATCAAGTTAATCACTCACAGAATAGTGCTGCATCAAGTAAACATGTTCATATAATTTGAAATTGTAAATAATAACGTAAATTACTTATTTCTAATATTTTTTTTATAGATTTAGATCTTCAAAGACATTTTAAAATAAATGCAAAAATATATAAAAAATCAAAAGATACGATTAATTTGAATACAGACAAAGTAGAAATTAAAACAGCATCTTCATCCTCAGATGCTCGATCGGAATGTCTTGATAAGAATTTTAAAAGTGCTAATGAAATTCTTAAAGATTGCACGAAGATAAGTAATAATATTAATAGACAAGATCTTGGAGTGAATTCCAGCAAGCTGAATGTCGATAAATTTAGATCTCTATACGAAAAATCAAAAACTATTTCCAAAAACACTCCTAGATGCTGGAAGACTGTTTATTATCTTTTGGATCTTTATGATATACAGCCCGAAATGAAAACTATTGATCGCAGATCCTCTGTTCTAACAGATATGATAGAACATTCAAAGGGAAATAAAATGTATGAGAATTCGAGAAATATTAAAGAGGCCTACGTAGGAACGAGTCATAATGTATTAACATCTAGTTGTACGTTCATTCCATCCCTTGATTTATGTAAGTTTGTTAATATACACATAACTGCTAATACTTGTAATAAATTTTTTAATGGAGTTAAAACATAAAATGCAAAAATAATTATTGATAAGGCCTTGTTACAGGTGGTCAAACAAAAATTATTATTTTTGGAGTCGTTAGAATTCATCGAAAAAGATTATTAGCTACACTCAGTGGACTTAAACTTGAAGCCGAAATTACGAATTTATATTCTAGTCTAACATATCGAAGGGAAAATCTACCTACTTGCTTAGAATGTAGTTTAAGTGGTCATGTTGGAAAAACTATGATTGTTCTTTTGGAAGGCATTGCGCCAAATCAACAGACCGTTGTGAAAATAACCGTAGGAAAGTCGCAGATTTTGTATTCAAGTATAACAAAAAGACAAAAAGAAAAAAATAATGGTTTATTAACTATTGGGAATGTGAGTATTGATATTCCACAGCATCCGGTAGTTTTACATGGGATGATGACAAGAGGCAGTAAGCAATTATCTTCAACTTTGCAAGTAACTGAAATACAAAATTTTACTACATACAATTTATTTATAATTTATATGATTAACTTTTATATAATATGTTACTGATACAATAATAGAATTTTATAGATATATCAACAATTAAAAATTGTACTATTGTCGACTGTTGTATATCTTATAATTTATAATTATAATAATATCATGACAGTCAGACTAATCTTTTTTATAATTACTCCTGCAGAATCCGCAATAAAAATTACTGCTAAAAGTAGAAATAAACTTAAAATAAAATAAACATAAAAAAATAATCGATATGCCAAATTAGTAAAAGACAATTTGACTAGTCGTATCGCCTTACTTTACTGTATCTAGAGTCTAAATTGTTAATCCCTGAAGATAAAACAAAGCGGTCCGAAACATCTGACGTAGGTACAGGATGCAGATACAAGAAGATATGGTAAGTTAAGGTAATGGGGGGGGGGGGCAGTAAGGTTGTCTTTTGTTAACAATGATCTATTGATTAATCTTCATTTCTATTATTTAGAAATAATTTTTTATTTTAAATTCTACGAGCGCGATGACAAACAAAGACAGTCTGGCAGTCATTATATTACGATGATTCGATATTATATAAAAATTGTAAGGCCGATAAAGATATTTGTCAATTTCAGATATATTAATGTTTTAATATTGAATAAATTTGATTATTAGCTAATAAATGTTTCATTTTCTATTTCTGACATTATATAATTTAAAAATAGGAACTCCGAGTAACAAGAGTATCGTCTCGTGTAACTCGTAGTGAGCAGGAACATGAATGTTTCGATGCACCGGACAGTCCTGTACGATATTCACGAATACGAAAGTTTGATCGTGAAAACATTCAACATGTCTCTGATTTACTTGATCCAATTATGATGCAATTTCATATTATTCTAAAAAGTCTGAGTATAACAGCAGCCCTATTACCGTCATTACAAGCTCAATACAAAATGGACCAAGTTTATAGCTCAGGAATAACAGGATGCAAAGCTAAATTTACAATTGATCTGCCTCATCATAACTTAAGTTTCACTACAAAGTTGCAAGTTTCAGAAGCCAATTTGCCATCCGAAGCTAACATAGAATTACCAAAAGTGCACGTTTTAGCAGAATACATTCAAGATGGAGCTAGTAACTTCACTGATAGTGAAATATCAGGTGATTAATATCATCGAAATATTCTTTATTAATTAACATAAAAGTAGCATAATAGTACATAAATATTATATACATATTCTAGATGGAGTTATTTTGAGGCAAGGAAGTTATTTAAATGCTACTGCCGATATTGGAATCTTTGAACATTCTCTAACCACAGATCTATTAAATCATTTAGTATTTGTTCAAAAAGTTTTTATGAAAGAAGTAAATGAAGTATTACAGAAAGTGTATGGTGGTGAAAAACCAGTACCTCTCTGGCTTGAGGATGAAGATCCTTCGGCTGCTTCTAATTTAAAAAGAATTTTATTTTCTCTTGTTATTCGTATAAAAGTAAGTCGCTATGGAAAAGGTTCATCCTCGTTTTATTTTAACAAAATTGTACAATGTCAATATACTAATATTTTTCACTCAATGTCCGCTTCTGTTGATTGTTATATTTTTATTAAGAAAGGAAAGCATTTCCATTATACAGCAGGTGACTAATTGATTCAGAAATTTGGCTATATATGTAACGTTTATTTTTTTTTTATATAACAAGTAATACATTTCTAATTTTTATATCTTCCTAATAATAAATTTGTCAAACCGATTAATGAATACTATATATTGTAATAGGTATATTAGTAAAATTAAAAATACTTGTTTAAATTTCATGACATAACATAATTTATTGTGATGGTCGATTCGGCTGTTATGTAATTTTCAAAGATTAATATAAAATGAGCAAACGTAGGATATCAGGAAGTTTATATATATATTATATATATATATATATATATATATATATATATATATATATATATATATATAGAAACTGCGGTACAATGGTAGATGGTAGATTGGTGGATGATATAATTGTGAAAGTCGTATTCCTGACAAGTTAAGACCGGCATTGCAGGGTTATATCTTAATGTAAAAACAATCTGCAAAAAACAACTATTAACAAAAGTAAAAAAGTTAGGCGAATTTGATGTGTCTTAGCATAGTAAGCATTTTAAGTACTTCTTATATATTTTAGAAAAAATTTATATAAAATAGTAATGGATGTTATATGAATCCCCATATATAACAGCATGTATAGTTTAATAATATACTTTTAAATAACTTAAATAACAGATATATAGACTCTAAGGTTAAAGTACATAATCATAATCAAAATTGTTTACTTTTCATGAATTGTCTACTTTAAATTAGAATTCATTTGGAATAGATTAATCAAATATTCAGAAAGAATATGCAACGAAAATAAATATATCTTTAGAAGTACTTAAATTGTCACAGAACTTCTTGCATCAACCGAACGAATGGTAAAACACTTATAGTAACAAAATTATGTTTTCAAAGCCTCGTCTACAGAAACAAATATAATGGAAATATATATACAGGATTTAATCATATATATACTACTTAGTTAATCAAATGATTACTATTTTCAATTTGTGTAAAAGTCAGCTTTTCGCTTATATCTGATCTAACAATTATTTCTAAAAGTTCTAGAATTTTAATTTAAGATACTAAAACTATATATATATATATATATATATATATATATATATATATATTTCAATCAAATAAAAATTAGATAGCGGGTGCACCCTAGCTAAGTAAATAAAAATAGTTTATTTTAAATAAACATATTTTATATTGGAAAATAGTTTTTTTTAGATTAATAAATAATTATTTATTATTTTTAGAATTATAAATATTTGTTTGCTTAATAATAAATAGTACCGAATACGCTCCTCGTTACCTATATAAAAATATAATTAAATTATTAAATTTTAAGTGATTATCGGACCCTGTTGCCTCCGTGGTATCCTTGCTTTACAAACAAAATATTATTTTACTACTAAATTATTAATAAAATATTTCATTTAATTGAAATATAATTTTTTTTTGTAAAATAAATTGCTAAAGATAAAAGTGAGTGCAGAATAGTAAGAACAATTTCTTACTAAGAGAAATAACACAAAAAATAAAAATATAGATATAGGAGTAATAAATATAATTTATCATAATTTTATAATTATTTATAAATGAAGAATATATTAGTTAATTTCTTCCCTCTAAGGTAAGTTAGACTTTGGCGACGGTGAGTATTAAATTATTGTTATTTATATCCAAAGTAACAGGATTAGGTATATTAGGAGAAATACATCAAGGTAGTATTTAGTACTTTGGTAATCTGGCACACTGTTACAATTGGCCTGTTATAATAATCCTGGTCACAGCACCAAATTGTAATGCTGACTGCTGACACCGAATAAAAATTTCATCGTTTTATTCCCTCCTTCTATTTACAAAAAGAACAGAAAAATGAAAACCAATTTCCCTTAAGTGATTTCATTGATTTTTGGTATGCAGAAGTAAAAAAAATAAAATATTAATTTTTTATTAATTATTACACGTCTAATAATTTATTTCTCTCCATAAAATAATTTGCATTATCTTTAAAAATGTTGGGCGCTAATTGGAACAGGGTACCAGATTACCAAGGTAATAAATACGACCTTGATGTATTTCTTCTAATATACCTAGTTCTGTTATTTTGGATATAAATATCAATAATTTAAATACTTACCGTTGTCAAGGTCTAATTTACCTTGGCCAGAAGAAATTACGGAATATATTTTTAATTTATAAATAATAATAAAATTATTATAAATTATATTTATTATTGCTATATCTATATTCGTCAGTTTTGTGTTATTTCTCTTAGTAAGAAATTATTCTTACTACTCGGCCCTCAGTTTTATTTTTGGCAATTTATTTTTCAAAACAAATTTATATTTCAATGAAATTAAATATTTTATTAATAATTTATTAGTAAAATAATATTTTGTTTATAAACCAAGGATACTGCGGAGGCAATAGGGTCCTATAATTACTTAAAATTCATAATTTAGTTATATTTTTATATAGGGAACGAGAAACGTTTTTGGTACTATTTATTGTTCAACAAATAAATATTTATGATTGTAAAAATATAAATAATTATTTATTAATCTAAAAATAATGATAAAGTTTTATTTGACTGAAGCGAATTTATTTTGATTAAAAGGAATAAATATTATATATAACAGAATATTAAAAGTAATATATGTAATAGTCAAGAACAATTTTTAGGAACTATCTGATCATCCGGGAGGTGTCAGAAAGAAATATGGTGATATCTATGTCACGATACTGCGTATCAGTCTATTTGTGCAAAAGAACAAGCTGCGCAGAAGCGCCAATGTGTACAAGCTATTTATTATAGGTTAGCTTGTGTACGTACAGTTCCCGCTCGAACCAACGGTCAGGCACAGAAGCAAACGTGAATACACGCGCGACCGCCATATAAATTTTCAATTTATGAAATACAAGTAAATTCGGCTTTCGCTTACCGCAGCTAGTTACTCATATAGCAACTAGCCGGTGCCGATCAATTCCAATCGCGTGTTCGATCGAACTAATAAAAAATCACCCACGTCTTAATTGAATCTACATTCGTTGCGGGCCCGAAATCCTTTGTGCTGTCCATTTTGTTCACATATAGCTCTCCTGAGCAATAGCACAAATTGCAAACAGCAAATACAACCAACCATCTACGTACTATCAATTCAAATATATTGAAGTCCACAATTCTGACCAAATCACCAGTAATATCAAAACTCGGCAATTATTCACAACAACAGACAATCAAGAGAAAAGCCAAAAAGAAAATCAAGAGAATATATAAAAAGAAAAATCGGAAAGTCAGTATATTTATCCTAAAGCAGTAAGGCACAAAACTGAATTTTCTAATACCGCCATTCCCTGATATTTGTTGAAGGCAGAAAGAAACTATAGCCTGTCACCGGTCTCTCTCTACGTCGTGAACGAACACCATCAGTATACATATATATATATATATATATATATATATATATATATATATATCGATGTTCGTTACATCCTCCTTCCAGACGTTGCCAGTCCTCATTGAAAATGGGAACTTGATATTGGCAAATATCTTTATAGTAGAGCTCTGCATTCCTGAAAGGGTAAAAAAGATGTGGAGGGGAACTCAATGAACGAACGGCGAATCTTTATAAAAATACAAAAATATTATTATTTTATTTTATTATTATTAAATTTTATTCGTATATAATTACAGGCAAGATTTTTTATTTCCTTTTCGGAATAGAAGAAAACCTTCCTACAACCCTTGTATGTCCTCACCGTGGGACACGTTCTGGGACTTACAACCCAGAATGGTTGTACACATAACAGAACCGGGGTTTTCTGGTCCCAGGCGCATGTGGAATCGGTTGCTCCAACTTCTTCTGCGCAGGTGTTGGATTCGGTCTCTTCGATTCAGGCCATCTCAGTCTCTCTTGAACTGAGTGCTGATTATTAATCCTCGATCGGTATGAGTCTCTAGAGTTTCCGTTTGTTCCGCTAGATCAAGAACTCACCCTGGCTTGACCGGATTTATGGCTCCACCGACAGGTTGACCTTCTTCTCAAATGCGCTCAATATGAAGGTAGACCAGCTTGTAAACAGACTGCCTCGATTGTTGAACTAGGCAAGTTTGCATCATTGTTCGACAGGAAGCCCACTTGTTTAATACGACTGCTTACATCAACTCATACTTCGAGGGGACTTGCCTGCAGTAGTTTCTTCATCTCCCCCTCGTTTTTCCTGCAGGTCCTGTCTCACATATTCGACCGTTTTTTTCTTCAATGGCGTAATTGGTCCCCCGAACTGCCAGCTCAGCCTGCTGGTATGCATTAATTGCAATAGCCAGCTGGTCCGCCTATGCCTTTTGCTTTTTCTCGGTTCGCTCGAGTCGATAATTTTGAAGAGCTTCTATCTCTTCCATCGTCTTCGTAATTATCGACCGACTATCATCCGAAGCGTTCGGGCCACCTGCGATATTCGGAATCTCATCCTAGATCTGGAATACTTTTTCCAGGGCCCGAGCTTTTGAGAAAGCCTCTTTCACCAACCTAGTTTTCTCTTGAAAGCTGTAGCATCTTCTGCTTCTGTTGGATCGGGAATGACACCCATAGGCGGAATAACCTGTCGGGATTCCACAACAGCCGACAATGGGATGGATCGTGAACATTGCGCAGGAGCCAGAGTGTGGTCTATCCCTGGTAGGCGTAATGCAAGAATCATCGGAGACTCTTCAACCAGGTCCATAGGCTGAGCCTCCTTGTCCGCTGATGAGATCCTACAACTACGAGATATCCTCCTTTTTCGTCCCGTGAGCTATCGACTCGTCTACCGATTGAGTTCGATGGTTTTCCCTCGACGATCGAGATCCTCTACTCGTTGACGGCACAGGTTCTCCTGAAGCATCATTGTTGTTTACCCGAGGTGTCGGTCTCTCGGATGCGACGAATAGCTTCAGGTGTTCAGAATGGATTAATTCTTCTAACCGTCGTAGATCATAAACTAGCTTGCGTGTATTTGGGGCCTTTATCTTCATAATTACATACGGACCCACATACTTAGAGACCAACTTGGATGTTATTCTTTGGGTGGCAGAAGATAAAATACGATTTCTATTCTCTTCCTTATCTCCTACTTGATATGACGAAGGACTACGACAATAATTATAATACGTCGATTGACGCTCCTGTTGCTATCGTGACTCCTGAAGCTTTGATCACTTTTTAATTTAAGTAACCAGGCCTGCCGGTTTTTGCTCTCAATATTTTCAACCGTGGCATTATCTTGCTCACGGCGGAGCGTTCCCCAAGGAATCAGCTCTCGCCCAAAGTTGAACATCGCTGAAATATACCCAGTGGATGCATGAGTCGTACTATTGGAAGAGAAGTTCAATTCTAGTAACTGTTCATCCCAAGAATTGTGGTTTTGCACCTGCAAGTACCACAATCTGGGTTTTCAGAGTTTTGTTAATCCGTTCCACTAGGTTAGCCTATCGATAATATGGCGGAGTGAACGAATGATGAATATGTACCACCTCGAGATGCTCATCAATTGTTCTATTCTTGAACTCCATTACCCGATAGGAAGACCTCTGAAGCTTCGGATCTTAGTATGATTTGCTCCTTCAAGAGTTTTAGGATTGCTACTCATTTGCTTTATGGAGCGGTATAAACTCAACCCCTCGTGTAAAAAGATCCAGCAAGACTAGAACGTATTCGCAACCTGTCCTGCTGCAAAGTAATGGTCCCATTATATCTCCTGCAATCATTAGCCAAGGTCCATCCAAGATTCTCTGATCCATTAAAGCAGTAGGTAACCTCTATTCTACTTCATACTGCTGGCATATAAAACAGTTTTTTATATGCTCTTCAACTATCTTATAACAGCCGGGCCAGTAGTAATACTTGGTTAATATTCAGCGTAATTTTTCTCCCGTCCCGGATGTCCTGCTGTAGCGAGATCATGACACTCTTAATACCTCGCCCCGTTTCTCTTTAGGCACAGCGATTTTCCAGGCGTCTCTGTAAGAGCCCATCGTGTGAGGCGTCATGTGGGTATCAGCATCGTACAGATCCAGCGAAGATTTGAATAATCCGTTACGATGCGAAAGTGGTATCTCTCTATATATGCTCGGAATTTATCTACTGCCCACACGACGGCTAGGCATTCTCTCTCCGTCACTGAATAATTCTGTTAACCCTGAGATAGTGTCATACTCGCAAACTCCAGCTTACGCGCATGTCTATTAATCTCCTACAGTAAAACTGCACCGATTCGCATTGTGTCACTCGCATTAGTCTGAATTGTGAGTTATGATTCGAACACTGATCGACGAAGGACAGGGACTGTAGCGATTATTGATATAATTACCTCGAAAGCTACTTGCCATTTCTCACTCCACTTACAATTTCGGTCTATTCGTGTTAGACTCGTGAGTGGTTTGGCAATTATGACAATGTTTCTTAAGAACTTCCTGTACTATAACGGCATGCGGGACAATTAGGAAATGCCTCAGTTTTTTGACGTTTTGTGGTTCCGGGTATTGCATCACCGGTTTGATATTGTCGGGTCTGGGCGGAATCCTACACGATTAACGAGAACATCGACGTATTTTACCTCGGTATTACCAAAAACACTTTTGTCTCTATTATTCATGAGTCCAGCTTTCTTAACTCGCTTGAGCACGCGTTCAAATGTTGTGTTGTTCGAATGTCTGCAATGATTATGATATAGTCTAGATATGAGAAAGCATTCGGCTCAAGCTCTGGGCCAATCATACGGTCTGTTAATCGCTGGAATGAGTCCTATGCATTTGACACAGCAAACGGCGTTCTTCGGAATTGGAATATCCCATGTCAGGCACTGTATATGCTGTACTCGGCCTAGATTCCGCCTTAAGCGGTATCTGATGATACGCACTGCTTAAATCTGTCGTTGAGATATATGTGGCAGATTGCAGTTTTCTAAGGATTTGATCCATATTAGGTAGCGGATAAGCATCTGGCTTCGTGACTGCATTGACTTTTCTAAAGTCTATGCAAAACCGATATTTTCCATTGCTTTTGCTTACCATGACTACTGGGCTAGACCAACCACACATATATCGTTCGACTATTCCAGTTTTCAGCATCTCTTTAGTTCCAGTATCCATCTCTTCGTAGATTTTCTTGGAAATTGGATATTATTTTTGACGTATGGGATGAGTATTACCGACATGGTGGCTTGATGGCGCTTGGTGGCTGCTCTTCGCCAGCGCTCGTAAGTCCGGTTGGTCGTCCCGTAAAAACGTAGTGTTGCGTTTTTCAGATACGACCAGGACAACCATGTTTCAAATGATTCTGTTATCCAGTAATGGGCTGAACCATTGAATAACTCTGGTGCAGTCTGAAAGAGTTGCTCTTTAGTCAGGTTTGACATACTACGCAGCTCTTCAACCCGCTCCAGGAATATTTGAATCGTTTACCTTCCATCGCCTTTGAAAGAAGCATTTCATTTGCGGACCACCTCCCCTACATTACGAGGTTGTACAACAGATGATGTATTAGGTGTGTCATTTTGACGACTAGTGCATGCCCTTGAAGTTCTACTAACTCAAGGGCTCCCCCCTCCTCCCGCTAACGCCACATCCTCGTGGAGAGGTGCCTTCGGCTGAGAGATTCTCTGTGGGAGCTCCGAATGGCTCAAATTATGTATGGTAAATGTATTCCTAATATTCACATTACATCAAAATTAGGATGTATATCTTCCATTTCAGTACTCGACCTACGTCCGAGTTGATGTGCAATCTGGCTATTCATAGCAACTGTTTACGCTTGAAGCATTCATTGCCTTGCATGTATTTGGTGTTGCATTGCCTCCATTATCAATGACCCAGATTTATATCTACCAGATTGGGGTAAGATGATACTGGGTAGGAGCTCTTTTCGTACCGTTAAATTGGAAGGTGGGTTCCAATGTGTGATAGCCACCTTAGTATCATCTATATACACCTCAGTTGGACCATGTCGTCGTTGTCTAGGCACTTAAATTCTCTTGAATGAAGATTTCAAGTTCTAGTTTTTATTGCTTCTTCTATGAACGACTTCCTGGCTGCTTCGCATTTTATGTATATGTATTGTTCATCTACATCAGCGATGAAGTCTGCAGGTACATAGTTACCTTTCAGCCAGCTGCTGAGCTTTTGCATACGTATAAACCTATCTCTGTGGAGAAAATGGCTCTTCCAATGGAGGAGCCATTGATCTAGTTCTTCAGTGGTTTTACAAGAACACCAATTTTTGACTTTCTAGTCAGTGTTGTTTGCCAACTTGTGAGGCTGCTATTGTTGGAGCTGCGGTATGTATTTTATGCTTTTATATTTTCTTGATGTTTCCGTCCTTTTTATACTGATTTGTACTCTTGATGCACTGTAATATGCCAAGGGATGCTTATTGCTGAATTCGCACAAATTGGTTATGCGAGTACACGGGGGGATTAAATAATTCTAAGAGAAAGACAATAATATTTTTTTTAAAATATACTTTTCTTTTTCTCAATATATATAGGTAAAAATATTTAAGTACGTATATATAGCAACTAGTCGGTGCCGACCAATTTCAATCGCGTGTTCCATCAAACTATAATAAAAAAATTACCCAGTTCCTAATTGAATCTACAGTCGTTACGAGCCCGAAATCCTTTGAATTTTCCACTTTGGCTGTCCACATGTAGCTTTTGCAGCAATAGCATAAATTGCAAACAGCAAGCACAACCATCCATCCACGAACTATTAATTCAATTATATTGAACTCCACCATTCTGACCAAATCACCAGTAATATAAAAACTCGACGATTCTTCATAACAACAGATAATCAAGAGAAAAGCCAAAAAGGAAATTAAGAAAAAATGTAAAAAGAAAAATCTGAAAGTCAGTATATTTCTCTTGAGCCGTACGGCACGAATTTGAAACGTATACTGCCACTCACTGATAGTTGCTGAAGGTAGAAAGAGAGACTATATCCTATCGCCCGTCTCTCTCTCTCTCTCTCTCTCTCTCTCTCTGTACTTCGTGAATATATAGGTGAATATATCGGTGCTCGTTATAATATATAAAGTAGAATAGGCTCAGCAATAAAGGCATCTGATTGTTTACTATGATTAAGTACGGAACTTACTATGGTTTATGATGCTTAAGTACTGGCCAAGTTGAAGTTCGTTAATGGTCCAAGTTGGATTTCTGTTAACCAAATTTTTCGGAATCTTTTAAGAACCGGCGTTTTCCAATTCCTTTGAAGTTTGAAAATTGAACTCTTAAATTACAATCCATCAAAAAAATATTACATAATCTGTTCAAATAAATAAATAATATCTTGTTAAACATAATTGTTAAGATATTGTGCATTGAATTACGAATTGAAATATATTGACTGTTTCTACCGCCCGAACACGATATTATGATCTGTAGCCGATTGTATTACATACATTATAGTTTTGTAGTAATACATACAGCTGCCTATAGTATATACATATAGTAATTCATATTTATATATATATATATATATATATATATATCAAACTCGCCTTCGAGGCGCTAATGGTCCATCTGATTTATTTAATTACTGCCGGAAATAACATTAATTTAGTGATTTTTTACCGGATGGAAAAAATTAAATAACTGGAAAAATAATGAAAATGGAGGTAAATAATTCACTGTTTAATAATTTTAGTATAATAAGTTTTTTACATAATACTTTTTTGAATTGAAGTATAACGGAATAGCTTTCGTTAAACATAATTACATGTAATATAATAGTTTAATATTTTGGCAAGAATTATTTTAAAAGCTCGAAATCCAATATCCACATATATATATATATATATATATATATATATATATATATGTAAATATATATATGTAAGTTTGGTATCTTCTCAAACTGAGTTATTCTTATGTTTACATTATGCATGAGACTAAGAGATTACTGTAAGATATTTGTGGTAGCAACGATAGAGAGATAGACAGGGAGTCGTTGGCTACCGTCAAACGGTATAATAAAACTGTAAATATATTTATAAGGAGTTACCGACAATTGTGTTGATTCAGGTGTAATATTAATCTAATTATAGTTTCGGTATTTTATGTGTATTATTCGATGTGTATTAATTATAAATGTTTTACGATTTAATTACAGTTATTTTACTGCAACAATACTTGTTGGATTATTTCTCCCTTCGCCCCTCGAATAAGTCACTGATTTCGAAATTTATAAATCAACACAATATGGAGGACGCCGAGGTAAGATTGTACTTTGCATCGGTGGCAACTGATGTTAAAACTACGATGGTGAAAGTTAAAACCATTCAATTAGTGGGTCAAGCAGAGATTTTTGCGTTCCCATGAGACCAGCAGACCACTACCAAGCACCCACATCTTTTTAAACACCCGGTGTCAAAAGAAGTAGTCAAAAGTATTAAATCGCGAAATAAATTTCGGAATATTGTTATAACTTTAGTGCAAGGCGAATTAAAAGAAATTTATATAGATAGCGAAGGCAATGTTGTTTTCAACGGATATTATCTAGAGGCGACTCAGATTAACTCCCATACTTCCTTGAAAATCCCTGGCACAGAAATGCTATCCCGGGAGAAACCAATTCATTCAATTTCTAAAAATATAAGAAAAATTTAATGGGAAAAATTTTATAGCGGATACGTGGTTAATAATTTCTGTAACACAATGTAAAAGATTAGAAATTAGAGAAAGCAAAGGTTAAAGGTCCTTAGATTATTGTCGAACTGGAAGGTCCGTCAGTAAATGGTTCCTAATATTTTTAAAAACAAATACATTATCACATGCTTGAGAATTTTGGAAAAAATGATTCATAGATACATTCGGTCAAAAATCGTGGTCGGAAATCGCATATGCTTATACATTTCAATATCTAAATGGATCTTTCCTCGATTTTGCGTTAAAAAAGAGAAATATGCTAATAGATATTGATCCGGAGTTAAACACGAATTCTCAAATAAACTTAATAGTGATAGCTCTAGCTCAGTGGGTTAGATCCAGGCTAAAAAATCTAACGAATATAGAAGAATTAATGTCAACACTCAGACAAATAGAACCTTCGAAAAGTAAATATAATAATAATAATAATAAGAATGCGAGTGAAGCATACAATGATAAACATAAAATTCAAAATAAATATCAACCTTGTTCACACTGCGAAAACGCAGGTTTCCCTAATCGATTTCAGCCAGAGCAAATATGCCGTACAAAGATCGCAAATCAAAAAATAAATGAAAATGATAAAATCAAAGTAGTAAATAATATAGGAATTCAGGATTCAATCACTCTCGCAGGGGAAGCAAAAAACGAGTAGTAACCCCATTTATGAAATTCAAAATTCTAATATATAAGAAAACTGCTATTGGTCTTTATGATTCGAGATCCAATATATCTTTAATAAATTATAAATTCTGGAAAAAAACAAGAGTGGAACAAAGATATAAGTGGGGGTGGAAATATTGAGACCATTTCAGGGACTTCAGAAACAATAGGAATGATAGCATTATCGGTTAAAATTTTTAACATTACAAAACAATTTCCTTTTTTCAGAGTAAAGAGCGATTCGATTGGCGAAGATATATTGTTAGGTTTAAACTGTATAAAAGAGTTTAATCTCTGTCAAGATGAAAAACTCAAAATCTGGCAAAAAAGTGTAAGATACAGCAGATAAAACAAAATTTCACACATTTCACATATAACATAAGTGCGGCTAATATTTTACAAAACCTATTAATTAAATACGACAAAGTGTTTGTAGAAGGAAAATTTAATATTGGTACAATAAAAAATTATGAGGCCACCATAAAACTAACAGAAAACAGGTACATAGCAAGCAAACCATATAGATTTTCGATCCAAAATAGAGTAGAAATAGAAAGTCAAATTAAACAATAATTAAAAGCGAAATTAATAGAAGAATCATACAGCCCATACGCCGCATCGATTACATTAGTATACAAAAAAGATGACGAGAGAAAATCTACTTTATGATCGATTATACAGATCTGAACAAAATAGTTGTGCCAGAACCCAACCGTTCCGAGAATTAACGATTTAACATTATGTGTAAGAAATTGTAAATATTTCACGAAGTTAGACGTGAATTCGGCGTTTTGGTCGATCCCAATACATAACAAAGGTAAATACAAAACAGCATTTGTAACCCAACAGGGCACTGGCAATGGTGTTATTTACCATTCGGTCTAAAATCTTCACCGGCAATATTTCAACGCATTTTATCGAGCATAATAAAAAAAAATAATTTGGATCAATTCACAGTAAATTACATTGATGATATTTTAATTTATGCAAAAAAGTATAATGACCACATAAAACATATAGAATTAGTACTAAAAGCGATACAGGACGAAGGGTTCAAACTGAATTTCACAAAATGTAAATTTGCACAATACAAAATAAAATATTTGGGTCATGAAATAGGAGATAATTTTATAAAAGTTAAATGACAATGTAATAGCTATTAAAAAATTTTCAACTTCTAAATCAAGAAAGCACATTAGGCAATTTCTACAAAAATTTAGACTTCAAGTGGTTAGAAATCTGCCAGGAAAATTTTCAAAGAATAAAAAATTATTTATGCTCAGATTCAATTTTGGCAATTTTGGATCAAACCCTTACTAGTTATATTTATACGAATGCATACGCACAGAGAGTTAGAGCAATATTTAAACAACGCCAAACAATTCAATCTCGATAAAAAAATGAAATCGACAATAATATAATCTATAAAACATTAAACAAAAAAAAGTTTGGCTAACTGAAGAATGCGGTATTACTTTAATAAAATAATTACATCATATGCAAGGACACATAGGAAGAAAACAATTAACACTAACAATTACCCATAAATACTATTTTATAAATATGCACAAACACAAAAAATGATTTGTCGCAGCTGTGAAACTTGTATAAAAAATAAAACTAGAGTTAGTCATTTTAAAGCTCCATTATCACAATTAGGTCCAGCCACGAAACCGTTCGAAATTATGGCCTTAGATACTGTAGGCGAATTTACAGGTAACCAAAGTAGAAAAAAATATTTGCATCTTTTGATTCACCATTTTATGAGATATATTTTCATTTCAACATCAATGACTCAAACCGCTAAAGATTTTATAAAACTAATAAATTCAGTAAAACAAGAACATAATGTAAAAACTTTATTCACAGACCAATATGCAGGAGTTAATTCCAAAGTGTTTAAACAATATTTATAAATCGAGGAAGATTAAGTTAGTTTTTACCGCAGTAGAGTGTCCTTTTTCTAATGGTTTAAATGAAAGAGCCAATCAAACATTAGTCCATAGAATAAGAGGCAAAATATTTGAAAACAAAAACCGCCCATGGTCAGTGATAGCAGAAAAATGCATAGAAGAATACAATAATACGATTCATAGTTCAACATACTTCACACCTATCTATCTACTAACCGGAAGAGGCAAATCAATCTTACTAAACGAACTCAATTGTAATAATGAAAAAAATCTAGAAAAGAATAGATTAGCAGCATGTGAAAACTTCAAAAATGTTCATGAACAAAATAAAAATAACTACGAGAAAAACAAAACTAAAATCGAATATAACATAAGAGGTCTAGTATACATAAAAAATGGTCATAAATTAAATATGACTAAATCAAATACGATTAGAAGAGGTTTATATAAAATAAAAGAAAAATTATCAAAAGTTATATATACCATAGAAAATGGATATAGGGGAAAAAAGTCAAATCTGTTTCACACGAGCAAGTTAATTCCCTACAATCCTTTTTCATCTCTGACATAAAAGAAGGGGGAAGTAAGTTTGGTATCTTTAAGTTTGGTGTTATTTTTATGTTTACGTTATGCAGGAGACTAAGAGGTTACTGTAAGACACTTGTGGTAAACACGATAGAGAGATAGCCGAGGAGTCGTTGGCTAGCCGTCAAGCGACATAAATATATATAATAAAACTGTAAATATATTTATAAGGAGTTACCGACAATTGTGTTGATTCAGGTGCGATATTAATCTAATTGTAGTTTAGATATTTTACATAAAGATATGTGTATTAATAATAAATATTGTACGATTTAATTACAGTTATTTTACTGCAACAATACTTGTGGGAGTATTTCTCCCTTCTCTCGTCAAATACGTTCAATCACTGATTCCGAGACATATATATAGCACATTTGTTCGAAGGATGTAGTACCCATACATGCCATCAGAGCGCAACCGAGCTCTTTGATGTTTATATTTAATGAATTTGTTTAAATAACTTTTCTTTCTAATTATTGCAACTATCAAAACAAATGTAATGAATTCGAATAATGTTGTAAATGACTTATTCTTATTTGACTGAGTTATTATATATTCTTATGTAGTATTAATGATCATATTAAAAACGGATGCAACATTAAATTTGTTTATAATATAAAAGCAACAGTTTTTATCTTGAGGTCGGAATGCACTATATATTAATCTGTACTTGCTAAGAAAAAAAAACTTATTCAATGTACAGTTAATACTATGAGCCATAAAGAAATATTTAATGTAAGTACTGAAACGTACATGTTCACATTGCATAATATAGTTCTAATTCAAAATTTCGTATGGAAGTTTTTCCGACATTATAGAGATCATATCATCCCGGTTTTCGTACGCATTGTATATTCGCTAATAAAGACAAAAATACCAGGACCGTTTATAATAATCGTTAAACACGGAGATAAATAAAGGGCAAGAACTTATGTACATTTTTTTAAACGTAGACATCGTAATTTATCATTTGAGTACTTAACTTCTTGTAGCGGACATCCTTGTCTAATAAGAATCAGTTGAATACTATCGTCTGAATATGAAGCATATTGTAGAATTTGTCCAGATATATCTGAAATATTAAAATATTATAAAAACTATTTATTAATGTAACATTTTCAAGAGATTTTTCATTTGAAAAAAAATATAATATAATGCGATGATTTATTTGTTTTCTAATTTTTTGAAATATATAATATACGTAAATAATCTATTATATTTTTTAAAATTTATAGCGTGTTCAACTTACTGCTACTACACCTACTAATTCGGCTCTACGTCTTGAAACTGGTGCTTTTGAGTTTCAACTGTCTAATCGAGTTCAAAGTTCGACACAAATAAATCCATATATGAAGTTATTTGGTAAAGCACAAGTAGATATAAATCTAAGTCTTGGACAGTTATTGAAGAATATCATGTTTGAAGAGGCTGAACCGGAATTTCAACAATACGCATTTTTTTATACTCGCATTGGTTTAAGAAATGCATTTCAAGATAAAATCTTTGAAGGAGAAGACAAGGAGCTAGTTTTAATTGCTTTGAAACGACCATTAATTTATATTCAGCCTATGGCTATTGATAAAGCTATATTAGTATGGCTGAATTATAGAAATGCTTATGAATATTGGAATGAAAAAAGATTAAAGTTGAATAAAGAAGTTTTAGCTGCTACCCAACAAGTATTTGAAAAAGTTCCTTTCGGGCAATTCACTAGTCAACTCAGTGCGCAACACTTGGGAACATTATTTTTACAACTAACTATAGATGATATGGGTATTTGCATACCACTAAATGCTGTTCCACCTAAAGGTTTGGGATTAGGTAGAGGCCTTTATGATAGTGAAACTCGGGGAGCTGTTGTTATAACATTAGAAAGTACAAGTATATCAGCTTGTAGTAGTGGAAGCTTAGTTAGTAAAGGGAGGTACTATTTGATTTTGTATGGTAAAGTATTGATTTATTAAAATTAGTTTTTAAAAAGTATTAATTTTTAGATTCGTTGGTCTATGCCTAAGGTTTACAGAAGATTTTGAAACTTCATTGGATGATTGGAAACCTGATATGAATGATAATAGTATAATGAATTTTTGCATTGTTTCTGAAGGTACTTATGAAGTTTGTAGTAGAACGATAGCTCAAAAACTGGATAGTTCTGGTTAGTTCTTATTGTATATATTTTATTATGTTTAATGTTTCGATGATATACTGATTAAAATTACAGGAAATGCAAAGTGGATATTAAATGTACAATGGCAGATGGAAGGTGTGGATATCCATTTAGATACGAATGTTGGTCAACAGTTGTCAGCACTTGGACATACTTTGACAATGCTAACAGGATCAGAGGAAGATGATATCTATGCATCCGCAGAATATGATAGTGATGACGGAGGACGAGAAGATAATGTCGTGAATCAAGAGAGTTTATTATTTAAAAAACAAAAGAATTTGTTTGAATACTTACCAGCTTTCGTTTTTGATCCATCGCTAGATGCTAAAAAACGTTCAAAATTAATAGAGAAGGAAATGAACGAACAAGCAAAAATTATTAATGACCTAAGATCTCTAGGTGCATCACATGGAACAATTGAACAAGAGATGAAACGTTTACACGAATTAGAATCGATGGTTTTTAAAGACTTTCGACGGTATTTTATTTATTTTAATGAATAATAAGTTTTCATTTTTGTAATCTGTGCATATAATTTTAGAGACATGATACAAAAACTAAGAAGACAATCTGTTAAAGCTTCTGGAATAAAAGGTAAATTAGGGCTTGCTAGTAGTCACGCCAATCACAGATCTAAATCTTTTATTATACCATCATGCACACCTGAATATCGTTTGGAAAGTCCAGATTTTTATAAAGATACGATATTGATGAATTCATCTAGTTACGAAAATAGTCCTCAAAGTGGACATAATAGGTATGTATTATAATAGCTCATATTTACAAAATAGCTATATTTTTAACTAAAAAAGTTAATTCAGAGTCTATAGTGATTAAGTAACTAATCACTTTCATCTGAATTGTATGCACCAAATATGATAGAAAAAAGAGTTCTTTACTTTTCTCTTATTCAAATGAAGCTTTTTTAACACTTTCAATATATGATTTAAGCTAAAATATTATATGATAACTTTTCACTAACACAACAATATACATAAATATATATTCGTTGTATAAATAAGCTGTTAGATTATTTTAGCCTTCTATAAATAATAAAGCAAAAAATACTTGAAACTGAATATTGAACGGTATCGTAAAAGTATGTAAACATATGTGCCCGCTGGGTCTTATTACGATCTGCGTCTTTGCTGCCCTGCGCGCCAATTGATTTATGAGTATATTGTTTAGATGACTGATATTTTTCTAGAATTTTAATAAAAATTCCAAGAAAATTGATGAACGTAATGTTCGTAACAAATCAGAAGAGCCTCAGAAATCTGATAATGGAAAATCAGAAAAATTTCTGGAAGACCAATCTGAGAAAAATGAATTAGATAAACAAGATTTGAAAATAGACAGAAATTCAAATGAAAATTGGAACAAGTCTAATAAATCTTTAATAGAAATAGATCATTGCAATCAGTCAGAATTTCAAAATGATAAATATAATGCAAAGAAAATAATTACAAATCTAAGAAGTAGTAATAGAGTCAAATATAAACTAAGAATTTCTTATGAAGAAATAAATTATGTTTTGTATGCACAAACAGTAAATTGTGAAATTCCCAATAATTTCAATGATATTCAAAATAATATACATAAAGAAAAATGGAAAAAGGCAATTAAAGATGACTTAAATTCATATTATTTTAATAAAATGTGGATACTAGTATCAAAGCCACAAAACAAAAATATTATAGATTGCAAATGGGTATACGCTATTAAAAATGATGAACATGGAAATCCATTAAAATATAAAGCGTGTCTTATTGCTCATAGTTTCAATCAAAAATATTTAATTAATTATAATGAGACTTTTGCTTCTGTAGCAAGAATTACAAGCTTTAGATTAATTATAGCGTTTGCAAATCAATATAATTTGCTTATTCACCGTATGGATGTAAAAACTGCATTTTTAAATGGTTCATTGCAGAAAAAAATTTACATGAAAATTCTGAAGGAATTAAATGCAAAACAAATCAAGTTTGTAAATTAAATAAAGCTATGTATGTATATATATATGGATTGAAACGTGCAGTAAGATGTTGGTTTGAAACTTTTGATAAATCATTAATAGTGTTATAAAGAGTGAAGCTCTTGTCGTAATGAATTAAAACTTAAAATACGACTACACACCTAATGTTTAGTTGAAAGCACGTTTCGACAATAAAATAATTTAAATTCACTTTACAAATTACATATCCTCTCTGGAATTACTCTTTCTAAGTAAAAAGAGCTATTTAAGCGATTTTAGAAATAATATGAGGTAAATCCCATGTACTAAATCACCGACCATCTGGCGATCATATACTTACGTACAGCCTGCATACTATAAGGTCCAGGCTCAATTCGTGTCGAGGGTCGGCCAGGTATACAACTCTAGAAAGGGTCGTGCTCGGACCAAGGAGCGCGACGCCGTGGCAGACCAGATCGCGGAGATTCTCGAGACAAGCAGGACGGACTTGGTCTCACAGAAATACAAAATAACAATTCACCGAGTCATACTAGTATATAATTGTTTCTCCGATAAATTACAATTTATAATTTATACATTCTCTCCGATTAATATCCTTGTTAATGTATTTAGAATTTAGATATCTCAATAATTATACGTATTTATATTCAACACAGCGTGTTTATTCTTTATTGCTGTCACCAATATTGAACACGTCAACAAATAGCAAACGGTCTTAAAAGTTCTTTAGTTGATCGTTGCATATATATTTAAATAAAGGAAAAATATCTAAGAATATATATGTTGTACTCTACGTACATGATTTAGTAATCATTACAACCAATATTCACACAATGAATAATTTTAAAAATTATTTAATGAATAAATTCAGAATGACAGAGTTTGCAAAGTTTTCAATTTCGAGTACTGTAGTGAGTCTTGCGTTGTCCTTTCGTTTGAACAGACGTCTTTTCTTTCCTCGTTTGAAATAAAGTTCATGTTAAAAGATTATTTCGTGTATCATTATTTTAACATTCCACCTACTATATTTAATAAAAATTCAATATAAGTTTCCAGCGTTTTTTCAAAATGTTTTATTACGAAAATATGGTTACATACACTTTATTGAATTTTCCATTCACTATTCTTCAAATAGTTTTTGAAACCGCAACACGTGCCCGGGCGTTATCGTGATAAAAATGACGGACTCATCCTTTGTCTCATATTGTGGCCGCTTTTTCTATAATGCTTAGTTTAAACGAATAAGTTCAGATCGATAGAATGGTCCTTTGATGGTTTGACCACTCGGAAGCAGTTCATAGTATACGGTACCCATTTGATTCCAGCATATGCAGCACATGACCTTATTTACGTAAATTTTTCGCTTCAGTGTCGATTAGGCAAGTTGGACGGGCTTTGTATACGATTTTCTACGTTAAGCGTTATCATAATAATTCCGTTTGTCATCACCAGTGACAATACGATGCAAAAAACATTTATTTTTATAATATTGCAGCAAGATTTCGGACATGCAAGTCAAGTTCAAAAGTCATCGTTCGACGTTTTTCGTGTTCAAATCATTCGTTACCCAGTTTCCAACCTTCTAAATCTCAATGTTTTTAGCTGCTAGAAAACGGCTTGTTGTGTGACGCCCAATGAAGCAGCAAGTCTTTTTTGAATTTGACACGGATCCTCATTCAGTAAAGCGTTCAATTTCTCGTCTTTAAAATTTTTCAATTTTCTGTAGTGATCCTTGTCTTCAACTTCAAAAACACCACTTCTGAACTGTTGAAACCATTAGCTGCATGTCGATTCAACAATACATTATGCTCCAAAGTTTCCAAAAGTGAGGGACAAACTTCAGACTTTTTATACAAAACGATTATGAATATCAGAATAGATTTCTACTATGATGTCTTCATAATGGACGATTATGCATGGCTACAGTTTCGCAGGTGTATAAATTTACGCTGAGTTAAAGCGATACAACTACTATGGACGGTGTGACAGAATTCGCACAATTGCATGACGCACTTATGGCGATTTATTTGCTACTTTGGTTTATAATTTATGGCTGTGACATAAATTGATTCATCTGTGGACTATATTTACTGATGTATATCCCGCTATGCAGACAACCACATTCACTCGTGTGATTTTTGCCAACAATCGCACGAACAATTGCCTGCGCCATATGCATATGTTATTACTATAAGCGTGACTCTGGTTGGTAGTTTTCACCAGATTGAAGGCTATGGCGTTCATCCTTTTCGCGAAGTATCCGCAAAAATATAGTTCTAGAAACCACGCAGCAGAAATTACTATTTAACGTATTACCGCTGAACTACGATGGCTATTTTTGCTCTCCGCGAGATGACTGCCTACGACTCGTTACGGAAAAAATATAACGTTCAATGAAAATGATGTGTAATTTGTTTTTTTTTTTTTTAAATAAAAAATAGGAAAGAAAAGAATATTTCATGGCAAAGAATTGGTTGCGGGAGGGACCGTAGTCTAAAAGATTTAGCGCACGTGGCTCTATACATTATTTACGTAGTTTCTACTTTTTAAAATTATTATTATTATTGTTTTAGTAGTCAGGACGAGAAACAGAAACAAAATCATTTCTGCAAAATTTCACTACCTATAATTTACTTGTTGAGTTCTGTCTTTGGAGGCTACACTACTATGCAATGCCCGTGATGCTATGGCGAGATGAATAGCTCACTGATCCTGCACTTCTTTGTTGGTGTCTGATCTGTAAGCTGAAAGTTCTCTCGTGGCTTCATCTAAAATAAATATATGAAGTTTCATTTAGAGTTTATGATCCGCCTTCTCTCTTCTTTTGTTTATCAGAATTTTTCTTTTATAATATATCATTTCAATTATGATTAATGATTAGGGTTGTTTTGAAAAAGAAGAACGTATCAAAACTAATCAATGGAATAGGAGTGAATAACTCTTAATTCGATTGTTTTATCGTAATAAATTACCGAAAACTTATATTCTTAAACAATATTATTACACAAAAAAGAAAATAAGATAATTAATAAATGATAGGACTCTTACTGTAGAAATCTTGAAACATAATTAATAACGAAAATAAATTATTTTTTTACCCGTTTTTCAATTTCACGCATCTTCGCCGTTTCGTCATATTCAGATGTCAGGTCGTAAAATGTACTAAAATCAACTAAAGCTGGCTCAAACACGCCAACCTCCTTTGAGAGTTTTTCATTTTTTTATCCGTCATCCTTTAATTTAATGTAATTTAATCTAATCTAATATGATTGGATTGGGATCGGTGAGATTAAAGAAAAAATATATCTAATAAATCTTTTGAAATTTGAAACAGAAAAAAATTTATTTATTAAACAAAATAATAGTAAAAAAAATTCTACAAAATCTGAAAAAAACTGACAATAAAAAAAGTAAAACTAAAAAAATAGTAACGAAAAAAAACTAGTAAATAAAAATATAAAATATAATTAGAAAGAATTTTAAACATAAGGTGCGCACAACTTCATCAGAAACCATGCTCTTATTGTCGCTCAGTTATTGCAGCGCAGGTTAAAAAGAAATATTATTTACTGATTTTAAATTTTGATTAATATTCGTTTAAATCTAAAATCACTAGTTGAAATTTAATATGATTTATTTGGCTCTTGCCTGGACCACTATTCTGTCTATTTTCAACGTACGCGGCTATCTAAAACCGTTTCGATTTCAATTAGGTCCATGAGTATAAGAAAATAAGCTAGTTCAACTTGCGTGCCTAGGTCCCCCGTTCGTGCCCAGCTTGGCGTCGGGGCACACTGAACAGTTGCGACCAGGGCACAATCGTTTTACTCTTCAGACTCTTTCCTCACTCCACCACAGGCACGCCGCGGCGTCTAACTTGCGTAAGTATCTCCACGGTGCTCCTGACCGTAGAATTGCTGCTCTTTCTCTGTCATTCTTTCGCTCACATACACACACATATATACATCGACACACGCATGCGCGCAAATACATACATCCAATTTGGGGATTCCTATTTACTTCACGAGTCTCTATAGTAATTTTTATTAAACGAGTCCCCATCAACGTTACCAAATTGAAGATCAGCTGAGGTTGTCGAACGTTTTGAGCTCGCTACGGCTCCTGGTCCAGGGCTCGCTACACCTCAGGGATTAATTGAATCCTTATATTAATATTCCAATTTAATATACCCTTATTCTTACTAAACTAAAAAATTTAGTAATTTGAACATACAATACCTATTCTATATAACATGCTCAAAACCGATGAATTGAATAAAGAATGATCAACTTCTATAATTAATGTGTTATTTCAGATTCATTAAAGAATGATATTTTCCTCTTCATTTGGATCTGAAACACATTATCTCTATTTATTCATTGCATATATTCGGTTTTTCCTACTCGCATGCGATACTATTGAACTACTTATCTGATATTGTTAATCTCGAACCTACTGATCATCCTTTCGGTAAACGACTGCTCAGACAACGTTATTGTTTTAATGGCTCGATTTCGATCTATGTTTATACCTAAATACTCTTTCGGTGTTTTAAATCGTTTTAATTTGAATTCTTTTCCTAAATTTTGAATTTTACTGTTTATATCGTCTATGCTTTTATCCATGATCAGCATGTAATCAACGTAGAGTATTAATGCACATTCACTATTCCTTTTGATCATCACGAACAAACACGGATCAGACTCGCTAGCCTTTTAACCGTATTTTCCCATAATTTCTGTAAATTTTACATTCCAGCGCTTTGGATTGATTTCAAGTCCGTACAACGATTTTCTGAATTTTAGTACCTTACTTGAACCTAACATTGATTCGCCAAAGCCTTCTCGCATTCTTAGGTAAATATCCTCATCGATTTCGCCGTACCGAAACGCTATTTATATAACCTGGGCTTGTATAATGTCTTACCTGTACTATCTGTTTTTTGCTTGAAGATTCATATTGAATCTAATATAATAGGATTCCTATTTGTTATACATTTCATCGGTCGTTATTTCATTAAATACATTTTTCTCTACCATGGAGTTTTATTCAGAGTTTATGGCTCTTCCCAATTTAAATCGTCTGATGAGTTTGCTGCCTCGCGATATGGTTGCGGATCTTGTTTTATCTTTGCTAATAAAGAATGATTTCATATTTGGACCCCTTCCCTTATTGTCTAAAGAGAATGAACTATTGTACGCGTGTCTTTTGAATCTATAGCTCCGCCTAACCTCTATCCTTTTTGTGTCAGTGCTATCTAAATTATTGCTGTCTTGTTTTTTTAAAAATTTAACTCAGTTTTAGTATCTATTCCGAAGTAATCTATAAATACTAATGATTCAATAAATCTCATGTCGTATGATTCGTATAGTTTTTCTTCCTCTGGTATGAACAGAGTATATTCCATAGCGCTATATCCCACTAAGAAATCTCTAATGACAGTTACGCCGAATTTGGTATCGCCTACTCTCTGCTTTCAAAGGATCGCAACACACAGCTAAACCTTTTCCACCTATGTGTTTCTATTTTAAAATATTCCACTAACATTTTAAGTGGTGTATTGAAATCTAATGCCTTGTGTGAAAATCGATTACACACACACACATGCACACAAAGGATGTACAGTACAAACGCATGTACAGTCCTAGCACTTAGGACGACCAGTCACTTCTCCGGATAAATTCGAAACAGAGAAGAGAGGAGAAAGAGAAAGAGAGAGAGAGAGAGAGAGAGAGAGAGAGAGAGAGAGAGAGAGAGAGAGAGAGAGAGATAAAATGATGGTTTGCTGCTGCTGAGACTCAGACGTTACTGAGATTGCGACCGCATTCTGTTCTTGAATAGATTCCCTCTTGACTGACTCCGGGAGACTCCTTGTTTTTGTAGATAATTCTGGGCTTTATATACCCGATTTTTCTATTACTATGAGTAAAATCCTTCTCTCAGCTTCTCAATTTTATAGCTTTTTTATTATATTGTTGATTTTTCTTATTTCTAGTCTTAATAATAATATAATTTTATAATATTTTTAGCAAAGTTTATTATAATATTTATAACAACTGCTTCTTTTGTTATTAACGAATTTTAGTTCCTAAATTTATGCTACAATTAAACATTTGAAAATGTAAATTAATGCACTGCCAATGCACACATTGCGTTACCTAAGATGCCTTGGTCGGAAAAGTATACGCTTCTGATGTATAAACTTATGTAAGCCTGAATAGTCAAACGCCTTATTTCGCCGGATATTACGAACATGTTTTTCTCGCCCAAATAGAATGATGACGAAATTTGGTGATTTTAGCTTAGATTTATTTTTTTATTTTACTTTATTTGACAAAAACCTATATTATTATTATCCTATATTATCCTATATATATATATATATATATATATATATATATATATATATATATATATATATATATATTTATTATTATTTGTATTACTATTGCATAATTTAATATTTATATATTGTTATATACTTTATAGTATATATTAAAATTAATATTATCTTACTATAATTGTTTAGCTCGATGTTACAATCTCTAACGGATTTGAATGCCAATCTCGTACTTTTAGCTAGAAGGCATGCTCCGTAATCAGCTATTTCACGCAACTCGTTCTTATTTAGTTCTATTCTTGACTCTAAATTTCTTTTTATAAATTCAGCTATATACGAGGTGTCTTCAAAAAATAACGAGAATTTGTACATTTCGCAGGTTTGGAGAGTCTGCCTGTATAAAATTTTTTTTATTATGTTAGTATACATGCCTCTGAAGTACGATAAAATTTTCAGCAATATTCATTGCTGACTTTTTAAGTGGAAGCCGCTAACGTTAGACGTGTTTTTTGAGCTCGGCGATTTTTGTTTATCGAGCCTTTTCGGTCTTGGCGATCCAGAATGTCTCCAGTGGGTCGATTGAGCCTGAGTTTCGACATCATATCTGTAAACCCATGTTTTGTCACCTGTTATAACACATTTTAGTAGTTTTGTATCCTTATTAACTTTACTCAGCGACTCCTGAGCAAGTTCTATTCGCCGTTGTTTTTGTTCGAAATTCAACAATTTTGGAACAAATTTTACTGCCACACGTTTCATATCCAAAACATCTGGAAAAATTCCATGGCATGAACCAATTGATATGACAACATCATCAGCGACTTCTCTGATTGTGATTCAGCGATCGTTTGATGACCATTTCTTTCACTTTTTTCACGTTTTCATCGGTTGTTGATGTGCTTGGGCGTCTGGGACGTTCGTCATCTTCAACGTTTTCGCGACCATCTTGGAAACGCTTATACCACTCGTACATCCTAGCTTTACTCACAGCAGACTCACCATATACCTTTGTTAACATTTTACAAACTTTACTACATTTTATTTCATTTTTTACGCAAAATTGAATACAAATTTTTTGCTCCATTTTTTTCACAAACGAAAATGGCAGAGCTCAAAAAATACATCTAACGTTAGTGGCTGCCACATAAAAAGTAAGCAATGCATGTTGTTAAAAATTTTATCGTACTTCAGGGGCAGACTTACCAACATAATAAGAAAATGTTTAGACAGGCGGACTCTACGAACCCGCGAAATTTAAAAATTCCTCGTCAATTTTTGAACACATCTCGTATTTTCCTGACATACGTCCTAATCTGTAATGCCACAACATGGCTTCACTAATTCTATCTGCATCGTTTTTGGCGTTTAATAAATTCTGTGGCTGTATTTCTGTTGAGCAGAAATATCAGCCGGCGAGTGCACTTTCTATCGTTTGTAGTCATCAGAAGGTCAGAAACCTTTCCAGTCTCTGCTGGTGCACTCTGCGTCGGATCTGTATCTTTAATTTTTGGAATTTCTTCCTGATCTGTTTTGTCAATGATATCGGCCGCGCTACTCTTGCTTCTGGTTAAGTATCTGTGATTATTTTGATTACTTCTAGCTACGCGTATCGAGTTTATTTTGTTGCGTGGTTTTATTTTAAAAACACAGAAAAGGGGCTAATAACTTCCAGTAATTATAGAGTTTATATTTTTTGCATTTATAAAAGAATATTTTGCCTGGGTTTGGACAGCTAGCGCTCACGTGCCCATTCGTCCCACAGTCAAAACATGCCATTCTCGAGGAGACCTTGAGAACGATCGCGCGCCCCCAACGATCAACTAGTTTATCAGAGGTTCTCTTATCGGCTTTGCAATATCTACTTGTAATATGAGTTCTTTTAGTTTACCTAGTTGCATTTTCACTCCCGTCGTATGCTCGAACAAGCAGTCCACAAGTACAGTGTGTACATGCATGTCTGGCACTGCATTGTAAAAGATGTTGCGTTTTTCGTCGTCTGTGAGTTTACTTGATCGTGGCGCGTTTATCATCGAATTGAATACTAAAATCAGCGACTCGTTCTTGAACAGGTTCGTATTTTAAACGGTACAATTCTCTTCTTGCAGATATTCGCTGTGTTCTATATTTTAATCTTTTGTATTCTTTTAGTTTTTCAATAATCATTTTCTGTGATCTTATTTATATAATTTTCAGGTAATAGCCTAATATCAATGTGATTTATCATTATTTGTCGCGTTCTGTGTTTATTATCTAGGATTTTACTTTCTGAAATTCTCGACATGTCCGGTGACTCTAAATTAATCACGTAGTCTAATCTTTTCGTTTTTAGTTGAATCATTAGAAAGTCATAAAATATTGCAAATCTAATTTCGGTCGTCAGTTTGTATTTTTGTATGCTGTTACCGTTTTTGGATAATACCGACTCCAGTTTCTCTGTCAATAAATATCCATAAATCAATTATACAATTTTTTCCGACTAAAAATGTTCGACTACAAACTGTTCACAGTTTGTTCTATATATTTATCTATTGACGAATTTTTGTTTTTCTCTTTACTCAAATGATTAATCAAACACATTTCTTTATTTTTAATTTTTTTAAATTCAGTTTTATTTTCTCGTCTCCTATTTTCTTTTCCTAATTTCTTATCAATCTCAATCGAATTGGTTACGTCTCGCTCGACTGTTTGTAGCGGTCGTTGTAATTTTCTTATTTCATCATATTCAGCTGAAGTCACTGAATCTGTATTCGTCCTATTAATTTTCTCGTTACTATATTCATTACCAATATTAAACATATCCTCCTTTATATTTCCACTTGCTGCATAGTTGTTTCTGTAATAATTTCTCATCCTGAAATTGTCTAGCTGGATTCGTTGCAGTTTGTGTAAATGAATTCTTTTCAGATGGATTACAACGTAGGAATTCTTCAATATTTTGATTCCGTTCCATTATCTTGGATATTTGATCCTCCTTCCACGCTCTTTGGCGGCTTCTATTTTATTTTCTCTAACTTAAGCGCCAGAAAAATCAGCTGCTAATAATTACGATGTTTTGAAAACATTGATGAGGGAACATCTGCAACCGGCAGCATCGGAAGTAATGGAAAGGTACATATTTCTCCGCAGTCGGCAAGAGTAAGACGAGGCAGTCGCCGAATTTGCTACGCGTTTACGACAATTATCGCTACATTGCAATTTTACAAAGCTAAATGCCGCTTTACGTGACCAATTCATTTGTGGGATATGAGACGAAGCTACATGCGTTGAATTATTAAAACAGGTTACAGTAATATTTGATTCAGCGCTGAAGGAAGCGACAGCAAGGGAAAGAGCTGTGAAGGACGCAGCGGGAGCGCTACGAACGCTCACGGACAAATCACATAAACAAGACAGCTTTGCAATGGAGCACTCAAACATTCCACTGCAAATAAATTATCGAAACAAAAGAGCTAATTAAAATAAAAATAATTTAGAGGCACATGCTGACAATACGAAACAGTCTAGCAATACAGTCTACTACTGTTGCGGTAATATGGGCCACGTGACAAAATCATGTAAGTATGGAAGTCAAGTATGCGGATTCTGCAAAAGGATGGGAAATAAATTCTTAGAAGAGACGACTGACGATACGAAGTACAAGCATAAGGCCGGTGAAGCAGTGAGCGGAAACAAATACACGGTGATTTCTTAGGTTCATTTCACAGTGCTATGTATTTAGTCATAGTACACCGTTACTCGAAGTGGCCAGAAGTCGTGAATTTCAGGCAAAATACGAAAGCGACTAAACTTATAGATGTTTTTCACACGTTATTCGAAAGACACGGGCTTCCCAATCACATTGTAACACACAATGGTAGGCAATTTTCGAGTACGGAATTCGGGAAGTTTTTACGGCATGACGCTGTGAAGCACATTTTGACTGCAGCGTATCATCCGGCAACAAATGGAACCGAGGAGAACTTTGTCGGCACGTTTAAAGATCAGGTTTCAAAAATTGTTCAAGGAGGAGTAAGGATAGAAATCGCTATCGATCAATTCTTATTCGATTACCGAAATACTCCGCCTTGCACAACAGACAAATCTCCTGCAAATTTATTTGATAATCGGGAGCTCAAAACGCGGTTTCCTTTGCTACGGCCAAATCTACTAGACAAGATTTCGGGTAGACAAGGCTTGGAAAATAAATTCTCATAAAATAAACTTTGAAACAAATTACTTTGTAATGGTAGATAACTATGGTGTAAAAGGTGGAAGGTGTATCGGTGGTAAAATCGTTAAACAATTGTCCCCTTCAATATTTCAGGTTGAAACCGAGTCCGATATAGCGTTGAAACGACAGAGCGATCAAGTTATAACATCGTTGCGTCGGTCAGAGTGTATCGCAAATCATTGCAAACGACCTGTTTAGAAGAGGGGAGGAATGAGGAGAGAGAGAGAGAGAGAGAGAGAGAGAGAGAGAGAGAGAGAGAGAGAGAGAGAGCACGTACGTAGTAGAGTGTTTTAAGCTCCGCGGCCATGAATGGTTAATAGATATTTTAAGGATAATTCTATCTAAATTACTTCATCTTATCCTGATTCCCGATACAAGTAGAATCCATATGCACCACATAATGCATTTATAGAATACATATAAAAGAACAAATGCAATCAATGAAACCAAACGTAACAAATACAATCTCTTTTCTCTCCATATTCTTATAAGCGCTCCAGTAATTGTTTTATGATTGGCGTTCTTTGTACCTGTCAACAGAAAAGTTCAACTTCATTCATCTGAACCTTCTATACGATATTGCTATAAGAGTTCGTTTCGGTGGCTAACTCTATACGCGGCTCTACTACTCATCGCGTCTGTTTCAAGCCTCGCCGTCACACATTAAATTACTGTTCGTCTTCGGTATTTATATGCACACTTTTCAATATCGGGAAGCCTTACCGAGTTATACAGTCCTGTGTTTTTCGATCAATTCGCGCTTAAACCGACTCTAATCAACGATAGATGTCCGTTATATAAGTATACATCAGACGTACTGGCCACGACATGTAGGAGGACTCATACCTGACCGCGTATAAGCATGCACCAGGATCACTGGACACGGCATTGTAAGGGGTGGAGCTTCTACTACAGAATCGCATCCTTAATTTTCTTAAAACTGATCTAATTAAACACGTCTGGGCTATTCTTAGGATCACGCATACCAGCTACCTCTACGCGTTTCCTATACGCATTCATTGCGCATGTACTTCAACCGTTAGCTGCCGGTACTGGTCCTGTTTTGGGTAGGTTATTTATTACTAAATATACTAGATTAGAAACATTTTTTATTATTTACATATTATCTATGCTGGTCTAATAGGCGGATGAGAGGAAGATGTTTATTTATTCATTTCTCAGCCCATAAGGTGTGTCAATAGAGCGTGTGTTGCTTTTTTTTCTGTGCATTAGTGAATCTCGTATCATCCTGCTTCCGAATTTAAATCGTCAACTCTTTGTTATAGATACTCCTATTTATTTTAATTGCAAATTATTTCTTGTCGATCCTACCTTTCACTTTCTAATATATTATGGATTCATTCTTTTTCTCCTTTTCCTTCACACTTTGATCGACTATGATATAACTTCTTCTTTTTTAATTATATCTAACATTTTAAATTTTGCTACTATCAGAATCACTACCGCTGCCGATAAAGGATTCTTCCAATAAAAATTCTTCTATCTAATGATCTTTAAAAAGCATTTATAAAAGTAGTCCAACTAGTCACGCCTTTACACTATATACAAACAGTTCAATTGTTACGACAATTCTTACTTATTGTTGTTAATTTTATAACATCATTTAATAAAAAATCATTAGATAAATGTGATATAAAAGCATAATCTAGAAATAGTTGTCTGATTTTACAATACTATGGGCCGAAAATTGTGTCTGTGATTACTTATTGTACTCGTCTAATTTTTTTGATGCTTACAAAATGAATTTAAAAGAACACAGTATACGTTTATTTTATGCTTTATGAAAATATATTATATTATGTAATGATCCTTGTGTACATCCATATCTGAAAATCATATATAAGGAATATATATTGGCTATACATATATGTTTCCAGTATTTTTTTACAAAATATGTGGTTTTTTCTGAAAAGAACTTAACGAGCCAACTTTTGATTCCTTCTACTCAATTAAAGCGTCTTTTCGTAAGAGCCTTCTGCATTTATTGAAATAACTGGTATCTTGATATTGACAAGTCTTCACCTAAGGGGCGTAAGGCAGAATATTCAATCCACCATTCATAAATTGTTTTTGACCAGAGCTACAACATGTTGCCGAGCGTCTTCGTAATGAAAAAATGACGGACTTATACCTGGTATCACATTCTGACTGTTTTTCCTCTAGTACTCGCTACAAACGACTATGTTGGATATGATGCAATGGTTTTTTGATGGTTTGACTTTTCGGACATGCAAAATCGACGTTCAACGTCTTCCAGCTTGAATTTGTACAGTACCCAGTTTCTAATCTTTTGAATGTATCCCAATGTTTTTAGGTGCAGAGAAATGGCTTATTGCATGCTTACCAAATGATGTAGAAAGTTCTTTTTTTAATCTGACACGGATCCTTATTCAGTAAAGCGTCTAATTCCTTTTCCTCAGAACTTTTTGGCTTGCCAGAACGATCCTTGTCTTCAGCTTAAAAATCATCACTTTGATGCTATTTGAACATCTCGTGCAATCGGTAATGGTAATTGCTGCAAGACGATTACCAATACATCCCGCTTCATACGTTTGCGAAAGCAAACGATAGGCCTTATTCGCACTTTTCCTCATACTAAACAATAAAAGCAGCGATGTCCACAAATGACGTTTATTTTGCTGGAAACATGCAATGATTTTGCTTGATAAAATTAACGACACCGAATGAAATGGTAAAACTTAATGCCGCAAAGTTGTTGTCAGATACACAAACTACATAATAAATCAGGTGATATGACATTTCTGCCAGGCAGCTATTCGTGACGCCATCTTTTAGCAAACGTTGAAAACTTACTTATATACTCAATAAGATATCTATATTTTACATAGATTTAGGTAATAAATCATCATCCCTTTAATTAAATTATATGGTACGAACAATATTAAACATAATTATTACAATTTTTTAACATTTATTTAAGAGGATATAAAGACATTTTATGGTTTTTACTATATATACTTTACTATTATTTAATTTTTATAAAAATCAGATCAGCATCTTTCAAAGTAAGCGGGATAAATAATCAAAGAGTAACTTTTAATTAAACGCATACAATGTGCAGGTGATGTATTTAGTAAAGATATGCTTTTTACTCACTATCAGTTTGTTTAAATTTATAACCGTATTACTGTTTTGTAGACAATCATCTCTACACAGTGCAGAATCTGAATTAAGTGTATCTAGAGGAAGTCTTGATTGGACTCATGCAGTTATGATAGAAAAGCAACAAATTCCATCTCAAGATGAAAATAAAGAAATGCATACTAATACAAGTTGCGACCTTTTAGAAGGAAAGTAAGTTTTTTTACAAATATTGCTTTTTATTAAAACCACTTTTCAACGATACAACAAAGTTCGTGGTCTTAAAGTAATACTGTCGTGAGGAGAATATCACTATACATTATTATTTAATTGCTCGTGTAATAGATCTCCTTTAACAGAATTTGGAGGGTACCAAAATGGTTTAGTTAATTTATAATTCACATTTCCCAGTTGTAGGATCTTCCAGATTGGTACACTTAGTAAAATAAGTTATTATAATTTTTAAAAAATTGTTATAATAGTAAATTTTGTATACTAATTTTTTTTTTTAATAATAATAAAGATAATTAATTTGGTATAATATTCGCATATTAATAATCCTAATAAATTTATAATTTAATATATTAATTTCTGTAGAAATAATAATAATTTTGAATATTTATTAATAACAATAAAATGTAAATTCACCATTCAAAATATTAGGAGTGTGAATACGTCTTTCCCGTTTTTTGTAAGAGATGGCGCCACCAATACTGTGCGAGTATTCAATGGTTACATATGTCATAATCAAAGCTTATTCATATGTCAACAATTCCATACTAACACATTAGTTAAAATTTTTTCGCATCATAAATTTTTGATATCGTGAAAATGTCGAAATTTGAGCCGAGTCGACGTCATTTGCGGGAAGTTTCACTTTATTGGTTCAGTTTGAAGAAATCTGCTGCCGAGACGCATCGATTGCTTCAGGAGGCTTATGGAGAAGGTTGTGTCGATGATTCAAGTGTTCGCGGATGGTTTCGACGCTTCAAAAGCGGTGATTTCGACGTGGAAGACAAGGAGCGTTCCGGGCGGCCGCAAATCTTTGAAGATCGAGAATTGGCGACTTTGCTTGATGAAGATTCTTGTCAAACGCAAGAAGAACTTGCTGAAGCATTGGGAGTTGACCGAACAACCATTTCCAAGCGTTTGAAAGCCATGGGAATGATCCAAAAGCAAGGAAATTGGGTGCCGTACGAACTGAAGCTGAGAGACGTCGAACGGCGTTTTTTCACTTGCGAACAGCTGCTTCAGCGACATAAAAGAAAGGGTTTTCTGCATCGTATCGTGACTGGCGATGAAAAGTGGATACGTTACGATAATCCGAAGCGAAGAAAATCATGGGGACTACCCGGCCATGCATCATCATCGACGGCCAAGCCAAATATTCATGGCGCCAAGCTCATGCTCTGTATATGGTGGGACCAGCTAGGTGTGGTTTACTATGAGCTTCTGAAACCGAATGAAAGGATCACAGGCGAGGTCTATCGACGACAATTGATGCGTTTGAGCCGTGCACTGCGAGAAAAACGGCCACAATACTCCGACAGGCACGACAAAGTTATTTTGCAACATGACAATGCTCACCCACATGTTGCACCGCCGGTGAAAATATACTTAGAAACGCTCAAATGGGAAGTCCTACCCCACCCGCCGTATAGTCCAGACGTTGCTCCGTCTGATTACCATCTCTTCAGATCGATGACGCATGGCCTGGCTGACCAGCACTTCCATTCCTACGAGGAAGCCAAAAAATGGGTGCATGACTGGATAGAGGCCAAACCGGTTGAATTTTTTCGCAACGGGATTCGTATGTTGCCAGAAAGATGGGAAAAAGTCGTAGCTAGCGATGGCCAATACTTTCAACAATTCATTAGTAACAATTTTTTCACAATAAAGGCTCAAAATTTGAAAAAAAACGGGAAAGACTTATTCACATACCTGATATAATTAAGTCGATTGTATAATAATTATTCTAAATTTATAATTAATATAAATTTGCAAATAATAATATATAATATATTATAAATTTTGCTCGCTCTCCCGCGCAAAATCGGACACACACATATCACACAATGGTACGCGCCTTGCAATCCGCCACGAAAATTATAAACCGCAATTCCCGAATAGGGAAACCCACCTACGTTGGGCGCCATTGCGACGTTGGTGCTTACTTACTTTACTTACTTACTTATATAACTTAATATATTACACTTATTATAATAACTTATTTTCACATGCTCTCCTTTTAGCTGTAATAATACTATAACAGCTTGACTCGGTGGGGGCTAATTCGTGCTTTGGCTAAGCCTGTCTAGACATCCCATCATGCAACTTGGATTTGGGCTCTTTTTATTCTGACTGAATGTGTCTGTATTATATTCTAATTTTCAAAAACGCGATTATACAGATCTGAACAAAATAGTTGTGCCAGAAAACAAACCGTTCCCGAGAATTAACGATTTAACATTACGTGCAAGAAATTGTAAATATTTCACAACATTAGACGTAAATTCGGCCTTTTGGTCGATCCTAGTACGTAACAAAGATAAATACAAAACAACATTTGTAACCCAACAGGAGCACTGGCAATGGTGTTGTTTACCATTCAGTCTAAAATCTTCACCGGTAATATTTCAACGCATTTTATCGAGCATAATAAGAAAAAAGTAATTTAGATCAATTTACAGTAAATTATATTGATGTTATTTTAATTTATTCAAAAAACTATAATGACCACATAAAACATATAGAGTTAGTACTAAAAGCGATGCAGAACGAAGGGTTCAAACTGAATTTCACAGAATGTGAATTTGCACAATACAAAATAAAATATTTGGGTCATGAAATAGGAGATAATTTTATAAAACCGTTAAATGACAGTATAATAGCTATTAAAAATTTTCCAACTCCTAAATCACGAAAGCACATTAGGCAATTTCTAGGTAAAATAAATTTTTAGATAGAACATATCCCAAGATCGTCCATAATATTAGAACCATTTTATAATTTATTGAGGGAAAATGTAAACTTCAAGTGGTCAGAAATTTGTCAGGAAAATTTTAAAATAATAAAAAATTATTGATGCTCGGATCCAATTTTGGCAATTTTTGATCAAACCATTGCTAGTTATATTTATACGGATGCATGCGGACAGAGAGTTGTAGCAATATTAAAACAACGCCAAATAGGTGGAAATTTAAAACCAGTATTTTTATGTTCACGAAAATTAACAGAAGCACAAAAGTCAAAAAGGGTAAGATCTATTGAATGCCTCGCTATAAAAGAGGCGATTTTATATTAGCAGTATTATCTAATAGGACAAAAATTTATAGTCTTCACAGACCACAAATCACTGGAAAATTTCAATATAAAAAAATTTAAGGATCCAGAGAAGAGATAAATATTAAATTACATGTCTCAATTTGAATTCGATATAAAATACATTCCGGGTAAAAATTATTTAGAAGCGGATTGTTTGTCATGAAATCCAGTGTGAAACGAAAATAGTACAGAAAACGAAGAAAAATCAATTATAAAAATAGTGAATTTTTTAAAACTAGAAGACATAATAACTAAACAAAAACAATTTAAACTCGATTAAAAATATGAAATTTAAAATAATATAATCTATAAAACTCCAGAAAGGTCCATGAATAAAATAAAAATAACTGCGATAAAAACAAAACTAAAATCGAATATAACATAGGAGATCCAGTATACATACAAAATGGTCATAAATTAAATATGACTAAATTAGATATGATTAGAAGAGGTCTATACAAAATAAAAGAAAAAGTATCAAAACTTATATATACTATAGACAATGGATATAGGAGAAAAACGTTAAATCTGTTTCACACGAGCAAGTTAATTCCCTACAATCCTTCTTTTTCATGTCTGACATAATAGAAGGGGGGATGTAAGTTTGATATCTTCTCAAACTGAGTTATTGTTATGTTTACGAGGCAAATATATTGACATTATACGAGGGCTACCTGTTGTATAGGCTATCGAATGATTGCTGCTTAAACATTACTAAATTAAGAATAAAAGGCGTATTCATTTGAGTTTTCATCCTCGAACCATCCTCTTGAATGAACATTTAATTGTTGGTTCACTATTTTAGGTTAGTATAACACGTGGTATATTATAGAAATTAATATCTGTATCTATAAAATATTTATAATAAAGCTCAGAATGCCGCTAGATGAATCAACCTTATGTTTTTGCTTGAAAAGCTTAACCATATTATAAATCAACAATTATCTAGTTTAGACAAAAAAGTTAATTTTTTTTTTTACGGAGTCTGTGAATGCTGTTTATGCATCTCGGATAGTCGTTCAGTAGGAATGGTCCTGAAAAACGACCACCGGAGTATGTGCCACTCGACAGAAAACCCATGTCACTACGCACTAAACACATATCTCCGTATTGCACCGGAATTGTACACATTACTTCAGCCTGGGCGGCAGTCCTTGCCTGGTCATTTCACATTCATATCTTTCATTCCAGATTCTCATGCATACTCGATATTACATTCACTCTTCATAGACGTTCAATCGTCCAGATCCATTTGCTTTTTTGTTCTGAAGCACATTCAGAACGTATTTTGCGATCAACCGCCAGCTGTCCGCGTCCGTCGTCATAATTTTCGTCACGTTTTCTGGCGTGATCGCTCCTGTCCTCGTCTGTAACTCTAGTCGTGGCTCAGTCCAATGTTCGCACACCAAAAATGTATGCTCCGCATCGTCCCAAGCCCATCCACAGTACTTGCATTCTGAAGAGGCGACCCTCTTTATCTTGCAGAGGTACTTACGGAAGTATCCGTGTCCGGAGTAGAAGTCCACCTCTCCGTATTTCCTCTCTTTCCACGGACCGATTTCGGGTATTAGTCTTTTCGTCCACCGTCCTCTTTCGTCCGTCGTCCACCGTCTCTGCCATGTCTCGATGGTCTTCGTCCGTTCTTCAGTCACAGCGTCTTCCCTTCCAACGTTCGAGCTCCGCTCGTAAATTCGCTTTCGTTCGGCCGCGAGCAGATCGATGGGAATGACCCCAGCAATCACGAAAACGGCGCTGTCAGACACGGTACGATAGGCGCACGCGATTCTTAACGCGCCCACCCTTTGTACGCTTTTCATGGCGTTCGCGCGTTTCCTGATATTCATCGAGTCGGCCCAAACCTTCGCCCCGTAAAGCAAAATCGAGTGGGTAACGCTCATCAGCAGTCTGCGAACGTTCTGTTTCGGTCCGTTCGTATTGGCCATCAGTCTACTTAGAGCCTTGGTTTTTTCTGCTACCTTTGTCGCTGCGTTTTGTAAGTGGGGCCAGAAGCTCAGCTTCGTATCCAAGGTAACGCCAAGATACTTGACTTCACTCCTGGTTTCCAGTCTTTCCGTCCCTAACGTCATCGGAACCACCGTCTGTACACGTCTGCGAGTCAGTCTTTTGCAGCGCGAGCTGCAGTCCATCGTCTGTCATCCATTCGTTCGCGCGCCCATGACCTGATTCAGCTTTAACTGAATCAGGTGATAGTCGCATGCGACTATCACGGCTGCCACATCGTCGGCATAGGCAATGAGACGCGCGTCGGAGGGCATGTCTAGTCTCAACAAACCGTCGTATTGTACGTTCCAGAAGTCGGGGCCTAAAATGGAACCCTGCGCCACCCCCGCTGTCAGGCATTTCCATTTCTTTCCATCCAAAGTATCATACGTCAGTCCTCGATCTCGTAAGTAGTCCCGTATGATGCAATGGAGGTAGGAGTCAACCTTGAAAGTCAACTCCAACGCCCCCAGTATCTCTGTCCATTTTGCAGAGTTAAAGGCGTTACGAACATCCAGGGTCACCAACAGAACCAGTGGTCTGGTTGCATGACAGCCCCTGTTCGCCGCGTGAAAGATGTTCGTCACGTCACCTATAGCTCCGATTGTCGACCGTCCTTTTCTAAATCCGTGTTGTTGTTCGGATAGGTCTCCGGTGTTTTTAATTGCCTGTGAAAGTCTTGGTCTCAGCAGTAGCTCCAACAGCTTCCCTGCCGTATTTAGTAGGCAGAGAGGCCTGTATGAAGAAGGCAAATCGGGGCTCCCCTTAGACTTACGAATGAGAACCAATCGCGCCTCCTTCCAGAGCCTGCTAAAAACTCCCTCCACCAAGACACCGGTTGTACAAACGCAAAAGGATGTCCGGGCGGCGCGAAGCGACCACCCGTAACAACTCACTAGGTATGTCATCGGGACCCGGGGCCTTGTTAGGCTTCAACGCATTCGAAGCTCTGCGGAGCTTTTCCTGCGTGAAGAGAGGGATCTCTATATCTGTCATTTCGTTTGTCGCGTCCGTTCTGTTGGGATGAATTTGGAAAAGTCTCTCAACTATCCGCTCCATCACTTTCGCGTTTCGTAGTTCCGGCGGACCCCGACCTGCCAGGGCGCTTGTTACAATTGTATAACCGTTGCCCCAGGGATCCGAGTCTACCTTGTCGATTAGTTTTGTCCAACACCGTTTCTTACTGTCATTGATTGCGTATCTCAGTCGCTGTCTGGCGCGACTATACTCCGTAGAGTATAGTCCCACTACGCCTCGACTTCGGGCTCGTTGAGCTTTCCGTCTCAGCTTCAAACAATTGCTTCCGAGATTCGCAATCTCGGCTGTCCACCAGTATGTTTGTCGTCTGTTTCGTACTTTCCGTTTCTTGGGCATGGTGGCATCGCATAGGCGTTGGAGAAAGCCAGTCGTTGCCGCCGCTAACGCCTCCACCCTGTCCCGGTTCGTCAACTCTTGAGGCACCTCTCGTAAGGGAGGTTCTGCATTTTGCAGATACCTTTCGAGTTCATCTATGTCTAGGCGTTTGGGGTTCCAACCCGTAGATCTTGTGCCCCGTCTCCTCGTCTGTCTCGTCGCGTCTGTCAGTTTGAAGGCAATGTACTGGTGATCACTGGCCGTATAGTCCTGGATCACCTGCCACGCCCTTATCCTAGTCCGAATTCTGTCCGAGGTCAGAGTCACGTCTGGTATGGAGTTACCAAACCCTGGTCGTCTTTACGTCGGTATCGTTCCTTCGTTAACTACTGCCAGGTCCAGCCTTGCGGCCATCTCCAGCAGCAGTCTTCCCCGTCTGTTGGTCAAGGGCATACCCCACTCGATCGCCCGCGCGTTAAAGTCGCCCGCCACGATCGCGTTACCAGGGATATCCCGCAACGGGTCCTCTATTTTTCCAAGTTTAGCCGCGTACTCGGAGTCACTGCTGTTTGGGGTCAGGTAAATACTGACATAGGTTATGTCAGCAATCGTCACCCAGACACAGTCCTCCTCAGTCCCGCTGCGTACGATATTCTACGCACCCTTTCCACGTAACCAATCTGCGGACTTGCCCGAGCTGCTTGTGAGTCAAGTCGGTAATCGCCTGTCTTTGTATTGCTCACTGATAATCAGCACGTCGATGTTCATATTGCATTGGAGTATCGTCGTCGTCATTGTGTGACTGTTTTTGCCTTCTAGTCTGTTAGTGCTATCCTGAAAGTGTTCCCTGTCTTGGATATTATCCTCAGTGTACAGGAAACATTCCCCACGACTTTTGCAGTCCTTGTGGGAATGACCCTCGAGGTCGCATCGCCAGCAGCAGCTTCGTCTGTCCAGTCCTTTACAGTCTTTCCGTACATGACCTAACCCGAGGCATCTATAGCATCGCGAGACGCGTATCCTTGCTATTATTCTTGATATAACCCACCCGATTTTAGTACGCCTTTCCTTACAGGTCGGTAGCCTCTTTTACGTCAAAATCGCAGACCGCCATTCTCTGTCCTCGACTGTTAACTTCGAAAACATGGGGCCGACGGTCTGCAGTCCGTCCCGTTTCCCGATTTAACGCGTTCGCGATGTCCTCGTCGTTCGTGACACAGTCCAAGTCTAGGAATTCCAGTGTCACCCTGGAGTTTAAATCTTTTACGCGTCCAGTCTCTCCGACAGCGTCTTGAAGAACCTGTCGGAAGTCCATCTCGTTGTTCTGTCTGGAGAGCTGTAAAAGTACCGCGCCGTCTTTTGTCTTTCTTATTGTTCTGACTTGAGTATTACACTTCTCAGGGCCCACCTTTTGCCGTATTGTTCGTACCACGTCTACGTACGTCTGTACCTCAGTCGGCTTGATCATGATCGCGCCTCCCTTGCCTTTGAGGTTAGGGCGATAAGACCCACGACCTTGGAGTCTCTCTTTTGTCTGCTCTTTTGTCGGTTTGTTGTCCGTCTCGGTCGTTTTCGGTTTTTTATGTTTTGAGACCACCGTCGCCCATGTTTCGGTCTCGATCGTCCGCTGTTGTGCGGCCGCCTGCTCCGGAGTAGGTCTGACGGTCTCTTTTCCGTTTCTGAGGAGTTGCCTCCTCACATTCACTCCGTCCTTTATCTTTCTGTTTTTGTCGTAGCAATCTCATTCGCTTCAGTTCATACTGTCCGATTTCTACTGCTTCATTGATCTCACTCAAACCGTTTTTTATTATTTGACTTAAATTTTTTTGTATGAAAGTCCTTTCCATCATTGTACTTAGGAGTCTGCTTATTGTGTAAAATTGCTCCTGCAATTTACACTCAGCAGCTTCCCAAGTTGCCGGCGATTTATAAACATTCGCACTTTCATTCATACTGCTACATGGAACATTTTCTGTCACACCAGCCAGGTTGCCTACTGGTGTGCTAGGAGAGCCGGGAAGCTCCATTGACTCTACTGAGTCGCTTGCAGGCGGCACTCGAGAGCCTGCTTTAATTTTTTTATTACCTTTTATGATTATATTATTAATTTGTGTTAAATGTTTTATGTTTGTGATGGTCAGGAGTATCACTTGTTGGAGATGACGGTTCAGCGTCCTGAATCTCCCCAATACTGAAGCCCTCCTACATTCCGGTGGCCTCGGCTGTTCCTCCCACACGACTCGCAGCAGGGTCCCATCCGTACGCCATACGGCACTACTACGAGAAGCGAGATTTGACGTCTGACGACGTCTTACCACTGTGTGGGGCAGCCTCCCATGTTGGCTAGACTGGGTTCGGGCCCCCTACTTGTGGTGGCTCAGGAGTGCCATCTGGTTTTACAACTGTACCCTACAGAAGGAGAACGCACATAAGCATGAAGTGATTCCCTCGCAGCTAATCCAACCAATCAACAAGTAATCACTGCTTCCGCAAGACTTTACCGTCGCTCAAACTGGTCACATTCATACGTGAGAGATGTCCGTTTATAGGGCCTCTCATTCATTCATAACCTTCCTGGAAGTTACCCGTTTATAGGGTCTCCATCTCCACCATTCGTGGGAAACTCGTTTATAGAGTTCCCGATATACTCCCCAGTCCGAGAACGGCTATCTTACCGATATGTAGGTGTGTGAATGATGAGTGGGTGTGTAGACGGGCGAATACCACTATTTTCGCTCGAAGTTCTTGTCCACGGCCACTTATTCGTCACTCTTAGAAGTGCTTATTTCGTGACTGACCGCGAGTGGTCGTTCCCCTATCCACAACCCCGGGGACGCGTGTGGTAGCTGAACTCAAGGCCCCACAAAATTATTATTATTATTATTATTATTATTATTATTAATCATATTATTAATATTATTGTTATCATATTATATTAAAGTTATTACAAGCGACGGTCCAAAAACAAATATAATATTAATAATAGTAATAACTACTCAAGAAAATAAAAAATTTCAAGTACTGAAGAATTTAGGACCAATAAAAAATCATACAGAACTCATAAATCTACCAGAATACAAAAAAGTGTCAACGACACTCAAAAAATGTGGATAAACACGTAACGTATGCTTTAACCTAAATAATAAGTTATTACGCAAGTAATTCAAGTAAGTGAAAAATTTGATAGCAAAAACTTAAACGCTTGAATCAATGATTATCAACATACGAAAGTGCATGTGAAAGATTAAATATTACAAAGATGTTGGAAGAATTGAAACCTTAAGATTATTCGTAGAAAATAGCTGTAAAGATTGGTATAGGTCTATGTTGATAAAAAATACAATAAACTCAGAATGGTTGACTTGGAAAACAAACTTCTTAGAAATATTTCCAGATAAAGGATGGTCACCAATAATTCGTGCAATAAATTTCAAATGCTTAAATGGATTAATCCTAGAGTATGCTTTAAAAAAAGAACGTGTATTACTATAAACAAATAAAAATATACATAAAATAACTTTAATTAATTTAATTGCTTCAGGATTACCAGAATATGTAAGAGAAAAAATAGATAGGTAAGATTTAAAGAATTCGCAAGACTTGTTTAATGAATTAAGAAGATATGAGAAATTCATAAATAACAAAATTACAGATGATAATATTAATAGAAAGAAAAATCCGAAATATGTAATAAGAAAGAATATTGATTGGAAAGCCGTGTAAAATTTGTGAAAGAAAAGGTAAGAATAATTGATAGCATCCAGAAGATATATGTTGGTACAAAACAGAGAAAAAAATTAATGAAAATAGAAATAAATAAAAAAATTCAATATTAGAAGTTGAATTGAATGCAGAAGTTCAAAAAAACAAAATTTCCCACCATTAATAAAAATGAATGTACTACTCAATAACTCGTGAAAAGCAACAGGTATTTATGATCCTGGCTCAAATGTTACAGATTTAAATTCTAAATGAGTGAAATTAAAAAACAAAGAAAAAAATGAACAAAGTAGTGTATTAAAATCGATTAATGGGAGAAGATAAACTAATGGATTAATAACACTAAAAGCAAAAACTTTAGAGGAAAAAAATATATATTAAAGCATTTATATTAGAAAGTAAAGATTTTGATGATGACACTTATATTAGGACTAGATATCATCAAAACTTTTGGATTGTCTCATGATAAAAATTTAAATATAATAATCAATGAAGACAAAAAAGAAAAAATTATAAAAACATACAAAAAGTAAACGAACAATCAAAAGAATATGAAATAAATTTCAATGAAGGAATAGACATGAACCAATTTAAAATAGGTACAGAACACTTAAATTCAGATGAAAAAAATAAAATAATCAAATTAGTAGATGAATACAAAAACGTTTTCGCAAAAAATAAATATGATGTAGGCAAAGTTAAAAATTATGCCGTATTCATAGATCTACAACCAGAAAAATACCATAAAAGACCACATAGATGCTCATTTAGAGATAAAATTGAAATAGAAAAACAGATAGAAGAACTATTGAATCGTAATTCAATCGAGGAATTATACATCCCATATGCATGTAAGGGTATATATAAGGTCTAAATGAAAGATTAAATCAAACACTGATTAATAAAATATGCTGTAAATTGAATGAGAATGAAAAGAAATCAGCATGGACCAAAATCGCAAGAGAATGTATGACAAATAAGAAAAAATATACAATTATAATATTTTCGTCACAATATCTCTTACATGAGGATTCAACTGATTAATACCACCTGTATTAATAGAAGAAAATCAACATAAAAGAAACCTGGAACAAGACAGGAAAACAGCACTACTCCGAACAAAGGAATATCATGATTATAACAAATCGATATTTGATAAAAATAGAATAAAACACAAATTAGAAGAAAGAAATCTGATTTACGTAGTCAATGGAAATAAAATAAATAGAAAAAAATGTATGAAATTAGAATCGGTCCCTTCAAAATATTAGAGAAAGTGTCAAATTCAGTATATAAAGTAGATATCGGTTATAAGAAAAAACCATTAGGTTTGTATCATGTTAAAAGGCTTATTCTTATATTTATCGACTGAAAAATTGGAACACGTGAATATTAGTATTTTTTTCATAATTATCACGTGATAATTAATATTTACACATAACTTTTCCTTGCCGACACCATTCCGCTAATATGAGCAGTTATATCTGGGACACGGTGTATATTTCCGCGTATTTCTTAATTTCTTAATGCTATTATCGGCTGTTCAGCCTTGACCGATTTTGGCTCTCTCTCTCTCTCTCTCTCTCTCTCTATTTACTTTGGTCGCCTATTTACACGGCCGGAGCTTTCACTTCTTCGCAAGTTATCGTATTTAATTTTATATAATTCCGAGGAATTTCTCGTTAATAATATATAATTATTAATTTTATATCTTATTTAAAAATTATTATATGATTTTATTAACTACATATAAACTTACAGCTCTTATACCTGATTCTATTAATTGCAATTTCTTATTTATTTCCCCGACATATATTATTTTCATTCGACGTGTCGTGGTACAATTAAGTTTGAGGAAACGTTGCCCCTTTTCTTATAACGCCTTAATTATATGGATTCCCTTATTGTGGTGATTGATCGACGCTTTTCTATTATTCTACGTTAGCCTAGATGTATTAATTCGTGGAGCACCCCGTCATTAATACACATTTAATTCTATCTCTGACAAAAGATCACCTTTTCTGAGAGATAGAATTTTTCCTTTTTTGTTGGCCTTCTCGAGTATCGCTCCGTGCGATATTTCTTGTTAGCAACGGAGTACCCTTGCCTATACAAGAAATTATATCTTCAAACGAAAAAAAGAGCGTCTGTTCCTTGCTCAAGAGTCAGCACCGGGAGACGACGGGTCGGTCCGTCGAATTTTGCTGTTTCCCTTTTTTCACTTGAGAGGTGCCTTCCTCAGTAAGTGCCTAAAACGAAGAGGCATTCTATCGGAAAATAACGTACTTTTATACAAAGGAAAAGTACATTATTTCATTTTAATTTATAATTTTGTTAGTTTTTATTGGTCGCTTATTTATTCTAATGATCACTGTTAGTACCTAGCTATATTATTATATTATACAAATAAACTAGCTTCTATTTATTTAAGATTTAAATGTGTGCGTTATTTACTTACTATATTATATCTATATATTATATCTTACTCACCGCTGAGTAATCCATGTTGCAAAATACATTTATAAATCCTAAATAATAATTGGAATATTTAATTTAATTATTTTTTGGTAACTTACATTAAAAGTCATCTGATTTAATAATTAAATACTTATTAGGTATAATCAAAATCAAACAACATCTTCATCATCAACAAGCGTCATCGTCCAAAAGTCTCATGACCCTAGTATTGATTTTGAACTGGGTATAAAAGTGTTAATAAACAGTGGTAAATGTGTTTTGCATACCAAAGATATAGTAAAAGAAGATGAACTAAAATTGTAAGACAGAACTAAACAGAAATACTTTTTAGTATATGTTTTTTCATTAATGGAAGTAATTATTTTTTACATTTAGATTAAGCCGTATGAAGAAAGAACGGTCGTCTTCAGGAGGAGTTTGTGAATATCCACCGACTAGTCCAAATAGCTATAGAAAAACCGTTAGCAATAAAGAAAAGTTGGCAAGTAGTGCATCCAGGTTTCGTAACGTTCATCATGCAAACATGCCTTTGGTAGATTTGACAGTATTTCATGTTCCGGGATTAGACGTAAAAGTATTATTTAAATCTTATAAATGAAATATTTTTGCTTTTAATGTTTTTGTCTTTTATATTTTATAATGATTTCAGGTTCATTATGAATCCAAAACAGTAGCAGAAGATTCTATTTCCTCGCCTATATCCATGAATAGTCCGTTTGCTAAACCAGTACTAATATCATCAGTAAAAAAATCTAGCGCAAAGAAAGCAAGCTTATTTGCATGGATAATATTGCAAAGCATTCCAGAGGAGACTATAATTAGTCCACATATTTTAGAGTTTTTGGAACAGACATTAGAACCGATACAAAGCACAGCAAACTTTGAAAGGGCTAATCAGCTGAGTAATATGTTTCCTGTAGATAATATGGAAAGTTCTTGGGTGGCTACAGCTTCTAGTAATAAATATGTTTACTCAAGTTTTCCAGTAGATGTGATTGTTTACTTTCATATGCAACCGTCTACTTTCAGGTCAGTATTTAAAGTTTATCTCAAGAAATAAATAGTATATAACGATTCCCAAACAATACTTATAAATTGAAAACGATTTTTACAAGTAATCCTATGGTCTTTTAATTTTGTATTATGCCCTTAAAATTGCACGGTCTTTACGATCATTCACAAAGCACAGATATTGTTTCAAAATTTAAAAGCCAGAGGTTTGTACCGCTTTATACTATAACACATTTAGGAACAAACGAGGATCGAGTACAAAAAATTTAACTTTATATGAAACTTATGTTATTATGTTACCTTTATATGAGACCTATCTATAAGTAAGTCAGATTTATTAATAGCTGTAAAAATATTTAAAATTATATATAAATAAATGACTGAAATTGTAAAAAAAGAAAAATAAAGGACATTAAATTTTAAATTTTGTGTAGCATTGTAGCGGTTGGCGAAGGTATACATATTTCCAGTCTATAATAGAATATTTTGCAATTATAAAAAAAAATAATAAAAAAATAGAAGAATAGAAACAAATTATTCCCGCGTATGAATAATATGAAATTATATTGGAGAACCCTAAAGATTCCCATACAACTGTATTTCTGCATCAGCGATATTATAATATATTTCGGCCCAATCTGAGCCATCCACATCTAATAGAAGAGTATAAGGGGAAGAATTTCAAAATTCAAAACTCGCGGCTGTATAGATTTAATGCGAGCGCTTCTATTGCCGTTCGGGAACACAATAGTTTGTTACTATACCGTAGCATTTCGCAATGATGCGAAAATCATCTCGGGAGTTTCCTATCTCTCTCGCTCTTGCTCTCTTTGCCTTTCTGTACATAATAGTGTGAACGTACGATGTGTATATGATTTAAATACGCTTGTATGTTTCTTCACATATAAGCACTAAATAATAAATAAATAACAACCCTCTTTTCTGACAAAAATATATTCATTAAACCAAAAATACGATCACAATGTATGCTTAGCTAATTGGCTAATCATAAATACAAAATATTTATTAAATTTCACACTAGAAGATATCTCGTCGCTCGCATTTCGATATTAAATTTCAAACCAGAAGGTACCTGGTCGCTCGCATACGCCTTGGCACCTAAGAACGACAGTCGATGGTTCCAAGAAATCATTATTTTCTTTGTACAGAGAAAACATACTACACTTTAGGCAATATATTTAAAAACAACAAAAGATTGTGAGTAGAATTAGTAGCAAGTAAATTTAAGTGAAAGTTCAAACACATACGTGCACCTGATGTGATGATTATAGTGATAATGTTGGTGCAAAGTTTAACTTACCAACCAGAGCCCCCCGTTGTCCTACTACAGCCCTTTATTCGTTTCGCATCAACTGCTTCAAACTCTAGCACTAAGGGTAAGGTCCATTTAAATTTCGTACGCTATGGTATTATATGTGCAATTAATCTACATTATCCATTTGAAAATAAGATAGTTATTATAAAGGGAGTCATCGACAGAGCAATCAAATTATGACGCAAATATTTTATGAATTCTGGACAGCTAACGTGTGTTTATATTTTAGCTGCCACGGGTATCTCTTATGAAGTAAAACAGTGAAAATATCAGGAAGTTAGTTATTTTTGATACCTTAAATAATGATATTAATTCTGCTGCCATCGGTTCGAGCGAACTTTTTTCTATTTTATCCGGTTATGCCCTTCCGTACTAATTTGTTGCTCTATTCTTAAAAAATAGCCTATATACAAGCGAAGGCCAAGACTAGAGTGATTTATATCCAGACATGGTATTCGAAGGAGTAGGCTTCAGGTTAAACGGTTTACAGTCGTTTACGTTTGATGCATCGGTCATTCAGTAGCAGCACTATTCTTGTTACTTAATAGCCGCACCTTGCTGTTCAATCCTACATAATTATACTATAGAAACAGAAACCTTTTTTGTCAGTCAAATACTTTAATATTCTATGATAAATTATGAACCTAAACTTATAAGAAGACCATCTTTTACAAATGATAGGATAATATTGTCAAATTGTTATTAGGTGTACAAATGAGTTTCCGCCGTTTTTTTATAAAGAAATGAGAATTTATTGTAAAAAAAAGGTTCAAATACTGTCATTCAAAATATTACCCATCACTTTCGACTACTTTTGACCATCTTTGGGCAGCAAGTCTAAAAAATTCGTCTAAAAAATTGCTCGTCTTTTGAGGCGGTCCATGAATCGACCCATTTCTTCAATTCCTCGTAAGAAGTGAAGTGCTGCTCAGCCACACCATGAGTCATCGACCGGAAGAGATGGTAGTCTGAAGGAGCCATGTCTAGTGAATACGGCGGGTGGGGTAGAATGTCCCAATTCAGTATTTCTAACGTTTCCTTTACGATTTTTGCAACATGTAGTCGAGCGTCATGTTGAAAAATGACTTTATCGTGCCTTTTGGCATATTGTGGACGTTTAATTTCAATGCTTGGCTCAATTGCATCAGCTGTTATTGGTAACGTTCTCCGGTGACGGTTTGGTTTTGTTGGAGTAGTTCGTAATAGATTACTCCAAGCTGATCCCACGAAATGCACAGCATTAGCTTCTTGCTATGAATGTTTGGCTTGCCCATCGAAATAGAGACATGCTCGGGCTTATCCCATCACTTCCTACGTTTTGGGATGTCATAATAAATCCACTTTTCGTCTCCCGTCACGATTCGATGTAGAAATCATTTGCGATTTTGCCTTTTGATCAATTGTTCGCAAGCAAATAAGCGACGCTCGACGTCTCTTAGCTTCGGTTCGTAAGGAACCCAATTTCCTTGCTCTTGGATTATACCCAGGGTTTTGAGACGTGAAATAGTTTGATGAGTCACTCCTAACTTTTGTGCAAGTTCTTCTTGCGTTTGGCAGGGATCTTCCTCCAGTAGAGTTTCCAATTCTGTGTCAGCATACATTTTGGGCCTTTCACTGCGTGTTTGGTCCTTCACGTCAAAATGACCAGTTTTAAATTTTTAGAACCACTCCCGACAACTTCTCGCACTTACATTAACATCACTATATGATTCTATGAGTACCCGATGTGCTTCAGCTACAGATTGTTTTAAATGAAAGAAGTAAATTAACAATTCCCGCAAATAAAGCTTACTTGGCTCAAAACTTGACATCTTAACACGATGAAAACTAAGTGATGATAGCAAAAAGTCATCTTGTCGGTTGTTGAAAAAAACAAAGTAATGTTATCTTATCGGTGGCGCTATCTTTTCAGAACGGTGGAAGCTTATTTGTACACCTAATATTAAATAAATAGCGATAAGTTAATAGATCGAATGTAGAATATGCTCGTAATAATTAACATATAAATATAAAATTTTTAGTATTGTAATCGGATTTCGCTGATTTGAAATTTCATTCTTTCACTAACTAACTGTTATGTCTTAATGATATATATATATATATATATATATATATATATATATATATATATATATATATATATATTTATTTATTCATTGAAATTATACAATACTTATATATTTTTATTCTGAATAACAATATATGTGTTATATTTTTCAAACTACTTCTGCTTATAATTATAAGTTTATACTTTATCTTCTGTAAGTTTTAATTTTTTGTTTCTGTTACATTGTATAAAAATCAAAAATAATGATAATATTATATTGTTATTGCCGTACCTTGAAATAACCTGAAGTGTAAGAGTCAAACTTTTACTTTTCTCAACAGGAGGTTCAGCTCTCTGAAGTTTATATACGACTCTGTTATATACGTTGTCCTATTATAATGTGCCACTATCTATATTTCTTAAAATTGCGACATGTAATCGAACAGATTTTAATTCAAAATACAGATATTTTCTGGATACAAGGCAGTATGAAAGTAACATAGAATAACATGAAATACATTTTACAGTCAAACGTTCTGTTTATGTAAAACAATTTCTACTATGGCATAAAATGAAACAAACCACAATAAAATAGGTACAAACAATAATTGATTAGAATTTCGCACAGCCTTCAAAAGTTTATTAATGCCTCAGTGTGGCTGGTAAATAAAAAAACCTTGAGAAGGTGGAGAAGAGAAATACTAGTCATAGACTACAGAAAACTTCACGAAAAAACCATTCCAAACCCCTACCATAATACCTTCAACGACAGAGTGACCAATTAGGTAGTAATAATCACTGCACTACCTTAGACCTACTATCAGCACTTCATCAACTTAAATTGAAATCTTCAGACATGCACCAAACAACCTTGAGTATTCACCCCTTAAAGCGTTTCAAGTCTTACTATTTCGACTTATAGACTCACCGGGAACCTTCCAAAGAGTAATGAATAACATACTGTACGTGCTAATCGGGAAAATATGCTTTGTATATATCTATGAGAGAACTATACTCACATCAACTATAGTACTGCACAATTAACGATTTAAGACAGTAATAAGTAAATTAAGAAACATGTAAAAAGATGCAGCATTTAATTATTGACTGAAAATGTGAATTTCCAAACGAAGAAGTAATATTTTTAGGACATATTGTAAATAAAAATGGGATTAAAGTGGACCCTAAGAAATAGAAGCTGTACAAAATTTTCATACCTAATTAACAAAAGAATATAAGAGAATTTGCAGAAATAACACTAACACACTTACTTCAAAAACAGACAAACTTCAAATGGATGGAAAAGCACCATATTGCTTTCGACAACTTGCATAAAATTCGAGTACCATACATATAAAAAAAACATTAGCAAGCATTTTTGGAATTAAAAGCTTCAATAGTTTTTTTGGAAATAAATTGACGATAGTCACCGACAACAAATCGCTGTTATTATCAGACATCATATTGTCAGTCAACAAAAATGCAGGCGTGCAGAAATGACGACAAGAAGTCGCAAATAACAACAATGACATTATTTATAAAAAAGGAAAAATCTACGTAAACACAGCCGCACTTTTAAGAAGCCCAGTAAAATTTGTATATGTATGATAACGCGAGCACAAATTAAGAAAATGGGAAATAGAAACGGACATAAAACAAGAATTATAAGAGATGTAAGCAAGACTGATCAAACGCAAAATGAAGGTAATAAAAAGCACAAAATATATTTGAATGATAAGCAAACTCAAAGCGAGAGAAGGCAAATAATAATAACAAAATATTATTAGGAGTGTGAATAAGTCTTTCCCGTTTTTTGTAAGAGATGGCGCCACCAATACTGTGCGAGTATTCAATGGTTACATATGGCATAATCAAAGCTTATTCATATGTCAACAATTCCATACTAACACATTAGTTAAAATTTTTTCGCATCATAAATTTTTTATATCGTGAAAATGTCGAAATTTGAGCCGAGTCGACGTCATTTGCGGGAAGTTTCACTTTATTGGTTCAATTTGAAGAAATCTGCTGCCGAGACGCATCGATTGCTTCAGGAGGCCTATGGAGAAGGTTGTGTCGATGATTCAAGTGTTCGCGGATGGTTTCGACGCTTCAAAAGCGGTGATTTCGACGTGGAAGACAAGGAGCGTTCCGGGCGGCCGCAAATCTTTGAAGATCGAGAATTGGCGACTTTGCTTGATGAAGATTCTTGTCAAACGCAAGAAGAACTTGCTGAAGCATTGGGAGTTGACCGAACAACCATTTCCAAGCGTTTGAAAGCCATGGGAATGATCCAAAAGCAAGGAAATTGGGTGCCGTACGAACTGAAGCTGAGAGACGTCGAACGGCGTTTTTTCACTTGCGAACAGCTGCTTCAGCGACATAAAAGAAAGGGTTTTCTGCATCGTATCGTGACTGGCGATGAAAAGTGGATACGTTACGATAATCCGAAGCGAAGAAAATCATGGGGACTACCCGGCCATGCATCTTCATCGACGGCCAAGCCAAATATTCATGGCGCCAAGCTCATGCTCTGTATATGGTGGGACCAGCTAGGTGTGGTTTACTATGAGCTTCTGAAACCGAATGAAAGGATCACAGGCGAGGTCTATCGACGACAATTGATGCGTTTGAGCCGCGCACTGCGAGAAAAACGGCCACAATACTCCGACAGGCACGACAAAGTTATTTTGCAACATGACAATGCTCGCCCACATGTTGCACCGCCGGTGAAAACATACTTAGAAACGCTCAAATGGGAAGTCCTACCCCACCCGCCGTATAGTCCAGACGTTGCTCCGTCTGATTACCATCTCTTCAGATCGATGACGCATGGCCTGGCTGACCAGCACTTCCATTCCTACGAGGAAGCCAAAAAATGGGTGGATGACTGGATAGAGGCCAAACCGGTCGAATTTTTTCGCAACGGGATTCGTATGTTGCCAGAAAGATGGGAAAAAGTTGTAGCTAGCGATGGCCAATACTTTCAATAATTCATTTGTAACCATTTTTTCACAATAAAGGCTCAAAATTTGAAAAAAAAACGGGAAAGACTTATTCACATACCTGATATATACCAAAATATTTCACATTAGCTAGAAATAATGTCATACAAACCACTACTACTTAAAATGAATACATTAAATTAAACTACTACAAAAAATGAAACAGTATAAAAGAATATATTACGCAACGCTTAAAAGACTTAAGACAATTGTACTAGATAATAATAAAAATTCGATAAATACGTCAAAAAAGTAAAAATTATGAATATCGACTGGAAAGCCATCGAGGATATAACCAAAAATTACTTTAAATAATACTCATATTAAAGTAATTATCTCGTCTAACAAAATCGGGTATGTCAAACAAGATCGGGGAAATATTTAAGATTCTTCCATGTAAGATGTAACATGTAAGATTCTTCCAGTCTAGACGGATACTCAGGAGCAAATATGAGATGTGTAAAAAATTAGAGAGAATTTTCGTTTTATGAAAAAAATATTTATTTATTCATCAATATCTATTTTGTCGCCTTCAAAATAATCCCCCTCTATAATTCACTTGTGCCAACCTGTTTTCCAATCCTCGAAACACTTTTGAAACTCGTTTGTAATAGCTTTTAGCTCTTTCAGCGATTCGCTTTTAATGTCATCTATGCTTGTAAAACGTCGGCCTTTTAATGTTCTCAGGTGCATTATCGTGGTCCAAAAGCCATGAATTGTTTTGCCACAAATCCGGGCGTGTTTTCGGATTGCTTCATGCAAACGGCGTTGAACTTGTAGGTTTATTGATTGATTGATGAACTCTTTATTGATTGTTTGATCTTCCGCCAAAAATTTATGATGCACTATGCCATTAAAATCGAAGATTTTAAACATTTTAAAGATTTTACGAACACAAAGAGCATAACCTTCACATTCGACCGCACTTGTCGAGCCTTTTTCGGTCTTCGCGATCCAGAGTGCCTCCACTGGGACGATTGAGCCTTATTTTCGGCATCATATCCATAAACCCATGTTTCGTTACCTGTTCTAACACATTTTAGTATTTCTGCATCGTTATTAACTTCATTTAGTGACTCCTGAGCAATTTCTATTCGCCGCTGTTTTTGTTCGAAATTCAACAATTTTGGAACAAATTTTGCTGCCACACTTTTCATATTCAAAACATCCGAAGAAATTCTATGGCATGAGCGAAATGAAATGTCAACATTATCAGCGACTTCTCAGATTCCGATTCGGCGATCATTCATAACCATTTATTTCACTTTTTTCACTTTTTCATCCGTTGTTGATGTGCTTGGGCGTGCCGGTCGTTCGTCATCTTCAATGGTTTCGCGGTCATATTGGAAATGCTTATATCACTCGTAAATCCTTGTTTTATTCATAGCAGACTCACCATATGCCTTTGTTAATATTTGACAAACTTCACTACAATTTATTTCATTTTTACGCAAAATTTAATACAAATTCTTTGCTCCATTTTTTCGCAAACGAAAACGGCTAAGCTCAAAAAAGGAGGCTAAAGTTAGCAGCTGCCACTTAAAAAGTAAGTAATGAATATTGCTGAAAATTTTATCGTACTTCAGGGGCATGCGTACCAACATAATAAAAAAATTTTTATACATGTGGACTCTCCAATCCCGCGAAATTGATAAATTTTAGTTCCTTTTACGCGTTACAGCTCGTACAACATACAATAGAATAAAAACAAAGTGTACGTGGGAAAATTTAAAAAAGGATATTCAGCAAAGAATAAAAATATGAGAGATTTATCAAAGAAATAAATTAAAAAGAATGAAAAAAAGATAACCCGTGATTATAACAGATACACCCTTTATTGCATTTGAAAAAAATAGCCATGGATATTGTGGGCCTTTTAAGAACCACTAAAAATGAAAATAAATATATCCTATCTATTCAAAACCAATTATGAAAATTCCTAATAACCATACCTAGACAGAATCAAATAGCCGAATCATCGGGAAATTCTTTTAAAAAAAAGTTTATATGTATATCCAGCTCCCCTAAAATTGTGTTCAGAGATAGAGGAACAAATTTTATAAGAAAAATAATTAAAGCTGTTGTAGTAAGTTTACAACAATCGAAACCACGACATAAAAGGACTAATCAGGATAACATTAATCGAACAAAATGCGCAAGTGAGTTTAAAAGCAGACAAGATTAAATTTACATCTGAAACGATATGTAATTACACACAGTAACAATGCATTGACATACAAGCTAGTCACACTTTTTTGAAAATATTATCAAACAGCGATGGCATGGAAAATACATATAAAATCATGTACAATCGCCGCGCAGCTAAAATATCATCTCGAGAGAAATACACAGTCTTGACTATAAATTCCAATATTGTGTCAATGTATTTTCACTAACAGCTAGTAATAAATTTAAACACTGCGATAGAATAGTAAAAAAACTAAACACGCTAAATGAGTTATCTTTGAAAAAGCACAGAATATTGATTTATTCGACAATACGGTAAAAGTAAACATAGGAATTCATAATATTGATATTTTTACATATGTAAACTCAAAATTTGTTCATGTTGAAAGGCATTTTAGACATTAATTAAAAACTTTGTATTTAAATATTCTTAAGGAAAAATATGAACTAGAAAGAAAAATCATTTTTAATTTCCTATCCACAGACCTCATATCATCGGACGATTTTGGATATAACATTATTTAAAAATCTAAATATATCGGACGAGTGGCAAAAGAAGCAATGCACATTGTTAAGTGTTTACCGAACGATGGAAATGTCGCACATCTATACCAATGTTTTCTATACTTACTTGTGACATGAAGATATGAAACTTTCTTCCTCACTCCAAAAACCCACATATTAATGCGGCGAGATTATTATCCCACAGTATTACAAAATTGGAAAAACGTATAATTTTGATACCAAACGGTATGAAAATAAATGCGAAAATAGAAACTTTGAAGCCGTACTTAAAATCTGAGTGGAACCCAGAAAAATTAGACTTCTTGACAACAAACGGGATCTACAGTTCAATAGATCTACAAAGATTTTAAGAGTATATAATGTTCTCAATGGAGCAAAGAGCGCTTCCAAATATACTTGTAAGAGGGATGCAAGGAAAAGAAAATCTACACGGCGAATTTATAAATAAATTGCTCACTTAAATAAATAAAAATTAATAAACCAAAATAAATTCTAGGCCAAACTAACTAAATTCGGATTAATTACTTCAGAAGTAATAATGATTGTGAGAATTCTAAATATTCTAAAATCATGTATTGATACAATTATAAGAGGATATACCTTACATACGCTTTAGGAATTGTTAATACACATTTTCGGAGCAGAGCAGTATTTAGTTTCATTACTCATTTATTTATCACGAAGGAACAAACCCAAATTAAAAAGACTAAAGTAAATAAAATTTAATTGTTATTATCGATAAAAAACGCAAAAACTAACAAAAAACACAATACCGCAATATAAGAAAACAGTCTTTACTTTTGAAACCACTTTTCACTATTTCTATCACTCAAACGAAACTCCTTTCCCCGTTCATTTTTTAAATATATGTATATGCTGTATATGGAATGTAATGTATATGGAAATTATAAGTTATAAAAACATTTTGTTATAAATCACCTGACACTGAGTAACTTAACATAATAATTATTATATAAATTGACACCTGGAACACTAACCTAAGATGTATGCAAGTAAGTAAAATAAAGTGAAGATTAAAGAGCGAAAATCGTAAACGCTCGAAACGCTCAAACAAAATATTTTCCGTCATTGTATATTACCTTTTCCCATCTTTCTGGCAATATGTCGATACTGTCGTGAAAAGACGATGGTGATGGCGAGGCAATCCAATCATCCACAAATTCTCGCACTTCTTGAACATGTCGGAAATGCCTATCAGTGAAGTCATGTTGCATCGATCTGGATAGGTGATAATCAGAAGGCGCTATATCTGTCGAGTACGCTGGGTGGGGTAACAGTTCCTAGTCGAGCTCCAAGAGTTTTTGACGAGAAGAGAGTGTTTTTAAATTATTTGCCTGATCCGCCGTCCTATCCTGAAATACTTTCTCCTCTCTCAAAAATATCCTGGAAATATACCGTGTATGCTATCCCGAGGGGGACAGGAACATTACAAATTCATTCATAAATTATGAATTCTCCTTAAAAATGTTGTACGCCCCCCCCCATATCTTAGCTGGATTAAATAGATTGAATTCCTTCTGAGGTAACCTTACGCACTTTATATGATACTATAGCCATCGATAGTTTCTGCTCACGGTAAACAAATTATTGAACTGTTATCTTTCACCGTACGATTATGTGTAATATTCTCAGAAGAGTTCAAAAAAAGATCCAAAAATTAAAAGTATGACAATACATTAGTATAAGTTTTGCCTTTCATAATTTATATCGACGACAATATATTACACTGAAATTCAGGTTTACACCTACATTATACTGTTCGGCCAAACAATACGTGTACTTTAAGCAAAGAGTACCCTCAAATATAAATTAGTATGTTACAATAGAATCCACTTGCCACCGAAATCGGTTTTCCATATGTGAAATGTCGTTAGTCACTCACCGCGCTGATATATCTGTCACTCTGACTTCAGTTGATTATATTGTCTTGGTACAGCTACTATTGTTAGATAATATTCCTAGATGGCTATTGGCCTAGTAGCAGAGGAAAAATTGTGTATTATGAATTTATTAATTTATTCATTTAAAAATTGTGTATGTATTTTAATAGTATTTTTTTATTATAAAGCAAATTAACTGAGCAGTAGGATCATTAGAAGCTACAAATTAATATCTGAAATACATTTAGAAACTATCAAGAAATATAAATATGCATTAAGTTTCTTATTTTATGAAACAAAGCGAGTGTTTAATTGTTTACTTCCTTTTTTTATTGTGATTTCCCTATATTGATGCTATTATTTTTTTTCATATTAAGTAATCGTTAAATATTAAATCAGAACGAAATAAATTTAGCTTCTTGTAATTATTTTAAACTAGATTTTTTGTGCACTATTTTTACTATATCAATAACGACATTTTTGTATAAACCACAGATTTTCTTGTCTACCAGCATCTCGCGTTGAGTGCATGTTACAGTTGCCTTCGCTCGATATTGTATTCTCATCAAAGCGAGCTGAAAGAGAATCTACAGAATTTCATGAAAACAAAACAAATGGTGATTACTTCATAAGCAAGGAATATGGATCAGCAACAGGTGGTCTTTCAGTTACTGGCTGTCTTGCTGATTTTTCGGTTTATATTTTTCATCCATACGGTGGTAAAAAATCGTGTCATAAAGAAACACAATGGTCACCTCTTTCTGATAATGAAAGAAAAGACTCATTAAGTATAAACGTAGAATTTGTAAAATTTCACTTATCAAGAAGTAGAAAACACAATTTTGTTTATGAACATTTGAAACTTAGCGCGGAAACAGATAGAACCGTAATAAGATTTTCAAGTAAGACATACTTATATTCTTAATAGAAATGCAAATTATATATATATATATATATATATATATATATATATATATATATGTGTGTGTGTGTGACCTATATTAATAAAAAAACATAAATATAATGAAAAATGAAATATTTTTGCATTTATTAACAGCTATTATTGATATCGGATCTGCATCTTTTAAGTACGATATGCGGAGATTAACTGAAATACTTGCTTTTCCAAAAGCTTGGTACCGTCGCAGCATTGTAAGACGTTTATTTTTGGGAGATCTTAATTCAGGAATTGTTAATTTGGATGGAGATATTAATCTATCTAATAATGACGAAGCGGTTCTGGTCAATTCATTATTGAAATATCAGGATCGGCGTGGATGTGAAAAATCAAAATCTATAATGGATCGAAGTCCAACATTGATTAGTGATAAATTAAGACCAGGCCTTGACAACGATTCATTGAAGCAATATCGACTAAAAGGTGTGTATATAAATTGTAATAAATAAAATGTTTCTAGCTTTAAAATATTTTCTACATTAAGTATACTTTTGAGAAGAAGAGTCTACAAAAGAAATTCTTTATTAAATTGATTGGTTTTGAAAATTTTGTGTAGAAGGGGGATTGTATATTCAAATTACTAAATTTTTAGTTTAGTGCACATAGGGGTATATATAGATTAGAGTATTAATATAAGGTTTAGTTTAGTCCCTGATGAAGAGCCGTAGCGAGCTCGAAACTTTGAACAACTACAGCAGATCTTGAATTAGGTAAAGGTGGTGGGGACAGTCAGATTGTACTTTACTAATAAAGAATTTTTTTCAGCTAATGTATTTCTATTTCAGATTAGTCTACGGGGGGTGATTTTAAACAAGGATAGTCTGATTTTCACTATAATTTTTAGTTAATTATATATTGATATAAATATATATTGAGATTATTATGTATTAATTTTAATTGATTTAATTGGGCTGTATGACCAATAGAAATATTTATTAATTTACCTAAAAACAGTTGACATAAGCACACTTAAAGTACTTTATATTTATTTTCAAGAATATTCTGAAATTAGTTGTGTTATTCGCCAAATTCACCATATGGCTAGATATAAATAAAATTTAAAAAATTAAAATCGGTCTGGATTCGAGTATTTTAAACTAAATTGAGTAATACTTTAATCATTTTTATAGTTTTCATAAAATAATATAAGTATCATGAAAGTTAGACTGTTCTATGATGTAAATTATTTACCTCTTTAAAATACATCGAGGAATGAATCTTAGCAATACTCTTTTAACGAACTATATGGTCTGATCACTGATTTACATTCCTGTTTTAATAAAAGGCCTATCCTTCATTGTAGAATCTGATTCATAACATTTTTATACGGAAAACCATCGTGAAATAAGAATGATGTGACTGTTCACTCCATCAATTTCTTGATCCGTGTACGACTAAGTTCAGTATTAAGTCACCAAATTGAGTGCAAAACTTTTTTTCTTAAACACATGTTACTATTTATTATGGCATAAGATTGTATATTTTAGAGGGAATTATTGAAAGTGCAGAAGAATTATTAAGGATACTTGTTGATAATTTATAAAAATGTGTGTAAAAATTTTAAATAAAAATTCAATTTTCTCGTAGGATACAAGAAATGAAATATTTTTCTAAAATGTATTGGTAATAAATTTTAACATATATAGTTTTATTGCAAACATAATAAAAATGGAAAGGGTAGAGACATAACAATAATACTACAGTACTAAAAATCCTACTCGAAGGGTACGATTGCAGAACTAGGAAAAGATGTGACAATGCTATGGTTTAATTATGCATTGACGTGGAAGGGCTTTAGAAATCTTTTACCTAACCTTAACGTTTAGAAAGTTACTTGGCACACGCAAACAAACCGGATTTAAATTGGAAATCGACCGTCAAAGTACGTTGTTCGTCGATGAAATAGAAAGAATCGTTCGGACCCTTACGAATCTGCTTGCGCCTTTCGAATAGTGCGATATATTGTTAATACCTATATTAGTCTACCGTTTAGATCTGGTGTCATCAAAAACTTGGTAACAGTTTAAATTGCGACGGGTCTCCAAATATTTACCCTTTGATGCGGTGGCAACTAGAATGAAAGTTCGCGATTCCCTAAAAATGCTGATTCAATATTCAATCTATCAAAACAAGAAATGTGTTAAAATTGTTTGTTTTACATTTTAATTAATAATCTAATAAAAATGAAGATTTAATGAAAATAATTTCCCAAATAAACTCTTCCTTTTAATAATTTTGATACACAAATATTTTGTTTATAAACATAATTATCATATTATCGGTAAATGACAAATAATGAAATGACTGAAATGTTTTCTTTCTAATTCAATTAAATTAAGTAAAATTTTTATAGGTCTTACTGTCGTAATACTATAATGTATTATATTAATTGAATTAATAATATTTGTATAAACAAAAACAGTCTGACTTTCATTATATTAGTATAGTATATTATTCTATAAACATAATAAGGCCGATAAAAATATTTGACTGCTATATCAATATCACAAAATAAATTTTACTAGTTTTACGTCCAGGTAGACAATGCATAGTTAAATTAGTAGTAAAAAGTAAGTTCTTTAGAGCAATATCCCTTTTTAAAGCCCATTCGAAGATGTAAAGAAAACTTCATTATGCTTTTTACAGACTTATTTAATATACTCTACTGTATTAATAATTAATAATACTATACTATATTAATATACTCTACTTATAGCAATGTTTCTACTTCTTTCTGATAAATTTCAGTAATTTTCAGTTTTCTTAAAGAATTTTTCACGAACCACTGAATTTTATTTATGTAAGTAGCAATGCTTTTGCGTAATTCTTGAATACCCTTGGCTGTCATTTCGTTTCTCATTTTCACAGCTAGTATTGTATTTTATATGCAAATTACTAATATAAAATACTAATTTCCTTTATTAATTATATTTCTTTAAATTGTAATATATTTTGAAATGTTTTTGATGTGCTATTATATCAGGTATGTGAATAAGTCTTTCCCGTTTTTTTTCAAATTTTGAGCCTTTATTGTGAAAAAATGGTTACAAATGAATTATTGAAGGTATTGGCCATCGCTAGCTATAACTTTTTCCCATCTTTCTGGCAACATACGAATCCCGTTGCGAAAAAATTCGACCGGTTTGGCCTCTATCCAGTCATCCACCCATTTTTTGGCTTCCTCGTAGGAATGGAAGTGCTGGTCAGCCAGGCCATGCGTCATCGATCTAAAGAGATGGTAATCAGATGGAGCAACGTCTGGACTATACGGCGGGTGGGGTAGGACTTCCCATTTGAGCGTTTCTAAGTATGTTTTCACCGGCGGTGCAACATGTGGGCGAGCATTGTCATGTTGCAAAATAACTTTGTCGTGCCTGTCGGAGTATTGTGGCCGTTTTTCTCGCAGTGCGCGGCTCAAACGCATCAATTCTCGTCGATAGACCTCGCCTGTGATCCTTTCATTCGGTTTCAGAAGCTCATAGTAAACCACACCTAGCTGGTCCCACCATATACAGAGCATGAGCTTGGCGCCATGAATATTTGGCTTGGCCGTCGATGATGATGCATGGCCGGGTAGTCCCCATGATTTTCTTCGCTTCGGATTATCGTAACGTATCCACTTTTCATCGCCAGTCACGATACGATGCAGAAAACCCTTTCTTTTATGTCGCTGAAGCAGCTGTTCGCAAGTGAAAAAACGCCGTTCGACGTCTCTCAGCTTCAGTTCGTACGGCACCCAATTTCCTTGCTTTTGGATCATTCCCATGTCTTTCAAACGCTTGGAAATGGTTGTTCGGTCAACTCCCAATGCTTCAGCAAGTTTTTCTTGCGTTTGACAAGAATCTTCATCAAGCAAAGTCGCCAATTCTCAATCTTCAAAGATTTGCGGCCGCCCGGAACGCTCCTTGTCTTCCACGTCGAAATCACCGCTTTTGAAGCGTCGAAACCATCCGCGAACACTTGAATCATCGACACAACCTTCTCCATAAGCCTCCTGAAGCAATCGATGCGTCTCGCCATTTCTTACAAAAAACGGGAAAGACTTATTCACACTCCTAATAAGTTTTGTTTCGAAATATATAATTTATTTATTATTTATTCTAAATTAATAAGGATAGCACAGTTACAATAATTTTCATTAACCATTCAGTGACGAGTACAAAGTTCTTGTTACTTTTTTCAATACTAACCTGGAAGATTTCGTATGTTGCTTATCTTCTGCAAACTAAATATAGGATGTTGTTGGTTCTACTGTTACTTCAACCAACGCTTCTAATGCTATAATACTGTACCTGATGTTTCACCTCAGGATTGGTTGCTATATTCGAATACTAGAGTGTCGACTACTTGTTTACTGCATTGGTTGTCACTATTCAAACTTCAATACAATATAAATATGAATTTATTAATATTATATTGGGGTGTACAAGTAAGTTTTCAGCGTTTGTCAAAAGATGAGGTCAAAAGTGGATCCCAGGCAGAAATTTCAGACCTCATGTGTTATATTTGTAGATTATATATCTGTCAAAGGCTTTGCAACATTATATTTGAGAATTTCTTCCGGTGTTGTGTAATTTATCGAGAAAAACCATGGCAAGTTTCCAGCGATATAAAAGTCATTTGCGGGAAGCGCTGTTTCAATTTTTTAATATGAAGAAGTTCGGCCGATTTCTATCGTTTGCTTTCAACAATTTATGGAATAGAATGTATTGGTGAATTGACGTGCCGCTTTTGTCTCGATTCAATCGATTCAAAAGTGCTAATTCTGAAGTTGAAAACAAAGTTCGCTCTGGAAAGTCGAAAAGTTTTTAAGACGTGGAATTAGATGCTTTGTTGTATAAGGATTCGTGTCAGATTCTAGAAGAACTTGTTGCATCATTGGGCATTATGTAAGCCGTTTCACTGCAACTGCCGAGTTGTCAGACCATTAAAGGACCATTTTATCGAACTAAACTTATTCTTTAGAGGAAACATTACAGGAGAACTGGTCAGAAGGTGAGAGCAAATATAATCTATAGACATAGACCAGAATATGGGTCCGTCATTTTTCATCACGATATGCTCGGCCACATGTTGCGGCTTTGGTCAAAAACTATTTAGAGAATGCTGAATTAGTTATTCTGCCTGAGCCACCTTACAGTCCAGACTTTGCACCATCTAAATACCACTTATTTCGATCAGCGGGAATACGCTTCAGTTCAATAAAGAGAATCAAAAATTGGCTAGATACGTTCTTGGGCTTGAAAGACGAAAAACGTATTTTATTTATTCAATTCAAGCGGTTCAAGCATTCACTGTGAAGGTAATAAAAATTTAGTGTAAAAAAGGAATAAATAAGAACAGTTAACGAATTTCCCATTTTCTGTGTCTTCATTCGTATATATTGATTCTACAGCTTCAGAAGTTCGCATTTTTGTTGATCATTCTAGATGTTTTATTTTATACTTTATTTTAATAAAGCGATTAAAAAATTATTCTGTAACTTTAGATGCGATTTCGGAAAAAAGGATGCGATAAGATTTTCTTTTGAAACAGATTTTCTTTTGAAACGGGTTTTCTTTTGAAAGGTCTGCAGCACATGCTTTTAGCATCAGACTATTATGAGTACTCTGACTATACTATGATGTTAATTTAAGTCCAATATGCTTCCAGCAACGTGATTCTTGTTTTACATATATAGACTCGTATACATTTTATATAAATACAAATAAAAAAATGAATAAAATGAAAAATGTTATGTATTATTTTATATCACAGAATTGTTAAATCAGAAAGGGTGATTCTCTCTCTCTCTCTCTCTCTCTCTCTCTCTCTGTCTCTCTCTCTCTCTCTGTCTCTCTCTCTCTCTTTCTCTCTCTTCCTTTCTCCGTTCTTGAACGAAGTCTTATTTGTTTCTTTTATCTATTTTTCACTAGAGACGTGTAGAATATAAATTACTACAAAAAATGATACATTTTAGATAACTGAATACAAAAGCTTAAAATGTTATCTTGTACAAAAAAATAATTAATCTTTTTTAGATGTTGGCAGAGGGTGGAGTTTTGCTTCTGAAAATCAAACATCGTCTGAAGCTAAATTACGAGAATCTGCATGGGAAACTTTGGTTCTCTTTGCTGTTAATTTTACTCGATTAAATGTTCATATGAATATGGGGAATGTTATGGGCAATGTTTCATTAATGACGAAGGATTTTCGATCGGATGGGAGGCTTTCAATAGACAGTAGTGGACATAAAAATTTATATATTGGGATAGGTCTTGGAGGCTCTAATTTGGATGCTAAGGGTGGAATTGTTGGTGGTATCATAGAACTTAATAAAATTGATACTTTTAGTAAGTATTATATATCAACAATTTTTATTACAATATTTTATAAAACAATATTTTCTTTTCAGTGCATATTCGAGAAGAGCCTGGTATAGAACCAGATCATACTCTTGGATTAAAATTATTTGCTTTACAATTAAGACTAGATTACATGGGAACAAGTATATTAATGTTTCGGGTTTCATCGTTAGACGTTACTTTAAAAGATGAATGGAAGATCAATCGGCAGAATTCTGGAGATATGTTTATGCCGACAAGAAGGTAAGTTTATATATAAGTTCAAAATTAAATCTGTATACTTTGTAAAGAAAGAATTAAGTAGATATATTTCAATTACATTATAAGCTTATGCTATACAATTATCTCTTTATCGTATCGTATTCCCTGCGGCTAAATTCTAATATAGGAAAATATGCAGAAATGAATTTAGTAGAAACATAGGAAAAAAATAACCTTAAGTACTATAAATTGTACTTATGTCGACTATTATGAATGAAATTAATAACTAATTTAATCGGTCATACAATCATTATACTAAAACATAAGATGACAATAGAATGACAGTCGATTGTCCTTGATTATAATCACCCCCCTAGAATGTGAAAAGCAAATGCTGCTAAAAATATTAGGAGTGTGAATAAGTCTTTCCCGTTTTTTGTAAGAGATGGCGCCACCAATACTGTGCGAGTATTCAATGGTTACATATGTCATAATCAAAGCTTATTCATATGTCAACAATTCCATACTAACACATTAGTTAAAATTTTTTCGCATCATAAATTTTTGATATCGTGAAAATGTCGAAATTTGAGCCGAGTCGACGTCATTTGCGGGAAGTTTCACTTTATTGGTTCAATTTGAAGAAATCTGCTGCCGAGACGCATCGATTGCTTCAGGAGGCTTATGGAGAAGGTTGTGTCGATGATTCAAGTGTTCGCGGATGGTTTCGACGCTTCAAAAGCGGTGATTTCGACGTGGAAGACAAGGAGCGTTCCGGGCGGCCGCAAATCTTTGAAGATCGAGAATTGGCGACTTTGCTTGATGCAGATTCTTGTCAAACGCAAGAAGAACTTGCTGAAGCATTGGGAGTTGACCGAACAACCATTTCCAAGCGTTTGAAAGCCATGGGAATGATCCAAAAGCAAGGAAATTGGGTGCCGTACGAACTGAAGCTGAGAGACGTCGAACGGCGTTTTTTCACTTGCGAACAGCTGCTTCAGCGACATAAAAGAAAGGGTTTTCTGCATCGTATCGTGACTGGCGATGAAAAGTGGATACGTTACGATAATCCGAAGCGAAGAAAATCATGGGGACTACCCGGCCATGCATCATCATCGACGGCCAAGCCAAATATTCATGGCGCCAAGCTCATGCTCTGTATATGGTGGGACCAGCTAGGTGTGGTTTACTATGAGCTTCTGAAACCGAATAAAAGGATCACAGGCGAGGTCTATCGACGACAATTGATGCGTTTGAGCCGCGCACTGCGAGAAAAACGGCCACAATACTCCGACAGGCACGACAAAGTTATTTTGCAACATGACAATGCTCGCCCACATGTTGCACCGCCGGTGAAAACATACTTAGAAACGCTCAAATGGGAAGTCCTACCCCACCCGCCGTATAGTCCAGACGTTGCTCCGTCTGATTACCATCTCTTCAGATCGATGACGCATGGCCTGGCTGACCAGCACTTCCATTCCTACGAGGAAGCCAAAAAATGGGTGGATGATTGGATAGAGGCCAAACCGGTCGAATTTTTTCGCAACGGGATTCGTATGTTGCCAGAAAGATGGGAAAAAGTTATAGCTAGCGATGGCCAATACTTTCAATAATTCATTTGTAACCATTTTTTCACAATAAAGGCTGAAAATTTGAAAAAAAAACGGGAAAGACTTATTCACATACCTAATAAAATAAAACTTTCGAATAAATTATCCTATATTTTGTATGTCAGTCAAGGATAGTCTGACTGCCCGCATCTCCTTAATAATATTTATAGAACTCCCATCCGTCATGATTTCAAATGTAAAATAAAATTTTATTTTACTAGATCATTTTATCCTAATAAAGAATGATAAATGTAGTCGAATTTCATTGACTCGAAAATTCAATTTATATTATTGGGATTTTTTTAAAAAATATGAGTACTTTCAAGAGTTTTTTTTATATTTACTATTAATATCTCCTTCTTAAATATTAACATTTTCAAAATCAAAAGAATGACACAAGTCTAGGCTATGTTCATTTTGTCCAGATGTATCTCTCATGTTTCGCAAGCTATGCTGATGCTCATATATTCTTTGTTTTAGATATCTATCCGTCATGTCACAGTCGTGTATAATTCATAAATCATTAAAGTATATATGATGTAATATTCGTCATAATCTTTACGATTTATTTTATATACTAATCCTGCTTTTAAACATTTATTATCGTTATCTTGGCAATTGTTAAATAGTCTTTTTATATTATTATTATTATTATTGAAGCAAACATTATTAATGAATATCTTTTAACTAATTTTAAATTATCTTTTTTCGAAAATGTTGTCTGACAATTTGACTACTCTATCAATTACTCATTTTATAGCAGCGTACTTCCACATTTATGGTCTGAGTTAACGCTTAACAACGGACGTGAACATTTAGATTTTCTATACCAATTTAATTTTACTTTGTTACTTTTAGCTTGAATGACATTGATGCCCAAAAAACTTAATTTATTATTTAACTATATTTCTTTTTTAAATTTAATTCTATCATGGATAGAATTACAAATATACGCCACTTCGTGTATGCAATTTTTTTGTAAATTATGAAGACATCATGGACAAAATTTTTATACATGAGTGGTTTAAAATTTAATTTAATCAATGCAAGATCTTTAAGTTTTCTAATACCAAATTAGCAATGACTAATTATAAAGATGATCCCATTGGGCAGCCATATTTTTGTTCATAAAAAACATTTGGGAAAAAATTGTTTTCTTAACTAAAGTTATTTCTTTAATAAATTCATCTTTTGTTATTTCCATGCGTATACTATTTTCTGTCTATTTTTCTTTTTTTATTTCTTTAGATAAGTCAATGATATATCAGTAAACAAAGATATTACATTCCATGAATTCATTTTATAATTATTCGGATTCTTTTATAATAATTAGCCTTCATTGTTTTTTTTTATGTTATTCAACGTCGCTCTATTTATGCTTCCAAATATTGGTGCTAATCAGCGACGGAGGTCTATGATGTGCTTGTAAATAAAGCACATGTAAATTATTACAGCGGTGCTTGTGTCAATAGGCGGAGACCGGGATTTGAACTCAGATCACGAAGTTACTAGTCCTTCGCTCTAGCGATCGAGCCATCGTAGGCCTAGCCTTAATTGTATCATTTTGTTTTACATTTTAAGAGGAGTGGAGTTTTTATAAATATTATATAACTTAGTTTAGGGGAGGGTGCACAGTATATACACTATGTCCCAGATATAACTGCTCATATTAGCGGCATGGTATCGGAAAGAAAAAGGTATGTGTAAATATTAATATTGATGTAGGTGCATTTTTTACGGTTTTTGCAGTACGAGCCCATGTCTGTGAGCCAATCAGGCTCATGGAAATGGGTCATCGCTTGCGAGCGAAAAAAAGCACGTCAAACGGAGGAAAACAAGGCGATGTCGAGTGAACATGGCAACGATCAGTACTTGTTATTTTTCCTGTCAATTATCAACGCTCGTGTAACTGCTTGGATATACGGACGCATTGACGAAGCAAGGGCCACGCTTCTACGAATAAAAATTGTGTTTCTTTGTCCTATCTATATTTTTGTCCAGTACTCTTACCCTTTTTTATAACAGCCCATTCCACTGCATTGGAAATAATGAAGAAAAGAAGGATGTTTCGCTGGTGCGGATGAACTGACCGCGAGCGCAAACGTGTGTTTTATAAAAACAAATGTCCAACTGAATTTTCAAAATATTACAAAGATTGAAAAATAAATGTTCGACAATCACATTCAAAACTGGCAAAAATACCGATTGCAAGGAACCTTGAATGGTATCTTTATTTTAGTTTAGTCCTTGAAGGTGAATCGGAATAGTTCGAAATGTCGAACATTTCAATTAAATTGAAATTTTAAGGTGCTGAAGGCAGTCACGTTTTCTTTTATTAGCATAAAATTTGGATTTCTTTATTTTTAAGTTTTGATTACATTTTATTTTCTTTTTTTTTTAGTAGTATTCTTATTTCAGATTCTACGGCATGATTGCAGTTCTGATTGAAGTATTCACATTTCGGGGAATCGAAATAATGTGAATTTAATGTTAGAGTCAAGTAAATTAGTTAACATTTATAATTCTTTATTAAATTGATTGGTTTTGAAAATTGTGTGTAGAAGGGGGACTGTATATTCAAATTACAAAATTTTTACTTTAATGGGGATAGGGGTATATATAAATTATAATCTTAATATAAGGTTTATTTTAGTTCCTGATGAGAACCCGTAGCGAGCTCGAAACGTTGGATAGCCTCAGCCAATCTTCAATTGGGTAAAGGTGGTGGGGACAGTCAGATTGCACTTTATTAATAAAGAACTTTTTTCATCTAATATATTCTTATTTCAGATTAGTCTACGGAGGTGATTTTAAACAAGGACAGTCTGACTGTCATAATAATTTCTAATCAATTATATGTTAATAATAATCAATAATAATAATCAATAATAATAATCAATACTAATACATATTAGTATTAGTATATATGTATTATTATGTATTCATTTAAATTTATTCAATTCGACTGAAAGACCAATAAAAATATTTATTAATTTTTTCCTTAACACCGTTAGACAATCGTAGTTTTTCCAATTTATACTGCAAGGCCAATTCGACAAGAAGATCCCTTCTAGATACTTTAAAGTTTCTGATTTGATCACTTTCCCTGTCTGCATTGAAGGTCTTTAGTAAGACCTTCACTCTCGATGTGGAGAATAGAATTGTCTCGACTGTAGGACAGCCAATTTCGACGGTTACCTGATTGCTGTCTTGATTATTTGATCTTTTAGTGTTACCAGTTTCGTGTTTCTTCCTACCATGGCAGTATTTGAATGTGTCTATGTAAGCGTAACCGCTCCTATATAGGACTGTAGTGCATTATTTTACCATGTATCTTGCTCACGAAGAGTAGTCAAACGTAACTCAGCTGCAGCATGTGTGATGCCGGTGTCCAAAATAGTCATTAATAAGCAAAAATAAGCCTTTCTTTGATACTTTCGATGTTCTCGCATTTCCGAAGAGCCACTAGGACAACCACCAGGCTTTATGCAGTTAATATTGAGACCTCTACGACGTCGAAGCTCTTGCCACTTACTCGTCAGTTTATTTACACCAGATTTTTTTACGATTTTTTTATCTTATTATTATATTTTTGGATGGAACCTTCCGATTTCTCTATTTTTTTAGTTCAATGTTTTTCGGTTTTCTGTCAATGAGTTTCTACTTAAGCTTCCTCTTCTCCAAACTTCTCTCTTTCTTCTTTTCCTTCTCTTTCCCCTCTCTACCTTTTTGGTATCATCTTCGTTTTACGTACATCTAATAAGATTACCATCATCTAGAGAAAATATTTCAATCGTCGACAAAATTAAAAAGCAAATTTTGTCATTTACTGATAGCTATGCCGCATAATGTTCTACCTCAGAGTCATGCAATCCTTAACGTAACTGCTACCAGTTACGATTCATTTATATATAGAGTAGCTCTTGTGGACCGGGTGGTAAAACTAATCTTCGGGCTTATATTATCATTTAAGCCAAAAATTCTATCAATTTGGCTATTGCTGGTCGCTGTATCAATGTAACAGGTTTGTGGATTAGGAAGAAAGCGCAAATTTGTCACTCCCAGCGTCGTTAATTCCGGGGTACATCATACATACTGATCCACGGCTCATTTGTTTTCATTTTAAATGCTGTTTGCTGTATTAGTTTTTATCTTTGCTCTACACAGAGTAAATATTTATCTATATATCACTGAACTTCAATTGAAACACGCAGCTTAAAGCTCACATACTGTTTTTAAAGTGGTTCCACTATACCTACAAAGAACAGCGCACATGTTATAAAAATTTTGCTACGAAAACAAGAGAATTCGGAAACACGTAATAACATTTTTAGCTCCCATACCAAACCTTGACAAGTAGCTAATGTTCACACAAAATCTTAGTTAATGAAAGCGATCTCTAATCTGCTGAATGATATAGTCTTCTGATGCGCAAGGTAATAAACTTATTATGGTCATATATACCAAACTTGGTCGAATATATGAGCTTAAAAATAATCAAAACATTCTGAAATATAAAAAATTAAACATTCCGAAACATTACAAATTAAATCTAATAGAAGCATACATTTTGGAAGATACATATTAAAACTATCTTATATTAGATGTATCAATACTTCAGCAAAGATTTAGTTTCCCATTTAATTACAAGACATACGACAGACTTAGGTTCATGAATATGCTGACATGAAGGTCTTCTGATGTAATAGCTTTTTTTAAATAATTTTTTTAAAGAGTAATAAAAAATTATATATAAAATTTCTTATCTCATATTTATTAGCAGTTCATAATTATTTAAAATTCTCTTCACAATAATATAAGCATTATCGCTGATGCAAAGAAAAACACTTTTGGTAGTCTAAAAAGCTATTGTATCGGGATCGAGGGTTAACGAAATAAGAAAGCGAAAGAATTAAAATCGATGCGGATTTAATATTGAGTGAATTTACAACACATATGCGCGAAGGCGCGAGGCGCGCAGGCCGAGGGTTGCCGAGGCGACAGTGTGCGAGGAGTTAGGGAAGAGAGAGAGAGAGAGTTCCTCGTTCAACCACGCCTTGGTTCGCCGGGAGAGGCGGCTACTCCGCTCGTCAAAAGACCCCGGGATGAGGCAGTTATTCCGCGCAAACGGGAGTCGGGCGGCAAGCTCGTCCGCTGCGGCTCGGCAGTGGTGCAGGTGGACCATACCCACGTCAGCGGCACAATCACGCGCGTTCTCTCTCGTACCCTCCACGAAGATGAGATACGCCGTGAGAGGGAATATTAGAACTCGAGGCGTATTCCCAAAAGAAGCACACGAAAAACGAATTAGTCTCGAACGCGCGTATGTTTCGCAGCTCTCGTACTTCAACTGTCAAATTCGCACGTGCGGCCGTCTCTCCCCATATCTACTAATTTTTACATTTCAAAATATATATACATATTTACAGGGCTACGACAGGAGAGAGAGCATAGGGACGTGGGAAGGCAAGCGTATGCGCTGCTTGCGTTTGCATATATATATATATATATATATATATATATATATATATATATATATACCAGGGCGGTTCAATAAGTAGCTGTATTAGAAATGAAGACACCATTTTTTCAAAAAAATTTTTTTTATCTTTCAACATAGTCCCCTTTTAGATAGATACACTTCTCACAATGTTCTGGCCCTTTTTTAGCTCTTCCAAAAAAAAGGATTTTTCGAACTCCAAAATAAGCCTCTGTCTCGGCGATGACTTCCTTGTTTAAGCAAAATTTATTTCCCGTGAGTCATTTCTTCATGTTGACGAACAAGAAGAAGTCACAGGGAGCCAGATCGAGTGAATATGTGCTGCGGCAGCAATTGATAACGCAATTCACGCAGTTTGGTGTCGATGACTCCAGATAAATGTGCTAGTCCGTTATCTTGACGAAACAATATCTTGTTTTAACCAAATGTGGCCGTGTCTTCCTAAATTTTTTGCCAAAGAGGTCCACTCACTCTAGTATTGTCTAGTGAATGTTCTTCCTTTTTCTAAAAAGTCTACCAGGATCATGCACTTTGCATCCCAAAGAATTATCGCTATGGCCTTTTCGGCGAATGAAACGGTCTTCGCCTTCTTTAGAGCAAATTCACCACAACAAATCCATTGATTTGATTGTTACTTAGTTTCTAGTATGTAATGATGAATCTTGGTTTCATCAACGGTGACAAATCGACGCAAAAAGTCCTTCAGATTTCGCTTTTCATAGCTAATTTTTTCATAGCCAACTTATCATGTAAAATATTACTATCAATCAGTCTGCATTTGTTTTGGTGTCGTTTAATAGATGACAGCACACGATAATAATAGCAGCTTATCTAAGGAATTTTCTCTGTCTTCAAACACGGATACTTATTGAACCGCCCTCATATATTATATATTGTAACCGTTGATTCACGACGGTACAATTAGTTTTGAAATATTGATCAAGATGTCGATCAATGCGAACTCAGGATTAATGCGACGCGACGCTACTGTGTCGGCCTTCCGTCATACTCTTTCCGAAGCTATTATACTCCGGGGGAGCGATCCAGTCCACCATCGACGTTGACGACTCTTGCTGAACCGCCACCGGCCGGCAGCGACGTGGACGGGACCACCAGCTTACCTACGAGCAGGGAGACGCGACCACCGCTGGCCATCTCTGATGCCAACCATTGCACAAGCAGCGACGCACTGCTGTCGCCGTTCATGAACGATGCAACGACACGTCGCCGTCGTCGTTCACAAGCACCCTCGACAGCCAGCATAGCCAAAAACCAGGAGGCTATCCGACGGCAAGTACAGTTTGAGTATTGAAGTGTGAAATAGTATGGCCCCTTTCCGATCCTACTTGTCCCTCTCACCCCCCCCCCTTTGCGTGTAAGCAGTGCTATGCCACCGTGTTAACTTCAGTTGGACCCGCTCGGGATTTTAAGCCTCTAGGTGCCGCATGAGCTAACGGAATTATTGTCGCGCGCATAAAGCCTTTATATTGAAATATTGTTATGTAAATAAATCGTGAATACATAGTTACACTATTTGCCGTAATATGATTTATTATTGCTTTTCCCCGTCCCCCTTCTGCAGCAGCTTACTTTCTCTTTCCAGCATGCGTCGGGGTAGCAGTGCAGAACGTAAGTACGTAGCCGTGTGTGCAGATGCGGTTACAGTGTGGAGTCCAAGGCGTGTATTTCGACATACGCTATATATGTCTGCTTAGGAAAGTGACAGGTAGAGAGAGAAATAGAGAATAACCGCTATAACTAGCTATTCTACGAGTATGCTATGCATTGTTGTATATGTTTCTTTATCCCTAACGTCCGTGCAATAAATAGTCAATCGTAATGCGTAAAATCAGCCCGTCTCAACAATGTACCCTGAACCATAACCCCTCTCAATACATGTAATCAACTCAACTGAAATCATTAGTTTAGTAATGTTAATCTTCTTTTCCTCCTTGCCCCTATTGTGACATAAAATCATAAATATAATCTAAACACGATTATATAGCATATTTTTATATAATAATATTATATCTACTTTACATGATTCATACGCAGACATCTCATGCTTATATACTTGCTAAATAACGTGAATTCAGTAAGCACTTTGTGGTGAATAATAACATAGAAGTTCGAAAGACTCTGTGAATTCAAACAAACATAACTAGATAAGGTTATTATACTTAAACTTCTGTAGATAAACACTTCAAAAGAAATAAACAAGGTGATCGCTCCACGAATTACTTTAACATACAGTTTGGAAGAATGTTTGAATGTTTGCAGCGTGTTTTTGTCCTATAATATGTACGAAACAAGATAAGTGTATACATAAATATCGCACACTGCCGTCAAGCGTACGCGATAATGAGTGATATTTTTATATAAATGTATTGATTGTGACATTAAGATTGACATTCGCTGCCTTGTTAACTTATTATTCCACTTCATAATATATTTATCTATTTCATATAATGTCGTGTTACATATGCTTACATAGAATTATTATATTACCTGCTGATATATATTACCTTGTTTTCTCATATATATGAATGCTTACCCCTTTCCCTGACGGTTATATTACCTGTTTGCGACCAAAGCATATTTTACATAATTTACATTAAAGGAGGAGTATCACTATGCATCCCCCCTAAACTAAAATCAACCCTTGCATTTGTTAAAGAAAGATATATTCCTAACACCCACTTAACCTACGTAACCCATGTAAATGTCAGTGCCCACAAATTACCAGAAGCAAAAACATAAGAAGGAATTCGAATTTTTCACTTTTGTAAAGTGCTTCTGGTCAATTGTTATCTATAGAATGGTAGAAATTAAATTCGAAAGACTCAGATGCTTAACAAAAATCTTTAGGAAAATAATAAGGATCACTGTTTGAGCATCGACGTACACCATACAATCATAGAGCTTGCATCGAGAAGGCCCTTGTTATACAATATCTCACCGAATTTAGCATCCTCGTTAAACATATATAATAATATGTACATGGATCCTTCATTTAAATGTAGAATATAAATAAACAATAATTTAATTTAGCACATCACCACATGACATATACACTGATATGCACAAATAGATGAGTCACGTGCACAAGGAGTTTATGGCTGATACAATTGGACAGTTTACTGAAATAAATGAAAAGAGAGAATATAAAATAACATTCTGAATAAATAAAATATTAACTAACATTAATAATAATAATAACTTATAACAATTTTCACAAAGAAAAAGGCGTGTAAAGAAAAAAAACTGATACTAATTTTTATTGAATATTATCACTCATGATAATAATACAATTAAATAAGTCTTTAGTATTAAACAATTAATAACATTATTTTTATAAATAATAAAAATCATATTCTGGTGTAAGCACCAGAACATTTAAATGAAAAGACAACCATATCAGTAGAATTCGCTTGTATCAGGATTAACAGGCATGCTATTTTAATAATTAATTAGACATATAATAACAATCATAAAGTACTAAGACAGTGGGGAGAACGTTGTGTAAAGAAGTGTTATCACAGCTGACTGGAGGAGTAAAGCAGTCGACACAAGGGAAGTAAAAGGATTAATTTTCATACGTTTAAAACGTTAATAAGTACATTAATTAAGAAATAATAAATTAACGAAGATAATTATTTACACTAACTTGAAAAATTAAACTTTTGTTTACATGAATTGACTAGACATAATAAACAATATTTATAATCCTAGCAGTTTTTGCCTAACAAATTTTGATGAAATATAATTACCTTGCATAACTATTCTGCAATAATAAATACATGCCTGAGGAGGAGAACAGCAAAGTATAGCAGAAAGCAACAGAGTACTAATGTTAGTAATAAGATAATATAATACAACGCAACTCAGATTACACATAAATTATTAGACGCGATACTTAATAAGGGCTAACAAATCATATATTGTTATAGGATTATTAACATGATGATTAGACCGAGGTGAAAATTGTTATAAATAATTATATTAATTTAAACAAGTTCGAAAGGCAATTTAGCATTATTATAGTTAAATCCGATAAAACCGACAGATAATCCTAAATCTTTTATAAACAATTAGATTATTAACATAAATAAAATAACTAAAGTAGTCATAAACAATATACATTATTATAAACAATTTGAATAAACGTCTACGTCAGGGAAACCAGAGCGCATAAACGTTTACGTCAATGGAACGTGCGGTTCTCTAGAGCATCCAATGAAGACGTGGATGAATTTATCGACCGTCTCGTGAGGGACAGTCGAGAGTTTAAATCTCCCAATTACAGAAAGAAAAATGGTAACCGGTGTTTGAAGTTGAGCGGCACATATATGGGCGAGAACTATATATAAAGAATAGTGGACTATGCTAGTTATCAAAGCAGCATTCAGATATGAGTTTCGCCCTATTTATTATATGCTAGGCTTGGAAGACGAGATCCGCGATAGGACTCAAGGACCGAATGAATCGATGGGTTCTTACCTAACAGGAATCAAGCTGTTGTTAGCTAAGATGTCGTCACCCCTACTGCTCGAAACCCAGCTAGATCGGTTATATAGACATCTCCACTTCAATCATATTGAAAGAATAAAGCGAAACGATTTCCAATCTATAGAGAGCTGCAATCCTTTGGTCAACAAGTCAAATTAAAGGAGGAACTGACTAAACATTACAAGACACCACTTGCAGCGGATAGGTGTGACCTAGCTACCTTAGACGAGAAAACCCTTAAGGACAAAAATAAACAGGTTACGCTGATAGAGTCCTCCATCTTGATACTAACTCGTCGTGAAGAAAGACGACGAAACTCGTCCCCGAGAACCAGGAACCGAAATGCCACACCGCACAATATCAGAGGACGATAACCGTACCGAACTGATTGCTACAATGACATCAGAAACCCATCACGACAATACTAACCACCCTCTCGATCAGTCCACGAAAAGTATCCTAAAAATAGAGAATATTACTCACAACCAAGGTTGAGAGACCGACAATACCGCTCACTCAGTCTGAGATATCACACTAATTGGAACCAAAAAGAAATAGCGCTAAACCAAATAACAGGCCGCGTTGGACGTGCAATCGGTAAAGACCTTAGGCAGATAGCTGTCTAGAAAAACTGAGGGTGCTCTACTATAACTACGGAGAGGAGAAGGTCTTTGTCACAAATTGTAGCCGCTGTGGTATTGAAAGAAGAAAGTCGGGAAACGAGTAAGGGGTAATGTGAAAGGTGTTGACTCCAGAACCCCTCACAATGTGACTCCACCAGCAGATATCATCACGGTCATTCTCAACATTTGTATATGGAAAAGCTCTGTGCAAGATGGGTGCCGCGTTTGCTAACAGTCGACGAAAAATTTATTCGAAAGAATATTTCTACCACCGATTTGGCGTTGTCTATGCGTAATCCAATCGAATTTTTGAGTCGATTCGTAACCGTTGACGAATCTTGGATCCACCACTACACACCTGAAATCAAACAACAGTTTCAACAGTGGATTGGACCAGGGGAACCAACGGGGTCCAGATAGTACACACTCTTTGTAAAGCACCTTATGGGTTGTCCAGATGGTACACACTCTTTGTAAAGCACCTGTTTGCTCTCGAAGAAGCAAATTAACATGGTGTTCACTTTAGACTAGCTCATTCTCGCCTTCCTTGTCCTTGGTGCCCCAGAGGATAATTACAGTTGGCTTTGTCTTTAATTACGGGTCATGTTGAAAGAACTAATTTTCATCACCAATAATAACTCTTTCGAGCAGAGTACGATACATTTCAACCTTCTCGAGGCAATCTTGAGCGATGATCTCTCGGTGGGCTTTTTGCTCATCTGAAAGGTTTTTCGGCACCATCTTTACTACCATACACTTTAAGCACATTTTCATAAATTTTTGTCGCCGTTTCGCGGAGTTTTACACAAAATTTTATCGCGCACCGTTGCTCTAAATTTCTCTGTTCCATTTTCGTGACATGCGTAACATTTCCGTAATACTAAACAGCTGGCGAAGAAATGATCGTACAAGGGTCGCAAAGGTCTCAATCGAGAGAGTAGGGATCTACTATTACAATGGCGGAGTTATAGGTTCGCAGTGTTAAGAAATAAAATCGATCGCATTACTTAATTATCTGAGCTCAAATATTACAGACCAACTTCTATTGGATAAAAAGAAATTTTACATTCTTTTTATAAATATACAAATGTTATGAGTCTGATTATATGATGTATGAGTAATCGAACTTTCGTATGCAAGATTTCCATCTAAAATAATACGGCCAGTTGTACAAAGTAATATAGGTAATAATAAGTGATAAAAGAAAGCCAAATCTGACAAAAATATTTGAAAAACACACCTTACACATGCTATAATGATGATAATGATGAAGTCAGATATGTAAACAGTTTTTAATTTTTACAATAAAATATTAATTCTGTTATATTAAATTTATTTTATTTTATTTTTGTTTTATTGAATTTATTATATAATATGACAGTTAAAATATATGATTGTTTTTTAAGCAATAATTTGATTGAATATGTTCTTTTTGCTGGAATCTTCATTATTGTACCAAAAACCTTATAAAATAACTGACGTTAATTAATTTTTTATTAACCCAACAAATATTTCCATCGGCTTTACAATCGCTTAAAATAATATATTTATAGTTAATAAATATTGCAAGCCCAATTGTACTTGCTTATAGTAACCCCCGTAGAATCTGAAATAGCAAGAAAGATTAGTCTAAATACTACCGTTAGTAATGAACACCCTACTTTCATATTCAATTAGATTGCAGAAGTTGTTTACAGCTTATTCGCTGCTATTCAGTCACATAAATCGAATGAAAACTTTGATAATTATAGAAAGGATATGTTGTCAATACAGATAATCTTTAAAGAAAAATGTCGATTCTGCTCGAAAATGAGCAAGAAAAACATATAATTACATGTCTTCCATATGTGATGATTCTAAACATTATACAAAAGTTTGAACTATATAACTTGAATATAAAATAAGATACCATAAAATTTTTGGCAAGTCTTGGCAACCATAAATAAAGAAAATGTGTTTTTAACGTTTTGAACTAGCGTACAATTTTATAAATTTAAAATATATACTGAATGAAATTAAATCTTTTCAGCGCATCGTTATTTATTTATCATCTAAAAACAAATTTTTTCATGCCCAGTTCGTTCTACTAACTATTTTAAGAGCTGTCATATTGCAATTCTGGAGGTTGCCAATTCTGGAGAGCTATTTGGAAAGCTATCTACAAGGATCCCTGAGCACTTAGAAGTCTCTAAATTTGATGAAATAATTTTTTATTTTTTCTTACCATAGACTATGGTCCTTTTATCAATATGGTTCTGAATTTTTTGACTGATCTTATCCGGTTAGGTCCTTTAAATTGTAAGACATATTGCATTATATATTAATTGTCTATTTGTTTAATTTTATTTAAAAATGTATTATATAAAGTCTGCAATTCTCTATGATCCTGATTTTTTAAATTAGATTGTATATGGTTATGTATAATTTCTGATATTACCCACCTACTCCAATTACATTCGCTATCAAGAATTTGATAGCGAATGTAATTTCATTTCTTTCTCAATTTTTTTCTGTTATACATTTAATATTTAATATCAAACGTTTCTTTGATCTCCTTTTTTACAAATATGTAAAAGATCAAACCCATGTGTAATGAACCCTGATTGATAGTATAAGTCAGAATATTTATTTACTGCCATTATTTCAATGATTGGTATTCAATTCTTACCTAGCGATGTTTACTCGCCGGTATTTTTAGTAGTCGTATTATCTCGGCTTCTCGAATATTTCGACAAGCACTACGATCAGAGGCTTTCATTTGAGAGGCTATCAATTAGGAGAGGAGTCAAGCAGGGATATTCGTTCACTCAGCATCTCTTCCTAATTAAACTATGTCTCGTGTTCTGATCAATACTTCTGAAATCTGGTGCGAACTTTGAGAACAATTCGGTCCGTGCATAGATTTTCATTATGACCTAATCCCGTTACATCTTCATCGCTTGGATTACAAATATCTGCTCGAAAACACTGTCGCTTATTGACAGAGCTGTGGAATGTTGACGATCATCAAAATATACCATACAGTCTCTCTCTCTTTCTTTCGTTGAATAGAATGCAATGTCGGTCATAGATGTCTGAAGGACCTTCAAGATACATAGTTAACGTTTGTGAGCTCTGCACCACGAGGACACGTGAAGTGGTCGTCCGTTCCATTTCGGCTGAGGGCAGAAGATGCAGTCCTATTGTCAGCAATCTAACGGCGATTTGCACTCTTAGTTGGCACACCAAACCACTATTTCCACACTGATTTCACTGATTGAACAGATTTATGACGTGCACGGGGAATCGGTATATGTGACGACTACTTTTGAAAGGGGAACTGTGAATGCGACAAACGACAGTTTAATAGACAGGCTCTATTTCTCAACTACTCAAGAGAGAGAGAGAGAGAGAGAGAGCGGAGAGCAAGTGAAGTAACGTATTATAAAATAGTAAACATTGGTGTGCGTGTATGCGTGGTTTGTGTATGATTTCGAATATGCATGTGACCGTTCACGTGACTAAAAAGTGTGAGCGGCATGTGTGGGCTTGACCGTTAACAGCAGTTTTTCAGCATCGAAAGTACGGAAAAGATTTGTGGGCAGTGCTTTGGTCGGTGTGGTACCGAGCAGTGGAGGAGTGATGTTGATGGGAGTGGGTTGCGTATAGTCGTGGGTGGTCTATAACAGATAGCGGATGAAAGGTGCTGTGTGCACCTAGCGGGAGTAACAGAGTTAATTTTTTGTGTGTGGTAGAATGAGTAGGCTTTCGCGGGTAAGTGAGACCCAGCGAGCAGGTGATCAAGGGTCCTCCGTAGTAGTGTCGGTACGTACAATTCTTAAGAAACGAGATGATGCTCCGAATCGAGGAGGATGCTCCATCTGTAGGAACACCGGTTCCATCCTATTATCCGGGATAAGAGCCACCTAAAAGAGTCCTATCCGTGTCGAGAAGAGCGAATAGAGTTAGGCCCGGTTTCATTTCTATTTAACACGAGTGTAACGTGTGCAACAGAATTCTTATCGTTTGAGCGTGAGAGCGCGGAACAAAGGTCTGTCGAGCCGAGAGCTATCGAGATTTTGCAGCCGTATAACGAGCGAATAGGAGAGTTAACGTGAATGGTCGAGTATAGTCGCCGTGAATATTGTGCCATTTCCTGATCACGATCGCTAGGCGGAATCCCATTTGGTAGAGAAGAATGTCCAATTGTAATGCGTGTAAGTAAATGTCCGAGTGCAATAATATTTATTGATAGTATTTGGATTATAAATTGTGCCCGTTTTTCGTGAATTATGATGCAAATTTTTGTATATTTTATTGCATTAATAAATAACACGTCACAAAATGGCACCCATTGTGGGGAATTTTTTCCTCAACGCCGCGATGTGTGATTCGGGGAATTAGAAATCCGTTGGGAAACGTGAAAGTGTTTTGTGCTTTTGTGAGTCTGGAGAGAGAGAGAGAAGGTCACGTGTCTGTATCTGCGCAGGCAATTAGTGCGCTCACGTCCGTTGTACGTTCAGTACACGAATGAATTAAAATCGATGTGAATTTAAAGTCAAGTAAATTTGCAACACGTATGGGCGAAGGCGCGAGGCGCGCAGGCCGAGGGTCGCCGAGGCGATGGTGCGCGAGGAGTCAGAGAAGAGAGAGACAGAGAGAGAGAGAGAGAGAGAGAGAGAGACGAACGGGCTGCCACTTACAGTAAGGTGTCGACGCTTCGTGGCAGCCCGCTGGCAGCACTTCTTCGTTCAACGGCGCCTTGGTTCGCCGGGAGAGGCGGCTACTCCGCTCATCAAATGATCCCGGGATGGGGCGGTTATTCCACGCAGACGGGAGTCGGGCGGCAAGCTTGTCCGCTCGGGCTCAGCCGCGGTGTACAGCGGTCACACGCACGGTAGCGACAACAACACACGCGTTCTGCAGCGTATTCTACGCGGGGGCGACATACGTGTTGAGAGCACGTGGGAAACACTTAGAGCACGAGGCGTGTTCCCGAAAAGCCACAACACAAGCTAATCTAGCACGAGGAAAACAGAGAAAAACAAGTAGCACGCGCTTCTCTCTAAGGTTGTCTTCTCACTGTCAAATTCGCGCGCGCGGCTGTCTCTCCCCACTCCCCGCTCTTTCTCTCTCTCACTTACCTCTCCGCCGGTGTATTCGTGCGTCGGCCTGGAACATATATAAGCTTTATATTTTTACACATATATATACATTCGTATTTACAACTATATACATATTTACAGAGCTACAACAGGAGAGAGCGTAGGAACGTCGGAAGGCAAGCGTAGGCGCTCCTTGCGTTCCCCGTCACACGTCCCCCCTCCAGACGCTAGTAGCCAGAGCGTGGCAGCTCGACCCATCAACTCTCTCTAATGTTGACCAACGTGTCAGGATGAGGAACTTGGGCAGCGGCAGTTTACCGCCGGGGAAACTGGAGGAGGAAGGGCGGGTAAAGAACTCCCTTCCCTAGACGAAGTACTTTCAGAGGATGCTTTTATTTAAAGTTCAACTACATGAGTACAATGTAGTACGTGTCCCGCTGTAATCTTCGGCGACTTCTTACTTCCGCTGGGTGGCTTCGCTCCTTAGGGGCGATTTCGCTTTTCGGTGTGGCTGGGGGCGTGCCCCTCGCAGTCAAGGTGGTTGTGTTTATTGGGGCACTCCCGTCCCCGGCGCACGCCCTCCAGCTGGCATTGGCTGCAGCTGGGCAGGCGGATGGTTGCGAACTGAGGCGCATCGGATGCGGCTTGTTTGCGCCGGGCCTCCGCCGTCTTCCGCAGGGCGAACACCCTGTTGACTGTTGCTGGTAGCTGTCCGGCTTCCACCGCGGTGTTGCTGCGGAAGGCTTGGAGAGCCTGGGCCGCTTCAATGACTCCCGTTGTCCAGGTGCCACCCTTTGGACGAAGTCCTGAAATTGTTGGAGCGCGCTGGCCTCCTCAGCCTCCAGTCGGAGCCGCTATCATCTTCGGGGTCGTGATCTCGATTATAGGACTTCAGGTCGGCGACATGATGCTTACCAGCATCTCGTATCCTCGGGTAGATCGTGGAAACGGACCCATCACGTCTCCACCTACTACTGCCCAAGGGCTGGTGACCGTTCGATGGCCCATTAGGCCAGCTGGTGCAGCCTGCTGTACCTTACATTGCTGGCACACGGTGCAGTTACGGACAAATTGTGTCACATCTTTGTGCAATGTGGGCCAATAGTATGACCGTGCGGCTTATAGCGTCCGAAATGACCAGCTGTGGGCTCCTCATGACATTCATGAAGAACGGTACGGCGATCTTCTTTAATCACGACAAGCTTCCATGCATCCTGGTCATCTACTAAATCTTCGACGGCAGGATCGGGACGGTAGTAATATAGTCGTTGCCCAACGACTTTCCACTGTGGCTGGTCGGTAGGATCGCTCACCACTTTCTTACGAAGGCGCAAATACCAGGGGTCTTTCACATCGGTGACGCCGACGGAGGCGACTTCGCAGGTCGGCTCGTCTTCTTACAAAAGGAGAGGGCGTCTGGTATGTAATTCAAGGTACATTTACGATGGATGACTCCGTAGTCATATCCCTGTAAGTCCAAGGCCCAACGGGTGAGCCTGCCCGTGAGGTTGCGTAATGAGCGCAGCCAACGAAGGCTGCTCGAAGTGATAGCCCTGGACGTACTGGCGAAATTTACGCACAGCCCATAGCACGACAAGGCACTCACGTTCGGTGACCGAGTAATTACGCTCAGCCGCAGTCATCGTGCGACTAGCGTAGGAGAGCACGCGCTCCACGCCACCAACTGATTGCGTGAGCACGGCGCCTAGTCCCGAGTCGCTGGCGTCTCTCTGGATGACGAACGTATCTCCGAACGACGGTCGAGAAAGGACTGGTGCAGATGCGACGAGCGCCCGGATCTGTTCGAAGGCTTGCTGCTGCTCTTCTCCCCAATGATAATTGATGTTCTTCTTGGTTAATCGGGTGAGAGGCTCAGCAAGCGTGGCAAAATTCTCTAAGAACTTGCGATACGAGGACGCAAGGCCTAGAAACCTATGGAGCTGCTTCAGGTTCTTTGGTGAGGCGTAAGTAAAGATTAGTGCAATCTTATCCGGATCCGGTCGAAAATCGTTACGATCCACGAGGACATCGAGGAACCGTATCTCTGCGAGTTCGAATTTGCTCTTCTTCCTATTAGTGGTCAAGCTGGCAGCGGAAATTCGTTGCAGAATATGTTCAAGCCACCTGAGGTGCTCGTGAAAGCTCTCCGTAGCGATGATCACATCATCGAGGTAGGCGAGGTCCACCGGCTTCATTTTAGAGCCGATCAGCTTGTCGCTTAACTGCTGAAAAGTTGCAGGGCCACCGGCGACACCGTATGGCATACGCGTCTATTCAAATATTCCCATGCCTGGGACCGTGAAGGCAGAGAGGTGTCGCGATTCCTCACGAAGAGGGACCTGATGGTAGGCGCTGCTGAGGTCCAGTGCGGAAATGTATCGCGCATTTCTCAATTTCCGTAAAATTACGTCCATGTAAGGGAGCGGATACGCGCTGACCTTGGACACGGAATTCAATTTGCGATAGTCCACGCACAATCGGTAGCTCCCGTCGCCCTTGCGAACCATCACGACAGGGCTAGACCACTCGCTGGTTGATCTGCGAATTACGCCTTGATCAAGCATTTTGCGAACTTGCACGTGCATTTCCAGCTCTATCTTCTGATAGACCGGATAGTAACGCTGCTTAATCGGCTTAGCATCGCCGACATCGATCACGTGGTCGGTCAGATGCGTGCAGCCCAGAGGCTGATCAGCCGGAGGCAGCATCCGGTCGAGGAGTTCTTCGAGAGCTCGACGTTGACTGTCGTCAATATCGGCCAAGCCTATAGAGGCAAGCGAATACGCCGAGGTAACTGAGACGGTGCAAAGTTGTAACGCGGTGTTGTCGCGCGGGTGGATGACCGCATTGAAAGCGCGTTAGAAGTCTGCACCGAGCAGACAGTCGCTTTCCAGGTCTGGAATTATGATGACGTCTAGCTCCATTTCAACGTCTGCAATGGCAAACGGAAGGGCCACTTGGCCTATTATCGGCTCAATTTTTCCCGTGGCGAGTCGAGGGCCACATCCAGGAAAGGGTCGAAATAGACGACCGAGGGCAGATGCAATCTGCAGGCCGATTGCTCCGAGAGCTCTACGAGCAGCCCCTGCATGAAGCAATGCATGGATGCGAAACTCGCCTATGCCCACCTGTACCCACCATCGTGAATACGGGGTCGACACTTGTGGCTGAGTCAGCGGAGTCACGGTCCTGATGCTCCTCCTTTACAGACAGGAGCAGGCAATGATCATTACCCTGTGTCCTCCAACTACGACCCCAGCATAAGAACCGGGGATCAGGACCTGCTGTCCGACCTTTGTTCTTGTCCCTGAGGGGCTTGCGTACGAGCTTTCCCCTGAAGGAGGGCTTCCTCTCCGACTTAGGCGAGGTCGACGCTCCGGTCTTCCGTGTACGTGGCGACCTCGGGCGTGAATCGCGACTGCTACTCTTCGTGATAAGAGCTGCGACACCCGGCGCCTCTAAATCAGGTGAAGTGGGTCTAAAGCCCGCCTCTTACAACATTTCTCGCACCAAAGCTTTGAAGTCGGGCGGCTTCACGTCGACGGCCGCAATCTATGGTTTCGGGCGCGTCCAAGACGTGTCGGCCACATGAAAGGCCACTTCGGGCATTATGCAGTCCTCAGGTGACGGAGGTGGCTTATAATTGAACTCCACATCGGGGACGCATTCGGCCTCTCGAGCGAGCTCGATTAGCCGATTTACGCTCATAATCTTCTTCCGTAGAACTAACTTTTGTATCTCTGGGAGTAGATTACGGTAGATAAGGGCGAGTTGTTTGTCGTCCGACCATGGTTCTTCGAACCGATTGAGAATTGTTAACAAACAGAACACGTAGTCCCGTGTTGGCTCGCGTTTTACCTACGCACGCCGCTGTGCTTCGCGAATCAGCTCAGCTTAGAAGCGTCGATCGACGCCGTAGCAGCTCCGGGCTGCGTGGCAGAACTCTTACCACGTGGTCCAGTCTTTCAAGGATAGACGGTACCAATGCAAGGCGACACCGTCGAGGAGCTCCGTCATGGCATTGAGCATGTCCTCATCCGTAAACGGCGTCAATCTGCGACATTCCGCGATCCTCTGTAGAAATTCTTCCACGCGTTTTCCCTTCGCCCCATTGAACCTGATTTTCCCTTGGCGCACGGTCTTACTAATGTCCGTGCGCTGGGCCAAGCTGCTTGACAGCGTTGATCGTGTTATATTCGCGGGCGAGCTCATAACGTCGCGATCCATGTGATGCCCCCCTCTTCCAGACCCTTCGTACCGAGGGTGGCAAGAGGCCGAAAACGCAGGCTTGCCGGTCGACCCTGGAAACCTATTGCTGTTGAAGCTTTTGACACTTTCCAAGTATTGCAGATCATACGTGTCTTGGAAAGTGACACGGTCGCGTCGCGGCATTTTCTGCAGCTGTTGGTGAATGCTAGCTAGCATAGCATGGATTTCATTTTGCCTCTGCTGCAAATCTTGGACAGCTCAGTTTTGTTGTTGCATCCAAGTTTGCAGCATATTCTGTAGGCTGTGTAACCCCTGACTAAGGTTTACATTGTTTTCGAAGTCAGCAGGTTGAGGCTCAAATGTTGCATCTGCCGTATGAGATGCGACTTGCGCCTGACGTGTGATGTCATTCGTGACACACGAGTCGGGAGGCGGAGCTACGCTCGTGATGGCTGCCTGAATCGGCGATTCGTTGGCTGTGCTCCATGCGAGCGGTTCATGCCTGTTTATCTCAGCCAAATTGAAGTCGATCAGATTTTCTATTTGCTGATCGGCAGCAGTTGTGCTACTTCTTTGACCTATGCTCAGATGAACTTCCCGAGCCTGTTGTATGTCAGCTGATACATCAGCTTGTTCGTCGTACGTCGCTTCCATTCTATCCAAGATATAAGTCTTTGTTGCGTCGCGCATTGTCGAGGTGACGATTATCTTTAACAGATTTTTGTCTCTGCGCGCGCGTGCTTTTACAATATCATCACCACTCTCGCATTCCACAAAGTCCATCAGGGACTAAACTAAACCTTATATTCAAATCTATATATACCCATTCCCATCACCAAATTTAGTAAGTTAAATATAAATCCCCTCTCTACACAAATTGTCGAAAACCAATCAATTTAATAAGGAATGATAAACACTGTCCAATCTACCAGACTCTAACATTAAATTCACATTATTTCGATTCCTGTGTGAATACTTTCAATACTCTCCCGTTTATACTTATTACTAATACCATGTTCCAAAATATCCACATTCACAAAATCAAAAGAATGTAAAAACTTGACACAATGCTACTTTAAACCGGAAGTAATATGTGAGCTACGCAAACTATATTTATGTTCACAAATTCTCTTTTTTAAATATCTACCTGTTTGTCCAATATAGTATTTATCACAATCCATGTAATTAATCGTGTAAGGAGAGGAGAAATATGTAATTTTACATAGGGCATAAGTGTTGCGTTGAATTCAGATGCTTTCTGATGTGCCAAAAGCATTTTCTGCGAAGTTATCGCCGAAATTCGACGGGTAGGAAGTAATAGAAATAAAATCGCCGAGTGTATATATACTAGGGTGAGAGGATCTCTCTAATAGACGTCTATCAAAGGCGCACTTGTCCGAGTTGAAGCGATTTATGCCCGTGTTGCACGAACGCAGAGATGAATCAATCTGAGATGCTTTTGTCTCTTTTAGAATGGAAGACATGAACATCGTCGAGCGGAGGAAGTATGAGATGGGAGGTGCATGACGGAGACGATCGCCCGGCGAATGTAACAGCTGCAGTTTGAGGGAGTGCCCTGTTACGAACTAAGCGTCGAGGAAAAACGGGGAGAAGAAACTGCCCTGATCCAAGACAATCCACAGCCAGGTGGAGTGGGTCTGGGGGAAGCGGAAGAAGTAGAGAAAAAGGAGCGGGAAAATCCGCAGTCAAAAGAGAGCTCAAGAGGTATTGGATAGGTATGTGAGTGCCGAATCGCCGATGTCAGCTAATTCGCCGGTGGTGCGGGAGGCGTTAGAGAAAATCGCGGAGAAGGGACCCCGGCAGGTATTGCGCATCCTTCCCGCGATATTATCTTTGCTAGGAATCTTGCCGCTGAAGAACAGCGCCATGGAAGAGTCGCCAACAGTGGTACAAGCCCGGAAGTAACAGGGTCGCCTCAAGCGAGCGCAGTTGAAGTGCCCGCAGTTGAGGTGCCCCGCGGCCGCGAAAGAACTAATCGAGATTCTAGGGCCAGGTCCAGCAGGTGGCGAAGGAAGATGTCTTACAATCTTGGCGATACCTGGAGATGGAGGATTTCATGTCGGCGTTCCCGTCACTCCCGAGGTTATCAACACCACTACGTCCTTGTCTTCCCCTACCTTGTCTACCTGTCATTCCCCGAAGACGAGCAGTTTAATTCCGCAAACCGGTAGGTGTCGTTACATCGACGCCGAAAGCCACCTGAATAAAGAAACAGCGTTCTTTGGCAAGAGAAGGAAGAGCATCTTTTAGACTACATCTGGAAAAAGAATATGGGCGATACCCTGTACGCACATGTTGGGTTATATTAGCAGCGATTGGATAGCCGTTCCGGCGGATTCCACATTCGATCCTACCTCATACCACTGCCTGTATAGCTGGCAGCGCGGCTATGGCACACGCCAATGCGTACGATCTACGGTTTTTCGCTATCCACAATTGCGATCGACGAGGAGAGAGCTTGTCGGCATGCCCGAGATGCATTGTACCTCATCGCCGTAAGAGAGAGTTCCTACCCCCGGCGAGAAAGAAAAGTAGCCCGCAGGCAGATCGTGCAAGAGAGAGGGCTGAAGATAGACAAGTCGCCTTGAGTCACAAGACCGCTGGGGAGATAACTCCCTCCTATGCGCGACTGGCAAAAGCAGTAGCGACGTCGAGTTAGTTGACACAGCCAGTTAGGGCCTGCTCGACCATCAACCTCAGAGAACGTATACGCCTGCGTTGTCACCGATGCCAGCAGAGGATAGTGATGTATCAGCGGATACAGGGTTACTGAGTAATAGTGAGACGACTGAGAGTATACTCCGGCTCCTGAATAGTCTAGAGTGTTTGACGGTATATATCTGAGAATGAATTCTGCGGCGTTTCTATGTGCCGAAATAGTAAAGTCGAGTGTCCGACTTAGCATCGAGCAGGAGGAAAGGCGATATTCTGTATTTTTTCTTTTCTTCGTTGCAGCGTTCCGATGCAGTATTATGTTGAGTGCATCGCCTGCAGACAAAGGTCGGTCGAGCCTCGGCCTGCCGAGATTTTGCAGCCGTGTCAACGACCGAATAGGAGAGTTAGCGTTAATGGTCGAGTATAATCGCCTGAATATTGTGCTATTTTTCGAGCGCGATCGCTAGGCGGAATCCCCTTTTGTAGAGATTTTGCAGCCATGTTTTGTAGAGAAAAATATCCGTTTGTAATGCTTATGAGTAAATGTAAGATTATGTAATGATGAGTGTATTTGTAATAATAAATTGTGCCTGTGGTTCTGGAGTACAATGTAAATTTGTGTATATTTTATTGCTTTAATAAATACCACGTCACAAACTTTACGGAATAAAAATAGTTTGGACATAACTAATAGTCATACTCATATTGTCTGATAATTTACTTAGACATTGATTATCGGACAATATAATTTTCTTTGTGAACATGGCCTTTGAACTATAAATAGGATAATCTGAAATATTTTCTATTCTGTTTTACCAAAAATGTAAAAATTGAATTGAAAAGAGGCGTGAAATATCTAATAATGCTCCATTATATTGATAATATATTTTCTACTTCACTATAATTTATTCGAAGATATAGATCTATATTTGGTTTTATGATTTTTTCCATAGTTAGTTATCATATGAAGTAAAAATGAATAAATAGGAACAGAATAGGAATAAATTTAAAATAAAATGTTACAGACCCGCAGTAATATTTCTCCACGGCGATCTTGGTTGGGATCAGTTGCAAATCATGATAAGTAAATCAACAACAGCTGATTTACTGAAAATGTTTTACAAACTAGATGAATTTTTTAGTCAGCAATTTAAAAGCAGTAAACGAGTTTTTAGTTCGCTGCAATCAAGACAACAAAAACTTACTAGTTGGAGCTTAAAAAAAAAATATCAGAAAAAGAAAATATTTATTGAAGGTAAGGACCTATATGCTTTTGATATACTTTAATTGTACTTTTGTCAACTGCTTATATACATTAATAAATATTTTTTTCAGATAAAAAGTCTGATAAAAAGTAATATAATTTTAATGTTAATCTACTTTTTTTATAGTCAGATTGCACTTTACTAACAAAATTTTTTCAGCTAATATTTTATTTTCAGATTAGTCCCTACGGGGGTGACTGTATATAAGGACAGTCTGACCGTCATTATAATTTTTAATTTAATTTTTATTTTTATTATTTTTGTGTATTGATGTATTAATGTTTATGTAGATATGTATTGATATTGTTACGTATTGTTTTCGATTGATTTGATTGAACTGTAAGACCAATAAAAAAATATTTATTAATTTGCTTTTGATATATCTAATATAATTATTTCAAGTGTTATTTTTAATTAATATTATAGGTACTTGGTTAGAAAATCAACCTGCTTTGTCAGATGTGAGGCACCATCGTCACTGGCAACGTGTTTTAAATCAAGTGGCTGACCTACAATTGGAGACGTTACGATTTGCTCTTCCAAGTCATGGTACAATTCTTGGTGGTACTATGGAATTACATGGTGTAAACATCAGTTTAGCATGTTTTCATGGTATTCATTTTAAAAGCAAAAGCTGGGCCCTTTTTTCATTAAAAGAACCTTGCATTAGTTTTACAACTGAAGCACAAGAAATTCCAGATGTTGAACGTGAGTTACTAATATATATTTTTATTACTTGTTTGAAGAATTGCAAAATATGCAGAACCATTTTACTTAATAGTGAGTGATCCAAACAAAGAGCGAGAGAAAAGAAGGAGAAATAGAGATTTGTATAGTTTAAAATAACTTAGAAAATACAAGAATTGGATATATTATGAATTACATAATATCATAAATATTTCTTACATTTTCGTGAAAATATAAAACTGCAAAGTTTTAAATAATATATTCTATTATTTCTAACGAATATACGTAATTCTAATATTCTAGTTATATTATCATGATTTTTCAAAATGTATAGAGTTTTGTAGTTCTCTGTTATACACATAGTATTAAGACAATTTTCCAAAACAAACATACTTCCAAAATCAAAAGATTATGCAAACAATATTTTTAAAGTCGTAATATAATACTAGCACCTGCCAAATTGTATTTATGTTCATAAAGTCTTTTTTTTTTTTTAATGCTAGCCATTGCCCAATGTAGCACATTAGTCAATGCATTTGATTCCTTAAAAAATATCCTTTAAACATTTCCCAGACTTATTTATGCAATTCTTAAATAACATATATAAATTCTTATTATTTTTGTAAACTTGAAAATTATTTTTTTTAAATTTTTTTTTAATTTTCTAATTCACTCTTGTAATCCTTATTGTATGGTGACACGATATCAGCCCCATTCCTAATTTCCACCTAAATGGTCTCCTTTGTGTATTATTATAAATTTCGTATGGTCTTTCCATAATCAATTTATCTGTAAATTCAACTGTTGAATTATTGTTGATAAATGTTCTTCCTATTGATTTTAAAATAGATTATATACATCTTTGTGTGATAATTTCATTGATCTATCCACAATAGTCGTTATAATTGCCATCTCATTAAACTTCTCGAACATCAGGTACGATCGAACTGTACATCGTATCTTAATGTCCGGGTTGCAAAGAACTTGTAAAATCGATCCCAGTAAACATCGATGAATTATGCTACCGACGTTTCTCGCATCTAAAAATTTCCAGTTAAAGAAGGTCATCCCAGACAGCGATTTCCTGTGTATAGCTCATAGTCTCATAAGTCTCATAGTCACATAGGCTCATAGTGTCATATAGCCTCTGTTTCGAATCGCGATCCTAACTTTATCATGGAAATATCTTTTTGGTGTCTGACAGTCACCCTGACCTTTTTTCCACCTTAACTAGTTCCCTGATATAGATATTTTCCAAAACCATCTTGTAGTAGGGAAATGGTGGGATGAACAGACGTTTTTGGGTCTTGAGTGCAGCTTTCCTCAGCAGCTGCAGACTTGAACTGGCTTGTTTGTGTCGAATAAAACCAATCCAATTAAAGATAGCTGACCTTGATTTGGAGTAAATCTCGTAGTCCATGTGATGGATCTGAAAGCAAGACTAGGTTATTGCTGGAAACATGAATCCTGAGGTAGTAACTTTCTAAGGCGTACATACTGAAGCTGATGATCGGAGAAGACGGATCTCTCCGCTTTTTTTATTTTTCATTTTTCAAGCAGAGTATATTTTTTTAATGATAAAATATTTATTGAAAATAGGTCCAAACTTTGTCACGGTTGTGTAACAGAAATAAAAATACGAATACCAAATAAATTAATAGAATTAAGGAAATATTTATTAAGTTAGATTTATAAAATTAAGTATGTATGTACATATACAAAGTACAATGTATTTTATTAAATGCGCGCTAATTTTTGCAACGTTATTAATCGGGCGCTATTTTCTGCACGAATACCTGGTGTTATTTTCCACGCCGGGAATTTAATAAATCAGGCTGATTTTATAAGGTACAACTAATGGAAAACTTAATTCCGCTGCTCTTTTGAGGAACGTCTTGCAATCAGGATCAAGAAATAAGAGGTAATAGATAATTAGAGGATAAGAGAACTGCTGGTCTTTTGCGGAGCGGCTCGCAAACAGGATCACGTTTTCTTTGGATTAAGTAAATTATTAACGGTCTGTCTTTTGCAGAACGCCTCGCAACAGAGATCAAGTTAATAATTCGGTCAAGGTTTAGAGATAGGATTTATCGAGCTCTGGGCAACTGTTTAGCTCCGGGAGGAGTTCGTGTCAATCAACTTCGAAGTAGTCGATTCACTGGGCCAACTGTCGATTTTACAATAATATGCTATTTTAAAATAATTTAATATAGCATATTAAATTATTTTAGTTATGGTCATTCGGAAATATATACATATATACATACGCATTTTTAAGTGTATATGCATAAATGTATAATTACACATATGCACATATACAGTGCGACCTGATGGCCTTTGACCCTGGCCAATGACACAGAAATTTTAATTCTACAGCACCTACCTGCTGGCTTGTCCGGCTGTTGATGACCCGTCCTCTCTCCACGAGGAGGTCCGCTGATGAAAGCGGGGCAACGCTAAAGAAATAAAAAGGAAGCGGGCGGCACTCAATAACTATACGCCTCGGTTCTCTTAACAAGTTTCATTTATTATATATCTCTGCCTTCGTTATAATAACTCGGAAATCGCTCTCTCTCTCGCTATCGAATTTGTATTCACACTCGTATTCACACTACTATTCGCGCGCATACGTGTGAATGAATTAAATAATTACTTCTGTGCTAAATAATTATTATATAATTATATTATGAAGAAATAATTTGCGCAACTGTGTGTTTTCAGTCATCACACATAAATATTTTTATCGATATTTCAGTTTTTATACTGTAATATACTATAGTAATAGAATGGCAGTGAGACTGCCTTGTTTATTATTATGCCGTATAATTTGAAATGTAAATAATTACAAAAAATAAAAAGAAAATCAAATTAAATTAAAATTTAGAAAGCCTCTTATATTTAAATTTACCTTATATTTAAATGTCCGATATTTCAAATCATTCTGGTTTCATATTCAAAGTCTAAACTAAAATATAAACCTAGCATTCTACTATATATACTCTATTCCCAACTCTAAATAAATATACAATATTTATAAAACACCGACCTCTTTTGATTGTAAATGTAAAATTAAATTTTATTTTAATACATAATTTCATATGAATACAGACTTATAAGTGTCGAATGGATTTGATTTGAAGTTTAAGTTTACATTATTTCGATTTTTAAAAATATGAATACTTTCAAGAGTTTCGCTTTTATATCTACTGTTCAGACTTTGTTAAAAAATATTTACATTTTCAAATTCGAGAGAATGTAACAAGTCTACTTTCCTTTGTAACTTTAATTGATACGACGATATGTTCGAGCTTTCGAGTCTCATTTCGAGTATTCTTGGCCACTCGGACTATTTGGTGTACAATTCCACGTGCATGGAAATTACGCTTATTATAATATTTATTATGCTTAATACAATATAATATAATTATTTATACTTAATATAATATGTAGGAAGGAATGATTTTAAAATAATAAGAAAAGTTAACTATTTTATAATTATTTTCAAGTAAATTTTTATTAAATAAAATAATTTATATTATATATTAAAATTATAATACTTATTATGATACCTCTATATAGTAGCACTCTTGTTTTATTAGAACAGTCCTAATTTTTACACACAAGATGTGAGAGATGAATGTCATTTCACGTAGTATACAGAAAGATTTATGTAAGGGACACGTTACAAGTAATTACGGTACTGCCTTCCGCGGATCAAATATGTCGACTATGATCTACTTCTCAGATACTTCGAGGACTGTTTATTTCTCTCTCATTCACGTGTGAGAGTTATACACTGACATTCTAAACTCGAAAATTACTACCTAAAATACAATTCATGAATATTTAAAAAAATAATATGCACCGATAATAATATGTTAAATATAATTTACTCGATAAGACATCGCGGGAAAAATATTCTCAGCATTGATAGATCCGGTAATAAAATGCTTCATGACCCTGTTGTTTACTATAGCAACTTTCCTGTATGCACCGAAAAACATTTAATGATATTTTTGACGAGACATATTAGTTGCAACAGTCCATTTAGTACATGACTTAAACCGTTAGAATTCTGATTGAAATGGTCATTGTTCGTATGCACTATTGAGGTATAAGATCGAAATATATCTAGCTGACCGCATCCACCCTAGGATCTAATGCATATTAAGCAACACATATGTATCCATAATCCACGACAATAGTTATCCAAAATCTATACATCCCGTTGCTCTTGCACAATATTGCCATTATGTGCACAATGTGTTATACAAATCTGTTCCCTGAAAAGATGTAGGAAAAAGGGACGAATATCAAAGTGACTAATCGCAACATTGATCGGAGTTGATTTTTCCACTGACATATTTATGTATGGTCATTTACGATTTTTCCACGGAAACAAGCCTACAGTCGACATTATCAGTGGAGAACGACTACAGATTTAAGGCACGTGATTTTTGACTTGTTTATTTTCAGGTGACAGGTTGGGTGCGAAGACCCCTGCTAGCCACCTCGATACCCATTTGTTGAAGTTAGTATGGTATTCTAACTCGCTATATTTATAGCATTTAATTGGACTATCGGGGCACTTCTTACTAATTTACAGGTGGCCCTTTTTAGAAGGATTGGGATTGGTATCTATGATAGACCTCTTATTAGGTGGTGTCTGATGCCGCCTCCATGGTTGGTAACTTGGTTTCAAAGGCCTTCGACATGCTTTTGCTGGTTTCGATTTTACATCCATTCGTATGTTTCAAATCTATCTGAATTGTAAACCTGCTTGAATTTCGATTCGATTCGGGCTATACCCGTAAGTTCCTCTGTTCGCCCAAGATCGAGATGAGTCTCGTTGCCTCTCCTCTTATCGAGATAGTATCGCGGTGGAGGAATCTATCAGTGTGACCCGTTTCGTTTTTATCTTTGAATTTTTTAGCTTAAGGCGGCTATCTTAGATCGCTGGTTATAGGTTGATCATCCCGAAGGGGAGCAAGCAGTCGAGCTAACCTTGGACCTATCCGCAGTATGTGGTATCTTATAGAGTTTATTCAGCACCTTCTCTAACTCGACTTGTCGGCGAAGCGCTTCTACCTCTCGATGGATTAAAAATTATTCCGGTTTACCCTAGTAATAAGATCAGGCTTGACATTTCTATATATGTGATCTAGCTGTGGTTGAATCGGTAGGGGTGGTGACATCTGGGCTAACAAAACCCTGATTCACATCTTGTCTTCGAGGCCTAACGTGTAATCGATGGGGTGAAATTGGCGTCTGAACACTGTTTTAATATCTTCTATGGTTCGCCGCTCCACATAGAGATATTTGGCCCATATACCCGCTGCTCGGCTTAGGACATCTGGTATTAACTTCAGCGTTTCCATGACAAGGAGATTCCAGCTTTCCACCGTTTCTTCAAGCCGCTCAATAAAATCTTCGACGTACTCACTGGAAATTAAAAAAAGCAGGCATTAATCGGCTCTGGTCTCTTTGATGTAGGTGCTGTCAGCAGCATGTATAGTCGCATGTGTCCTTGGTATACTCCATAAAGGCGGCGTATGTTGTGCGCTATCCTTGCTAGATGATACCAGTGCTGTACCGAGTGGCATGCCTGAAGTATGGATACTCATCAGGGTGGCGTACTATTGCATTGTTGCGGCTAATGTACTGGAGTTTAGCCAAAGATTATGTATAGTGCCTGTCATTCTGGTTTCCTATATGTGCAATAAACCGTAGCTGGCCTTGTAGGCGGTGTGACTTGGGTATGCTCCGATTTCTCTCCGTTTGTGTTAGTGTCCGCTTTGAGACACAGCTGTTTGATCTGATTTTCTGGATAGTTTCGGTATTTTTGGTCTCGAGCTCCGTCGAGATTAATACTTCTGAAATGTCCGACATTTCCTGTATGTCTCTACCCGATATCTTGTGACCAGTCGGTCACAATGGACATCAGTTGACTAGCCTATTTTTACTAGCAGTGTCTTCTCTTCTTTTATCAAATCTTCCTTGCTCAATTCCGTGAATAGGCTCTGTACCCGTTCATTCTGGTCCTCGATGGCCTTGCTCATGTTTGGTACGTAAGCCATTATTGATCAAGACGGAAAAAGAGGGAAGAATTATGGACGACATATGGAGCACGAAATGTGCTGTGGTGGTTTTGGTATATAATCGTTGATGAGTGATGTTTTGTAATTGTTCAATTTAATTTGAAGTATTTTCAGCCATAATGACTAGGATGGTTTGATTCAAGCGAAACATCAAATATAATGTTGAGAAAAGCAAATTTAAAAATTCCAAATATTGTTTGATGATTTTGTTTTTCAGAAAAATCTCCCTAATATTTCAACAATCTAATCATTGAACAATCCAAGGCGTCTTACAAAATGAACTAATATTTTAAGATTGTTTAAATTGTTTAATTTGTTTGTGGTTGCTTATTTACGGTAATTTATTGGTTTAGATTAATTTATTTATGATAAAAATTTTATTGGTTTGAAATTTGTTTACATTATTTCAGTTATCTATGGGTATTTCTTTCTTTAATTAATGTATTTATTTTACTCATTCATAGAACATAAGGATTATGGAATTTATTTAAATTGTTTATAATTGTTTATGATTATGTTACGTCGCCATCCATTTTTCATATTACAGTTAACTAATAACTGTTAGATATGGGAATAATTTATAAGGTGCATAATAGGTATATCCATGTTTTTATAATTAACGTTAATGTAGGAATTTAAGAAATCAAGAATGCTACCATTTTCTTTATTATCGATCATTTTTCTATATAAGACAAGATACATTATATGTGAATGACTTCTTTGATACTCTAAGTTACACCGAACATTTTTAGTTTCAATTGAATTTTTCTAAACAAGGTACAATATAAAAATACTAATTTTACATGTTATACATATTAGGTTGTCAAATACGAGGGTGAATTGATAAGTTTCCGGCCTGACCAAGAGATGGTACCACTAGGCCTACCTTGAGGTGGCGTTCTATATTACCATCCATAGATAGCTTGTAGCTATAGTTTCAGTCCGTTCCTCATGTTAGTTTAGGTTTGAGAGCACGCTGAATAAAACGTCTCTGTGTTTTTCGTAAAAATCGAAAAGCTGGAAAAACGTGCTGTCATCAAATACTTTTATTTGAAGGGGTTAACGCCGAAGGAAATTAAAGAAGAGATGGACTGATCACTGGGGACATCCTCCCCATCATATTCAACCGTTAAGCAGCGCGTTTCCGAGTTTAAAAAGGGTCGTGTGAGAACCTCTGACGAGCCTCGCTCAGGATGCCCCATTGAGGTCACAACTCCAGATATAATCGAAAAAATCCATCAAATAGTGTGGAAAGACCGCAGATTAAAAGTGCGTGAGATAGCTGAGACCTGTAGGATGTCATATGAACGTTTATAAAATATTTTGCACCAACATTTGTATATGGAAAAGCTCTGTGCAAGATGGATGCCACGTTTGCTAACAGTTGAACAAAAATTGATTCGAAAGAAAATTTCTATCGCCCATTTGGCGTTGCATAAGCGTAATCCAAGCGAATTTTTTCGTCGATTCGTAACCCTTGACGAAACTTGGGTCCACCACTACACATCTGAAATCATACAACAGTCTCAACATTGGATTGGATCAGGGGACCAACCGCAAAAACAATTTTTTCGGCGCACAAGGTTATGGCTGCTGTTTTTTGGGATGCAAGAGATATTATATACATTGATTACCTTGGAAAGCGTAAATTTCTCACTCGTCAATACTACGCAGACTTATTGCAACGTTTGAGTCACGAAGTGAAAATTAAACGGCCTCATCTAGCGAAGAAAAAAATCTTGTTTCATCACGATGATACACCAGTGCAGACGTCAATCGTTGCGATGGCTAAAATTAACTATCTGAAGTTTGAATTGATGCCGCACTCTCCCTACTCTCCAAACCTAGCCCCGAGTGACTATTATCTGTTTCCTCACCTCAAAAAATGGCTTGGCGGTAAGAGATTTGCGGACAATGAAGAAGTAATCGAAGCTGTAAATGGGTATTTTGAGGAGCTTGACGAATCAGTCTATAGAGATGGAATTACTAAACTAGAACACCGCTATGAGAAATGTATCAGCCTTAGAGAAGTTTATGTTGAGAAATAAAAAAAAATTCTTAAAAACGTTGATTTTCTTGATCAGGACGGAAACTTATCAATCCACCCTCGTATCTCCCTTCCGCTTTTTTTGCTCTTCATTTAATGCTTTATAAAAAGTGTTACAGTAGTCGGATTTACTTCATATATGCACGTTTTGTTCGATAATCTGTTTCCATCTAGACGGCAACTTCATAATACCCCTCTCGTAGAAACCCCTCTCCTTATTTGCGAAGAACCCGCACAGCCACTTTTCACAAGCCTCTTTTGAATCCAACTTTACAACACCAAGGGCGTTCGACATGGATAGGAACAGGTAGTAATCACTTGGCGCTATGTCCAGGCTATATGGTGAATGCGATAAAACATCCCATCCGAACTCCCGTAGCTTCTGACGAGTCATCAACGGAGTGTGTGGTCGGGCGTTGTCCTGGTGGAATACTACACCCTTCCTGATGGCCAATTATGAAGGCTTCTGGTCGATAGTCAGCTTCAAGCGGTCCAGTTGTTCACAGTAGATGGTAGAATTAGGCGCCTGGCCATATGGGAGCACCTCAAAGTGGATGATTCCCTTCCAATCCCACCAAGCACACAGCAAAACCTTCCTGGTCGTTAATCCCTGCCATAGACCACGACCGTTTTCGCTTGATATTTTCGTATGTGATCCATTTTTCCTCGCCACTCAGCATCAGCCGTATCAGCAGCACATCGCAGGCGTTGATTCGGTCCAAGAGTTTTTTTGCGCCAAATCATGCGGCACCCAAACATCAAGCTTTTTTTGTATCCAGTCTTCTGCAGATGGTTGAAAATGGTTTGGTGACTAACTCTCATCTCCAGAGCGAGCCACCTGCCGGTCTAACTCGATAAATTCCATGACATGATCTGTATTCGTCGTCACAGGTCATCCACCGACTGGCTAATCCATGGTGTCGTTTCGACGGGCCATGAATTGTCGATACGATTCCTCTGTAGTTCGAAGTGATAGCGTGCCATCCTGCAAAAGATCATTAATCTAGCGGATTTGCCTTTGATGAAGGAAAACTTTAAATTAGCGAGAATTTCGGCGTTAGTGAACTCCGTGTTTACACGTCTATAACTTCTGAAGGCAATATCCAAACTAATTATGTATAGCGTCGTTTTTTACGTGAAGTCAAGACCTTTTAAATGATGTATAGTGTTGACAGGTACGAGCTCTGCAGCGCTTCTTCTTAGCCGCGAATTTCATAAGACAAAAAGGCGGAAGGGTAATATTAGACAACCGAATATATATATAAATATACATACGTATACAGAAGAAACCATCATAATTTACCTGTTGACAACAATTTATCCTCTCATATGTACGCGAAATAGTAATGTAACACTATTATTAATATATACATTTAATATTTAATTTAATAAATAAGAAATTATGGCAACTACCTTAACTATTATAATTGCGAAGTATATATAGTGGGTATAAATAGTACAAGAATAAATAAGTGTTAATAATTGTAATAATACTTTGCCAACTTTTATAACATGACGGTGTATATATATATATATATATATATATATATATATATATATATATAACGTGAAGAAAGTATCAGGTGGCGCAGGCAGACGCTGACTAGGCTACTACCGCCAATAAATATAAGTTTTGCATTTTGTAAGATATTATTTATTTTTATAAGATATTATTGGTTTGGGAAAGTTTTTCCTAATTTTATCTATCTATATCATTTGAAACAAATTAATTTCACTGCACACTAGCTAATATATATCTAGAAAGCATTGCACATGTTATATGCGGTTACCATAGAAGACCCATGTGTTATAATAATTTATAATGTTTTTCTAAAACTGTAATAGATACTTGTTAAATAAATAAAATTCTTATGGTTGTTAATGAGCACATTTATATTTCAATGAATATATATAAACATCTGTATATAAAAAGAATAAAATGACCAAAAAATAAAAAACATATTTTCATTACGAAGCCTTGTTGCTTTAAAAAATTCGCCATCATGGAGAGGTTTCCTTATTTCGTTTATGAATTATAGTAGGATTGCTTAAATAAATAAGATAAAGTGATTGAGCCAATAATGATATTTTTTATTATCTCTTGAAAAATCTTGAAAAGGCATAAAAACCCCACGAAATTATATATAATTTTTTTTATGCATGTGTTCTTTTAGAATGAATTATGTTGATTTTATGTACTCGGTACGAAGTGAATGATACGTACTAGGTTGTAGTGTATTATACATACTCGGTATTTTGTGTATGATACGTACTCGGTACGTAGTGTATGATGCGTTCTCGGCACGTTGTGCTGTTGGCACTTGGAGACAGAACAGTGTCTACCTTGTGAAAGCCTTGTGTTGTTTTAGATTTTGTTTTTTTCTTGCGTTTCATTGCATATATCATTATGTAAATATATATATATATATATATATATATATATATATATAAATTTGTGTTTTGTTATTAGATGAATGATGAGAATGGTAACAATGAATTAAAATGAAATGAAATTAATTAATTTAAAAATACTTTAACATGATCAAGCGATTATGTTAGAAAACGGACGTTTGCACTCTAAAACGGACCACAATAGACTGATCAGTCGCGCAATGATTATGCATCGATATGATTCAGGTCCCCATTGTCCGCAGCCTGAGCACCCCATGCAATATTGATATAAATAATTAAAATATCTTATGTTGCACATTGGAAACGAAACTTTCCGTTCATGGAACAAGTCTGTTTTTATTCAATGAAAAACATTATTGTTTCAATATTGTAATGACTTTAATTTGAAATACAACTAATCTTAAATTGATTTTTAATTTATCGAAAATTTAATATAAATTATAATATTTACTGTACTTGACTTGATTATAGCATCCAAGTTGTATAATGTACACGTCGTACAAACATTGACAATTAGTCTTGGTCAGCAACAAGAACCATATGCAAGGCACCATTCCATGGCAACTGTTTGTAGATTAAGTCGCAGTGTTCTATTTCCACCACAATTTAAGTCTCTTCAAGAATGGTTTCATTATGCATTTGCTAATAGTGAGATTGACGGTAAGTATTTTCTGTAAAGCATATAAAATAGAATCAAATCAAAAGTTTTTCTTTAAATACCGTAGAAAAGTAAAAAACTAACAAACTGTGTTAATTAAATAACAATACTTGCTAAAAAAATTATAAGATAGGCACATTATATATCATTTCTATCCTGATAATACATTTCATTATTAAGAGTTTACATATTTTTCATTCCTCAGATTTTTACTAACAGCAATTAAATCCAAAATAAATATTTTCACCATTTTGTGTTTATAAATTTTAACGATTTATTGAAATTAATGTTATCTTCGAAATTCTGTACCGATAATTTCATAACGTATTTGTAATTCACATTTGAAATAAAAATTAAAATTTTTGATATTATGGAAGGTATTGTGTATAAAATTATTAAACATATCTAAAATTAATTTCGGATGTGCAAAATAAATAATATTTCAATAAAAAAACCTTTAATTTATATATATATATATATATTGTAACCGCCCCAACGGCGGCTGTAGGTTAGAGCGCTCGTGTGAAACTGCGAGTGTTCGCGTGAGTTTGCGAAATAGTACGCGCGAGCCGCGAGGATGCTGGAAGCGCAACGGTAGGTATGAAGTTCGAAATGAACTTCACTTCCGTCTCTGAGCTTCAGATAGTCTGACGTAGTTTTATCCGTCCCGCTTCAACATCGTTCTTTTTTCGCTTTCCATCGAATCGAATTGCAAAGTTTAAGGTCGCCTTTTGAGCGTCCTTCGCGGCTGACGGTTTTCGAGTTTACACTTGTGTAAACTACGTGCGTGCACATCGCAGGAGCCGAAAAGACACGGGACGATATACTCGCAGCAGCCCTGGACCGTGAGCGATATGATATTTTGAGGAAGCGCGCACACGCTGCCGTCCGCGTAACGTCGCGAATAGCGACTACATCAGCAGCTACGAGCCGCAGCCACGCGCAATCGCGCGAGCCACCAGCGAGAAGCGAGAGCTACCGGCGCGGCCGCACGTCCTTGCGCAACCGCGTACGTGAGTGAGAGAGCGAGTGCATCGAGCTGCTCTGATACCTGCCGACGGCCGCGAGCACTAGCGAGCTTCAGGCCAGCGACAGCATTGTCGTCGGCGGCAAGTATCTTTGTAGTCCTTTCATTGTAAAAATTTATAAGTGCGTATAGCTAAGCTCCTGGCCCACCGCCGCGTCCACGCGTCGCGATCCCCGCGTGTGCGTACGCTTTGCGGTTATGTACGCGTAACATATATCGTGTGCCTGGCGTATTATTTTGTATCTTGTTATTATTTTATAGTCTTGTATGTGATTTCTTGTACATGTAGTATGTAGTATATATTTCCGCATCATAGCGTCGGTCCCTCGCGTTATATATAGCAAGCGTCCCGTTCCGCGTCCCCCATCCCCGTATATTTTGTATGATTGCGTATCCGCGTAAATAATTATTATATCCTCGCGAAACCCGCAATGAGCCCATAGCGTATGTGCTAGTATACTGTTGTAAAATAGTCTTACGCGAGAATAAAGATTAATATTGATAAAATCTTATAAAGTATATCGCGTGAATCATTCGCCGTTCCCTGTCCCCTTTCCAACGGAGTGCACAAGCAGCAGCGTTTCTTTTTTCTGTCTCCTTTTTTTGTCAGATCTATGTATCAATGTGTTAATTATATATATATATATATATATATATATATATGTATTTATAATGATGGAATTATAAGTAATAGTAAATTTATAATTTGACTTATAATTTCACATAGTAACAATATACGCTATTCTTTGCCTGAAGGTAAATACACAAGAGAGAACAACATTCTCTTTTTTTAGTGAAATATGCTGGTATTTCAAATTAAAATAACAGCAAAATAAATGATAAATTTAGTAATTACGTAAATAAAGGTAGAAGGTCGAGGTCAAATACCTCTTAAACTTAGTGTGCTTAGATATAAGGTAAATAGCCTTTTCTGAAAATTTTTATATATTACCAGTTATTTGAATATTTTTCCATTTATATATTATTCATATATTGCTTTAAATTATCAACATTATATTTAAATTTGTATGTATATTTTTCTCATGCTCCATATATATCTATCTTATACATTTCACTGATTTTGATACTTTATCAATCCTTTCTCGTTACTCATGTCCCTGAATATTTATTAAAGTAGTATATAAAATATCTTATGTATCGTTTCCTCTCTTACTATGTGTAAAAGCACATAAATAACGTATCGTCCCTGCCCCTTTTGTACTTTTTACCATATTACATATGATTCTCAGCAGCACATAGAAAACAGTTTTGTTTGAAATATATACATTGTCACTAATAATTCATCACTATATTCAAAGGGAATGCAACACGTCAATCAAGAGATTAATGAAGATTGTCCTGATTAAAAAAAACTTTAGCATTGAAAAAAAAAATACATATGCAATTGATAAATATAATACTCCCAGTGTATGTAAGACACTTTCCCCCTTAGTTTTCGTATCGCTCACATCACCTTCACCGTTACGTGCAATTAAAGAATAAAAACAACACCTTATAAAGAAAAATAAATGGGCTCAAGTAGTAGAAGAATTTCTCTGTCTTTCTATTGACAGGCATAACCTATACGCTTGACATAGGTGCACAGAATAAGAAATTTGAAAGAGAACAATTTTCAGGAAGGAGTTGGAATTTTTCAACTTTCTAAAGTGGAGATAGTATAGTAAAATGGAGATAGAATATTCACTATAATGGTGGAAATTTATTTTAAATAATTTTATTGAAAATTAAAGATTTTTGCAAATAAAAGTTAGTGGTAGTTTAACTGTGGCCAAATACAGTTAAAAATTTGAAAAAAAATAGCAGCAAACTGAAAAAAGCAAATGCCGCTAATTTCTTTTTATTTTACGAAATCAATTTATTCAATTTAATCATTTAATTAATATATTGATGTGTATTCATAAGTGGGAGCATCATAACAAACATAATTTAAAATTACACGCTTAAGTACAATAACATTCTAATGTTGTAAGTATTCTTTTTATTTTTAGCTATTATATACTAAACCATTAAATACTAAATAACCATATAAATAATATTAAGTAATTATATGAACTTTTATAGAAGTGATATCGACACCATTATATCATAACAACCATTATAATAAACTATATAGTAATACAACCAGTATATAAGAATCCAATTAGGCATTATTACTACAAATTAGTATAGATAACAATTTAGCAATAACGTAACCTAAAAATAAAATAACTTAGTTGGTATAATAGCTGAAACTATTAATAATAAGACAAGGAACCAAATAGCGAGAGGACCAATATATATAAAAAACTAATAGGAACATAACAACAAACAAGTGATTGTATATAATTGAAACAGTATTTAAACATAGAGTAGACGCGTAAACAGAACAAAGGGACATTAATATAATAATAACTAAATAAACATAAATAAAACAAAAAAAAAAGAAGAGAGAAAATATACTGCCTATTTTTTAAATATTTTTAGTGTGTTATTACATTTTAATTATTAATAAATAAATCAACAGGAGAAAATTATATAAGAAGGAAAACCTGCCTCAAGAAATTATAGAAGTGATTTCTTTTACTATTTAACTCAGCGTTACAAAAAAAAAAGAAAAAATCTTATCTTTTCTTTTTCTTTTCAATAATTCTTATTTGGATTTTTGCTGTCAGCCAGGAATACTGTACTCTAAAATAAGTGGTAGCAAAGAACAACTTTAGTAACTGATAAATAGTAATGATAGTGAAGATAACTTGGATAACAACCATACTTCAACTTAGGATAAAATAGTAATATAATAATAATAATAATAGTCAACAATAAATAAGTTTTTTTATCTAAACAAAATTTTTTTTATCAACAACTTTGGAATTGATGCTCAAGTTAAAACAAACCAATTTTAAAAAATTTTTTTTTCTCACTTTGAACATCTTTACTTCACTTCTAGAGAAAAAAAATCAGCATCCATAGTACAAGTATAATAATTCTTTTATACGACTTAATTAATCAATCATAACCAACTTTATAAATAATCACATTTGTAAGAAGATTACAGCATAATAATATTTTCTTTTATTATCTATCTTCATTAAAAATTAAATTCAGTTTTTACACTTAACATTTTTTTTATAATCAAGAGCATTTTACTACGGTAAATACTTCGTCCGTTACTACGCATAACAACTAATTCTTTTATACGTATAGACGAGTACCAAATCTACTGGAAGAATAATTTTTCTTCGATTATTGTTGGAAATTACAATTTCCAGAAAGAGAAGAGAATACCATTTTACCCCCCTCTAGAAAAATACACCTTTTGGTTTTACTCCGAGAAGACATAAAAAACACGTGGAGTAGCTGTTCTTATGTTTTTATTGTATATATACCGTTGCCGTTTTTTTTTACACTTTTATCGTTGTGTCGTCCCCTTTTTTTGAGAACCCCATCAAGGAACACTGGAGCTCCCTCAAGAGACTAGAAGTGATATAGATGAGGAGAGAGCAAGACTTAGCAGCGTACACGAGAAACTACAAAAAGACGCGCTGCTCACTGAAGCCGAACGGCTATATATTCAAATAGATGAAGATCTAACTATACTGAAAGACAGACTACTGCGCTTCGAAATGCGGCGGGTTTTCGGTCCAAAAGCAGCAGAACGGCACGCCAAAGACGACGAAGCAAAAGAGACAAACCGAGACTTTGTGGAATTGTCAAAAGTCTTAAGTTCCACCGCACTCGAGCACATTCAACACAACGCAGATAACAGCGACACTGCAGAAAATAAGAACCACACCATGTCGCCACCATGTCACTGATCTGGCCGAATACAGCTCCATACATGGGATACCCGTACGGGCCATGGCCATCACCACCAGAGCACAGCACGAAGACTACTGGAGATAACCATCTCACAGCTGCTGCCAACAGCTGGCAACATCTGCCTGGAGGATGGCCATATGCTCATCCGGCGCTGTTCCAGCATTACGCCGCGATGCCACACCCGGGTATACCCTGCACAACGTTTGGAGGATAGCCCACTCCTAACGCAGCACCGACAACATTCAATCACATGAATACAAGCCGATCCTTCGAAAACACATATTTGAAGGAAACACGGACCGGAAAATTGCTGCGCCAGTGGAAGGTACATGGGAGCCCCTCGCGAAGACGTGGAGGAGTTTATCGATAGGATGGAAGAGATAATGAACAGTCTCGACATCCCAGCGGCTGATATTTTAAAATTGATTCCACGGATACTGGGCGGCTCAGTCCGTATCTCGGCCAGACCCCTATACAAACAGTGGCATACCCTGGAAGAATTCAAAGCAGCGCTGCGCCGTCAATTCAAGCCTATCGATTATACTCTGTGCCATGGGGACCCACAAATCCCCACATCCCTCGCGTACGACCCAAAAGAAATGTGGGGACCAACTCCCATAGGCGTAACCGCACCTATGGTGCACATATACAGAGTTTCCCCCAGCAGACTCGACACTATCCTCGATATGAGGAAATTAACCGAGGCCCTCGAAGAGGTGCAGAAATCACGGCTGAACTTTAATTCGGCCCCGATATAACGCAGAAGCTCGCCGAAGAGGAACCGGCGATGAAAATTATACCCATAGCTGATGCTTCATTCAGCCTCTCGCTATTGGATACGAGTATACCAACCCTCAAGGACCTCGAAAATCCCACCCAACCCCAACCCCATACCGAAACCGAATATCACCCACACCCCAATACTGAGAATGTAGAGGATGTAGGTCAAGATGAACACGCCTGTCCGGAACGACGTAAAACTGCCAATACCATCGAAGACAACGATGGCGCTCGTCTGAAACGACGTAAAATTACTAACAACGCAGGGAATAACATCATCTGCGAGCGTCCGCAAAGACGTAAAACTACGGCAAACGCAGAGGATAACAACACCTTCTATGACCGTCCGCATAGACGCAAAACTACGGAAATCGCACAACAGCAACAGTGTGCTCGTCCGGAACGACGTAAATCTACCACAACAACACCTGAAGAATTCGGTGAGAAGTTAGATCTAGAAGAGAAAGAAGAAGTCATCGAAAAACATCCGTAAAGATTGGAAGATATGACGCCGGCAAAGGAAGAGGAAGATGGCTATGTTCAGAAGCTGATTCATACAAAACGGGACCACTCGAACCGTCTCGTACTAAGGTTAGGGTACAAAAGGATTTTACCCCGTATAACCAGATACGATCGGTCAATCCGTTACCCTATAGACTAGGGCCAAGGATTCTCAAGCGACCATCCCTCAGAAAACCACACCCATCTAGAAGTGTGCAACAAGTAGTGTACGTGAGCACTTCGGAACATGGTGATGTTAGATTATATCGCGGAGACCCATGTGCATTCATCCGGTCTGTCGCGACACACAGATCGGAGATGCAACAACCACACCTAACCGCACACGATGCTCACGGCAGAACCAAGGAGAAGTGCATTATCCCGTCAAAGTACAGGAGGACGGCAGATGATAGTGTCACAGAATTCCCTCAAGTTGCTCCACCACAAGAAACTACACCCATATCGCGCCCACATACTGTTATACCACCCACAACCCCAAACAAAGCACCAGAATCAATAAGGGATTCAAGCCATTCGCAATGCCACCATAGAATGGCGAGTATATAAATTATACATTAAATATAAATGCTGCCGTCCGTGTAATGTCGCGAATAGCGACGCCATAAGCGACTACGAGCCGCAGCCACGCGCAACCGCGCGAGCCACCAGCGAGAAGCGAGAGTTGCGCATCCGCGTAAGTGAGTGAGATAGCGAGTGCATCCAGCTGCTCTGATAACTGGCGACGGCCGCGAGCACCAGCGAGCTTCAGGCCAGCGACAGCATCGTCGTCGGCGGCAAGTATCTTTGTAGTCTTTTCATTGTAAAAATTTATAAGTGCGTATAGCTAGGCTCCTGGCCCACCGCCGCGTCCACGCTTCGCGATTCTTGCGTGTACAGCTTCGCGGTTCTGTACGCGTAACATATATCGTGCACCGGGCGTATTATTTTGTATCTTCTTATAATTTTATAGTCTTGTAAGTGATTTCGTGTATATCTAGTATGTAGTATATAGTTCCGCATCATACCGTTATATATAGCAAGCGTCCGTTCCGCGTTTCCCGTCCCCGTGAATGTATCACGTGATCGCGTATGCGCGTAAATAATTATTATATCGTCATGAAACCCGCAATCAGCCCATAGCGTATGTGCGATTGTACAGTTGTAAAATAGTCTTATGAGAGAATAAATATTAATATTTTTAAAATCTTATAAAGTATATCGCGTGAATCATACCCTGTTCCCCCTCCTTTCCAGCAGAGTGCACAAGCAGCAGCGTGGAAGTGTCCACGCACACACACCGGCAAACAGTAAGTAATATCCCGAATTTGGGGTTACAATATATATATATATATATATATATATATATATATATATATATATATATCATATCATATTAGGTTGTCAAATATATCTCTTCCGCTTTTTTCCTCTTCATTCAATTTGCTTTATAAAAAGTGTTCGGATTTACTTCAAATATGCGTCGTTTTGTTCGATAATCTGTTACCTTCTAGAAGGCAACTTCATAATCCCGTCTCGTACAAAACCCTCTCCTCATTTACGAACAAGTCGGACAGACACTTTTCACAACCCTCTTTTTAATCCAACTTGATACCACCAAGGGCGTTCGACATGGACAGGAACAGGTAGTAATCACTTGGCGCTATGTCCGGGCTATATGGTGGATGCGATAAAACATCCCATCCGAACTCCCGTAGCTTCTGACGAGTCATCAACGGAGTGTGTGGTCGGGCGTTGTCGTGGTGGAATACTACACCCTTCCTGATGGCCAATTATGGACGCTTCTAGTTGATAGTCAGCTTCAAGCGGTCCAGTTGTTCACAGTAGATAGTAGAATTAGGCGCCTGGCCATATGGGAGCACCTCATAGTGGATGATTCCCTTCCAATCCCACCAAGCACACCGCAAAACCTTCCTGGCCGTTAATCCCGGCCTTGGACCACGACCGTTTTCGCTTGATATTTTCGTATGTGATTCATTTTTCCTCACAAGTCACCATCAGCCGCATCAGCAGCACATCGCAGGCATTGATTCGGTCCAAGAGTTTTTTTGCGCCAAATCATGCGGCACCCAAACATCAAGCTTTTTTTGTATCCAGTCTTCTGCAGATGGTTGAAAATGGTTTGGTGACTAACTCTCATCTCCAGAACGAGCCACCTGCCGGTCTAACTGGATAAATTCCATGACTTGATCTGTATTCGTCGTCACAGGTCATCCACCGACTGGCTAATCCATGGTGTCGTTTCGACGGGCCATGAATTGTCGATACGATTCCTCTGTAGTTCGAAGTGATAGCGTGCCATCCTGCAAAAGATCATTAATCTAGAGGATTTGCCTTTGATGAAGGAAAACTTTAAATTAGCGAGAATTTCGGCGTTAGTGAACTCCGTGTTTACACGTCTATAACTTCTGAAGGCAATATCCAAACTAATTATGTATAGCGTCGTTTTTTACGTGAAGTCAAGACCTTTTAAATGATGTATAGTGTTGACAGGTACGAGCTCTACAGCGCTTCGTACTTAGCCGCGAATTTCATAAGACAAAAAGGCGGAAGGGTAATATTAGACAACCGAATATATATATAAATATACATACGTATACAGAAGAAACCATCATAATTTACCTGTTGACAACAATTTATCCTCTCACATGTACGCGAAATAGTAATGTAACACTATTATTAATATATACATTTAATATTTAATTTAATAAATAAGAAATTATGGCAACTACCTTAACTATTATAATTGCGAAGTATATATAGTGGGTATAAATAGTACAAGAATAAATAAGTGTTAATAATTGTAATAATACTTTGCCAACTTTTATAACATGACGGTATATATATATATATATATATATATATATATATATATATATATAACGTGAAGAAAGCGATCCTAATTAATATTCGCAATTAACGATCGCATGCAGTGTCCACCTGACAGCTATAGAGATAGCGGGATTGAAAGACAGAGAGAAAGAGTTGGAGGGAGGGAATAAATATGGCGACCAAACAGCAGCTTCGATAAAATACACACGACATAACATACACTTCGACGTACATTCCCCTGCGTGTATATACATAATCACTCATAGTAATAATAATAAATAGATAATCAATTATAGCGCGTATGTATATGTATGTATAGTCTCAGTCATAGAATTTGCTCGGAGTATGTTTAGATAGGTTTAGATTTAAATTTGAGCGGTATATCGATATGTCTATATAATGTTTTTTCACTTTCCGCGTTATTTTCCTTATCCCTTGTAGCTTCCATTTTATCATAGATTTCTGTGTTTCTTTCTTTTTTTTTGACTCTACTCTATATTGATGTGAGTGATAATATAATCCACCTCTCCAACACTGGAACCAGGTGTTGATTAAAATTTAAATAGCGAGAAAGATAGTAAAAATAGATCTATCTGTCTCAGTGGTCAGACAAAAACTGTTTTGTCATTTACCCGACTCCCTGATATTCGCTGAAGTTTGACAGTGATTATAGCCTGTCGTCTCTCTCTCTCTCTATTTCGCAAACGAAATCATTACTATGCAAATCGTTACTCGTTACAATATATATATATATATATATATATATTGTAAAGTGTCATAACATACATGTTAATAATATAGCGCGAAATAAGCCTCCGAACCATCAAGGTCTCGAGTTTCGACCATTAACATAAAAATTATAATTTTACATAATAAATGCTCGAGTATTATTCCTGAGGAATTGAGAAGTTGAGCACCGAGAACGAGGACTTTCTTTGAAAACCATCGGCCCAACACGCCAAATGTAAATATGCAGTAGGTAAGACCGCCGGTGATCGGTCTGCCAAAAAGAAGAGCAAAGCAGAGAGAAAAAGAACTTCGTGCGTGGCGTAAACAAGAGGCGCAGAGCGCGAAGATGAAGAAGGCATACGGAGATGGCGATTACATATGTCACGCGCGATCGGTATGATGCCGCTGTGGCCGCGATACCTTTAGGTAGGATTGGGACGGCGTAGTAAGGGGTTGTGGGCCACCGAAGAGGCATTACGTTCAAGAGTGCACGAGGCTCTTTCCTTTTGCGCTCCTAGTTAATGATAAGTACCGTTTATATTTATTGTTGCATACCTAAATAAAGATATTTAAGAGGTACTGTCCTTCTATCCGGAGTTTATGGATTAGATCGTCGATCCGATCAGTGCGGTAGATCGGCACAGAAGTACATCTTGCAGCGGTCTAATCACGGAAGTTTTAGGATAGGCGGTGATATCGGGTCACATGCGCTCATTCGCGGAGACTAACGTGGGCAGTTGCGTTCATCCCGGAAATTGCGAGTCGGTCGTGTAGCTCTCGTCCCGTTCTCTCGAAAGAGAGGATATGGTACCGCTATTCGACCGGCTCGGTTATCGAAGTTACGTAGAGGGTAAGGGCGGTAAGTGGCAGCTTGTAGCGGCGTGGCGTGTCCACCATTTTGTCGTAGACGCGGGACGAATGATTTGCGTAAGATTCGTCGGGCTTCGTGCTTAGGAGCCAACGATCTAGGTCGGAGGTTTAGGGTTACGATGGCGGCTAAGTTCTGCAGAGGGCACGGAATCGGGCATCACCAGGTCTGGTTGAGGAAACGCAACCGGCGAATCCCGCAGGGCTGGACCGGAGCGTTGCCCAGGCAGTTGTCTAGCACTAGGGGCTGTTTTGGTCCGGTCGGATATATATATATATATATATATATTTTTTTTTTTTTTTTGATATATCAAAACCCTCTGACAAAGATTATAATACAGCGATAGCTATGTTAGAACAAGCTTCGAGTACAGACCGTCAGAAAACATCTAGTCCAATAAAAGACATACTAAATATAAGATCAACTACAAATACAATTCCAAACATACCACAACAATACACGGGAACACTTCCGCGAAATAATAAAGTTGACCCTTTCAACCAAAACAATACAGTAAATAAATAAATACATTATAATCTGCACACAAATATTGTCAAAGTAGGGCAAACATATTCACAAGGTGACCGTCTAAATACAGCCACCAACCGGCTACCTACCAAGATCACGGGTATGCAAATATAAAAAAAATAAATATTCACCTCCAGATTATAGATTAGAATACTTAAATGAGACAGAACTTCATAATCCAAATACCAACCCAAACTATGCTCCATTTCACACAGATGATATGCCGAATATATTGGAAACTAAGAATAATAAAAACCATATACCGCCAAGTTATAGAAATCCCAAAATACACAATTCAATAGAGATTTTAACCACGAACCATATAACTCAGGGAAGCATAGAGATAGACGAAATGGCAGACTATCTTAAACGTCTAGGAATTTATGTGCAAATAGAACTTAAAATTTTCGGGTAAGAAAAACAAAAATTCCTCAATCGTATCAAAGAAGGGCGAGCATTTAAGCATAAGTGCGAAAGAGAGTTATTCATAATTTTATCACTCTTCGCAGAAAGTGTAGCCTTACATTGATACCGAAATAATTCAGATAATTGGAATATGTTTAAACAATTCGAACAACGATGGCGTACTCGGTTCTCAGATGCTGATTTCTAATACGCACTATGGAAAAAGCACACAAAAGTATACGAGGAAATACGGAATCAGTGGCTGATTTTCTTACTTGCTTCAAACTATGTTCAAGTAAATCGCACCACCATTAAGCGAAAGAAAAGAAATCTATTTAGATCTAAAGAACATGGTGCGCAAAATAGGGTTAAAAATTAACATCTGGGAACATTTCAAAGATTAGAACAAATTGCAATGCAAGTAGAGAAAAGAATATAAATAGCGAAGAGCAGGCAACCGCCACCACATCAAAAAGAATCAACTTTTCCATCAATGGTATGCCCCGAATATGGAAGCTTCCGTAACACACGCGCAAATTTGGCTAATTTAAAACTGGTAAAGAACTCATTATATGATACCGAAAGAGATGGACTAGATAACCTACACGTAAACGATTACGATGCCACACCCGAAACTCTGGCACACTTAGATAATAGAAACGATAATGAAAATAGAACATGTAATAAAAATAGTCCTCAAGAACCAAAATTACGAAACAAAATCGTACAGACACCAGATACAAAAGCTTTCAGAGAAACTGTAAATACCTCACAGAATTTGAAAGGAAAATGCGACAGCTGTAATTTAGAAGGTTACTTAACCAAATATTGCAAAGAACCGAAAAGGTTCATTTGTCACAAATGCAAAACTGGCTGCATTGTATTCACTTGCACAAAGTATAACCCACACAGACCTTATTGTCAAGAGAGCAGTTTACTCAATTACGCACAAATAAACTGCCCAGAATGCACGGGAAACGTATAATAAAGACACAAAGGGGAGCGTTTGAGTCTTTAATGCACCCCATATATGCTTCAGAACTATTCAGTGCTAACAAAATAACGAATTTTGAAGAAATAGGTAACAAAACACATCTCAAAAACGAAATTCAACAAAACACAATTCAAGGAAATTCAATAAAAACACAAAATATCTTCAATGATTATATCAACGATACAACTAACGTCAAATCAAAAAAAAAAGAAAATAATCATTCATCCGAAACAACAAATATACGACTAAATAGAACAAACGGAAACCTATACACCCTACCTAATAAAACACGTCAAATTTATTTTACGTAACAATAGTAACACTTGGATATAAAACTTATATCGGATCAATATTACGGGACAGGGCTCTAAAAATCAACCTAGCTATATAGAAAGCGATAAATAATCATATAAAATCACCGTTAGGTACTATATTCCAAATAAATGAAAAAATCAATTTATGAATTAGATTTATTAAAGATCGAAGAAAGGATATAGAAGCATACGTTATTCCAATTGAAGACTTCCGAATTATATTAGGTTCAGAGAAGCTCATGATTTTTAAAATAATAATAAATTTTACAAACCGCAAGTAGCACTTCGACAGTCAAAACAAGGAAATATAGAAAAGCATTCTAGATAAATTAAGAATACCAAGATATATCTCAGGCATCGATATGAGTCAAGCCTTTCTTCAAATCCCAAAGTGAAAGTAGGGGAATCACAGGATTCATTGTACCAGGAAAAGGTTATTTCAATTTAAGCGTCTACCGTTTAAGGTTTAAGCTCATCACCCGCAATATTTCAGCGTTTCATGGACACGATATTCGGACCTGCTATGCAACCAAATGTGTTTGCATACATAGCCGATATAATAATATCCACTAACACTTTTCAGGACCATTTAATCTGGTTAAACATTGTTCTCGACATTCAAAAAGATGCCATACAATATATCAAAGCATGCGAAATTTGTCAAAAGAATTCTTATTATTAGCGTCATAATTACAGATAACAGCACAGAATTCCTAAACACAACAATAATTTGCTACTTAATTAGCAATAAAATAAAACATTCTACGACACCACCGTATCATCCCCTAGCAAATCCCATAGACAGAGTTAACAGATAATTAAAAAGCATGATTCACGTATTCATCGGGCAAGAGCATACGTAGTGAGTGAGATATCTTATATGATAACTTATCTAACTTCCGTTTTACATATAACACAGCTAAACATTCCACAACCCAATATACACCCGTATTGCTCAATTTCGGTAGGGAACCACTAGTTCTTACATTTTTAAAGAGAGAAATTGATTCAGAAGCAAAATTAATACCTCAAAATGAAGATGAATGGGTTAAAAGACTCTTAAGATTACAAGCGATAATGAACGAAATAATTTATAACATAGAAGTAGTGCACAATAGACAGACGAAATACTAAAATGATTCTCATAAAAATGTAAGCTTTAAGCTTAGAGATAAGGTGTAGACATAGAGTTTTACTTAGAAATAGAGTTCTATCAAATTCATCAAAAATAACACATAAATGTAAAGGGTCATACGAAATATACAAAGTAATTTCACCACGAATTTAGAATATTAAAAATACCGTAGGGAATATATTATTTAATATTCACGTATCTGATTTAAAACAATACTTACAACCCTAAAGTTTCCAAGGATTCCCTTCGGCAACAAGGCTACCGTACCTGCAGGTGTTGAAGGTACAGATCTACTGATTTACCGGAAGGCTATGATCTATCGATCACAGGCTCTTGTCGACTCATATATATATATATATATATATATATATATATATATATATATACCATCCAACTTTTCCCAGGCTACCGTACAAAGAATAAAAAAATATAAATTTAAATTATAATGGACGCATTTGATGAAGAACGGCTATTACAGTCTAATTCGGAAACGGAGGGAGATAGAGACGCGTATTTCGTGTGTAGACTTAGATTCGTCGATAGACTATGGATACCACCTTCTCGTAAAAACTCGTGCGTGATCTCGTCCGTCCTGGTGAGCTTGAGAATCCGTTTACATGGATATCGCATTTTGGGAAGAAGGGATTCGGAGGAGGATTTTCCTGCAAACGCAAGAACGCCCCACAAGACCACACTGCAGGAAAGGTCGGAGGCATTAGAGACGATGCAGGTTGATATATGATATCTTTGGACGAGGACCTGCTGGAAGGGAAAACCGGCGCACGAAGCATCCGGTAAACTAAGGAACAAGCAATCAAACGACCGAGGAACAACTCGACGAAACGAGTTGGGTTTACGAACCTCTTTGTCCGTACTCGGAGGTTCTCGCGGCATTCAGGATGAGAAATCGGGCGTGGATGAAGCCTTTAATGAAACGAAGAGGCGGCTTATACGAGTTGTAGAGTCGCAAGCCTGCTGCTTCTCAGGATCTTTGTTTATTGTTAAAAGTCACCGACCACCTCCAACTCCCACCAGTACCACTCGTCACATTACCATAACGCCGTTGCGGACAAGCGTTCATGCTTACATTTAAACTAATATAGTGCGACGGAGTCCACTACTAATAAAGAAGACAGAACGACGCAGACAGAGCCAGCTTGGAGAGCGGAATCATGAAGCTCCATCCAGACGGATGCAGTCTAGTCAAGTCAAGGAGGAAAGTGGCACGAGGAACAGCTAACCACGAGCATTAATCCGCTCTTCGCAATGACAGAAAGCCATTTATGTGGTTTCCAGCGGTCAGGAAATGCCAGATCCAGCGGCGGGATGGTATGAGGTGGGTCGTCGTAGGATAGAAGTCTTCCCACGACTAGCAGGCTATTATAATTACGGCGACCCAGCTCGTCCCTACGAGTCCTGCCCATTACCGAGGCTAGCTGCCTTTTGTTACCGTTGCGGATGGCGTGGGGTATCTATCAAGGAATACCCACGGTGCTCCGAAAAGTGGGTACGGGAGGGACCGTATGTAAAGGCATGGGGTACCAATGTGCCCCGATCGGTCAACCTGGCGGAGACCGCATCTTCGCGAAAGGGTCGCGCACGTCTTTATTGAGGAACGAGGGCAGAAGAAAATCCGCGGGCGTGGATCATATCCAGAATTCACGGGAAAAGGGTCTCATTTTCTTTTTAAATATTAAGATATTATGAAATTGATATAATATAAACTCATGAGATATCGGAATAAACTGTTTTTATTCTGAAATCAACTCATCCCTTGACACATTTAGTGGCTACCGAATTCTTAATCCTAACATCTACCCTGACAAAAGATATATAACCCCTTCAGCTGTCTAAGCATGTGGAGCATTCATTTAAACCATATTTTTAAGTAGAAACCAAGATCGAGATTCGTGACAAAACGCCGAGGCAGAGGGGCGCCAGGCAGTCTGCATGCTAACTTCTTCGTTCACGGAGATGAGGATTGCAACGTGACATAATATACACATTAGTCGTATGGCGCGAAACTGTTCGAACTATTCGGTATGTAAAGTAAATAACGCTGGATTTTTATCACCCGTATCCTCTGGTTACTCATACAGTAACTAGCCGGTGCCTACAAACTTTATAACTTTATGATCAATCAAAAATTTAAAAGACTTTCGTCTTACTAAAATTTAGGAGCGTTGCGGGCACGGTATCTTTCGTACTGTCTACTGGAACCAGGTGATAAGTAAAATGTAAATAACGAAAAAGATAGTAAAAGTAGATATACATCTACCTGTCTCAGCGGTAAAGCAAAAACTGCTTTTTCATCTACTCCCACTCCCTGATATTCACTGAAGTGATTATAGCTTGTCGTCTATTTCTCTCTCTACTTCGCAAACGACACCTATGCACATCGGTGTTCATTACAATATATATATATATATATATATATATATTATAAAGAGACATAACATACACGTTAATATAGCGCGAAATAAGCCTCCGCAGCATCAGGGTCTCGAGCCTCAACCATTACAATAAAAATTATAATTTTACATAATAAATGCTCGAATATTATTCCGGAGGAATTGAGAAGTCGAGCACAGAATACAAGGAATTTCTTCGAAAAGTATCGGCCCAATGTGCCAAGTGTAAATCTGCAGTAGGCAAGACCGCTGGCGATCGGTCTGCCAAGAAGGAAAGCAAAGCAAAGAGAACAACTTCGTCCGCGGCGTAAACAAGAGGCGCAGAGCTCGAAGATGAAAAAGGTATATAGAACGGCGATCATATACGTCACGCGCGATCTGCTCAACGCCGCTGCGTCCGCGATACCTTTAGATAGAATTGGGACGGCGTAGTACGGGGTTGCAAGCCGCGGAAAAGCCGTTAGGTTCAAGGGATCACGCGACCTCGTCCCTTTTCTGCTCCACCGCCTGCCAGTACAGACGTACAAAAGAAGAACCTCCTCTGCCGTGGGCCGAATTTTGTTCAAAGAAGGGGTAAGTTCGGCGACTACCGCTTTATTAACTTAGGCGTTAACATAGATGACATAGGTGGTTGCCGGTTAACATAGGTGACGTGCGGGACACGTATAGTTAATAATAAGCACCATATGTATTTATTGTTGCGAACCTAAATAAATATATTTAAGAAGTACTGTCCTTCTATCAGGAGTTTATGGATCAGTTCCGGAAATTGTAAGTCGGTCGTTTCTTCGCGTAATTCGCGTGCAATAATGGCAGCATTCTTTTTAACAATTGCGATAACTTTTCTTTTGATTACTTTGTGAACACGATTAGTGGTTTTTCTTAGTCTCCCAGAACATTTTTTATCGTTCAGAGTGTTAGTGCTGTTGAATTTATTAATTATATCATTGACAGTCGATTTTCCTATGTCTAGAATTTAATATATTTCACGAGAAACTTTTCCTTCGTTGTGTAATTTAATTACGACTGGTCGAATGTCTACAGACGTGCGTTTCGGCATGTTTCTCGATTAATACTGAGTATACTGATATCCAATAACAATAACAGATATACAGTTCCAGTGTTTACATACCCTTGCGACCTATAATGTAAACAAAGCCACGTGAATTGTATTTACGTAAAAGTTGGCCGGATACTTATGAATAAGCCATAATTGTGATTATCGTTATAAAATTTTGTTAGCCATTAAAATAAATTGTTGAATTATAAAATTTTGTTAGCCATTAAAATAAATTGTAGAATTATAAAATTTTGTTAGCCATTAAAATAAATTGTTGAATTACATGCTTTGAGTGTATAATAAAAGTACTTTACGATCATATATTTATGTTACCATTTTATACCCTTCATACACGATCCAAACATAAAATCATCTTTGGCCGGACACTTTTGTATGCCGCAACTCTATATTTATTATTACTACATTAATGATATATTTATAACTAATCACTGTTATTATTTACGTTTGTTAAATAAGGTCTAGTAAACGTGGGACAGTAAATTTGGCACGCGGGAGGCAGTGATAAAAAAAATTTTTGTGTTATTTGCTGACTTACTTTTTATTATCTTCAGCTGTCAGCTGAAGCCACTGCGCACTCCTATGCGCGTAAGCAAAGTGGCCGCTACGGCTTGCTTTCCACTTTGCCTCGTTCGATCGAGTACGATTTCATCACTAATACGTTACTACATACGACGTTATTATATAATACAGAATTTTACATTTATAAATATTTTATTCATTAGGTCGCGCGTGCTCTTTTTGATAGAAGGAAGCTAACATACGTTTTACGGGATATGCGAGAGATAAAAGAAACTGCTAATTTAGCTCTGCTAACATTACGCTTGTTTAGTGTCTTGACGTCGCAGGCTCCACGTTGGGCACCATATGTAACCTATTAATCTTACGTGGTTATGTGTAACTTGATACGTAGTTGTATCTCGCTGTTTCCCGTAGCAGTTGTAGCTAAGCTAAGGGGAATGGGACGTGGAAATAAAAGGATGAAACATGTAATTCAACAATAATCACTAACTTTTGTTGACGCGGTGAACAATTACAATATCTACAGGGTATATACACGGTCACTTACAGCAAGCTTGCTGGCGCGTGCTGCACGCGCGTCCGCTGGTAGATCGGTGGTGGCCTTCTCGGAGTACACATAGATGGTGGTAGTGGAGAGAGTTCAGAATGACCTGGGCGTAATAGTTAGCTGTTGGACAGCCTCACTCGGGATGGGGCTGATGGCTTGGTAGAGTGGCTGTGTTACAATATAGTAATGAAAACGCAGTTACTCTGTCTGACGGCTGAATCGCGAAGAAGGCAGCTTTGGCTCCCTTTCTTGTTCACTTCCCTTGCTGCGCTCTGCGCGCACTCTTTCGGCACATAATTTACCTTGTTCGTACATACAGGTACACACGCTCGGTTTTCCAACTATTTGTATGATACCGACAGTTTGTACGGTTACTATATATATATATATATATATATATATATATATATATATATATATATTGTAACAGTGCGCGTAACTGCTTCGAACACGAGGACGGCAGGTACGGCCGTTCTAAAAGATGTGCCCGGCTGGGCTTAGCCCCGAATCGTTTCGGTGAGGGAGAGGGGCGAAGTATCGCCTGTGGAATTGTGCGCAGGTAGGAAGACGAAATAATCATAAGAAAACAGAATAAATTTAATGGACCTCTTTAGACACGCTCTTCCTTCGAAGGCTCTTCCGTGTCGGAACCGCTATCATCTTCGGGGTCGTGATCTCGATTATAGGGCTGCAGGTCGGCGACATGATGTTTATCAGCATCTCTTCCTGTAGAGTCGATCAGTCGATAAACATTCATGCCGAGTTTCTACATGATGGTAAAGGGTCCGTTGAATTTCGGGGCAAGCTTGGCGCTGACGCCTTATATGCCAGATGACCGGATGTGATTACGCCGCCATACGCGAACGCCAATCGCGTAATGAACATCGCGACGTTTCGGATTATAGTAGTGAGCTTGCTTTGCCTGTGCTTTCTGCGAGTTTTCCGCTGCCTTTAGATGGAGATCAGATAGCTTTCCCATGCGCTCTTTCCAATGCTGTAGAGGAACCTCTTCTAATGCAACCTGTGCGCGCTGCTCCTCCTTGCGGCGATGCATTACAAGGCTGAGGGGTGACGCCCCGTGTTAAGGAAGGCCGGGCTTACCCAATGGAGTCTTGTACGGATGTGTTGTACGAAAACACCAGCTCGGTGATATGCGCATCCCAAGTACTATGAGACTCCTCAATGAAGGCGATTATCGCGGTCTTCAGAGTCCTATTGACCCTCTCTACCGGATTGGCTTGAGCGTAACAAGGGGCTATCATTGAATGCTTCACCCCACGCTCCACATGAAATTTCTCGATGATCTTATTACGAAATGCGATGCTATTGTCCGATAGGAATAGTTCGGGCGTACCAAAGCGTAAAAATATCTTTAAACTCGCGGCGAATCGTTCGCGCATTCGCCTTTCGGATAGGGATACACTCTACCCAGCGAGTGAATAGATCCATGAAGACATATCCTCGGGTAGATCGTGGAAACAGACTCATCACATCTCCAGGTACTACTGCCCAAGGGCGGGTGACCATTCGATGGCCCGTCAGGCCAGTTGGTGCCAGCTGGGTCTGATGTACCTTACATTGCTGGTACACGGTGCAGCCACGGACAAATTGTGTCACATCTTTGTGCAATGTGGGCCAATAGTATGACCGTGCGGCTTATGGCGTCCGAAATGACCAGCTGTGGGCTCGTCATGACATTCATGACGAACGGTACGGCAGTATACGCAACTACTTTAGGCACGACTAACTTCCACGCATACTGGTCATCTACTAAATCTTCGACGGCAGGATCGGGGCGGTAGTAGTATAGTCATTGCCCAACGACTTTCCAACATGAGTGATCGGGCTGATTGGGCGGGCCATGGTGTAGTTGTGTCGTCCGCTGGCGACAGGAGGCGGCGGCGGCAAGCCCAGGACCGGCGACAGCACGTCCTCGTCCGCCGGGGAAGACGGCTCGTCGGTGGCCCCGGGATGGGGCGGTCACTGCGCACAGACGGGAGCCGAGCGGCAGGCTCGTTACGTCGAGCTCGGCAGCGGTGTCCGCGTAACGCTCTCCGTGGGTGGTATGCACGTAAGCGGCACAAACAAACGCGTACAAAACAATGCACCTCGCGAAGCAGAAACAAGCACTAGGCCGACTTTCTTTCGTCTTATCCTTTTGAAAAAAGAGCCCGATCGTACGTCTCTCGTGAAGCTTTGCTTCCAAACTAAAAACCCAAAATTCGCACACGCGACCGACTCTCCCCACTCCTCACTTTCTCTCTCTCTCTCTCTCTCTCTCTTACCTCTCCGACAGTGTAGTGACGCATCGGCCTGTGATAAATATATATTAGTATTTACATATAAACATATATACATATTTACAGGGCTACGACGGAAGAGATAGGGCATAGGGACGTGGGAAAGCAAGCGTACGCGGCGCTTGCGTTTCCCGTCACAATATATATATATATACATCTGACGAGTCACATGTACAAGCACCTACCGTAGCAAAGGAACAAGACGGGTTAGGAGATGAAAAATTATGTGATGGCAAAATTGTAAGTTAAATATAAACAAATTGAAAGAAGTCAACAAAAAAGACAAGTATCTTCACATCAATTATGCTAATTATGTAAACTTAAATTAGGATCATCATAATTATAGAAACAGAGTTGAATAATAGGGTATAATCGATTAAAGAGAGAATATGTAGGAAATGCCCCTGTGATAAAAAAAAATAATAATTTAAAATATTTTTTCAAATGTTGGTAAGAAGGTTATTTTTTTACTTTTTAAGTAAAAAAATAACCTTTTTTATTTTTTTACTGTTTAAGTTTACTTTTTAAGTTGCTACTATTATGTAACTAACTTGATAGAATCAATAAAAAGACACTGAGAATAAGTGTGGTATAACAAAATTTATATAACGTCCATCAGCGACGACCTCAAGAATATGTATAGTTTATGTTGAGATATGGAACTAGTATAACCTTTAAATGCCTATGACTTTTTGCTAGCATCACTTAGTTTTATCGTGTTAAGATGTCAAGTTTTGAGCCAAGTAAGCGTCATTTGCGGGAATTGTTAATTTACTTCTTTCATTTAAAGCAATACGCAGCTGAAGCACATCGGCTACTCATAGAAGCATATGGTGATGTTAATTTGAGTGAGAAAAGTTGTCGGGTGTGCTTCGAAAAATTTAAAAGTGGTGATTTTGACGTGGAGGACAAACCACGCAGTGGAAGACCCAAAGTGTATGGTGACAGAATTGGAAACTTTACTAGAGGAAGACCAGTGTTAAACGCAAGAGAACATGCACAAGAGTTAGAAGTGACTTAGCAAACTATTTCACAACGGCTAAAAATTCTGGGTATTTTCCAAAAGTAAGGAAATTAGGTTCCTTACGAACTGAAGCTAAGAGACGTCGAGCGTCGCTCATTCGTTTCCGAACAATTGCTCAGAAGACAATAATAGCAAAGGATTTGTACATCGAATCGTGACCGAAGACGAAAAGTGGGTTCACGACGACAACCCAAAGCGTAGGAAGTCATTAAGTAAGCCCGGGCATGCCTCTACTTCGATGTCCAAACATAGCAAGAAGCTAATGCTCTGCATTTGGTCGAATCAGCTTGGAGTAATCTATTGCGAACTACTCCAACACAATCAAACCGGTACCGGGGAATGTTACCAACAACAGCTGATGCAACTGAACCCAGCATTGATGATTAAACGTCCACAATATGCCAAAAAGCACGATAAAGTAATTTTTTACCGTGACGACGCTCGGACACATGTTGCTAAAATCATCAACGAAACGTTAGAAGCATTGAATTGGGACGTCCTACCCCACCTGCCGTATTGATCAAATATGGCTCCTTCCGGCTACCACCTATTCCTGTCGATGACTCATGGTCTGACTGAGTAGCACTTCACTTCTTACGAGGAATTGACGAAATGGGTCGATTCGTGGATCGCCTCAAAAGACGAGCATTTTTTCGACGGGGAATACACTTTCTGCCCGAAAGATGGTCAAAAGTAGTAGAAAGTGATGGGAAATATTTTTGAATGACATAATTTGTACTTTTTTTTCAATAAATTCTTATTTCTTTATAAAAAACGATGGAAACTTATTTGTACACCCAATAGTTGAAAGAAACCAAAAATTTTCTAACTACAATGGGAGATCTTCCAATTCTGAATCTTCGAACAGCTTATTTTTGAGATAAGCAGTTATCTCGAGTAATTTGAACGAAGTTGAGGATAATTATCGGTTGTTGTATGTCTAGTTATTTTGGTTTTAATATATTTTTTATAATACTTCACAATTTTCATTAATTGTCTACCAACCGTTTATAAATTAATCAATTTTATAAAAGTTTTGATATAAAATAGACCTCAAATACAACCTCAAATAATAAAAATATGTATAAAATTAAGGTTGCTGCACTCTATTCGATTTATAAAGCTTATGTAGAAACTGATTTCAGAATTTGTTTTAAAATAATATTATGTGTCAGTGTGTAGTAATAAAATAAAATAAAATCGAGTAATATTACCATTATTATTAATATACTTCATATTACCAATAATATTACAAATCTATTAATATTACCATTAATTTCTATATTTCTTACAATATTTCAATAAACAGCGGTGGATCGCTTTCCATGTATTGAACGGGACAGATCAGAAAGTACATCGGAAAATATTAGTACTGTATTAGTACGAGGACGAAACGTACCTACTATTTCAGGCAAACTGCAGGAATTTTCTCATACTCGAGAAGTTATATTTGCACTTCCATCTTTACAACTACATTTGAAAACGGAACATTTACAAACAGCCAAAACTCCTGATGCGATTGGTATTATCTTCTTTTATTCTCTATAAACATTAATAAATGAAGGATAGGCCAAGTGTTCTTTAGTCGTTAATTGATTTGATATTTTATTGCAAATTCTATTAGATTTAAGCATTTAAAGCAACCATTATTATTAGGTATATTAGAATATTGAGAAAAAATAATTGTTTTTTCCTCAAGACTTTATATTCCTATTCTATTTCTGTAAAGAAATTGAATAAGATAGATGTTAGTGTTACAATAGAGTAGTGTTTCTTCTTCACGAATGTCCGCTTTCCCTTCTGAGTTTCCAAGTTTTTTAGTTTATAACGCTATACAACAACGCGTACACACGCCATATAAAAACCAAGCGAAAATATAAATTCGCACGCGACTCGTAATACATGTGCGTTATTCCCCCTCGAGAATTGTTTTCAAATAATCAAACGTATGTGTGTGCGATACTGATTTCACAAGTTTTCCTTCTTTCTTATTTTCGACAAGCTGACATGTTTCTCGTGTGTCCTGCAGTGCTAACCGCAGGATAAACTGAACGAGTAATAAAGAATCGCCTAAATGTATAAGTAACAAAAATCACTAGTTTCTTTAGAAAAACGATATCCCCTTACCTCTTGTGTGTGTAGCCCCCAACGTACTTTCGTTGCCCTTTCTGGATACTATAAATATCTCATATAGCTGCTAGTTAGGTTATATATGCAATAATGTAATTGTAAACGGTAGTGTGCTATTCGCATATACAATATAGGTTGTATTGTATGCCGTATAAATTTTATTGGTACACTAGAATTCATAAGCGTACTTTTTAGAATAAAGCATAGTAAATGATCGTTAAATATATTATCTTATATAATTGTAAATTTTATTAATCATAATTTAAGTAGAAAATATATGTGAATATTTGAACGTATTATTGTTATCATTTGTTAAAGAACTATTTATGTGAATGACTACAATTAATGTTCTATACATCTCAAATTTATATATATTTCCATATTCTATTTTATAAGTTTTGTTTTACGATTTGTCGATTCTCCTGCCGCTTCCTTCGTATCCTTCATGTTAAAATATCATCTACTATAATATTATTCCATACACATTGACAGCTGGGACAAGTCATTTCACATGGAAGCAATAAAATTTTTTGAAATCAGAATAATGTTCCACATCCGGAAAATCTGCATCAGTAGTAGCATATAAACCTAGCAAATTTAAATGATATTTAAAGATTTTGCCACTTGTTGACACAACCCACTATCTATACGTACTACCCCTGTAGCAGATGCGAGTTCTCTTAAAATTAAAAGGATGAAAGATGTGTAAAAGCAGCAACAGTGTATTTTCTTTTTTTATATATATTTATTTTTTGATGCGGTCGGAAATTTTTAATTTCGATAATGAGTGTTTAGGAAAGGGTGATGGTAAGAAAACCACGCGCGAAACCAAATTTGCTACCACATTTATTTATCTTATTTACAAGACACCCTTTTTTCTCCTGACACTTCGCCCGCACGCTCACTCACTACGCTTCCTCTCACCCGGTCCACGTATCCGGCACGTCCCGGCCGCGTCCCACGTGCCGGCGCGCGCGCCAAAAAAAGAAAATTTTAATTTCAATTTAACATGCACAAGAGAGGAAACAAAAGAAAATCAAACCACAAAGGGAAAACGGAAGGGGGGAGGCAGAATCTGCTCGCCGCGCACACTCCGAATCGTCCGTAGACTCGGCACCGGGTGATCGATACTTATTCGACCGATTTCTAGGCAAGTGTCGATGAAGAGAGCCCCGGGAGATGGTCGGCGTTCATCGAGCGGCCGTTGCCCACTTATTGGTCTGTGACTCCTCGACGAGTCACACGGCTCTTTTTTCCTTCTTCTTCCTGGATTACCTCCCTTTCTACTTACTCTCCCTGCTGTCTACCTCTCTCTTTCCAGCTCACACTTCCAATACCCACTCTCCTCGGACTGCAACACGGACTCTCTCTCTTCCGACTTTACCTTCTTCTTTCTCTACCCTTCTTTCTCTCCACTCTACTACATCTCCTCTCGGACATCCACACACGACTTCTTTCTTTACCCTTGTTACTCCAACTGTCCTACTTCTCCTCTCCGACTTGAACGACCGACTTCTCACCGCCGACTGCTTTCTTTCTCCGCCGGGGAAGAATGACGGGATAAGGGGGGGTGAAAGGTACGGCGGCGGCCGACGACGGCCGACCGCGATCGTGACGTACCGGACACGGCCCCCGCATGTACGAATGTTGAAACAATAAATGATGCTTGAACGGAAGCCGTTTTGTTATTTCCCAATTTATATAACCCGGTATGTTGCGGTCATTCCTTATTTTTCCGCGAGTTTGCTAAATCGAGTGACTTATTCTCGCTAATATCATTATTTTTGTTGCGAATCTCTATAATTAGCGGTCGTCCTAGTTGTTTGCGACGACGTGCCTGAGCTTTATGAGTTCTTATCTGTCGCGAATCCGAGGTATCCATATCTCCTTATTTAAAAATAGAAATATTAACTTGACTATTTATGTTCTGGTTGGCTATTGATTGAAGGAGTGGCTCTTCAGTCACTTGCGTTTCCTCGTTACATTTCCGAATTGGTTTCGTAGTTTTATCTCTTTGCGGACGAGCTCTAACTAACTGCTCTCTATTTTTTTCGATATTATTTTCCTTATTTCTCTTTCTATTCTTGACTTCTAAAATTTTTCGCCCTTTCATATATTTTCTTAAAATTTCCTTACTCGATTCAACGCTATCAACTCTGAACTTTGAAAAAGTAGAACAGCTTGTTTCCTTTTTATGCGAATTTGAAATGTCTTGAACTTTCTCGGATAACATAGAAATATGCGGTTCGTTGTTAAGACCACTCTCTTCTCGAAACTCAGGGGTGGGAAATTCACGATTCCGATCAATATTTCTGGTTTTCTCCAACTCGGCGTTCTTTATATTACCTTTAGAAGGTTTAGTATAGCGAGCATTTAGATTCTCACGATTTGCCTCTGGTTTATGAAGAACAGCACGTCCTTTACTTTGCCCCCAGGTGACTGCGTTCACATCCTCTGCAGGGTTACAGAATAATGTATTAGCGTGCAGGTTTGTCTATTCTGAATTGGAAACGACTTTATAGTCATATTCCAAAAGTTCAAATCTCCACTTTATCACTCGAGTATTGAGATCAGCTCTCTTGAACCACACAAGTGGTTGATGATCAGCCACCAGGGTGAACTAGATAGGTCTCGTGGGTCATGTCGATACTGTTTATTGATGGTAGTACTTTTGCTTTAATAACGCTCGCTCCGCAACAGGTATCAAACAAGATTAATATTCCGTTATGGTCTAAAAATAAGAACCTATTGTGGTTCCCGGCGAAACTGGTATTGATTATTTTTGGTCTGTTTTGCACGAGGTCGTTCCCAGAACATAGTGTAAATTCACGATCTCCGATCTTTAACACATTTTTTTAAAATCTACTATTGCTTCAAGCTGAACGAAGAAGTTCATCCCGAGTATACCATCATACTGGAGTTTAAAATGTTCTTCCACGACATGGAATCTTAACTGCTTTCTATTTATTATTTATTCTTTCTAGATTCTAGCGCTGTCTAGGAATCTTATCACGTTATCCGTTATACCTCGCAACCTTATAATATCTGTCATATCGACCGTTATATCGATTGTCAATTTTTCTTATTTAATAATATTCCCATGCGAACCAGAGTTGATCAAAAATGAAACTTTCCTGTTCCCAAACCTTAGTGTAATCTGAGGCAAATAGTCTTTTATAGCGGTTGTAATACGGATGTTTCTATCTCCATTCTCGCTTCATTAGTGCAGCACATGGTGTCGGGTGGTGCCGTTGGCTGCGCTCTGGGCATGCATGTATCGTTCGAACTGTAAGTTTACGGCTGACATCTCTTAGCAAGTCGCGCTCGTTGAGATCTCTTCCTTCCTGTATCGCTGTCCTTATGATAGCGTTGAGGTCAGCAGCCACTACGCCGATACTTCTATGGATTTCTTTCTTTAGCCCTTTACGAAAGCATGTGATCAAGGTAGATTCGGCTTCTCGACGCATCGCTTCCGTTACATTGTTTCCGTTACATCGCTTCCCCTATATGGGTTCTCTCTGCCTCCGAGAGTATACGGACTAAGTCTTTGACGGGGTTCGCGAACGATATGACATTCTCATCATCTCGCTAGAATTCCGTTCCAAATTCTCCAATGAACGGTCCGTAGAGGCGCATATATAGTCTCGAGGTAACCCTTTAAGGCTGCGACCGTGTTAAACGTATATCCGCGAATCGCCTGTCTTGCCTCTCCTGTCACGCGTGTCCATAATAATTTTATGAAGCTCGCTTCACTGGTTACGTCTATGAATTCTAATACTTCGTCGCAGCTCTCTAAGAACTCGCTCAAGGTAATGTTACGCCGGTCGAATAGAGGCACTATCTTAAGCGCGTCCTTAAGCGAGACTGAGTGTGTTGGCATTGCCATGCCTCTCCTGGTGTTGTTTGTGGTGATTACTTCTGGAAAACCCGAAGTACCTGCTCTCGAGTCTTTGTTAGATCTTTTTCTGTCTATAGACTTTATTGGTTATACTAAGGCGGGATCTACTTCCTCGCTCGAGTCGTCGTCTGTTTTTATAGTTGGTTTTTCCAGTATTCGCGCTGGAAGTAGGGTCTCCCTATCCCTCGGGATCTTCCTTATCGGTGAAAAGGGATTACGCTCGTCGAGTTCCCCTCGGAAGGATCTGTTTTGCTTCGCCAGGTCTTGGTGATGCAACATTCGGACATGCGTCTTTCGGAACGCTAATTGCTTAGCTTAAAGGAAGGTAAAGAAGAGAGAAAAAGAAAAAAAATTGCGATAAATATATTTTTGCTATTCGCTGCCTAGTCTTCTAGCCTTATCCGCTAGATTTAGTTAGTAATATTCTAGCCTTATCCGCTAGATTTAGTTAGTAGTCTTCTAGCCTTATCCGGTAGATTTAGCTAGAAGCTTAATAGTTTCTTCTAAGAGTTCGATATGTAAGGCGCTTACGGGCCGCTTATCGTTCAGTTCTCTGAAGGCGCGTACCGTAACTTGTCAGGTCTTCTCTAGTCAGACCTTGAATTTTTCGCTCTGTTTTTCTAATACTTCGATACAAGCTTTGGCGTCTGTTAATTTTTGACGTAGGAAGTTTGTGTTACCATGTGTTTCTGCGCAGACTTCTCGCAACTCTTCTATGCAGGTGCGATTATTTCGCGACAGCGCTCCGACCGTACAAAGAACTCTATGTTGAGAACTTACTCGCTCTTCCACGGATTTTAATCAGTCTTCGCTCGGCGCGGGGGGGAGAGTTCTCTATTTAGCCCTACCATTGAAACAACGGATAAAAGAAATATAGCAGATAAAAACTTAGCATGGTAAAAAGAATAAAGTAAAAGACATATGAAAAACCTAAATTACTAACCAGAAAAAAATCGAAAATTATATTTAAGGAACAACTATAATTAGAAGGAAGAATTAAGAATGAAGATTAAAGTTGTTTAAAATGAGTTTAAAAATTGAATAAAAAAATGAAGGATTAGAATAAAGATCACTATAACACGAAAATAAGACAGAAAATAAGAAAATTTGAAGTTAAAAAAAGAGAAGGCAAAAATTAATTAAAAAAAGGTAGTTAAAATTATAAATTTTAGTTAAACTAAAATAGTAAAATTCTGCGGTTTGTTTTTCCTATCTCGGACGAGCCACTAAAAATTTTTTAATGTTCTGTAATGGGTTTGCGTAACACGGAGCTCACAATCATCCCGCCGTTTGCCCCCCCCCCCCCGGTTTTTCGGCCACGCTTTCGCGTCGAAGCGGGGAATACGCGGGCTAGATTGCGGCGCGGTCACTACACCGTTCGGTAAGGCCATTTCAGAAGCGGCTCTACCCCGAACGTTTGAATACCCAGAGAGGCGACGACTCCGGTATTCTCTAGGAGGTAGTAGGGGCAGGATAAGCTCAGTTTCCAATCTACCTCGCTAACCTACCGCGCTTATTTTTAGCGGAGACTATAGTATCGGGCGAATATTTCCTTGCCTGCGTAATCAGTATCCCCCGACCTACAAAATTAGCGCGTGTATCTCAAAATAAGAGAAAGGTTAAACCAAATTGAGATAGATTTTGGGTATTGTATGCTTACTTTTTATTTACAAGAATAAAATTCGGAATCAAAATTGTACTAATCTACGGAGATGTGCGAGCACGACCGGCAGTCTATCTTTCGCAGCCTCAAGGGCCCGTATTTATAGTCAGGGCCCGGCGCCGCCGACATTTTCTCCGCAGAACAATCACATGATTATTATTTATGAACACACATTATTTATTTTCAGTTTCTTATGTCTAAACTGCTACAGAACTCGTAGAAGATATTATATTGAGAAACTTAAATTTAATAATTGAAATGCTAGTAGCAGTGCTAAATTTCAATGCAAAATCGTGTTAAAAATAATAATATTTAATAATAATATTAGTAGTTTAAATAACTAAGTATAATAATAGATATATGCAACATGAATAATGATTAAATATATTAATTTATGCCAATAGCGATTGTCTTAAAAATAATAATATGTATTATTTAATAATAATAATATTAATATCGATAGTATCTAAATAGTTATAATATATATATATATATATATATATATATATATATATTGTAACCGCCCGAATGGTGGTGGTAGGTTAGACCGCTCGTGTGAAACCGCGAGTGTTCGTGTGAGTTCGCGAAACGATACGCGCGAGCCGCGAGGGCGCTGGAAGCGCAACTGTACGTATGAAGTTCGGAATGAACTTCACTTGCACTTTTTCTTCTGTCCCCGGAGTTCATACTTTTTCGACGCACCTTCGTTTCGTACCGCCTTTGGAGTTATAATATATATATATATATATATATATATATATATATATATATATATATATATATTGCTAATACACTCCATAGAAGTATATTCTAAATTTCTTTTTTCCGACTGTCGGGACAAGTTGCCGTTTTTCGCCTTTTTTTGTGTATTTTTTTGAGAAACAAAAATCGCCCTCGTATGAGAAAATACTATGTGACACACGGGAGCAAAGGCGTTTTCGGACTCGGGTAATTTGACACCCTCGCTGTGCTCGGGCGGCAAACATGCCCTCGTCAAAAAATGTCTATTTTGCTCCCTTGTGTCATAATGTACTATTATTGGTTGACTACGTTTTCTTCTTTAACTGTTCTTGCCGGTTCCCTTCATAATCTTGCATAAAATTGATTTTTTTCTTCTGCCATAGTTATGTCGAGTTATTGTTTATGCATACATGGAAAATATTGAAACTATTAAGTTCAGCATGAAGACTTGATATCTACTGATAATGACTGAATGTCAATATTACTGTAGTTATTTATTCGCTTTGTTTAAAATATAATACTATGCATGATCAAAACTTATTTTTCAAAATGTAACGATGTACTGTATCGATGTAACGATTTAGTTAACATAAATCGAGTTCAAATAAGCAGGTTTTAGTCGAAATATATACATTTTTTAAAAATTCATGTATGAATTACAAAAAAATTTAGGCAATGATAACATGCCAATTTTTTAAGGAGTGCTGTTGCCAATAATGTAAAAGATATCCATATAAAGTTTTTGAATACGGTATTTGAAGCGTGCTGCCTTATGTAAAAGTAGTCTGAAATTCCAAAATTTACTTATTTAAAAACACATGTATTGGGTTTTTAAATCATTACAATCATATATAGAACTTCTTTCATAAATTATAAAATCTAATTAAGTAAAAAAAGTACAACAACATAAAACATGTATGTAAACAAGAAACTATCATTAAAATATGTGACAGAGTTCTTTTACCAACGTTAATGTGCAACATTAAAGCAAAATATTGAATTGACAGACTCAGAAATTTCACATCGAAGCTAATTATCAGCCATTGACAATATTGTTATTTATTTGATAAATTAATTTAATTGTCGACTGCTTTTATACAAATTAATAAATATTTTTTCATTGGTCTTACAGTCCAATCAAATCAATCAAAAACAAAACGTAACAATATCAATACATATCTACATTAACATTAATATATATATATATATATATATATATATATATATATATATAAATCTACAAAAATAATAAAAATAAAAATAACAATTAAATTAAAAATTATAATTACAGTCATTTACAGTCGTAAATGACTGTAATTATAATTTTACACACACTTATTTACAGTCACCCCCGTAGACTAATCTGAAAATAGAATATTAGCTGAAAAAATTTTTTTTTTTTTTTGTTAGTAAAGTGCAGTCTGACTGTCCCTAACACCCTTACCTAATTGAAGATCGAATCGAAAATTTCGAGCTCGCTACGGCTCCTTATCAGGAAATAAACTAAACTTTATATTCTAATCAATATATACCTTATCCCTACTACCAAATTTAGTAAATTAAATCTAAATTCCCCCCTCTACACCATTTTATCCACAACTGTACCTTTAGAATTGTTAAATGATATTATACAGGAGAAGTGACATGAAATTAATTTACATATAAAATTAACAATGATTGAATTTATTAAAGCAATTAATTTAGTTTTTATTACCACAATTTTTTCATTTGATAATAAATTTTATGAACAAAAATATGGATGTCCAATGGGGTCACCTTTGTCAACGGTTATAGCTAATTTAGTTGTGGAAAAATTAGAAAGTATAGCTTTGTGAAAATTGCTTTTTGAACGAATGATATTTAAGAGATATGTTGATGATATCTTTAGAATTGTTCCATTAGTTTTTGTGGATGAAATGGTGGATGGTTTTAATTCTGTACATGACAAAATTAAATTTATAAGGGAGGTTCAGGTTAATAATCAGTTGAGTTTTTTGGACATTAATGTCATTAAATGTAGTAATAATAAGGTGAAACTTAATTGGTACAGAAAGCCTATTTGGTCAGGTAGGATTTTAGATTTTAATTCACACCAACAATTCAGAAAGAAAATTGGAGCAGTAAAAGGTGTCATTGACAGAGCAATAAAATTATCAGATAAAGATTATAGACAAAATAATTTACAGATAGTAAGAGATAAATTAAATTTCATAATAAATTGATAAAATTGATAATTAAACCTTCATTAATAATGGTTATCCAATTGAATTTATTAATACATTAATTGCTGAGAGATTGTTTGACATTTATAATACCGAAAATAGACATAATGCATGAGTTGATGTTAACAGAGGCAAAATTATTGTCTTACCATATGTTAGAGGATTATCTGAAAGAATTAAAAGAAATTTTCGGAAATATAACATTCAAATTTTCTTTAAAAATAGCAATAATTTGAGTAGGTTGTTTAATATTTGCAAAGATAGGGATGATTTATGTTTAAAATCAGGAGTTGTTTATAATTATTTGTATGGATTGTAATAAATACTATATTGGACAAACAGGTAGATATTTAAAAAAGAGAATTTGTGAACATAAATATAGTTTGCGTAGCTCACATATTACTTCCGGTTTAAAGGAGCATTGTTTAAAGTTTTTACATTTTGATTTTATGAATGTGGATATTTTGGAACATGGTATTAATAATAAATATAAAAGGCAGAGTCTTGAAAGTATTCACATTTCCAGGAATCGGAATAATGCGAAATTAATGTTAGAGTCTAGTAAATTGGACAATGTTTATCATTCCTTATTAAATTGATTGATTTTGAACAATATGTGTAGAGGGGGGAATTTAGATTTAATTTACTAAATTTGGTCGTACGGATAAGTTATATATAAATTATAATATAAGGTTTAGTATAGTCCCTGATGAGGAGCCGTAGCGAGCTCGAAACTTTGGATTCGATCTTCAATTATGTAATGGTGTTGGGGACAGTCAAACTGAAATTTACTAACAAAAAAAAAATTTCAGCTAATATTTGATTTTCAGATTAGTCTATGGGGGTGACTATAAATAAGGACAGTCTGACTTTCATTATAATTTTTAATTTAACTTTTATTTTTATTTTTATTATTTTTGTGTATTGATGTATTAATGTTAATTTAGATATGTATTGATATTGTTACGTATTGTTTTCGATTGATTTGATTGGACTGTAAGATCAATGAAAAAATATTTATTAATTTATTTGATAAAATGTTCAGTATTAAATTTACAACTTTGCTTTCGTTGTTGTTTCCGAATTTCGATGCGTTATTCTAAAAGACTGGTTATAAATTTACCAGGAAGAGAGGAGAAACCAGGTCAATAACTCTCACAATAACCTTACAGATTATAGTGATACTTTACAAAATAATATACAAAATCATGTTTTTTATGATCGTGTAAAAAACTTTAGCAATGAGAGCTTCACTTTTAATGAACTAACGTTGTTAAACAAAGGCTTAATTATTGTTCAAACCTTAATTCTAGAAATAATTTATCTTTGTTATCTGTTAATACGGATTTAGCTTTAAATTCCAAAAAGTCGGTTTTTTCACAAAATCATAATTTTAGTAATAAAAAACATTCTTTCATTTTGACAGAGATGATAGAAAATAACAATACTTTTACGTTATTAAATAATAATCTTCTAAACAAGTTTTAATTAGTTCTATTAAATCAAAATTAATCAATAATAATCTAATTCTATGCAAAGCCGATAAGGGTAACACCATTACAATCTTAGAAAAATCAGACTATATCAAAAAAACCTTAAATTTAATTGAAAATGATAGTTTTAGAATTGTTAATAATGATCCAACTAATAATTTTCAAACTGATCTTATAAGAACGTTAAAATCTTGTTCTGTTTTCCAGGATAGTGAAAAATATTTGCTTAAATGTATGAATCCACAAGCACCAATTTTATATTCACTCCCTAAAATACACAAAGAAAATATACCTATGCGATCAGTAGTATCTTATATGAATGCTCCAGCCTACAAATTATGTAAAAAATTCAATTCTTTGTTACCTAAATTGTTAAATTGTGATTCTCAGTTTGCCATAAAAAACTCTTTACATTTAACAAAAAAATTAGTTAATTGAAGCTTACCACCCAATACAAAATTGATTTCTTTTGACGTGATCAATTTATTCCCTTCTATTCCAACAAAAATTGTATTTAATATTATAACAAAAATGTTACACAATAATATTAATTTATCAAATACTAAAAAAGAAGATATTTTACTTTTATTAAATATTTGTTTAAAACAAAGTAATTTTAGATTTAACAACAAATATTACTTACAACTAGAAAGTTTACCTATGGGCTCTCCTCTATCACCCTTATTAAGCGAGATATTTATGGCCGACTTGGAATCAATTTTATTACAAAGTAAATCTCCGTTACTTAATAATGTTCATTTCTGGTCCAGATATGTCGACGACATTTTTTGTTTATGGACAGGCACAGATAGGCAATTAGAATTATTTCTAACACTTTTAAACTCTTTTCATAATAATATTAATTTTACTCTAGAAGTGGAAAAGTCAAATTGCCTTAATTTCCTCGACTTATCAATACATAGAGTCAACAATAAACTCACTTTCAACATCTTCAGAAAACAAACTTTTACAGATGTTTTGACACCTTTTGATTCTAATCAATCCCACAATATTAAATTTAGTGCTTTCCATTCTCTTATCCATAGATTACTTTCCTTACCTTTAAATAAACTTAATTTTACTAATGAATTAAATATTATTAAAACTTTAGCTAAAAATAATGGTTTTGATGAACATATTATAGACAATTTATTAGTCAAAAAACGGTTTAGATTACTTCAAAAACATTTTTATGCATGTCCTAAAACAAAAAATGATACATATTGTTATATTAATCATGTACCAGGTGTAAGTTTAAAAATTTGTAATTACCTAAAACAATTAGATATCCACACAATTAATTTAAATAAAAATAATCTTAAAAGGTTATTAGTTAACAATAAAGAAGAAACAGAAACTTCCAAAAAAAGTGGTGTATATGAAATCTCTTGTCTAGACTGTGATGCAATTTACATAGGTCAAACAGGCCGTTCAATTTAAACTAAAATTAAAGAACATTTATTTTCGATAAAGTTTAATAAAAATACCACAGGTATTTCTGAACATTGTATTAATAATTGTCATCAATTAGATATTAATAATTACAAACTATTACATAATATTAACAAAAGTAAAAGATTAGACAGTTTAGAAATTATGGAAATTAAGAAAGCTTTAAATAATAACAAAAATGTCACTAATGATATGACGAATTTTGTTATTTCTCCTTTATTAAACCTTGCTTCAAAATTTTAATTACCTTTAATTACCTTATAATCCGATTTACCGTTATCCTAATATGTAATTTTTCCCACTTACTGTTACCCCCACTTTACCGAATAATATTACCGTTATTCTCTTTATATATAAACTTCTTTTGTATTATGATTTCACATCTGTATAAGATCTTGCAAATGGCTTAACCGCCGAAACAGCTGTCGATTGAATAAAAATAATTTTTGTGAAACTAACCAAGTGTCGATTTTATTATTTTATATAATATTCAAACATGTTTCACCAATTGTTTAGCGAAAATTCTGTTAATCGTATTTATAAATTTACAATTCAAGCTATTGCCCACCGTTGATCACTACTCTTCCTATCGTTCGGGCAGTATTCGAATGTGGGGTTAAAAAAATTAATCATCTTTTGAATCTATGAATCGATCCAATTTTTATACCTCTTCATAAGACTGGAAGTGATGGTCAGCCAGGCCGTCTGCCATTGATCGAAATACGTGATAGTTTAAGGAATCAGCGTCTGGAGAATACGATTCCAAGTATGTCTTGACCATACTCGCAACATGGATCAAGTATTATCATGCTGTAAAATCACTTTCATATCTATTGTTGTATTACGGCCGTTTGTCTTTCAATACTCGGCTCGAACGTATTAATTGCGTTCGATACCGATGGCCTGTGATTGTTTCTGTTGATTTTAACAACTCTTAGTACGGTACGCCGAGTTGGTCCCGGCGTATAAAGAACCGGCTTTTGAGGTTTACCAAATTCTCCTTTGAAGTGCCCAAATTCATATCTTGTATCACTCATCAACATGTGCAATGGTCATATTATTGACCGAGCCGATATATCGGCTCTCCGGCCCTGGAAGATCATGAAAAATGTTTAGTTCGAGAAAATAGAAATAAAATCATTATCTCAGTTTTTGAGATGTGCTGCATCCAAATCTGAAGTCTGATCGGTCATAACTGCTCCTAATCACAGCTATTCGAGGTCAAAAAAGGCCACTTCAAGGTCAAATGCAGAAAGTATATATAAGTGCGAACAAAAATTATATCCCTAGGTGCTACATCTGAATCTGAAACTTGTTTGATTGTAAATAGACATAATCATACTCATTCGTATTTGGTGTTTCGCCACGTAGCGGTCTAGAGTGGAATTAGCCTCTCTTCCGCGTCGGTGGTTACCTGTAGGCAGGCGTTCTATAAGTGACTTGTGTCACTTATATTATTTCTTCTAGAATAAATTTCTAGTTATAATTGTATGATCCAAATTATGATGATATAAACGTTTCTAGCAAACATTATTTCTATAATTTTACTGGCAAACTACTTTCACGAGAATAGATTCAGAAATTTATCTGAATAATGATATTGACAGAAATGCGATTGGTGTAATGAGAAAATTCGGTATCAAGCGCTTTCGAAATCTAAAAATTAATTTTAAATATCTGCCTGGATATATTCTCATCCTTACCTTGAAGAAATCTTCATATCTCTTTTTATTTGAGGTCAAAATGACGTAAAACCCGAACTCAGTGACTACAAAAAAAGCAAAAGATATATCTTTTACAATAATTCAAACCCTATTGCTAGATTTGACCTTCAAATGATCTTCATTGACCTTGACTTTGAAGTGATAAGGTCAAATCAACTTCAAATACGAACTTACCGCATCAATTTACTAACAGATGAAGAAGTATCCTAGCATTATCTTTTTGGGCCGAACAGTGATTATTTAGTTAGGCCGTCGATGAGGAGGCCTGGCATTTCTCGGTTTCAACTTGTATGGCACACAAATTCTTTGTTTCTGAATCATTCTCATGACTTTCAGATGTTTTGAAATTGCGTTGAAAAAAGATTTTAATTCATTAATTGATAATTAATTATATTGATTACAAATTATCACAACATAGTTACAATAATTGAATTTATCTGAAAAAGTTCCTTATTGCAAGAGAATAGTTAAATAGTTATTTCAAAATAATAGAAGAGTGAAACAAAACCAATGACAGACAAACATTTATTAATTGGTCTGAGAATTAAAACATGTATTAGTATTAAAAATTTTTTTAATGATAATATTCTATTCATGACTGAAGTTTTCTAAATTTTAATTTGCTAGACAAAACTAGCAATTCATGAAGAGTTAGATTACAGCAAATTTTATACGCTGTCCAGAATATTAAAAGATCATCGTGTATGCAATTATTAGCTTTTAGTATAACCATCACAAAAAATCTCAATTAGCATTTATAAACGATATATATAACATCGTTTTTATATGAATTGAAGAATTTGATACATCAATTAAATTTTGTGACCATAATTTTATTATTGGTTCAAAATTTATTATGTTAAATGATAAATGACTAAATTAAATGATAATATTGAAATGACATCTATGAAGAATTTTTTTGTACTACATCTTATGGGCCACAAAATATTACTGTATACAAATATGAGGAAGACTTTTTAATTTAAACTTTCCGAGTTTATCCATTCGCACAAATATTTTTATTTTAAAGTTGCTAGTACTATCAGAGTAAATAACTCTGATCATTGCGCCAAAATTGACGCAATGATCTTCATTTGTTATATAGTTACGCTTGTATTTTGAGAACAAAGAAAAGTGTCTCTTCAGTTTTTATAATCTCTTAAATTACTCAACAAAGAAGTAGCATTAAATTTTGTGCGCGAAATGAAATATTGTTTATTTCATATTTAAATATCAATATTTAATATTATTTTCAACATATTTCTTAATGATATTGATTTTACATACATTATTATTTCGGACTAATCACAAATTATAATTAATACTAAACTTTATTATAATATAGTTTTACAAAAAGAATTATAAGAACGAATCGATGTTCGCGTTTTCTGCGACGCAGAGGCCACCGTGGTAAATGTAAAATTATCAATATTTTTAGTTTTTTCAGGAAAACGACCAAATGCACTTCTGAAAATTACTTGTGTCTCACGAATTGCTTGTATTTCACGGATCTTGAGTGATATAAATCAGAATTATCAGATGTAAGAGTTTTTGATAATTGTGTGAAAGAACGATTCGGAGCACGAGTTTTCTGCTGTACGTAGTCTTTAGCACATGTAAACATTCACAATACGTCCTTTTTTCAGGAGAACAACTTGAGTAATATGTTACATTTATATATAATATATTATATTACATTTAGATATATAACTTGTTGAGTGAAGTTCAAACGGTTAAATAAGAAAGAAAGATAAAAGTTTGATATTTTTATAGATAATGTGGACTACCTAGGCTGCATCACCAACGCGAAACTTTATTATTTTTAATATAGCTAACATAAAATTTTGCTTGCATCGCACATACATTATTTTTATTATTTTTATTATTTTTAATTTTTAAGATAATTTTATTTTATTTTTAGTAGTAATTCTATTTCAGAATCTTCGGCATGATCATAAACATAGACGGTCTGACTGTCATTATTTTAGTATAATACATTTTAAATTAATAAATATTTTTTTATTGGTCTTACAGTCAATTCAATCTAAAAATAAAATAAAAATAAAAATAAAAAATAAAAATAAAAATAAAAATAAATAAAAAAATAAAATGAAAATTAAAAATAAAAATTAAATTAAAAATTAAATTAAAATTATAATGACATTCAGACTGTCCTTGTTTACATTCACCCCCGTAGACTAATCTGAAAATAAAATATTAGCTGAAAAAATTCTTTGTTAGTAAAGTGCAGTCTGACTGCCCCCAACACCCTTACCTAATTGAAGACTTGTCCAACGTTTCGAGCTCGCTACGGCTCCTCATCAGGGGCCGTAAGTCTTAAAAGCCGTAATCCTCATCGGCTCCTCATAAGTCTTCAATTAGGTAAGGGTGTTGGGGACAGTCAGATTGCACTTTACTAACAAAGAATTTTTTCAGCTAATATTTTATTTTCAGATTAGTCTACTGCGGTGAATGTAAACAAGGACAGTCTGACTGTCATTATAATTTTAATTTAATTTTTAATTTAATTTTTATTTTTAATTTTTATTTTATTTTTTTATTTATTTTTTATTTATTTTGTTATTTTTAGATTGAATTGATTGGACTGTAAGACCAATAAAAAAATATTTATTAATTTGTATATGGGCAGACGTCATAAGTACAATTAAATTGTTTCAAAATAAATATGTATTATATAGTTATTCAAAAGAATTATTCTATGAATTCATTACTTGAATTCAAAACAGTCGACATAACTTCAATTTGTTTTTTTATGTTTAATATACTTCTGCATACTTGAAAGTTTTTATAATCGTTATTCAACTTATTTAAATGAAATATGTTAAGAAAATAAAACGGTTAGAATTGTATCTTATCGTGAGTTTAGAAGTAATTTTTTACAACTTTTATAATCAACCAATAATGTTCCTATCCCCCTCGGGATAGTTTATGCGGTATATTCCAGGATAGTTTGAGAGCGGAGTAAGTATTTTCCGGAACAGACTGCGGATCAGGTAAATAATTTCTATTTAAAACAGTATACTTTAACAAGTATGCATAACGATTGATTCAATATAGAATTTTCTTATACAGATGACTACGAACAAAAAAATCAAATAATTTTAATCAGATAAAAATAAATAAATCACGAAAATTATAATAAACTGAATATTTATATAATAATTCTTAATATGAGACTCAAGTCGTAAGCTCCAGTGACTCTTCTCTTGTTGACAAGAATTCGTCTAATTCTGGGTATATGTAGTCTATTAGAACCATCTGAGATGGTCGTTAGTCTGCTCACGAATAATTTCAAATGCACGCGCGAAGTTTGCACTTACATAGTAATCTACCTTTAAGATTACCATCAAGCGTGATACCCACCAACTTGAACGGAAGTACAATGCGAGCTGTGCTGTACTAAGGTGAATTCTCTGTGCTAATTCTGACCTCTAGCGGATTCTCTCTCTAGAAACCGTGGCGAACGGTATACCCATCTTTCACATAATGATGCAAAAGAAGATGGAGTCCTATAATGCATCATTTTTTATCTGCAATCTGTAGCATCACTACCATCACTACTATCATCTGTAGCATACCGGCCAACCATTCTTTGATCGTTCATCTATCTCGTTGGGTTTCAGCTTGTTTTCACGTTGGTCGGTCATTTCCTTAACAGAATTAAGAGCACAGCATGAATGAAGGCACAGCATGATTAATCCAGATGTATCGAGGTCTCGAGCAAAAAAGTCGAGCGGACGCTTCTTGATAGTTATATGTACGGTAGCCAAACTAACCGCACATTTAATCGAACTTTTCCGAGTACGAAGCTTTTTCAGAATGCTCCAGACTGGCAGATGCGGCCAACCTATTGTTGGGTGACGTCCGATTCACCCTCCAGGGTTGGAAGTTCGATTTCAAGCGGGTTTCCTTCTTTCTTCTCTAGATTTTGACCGTTGATTGATCATAGATTTCAAGGATCTACACGGGGAGGTGACCTGTTTATATTTTGGCCTCATGCCAAATATAAGTTTCAGCAGTTCTACCATCTCAGGACCCATCCTCGTTTCCCCCTTAGCTCTTATCTGCTTGGAAACAATTGAAACCACCTCTGGTCTGGCTGTCATTGCAATAGATGCTCTCCGACTCGACTCCAGGAGGTAGTAGTAACGCCACGGCCAACCGTTAGCTTCATTATTTAAACGAAGTCACTTATGCAAGACCGGTCACTTATGCGGCTTCTAGAAACCGCATGATGTTGATGATGATATGTCCTTCATACAATTAGCTTAACAAACAGCTTCTATCCCCATCAGCTGTTGATTTGAGCTACGTATACTGTTTTGAAGTACCTATCCTATTATTACGTACTTCTTGGTTGTCTCACATTTGACAAGTATTCCGCGCGGTTTCTCTTCTTCGTTTCATAAGGACATCTTCTAGGATTCGCTCGTCGCTTCGCTCTTGAGGAATTTGTACATTGTGCGAAAAATATCAAACAATATAATATTCTTTTCTTATTTTTAATTAATTTGACTTTCAGTAGTACTTTTTCAGATTATATGGAGTGTATTATAATGAAGTCCGGTCATTATAACTACATTATTTTATAAAGAGTGTAAAACGATAGAAATATTAATTAATTTATTTTAATACAGTCGAAATATGTAGAAATAAGATAAAAGAACTTTCAAAACCTTCCATTTTTTAAAATTTTTTTATTTGAAAAGATCAATTTGAAAATATTAATTTTTTTATTTGAAAATAGAAACTTCTTCAGCATAGTTATTAAGTATAATTCATTTTTATTTTAAGATGATAAACCACTAGTAGAATGTAGTTTTATTACTGAGTTTGAAGACCATATATTTGTAACCGTTGATGCCGAGGCTTTTTTCTTTCTACATGATCTCATAACATCATACGTCAAGGAAAAAGAACGCGTGGTAATGCATTTTACATTATTCATTTTAATATCAGAATTTGGATAATAATAATAAATTTAAACCTTACAGCATCCGATGCAAAATTATTGTTCTAGAGCCCATACTCCGGATTTTACAGAACATAAAGTAGTAACTGATGCTCGTCACTATTTTAGCTCTACAGTTGTTATAGATGATGAGAAGAAACGAAAACAATTCGATCCAGCCGAGATGTTCATCAAAGACTGGCGATCTTATAAATGTAAGACATGGCATTTGGAGCCAACTGTAAGGTTAGTAATGGCAAAATATTATGGTGTAAAATTAAAAAAAATCTTAGAGGAAATTATCATTGTCGGTTGATACCAGAACTGCCCTAGCTGTTTTGGCTAACCTGATAATGGCAGATTAGGAACTCAGAGAAAACCATAACTTTAGTACAGCAGTCGGATGACATTTGTGCACCTCAATTTATAATGAGTAATTCAAGTAACTATAAGTATATCAATCCAATTAGTATTAGTTGAATTAATTATTCATTGAATTGATAATTAATAATTTAATTAAATTCTAGAAAGTATAGGTGAAAATATATTTTCTAAACTTCACACTCGAATAGAAGTGGTAACATTGTCAGAGAAATCAATAATTATTCTACCCAATAAAAATGATGAATTACATAAATCAAAAATTCGATTTATTACATTCAAAAAATTATTGTAAACAACTTATATCTACATATACATGCCTACGTAAACTAAACTTAACTTAGAATACAAAACAAGGTAATATCCCTCGTTTTTTCTTAAACGGATTACAAGAAATATTTCAAACTTAATTACGGCGCGGCAAATACAATATTTACTTCTATATTGGGATTTTAAATTTTCAATCAATAAACAAAATTATTTATCACTTCTTCACCGATAATTTTCCAAAGTATTTAGAATATTTATGACCTAACGAACCTTTTCCCACTGAAATTTTTGGCTAAAAAGCAGTTTTTAATATAAAACTTACCTGTATGACTATAGTAAATGCTTAGAAACTTTTCATTATATATTAGGTTGTCAAATATCTCCGTCAAATCCATCCGCTTTTTTGTCCTTCATTCAATGCTTAATAAAAAGTATTCCAGTGGCCTGATTTACTTCAAATATGAGCCGTTTTGTTCGATAATCTGTTTCTATCTAGACGGTAACTTCATAATACCCCTTTCCTAGAAACACCTCTCCTTATTTGCGAAGAACTCGGACAGCCACTTTTCACAAGTCTCTTTTGAGTCCAACTTTACACCACCAAGGGCGTTCGACATGGACAGGAACAGGTGATAATCATTTGGCGCTTTGTCTGGGCTATATGGTGGATGTGATAAAACCTCCCATCCGAACTCCTGTAGCTTCTGACGAGTCATCAACGAAGTGTGTGGTCTGGCGTAGTCCTGGTGGAACACTACACCCTTCCTCTTGGCCAATTGTGGACGCTTCTGGTTGATAGTCTACTTCAAGTGGTCCAGTTATTCACAGTATATGATAGAATTAAGCACCTTCATATTGTCGTATGTGATACATTTTTCGTCATCAGTCACCATCCGTTTAAAAAATGGGTCGAGTTCGTTCCGTTTCAGCAGCACATCTTAGACGTTGATTCGGTCCAGAAGGTTTTCTTGCATCAAATCATGTGGCACCCAAACATCAAACTTTTTTTTGTATCCAGCCTTCTGCAGATGGTTTAAAATGGTTTAGTGCCTAACTCTCATCTCCCGGGCGAAACCACATACCGGTCTAACTGGATAAATTCCATGATTTGATCGGTATTTGTCGTCACAGGTCTTCCGCTGGCTGGCTTATCCACAGTGTCGTTTTCACGGGCTCTGAATTGTCGAAACCATTTCTCTGCGGTTCGAAGTGATAGCCTGCCATCCCTCAAAACACCATTAATCTCACGGAACCTTCCTCAAGCGGATTTGCTTTTGACGAAAGAAAACTTTAAAATAGCGCGAATTTTGGCGTTAGTGAACTTCATGTTTACACGTTTTGCTTAACCTTGTTGATCGCACGAGGTACGCACTCATCACTTGATCAATGCGTCGGTCTTGTCAATAAGGTAATCGAAAAACATTTATATTCAAAGAACAAATTAGACCTTCAGATATTGTTATAACTATCAGAAGTTATACATAATGAATATCTTTAGAATATTTAATAATGAATTACATAAATTAAGGCGACAGGCGAGAAGAGATAAGAGTGAATTTTCACTACATTGGATCAATTCTTCACATAAATGAAGATGGGTTAAGATTTGAGTTTAACAGTTTTGACTTGGTGATAATTTTTATAGTATTCATTTTCATTAATTAATAAATATTTTTTCATTGGTCTTACAGTCCAATCAAATTAATCGAAAACAATACGTAACAACATCAATACACAAAAATAATAAAAACAAAAATAAAAATAAAAAATTAAAAATTATAATGACAGTCAGCCTGTCCTTATTTACAATCACCCCCGTAGACTAATCTGAAAATAAAATATTAGCTGAAAAAATTTTTTGTTAGTAAAGTGCAGTCTGACTGTCCGCACCACCCTTACCTAATTGAAGACGTAGTCCAACGTTTCGAGCTCGCTACGGCTCCTCATCAGGGACTAAACTAAACCTTATATTCTAATCTATATATACGCACCCCCACCACCAAATTTAGTAAATTAAATATAAATTCCCCCTCTACATAATTGTTCAAAACCAATCAATTTAATAAGGAATAATATATGTTATCTAATTTACTAGACTCTAACATTAAATTCACATTATTTTGGTTCTTGGAAATGTGAATACTTTCAAGAATCTCTCTTTTATACTTATTATTAATACCATGTTCCAAAATATCCACATTCACAAAATCAAAAGAATGCAAAAACTTTAAACAATGCTCTTTTAAAGCGGAAGTAATATGCGAAAAATTTCTTTTAATTCTTTCAGATAATCCTCTAACATATGGTAAGACAATAATTTTGCCTCTGTTAACATCAACTCGTGCATTATGTCTATTTTTGGTATTATAAATGTCAAACAATCTCTCAGCAATTAATCTATTAATAAATTCAATTGGATAATCATTATTAATGAAAGTTTCTCTTACTATCTGTAAATTATTTTGTCTAAAATCTTTATCATTATAATTTTTTATTTAATTTTTATTTTTTTATTTTTATTTTTAGTTTTGTTTTTATTATTTTTGTGTATTGATTTATTGATGTTGTTACGTATTGTTTTCGATTAATTTGATTGGAATGTAAGACCAATGAAAAAATATTTATTAATTTGTATATCAGCAGTCGACAAAAGTACAATTAAATTATTAATTTTCATTACCTGAACAACATCTATAACTTATGCCCGAAATACTTAATGTTTTTCTTACTGTCAATTTATATTTAATTCTTCTATCTTAAATATTTTTTAACTAGTTAAAAAACTTAAAGATAGTTAACAGAAGAATTGAAATAATATACTGAAATATATTTTTCAATAATAAATAAAATTATTATATAGAACGTATCAACTGAGTTATAAACATGTATTATTACTAATTTTCAATATTTGATTCCAATTTATTTATTGCATGATTTATTATATAATATCTTAGTCTGCAGCTTTGAAGTATATTGATGGTGAATATCGAGTTGAAGAAGGTATTCATCGGTATGCGACGACCGAAAATGTACGGTTGAGCAAATTATTTTCACACAAATAAATTACATATAAATATACGACACAAGTAATAAATAATATTATAGCACAGAAATAAGTATCTAATACGTTCGCAAGGCACAACTAATAATATACGTGAAATAATATTATAACGCGCAATAGACATAGCAAACATGAAAAGGTCGCGACAATCACTGAAACACGCACAAAAGATACGCTGGTAACTTTGAAATAGAGAGAGAGAGCGCACTATCTACTTTCTCTCTCCCCCTATCGCTCTCTCTCTCTCTCTCTCTCTCTCTCTCTCTCTCTCTCTCTCTCTCTCTCTCTCTCTCTCTCTCTCTCTCTCTCTGTCTGTACCGGCGAACATAGTTATGCCAATACACAGGAGGCGATACAGCTCGCGCGGCAAGAAAAAGCCGCGTCAAATGTATTAGTCCTGTGCCTGCCACCTCCTCTAACGCATACCCGCGCGCTACCGTTCTCTCCATACTCGACTTGCGCGAATATTGAGAAGTATACCGTCGTAAGGAAACCCGAGAGTTCCTACACCAGCGCGTATACTGCGATTGTACATAACGAGTGCCCCGAACGAAAATACCCACTGCATTTAACTATGAAACACGATAAGACGAATAAATTGTGCGTATATATGTGTCCGCATATATATATTTTTATATGTATATGTGTGTAATCATACACTTGTGCATATACACGTAGGAATGCCTATAGATAGGTATGTATTTGTACAGGTATATAGTTATCCGAACTATTATAAGTAAAATAATTTTATATGTTTTTAAATTATTATAATTAAAATAGACAGTATAATATTATAAATAGATATTATGAACTAATATTATCAGGTATGTGAATAAGTCTTTCCCGTTTTTTTTCAAATTTTGAGCCTTTATTGTGAAAAAATGGTTACAAATGAATTATTGAAAGTATTGGCCATCGCTAGCTACAACTTTTTCCCATCTTTCTGGCCACATACGAATCCCGTTGCGAAAAAATTCGACCGGTTTCGCCTCTATCCAGTCATCCACCCATTTTTTGGCTTCCTCGTAGGAATGGAAGTGCTGGTCAGCCAGGCCATGCGTCATCGATCTGAAGAGATGGTAATCAGACGGAGCAACGTCTGGACTATACGGCGGGTGGGGTAGGACTTCCCATTTGAGCGTTTCTAAGTATGTTTTCACCGGCGGTGCAACATGTGGGCGAGCATTGTCATGTTGCAAAATAACTTTGTCGTGCCTGTCGGAGTATTGTGGCCGTTTTTCTCGCAGTGCGCGGCTCAAACGCATCAATTGTCGTCGATAGACCTCGCCTGTGATCCTTTTATTCGGTTTCAGAAGCTCATAGTAAACCACACCTAGCTGGTCCCACCATATACAGAGCATGAGCTTGGCGCCATGAATATTTGGCTTGGCCGTCGATGATGATGCATGGCCGGGTAGTCCCCATGATTTTCTTCGCTTCGGATTATCGTAACGTATCCACTTTTCATCGCCAGTCACGATACGATGCAGAAAACCCTTTCTTTTATGTCGCTGAAGCAGCTGTTCGCAAGTGAAAAAACGCCGTTCGACGTCTCTCAGCTTCAGTTCGTACGGCACCCAATTTCCTTGCTTTTGGATCATTCCCATGGCTTTCAAACGCTTGGAAATGGTTGTTCGGTCAACTCCCAATGCTTCAGCAAGTTCTTCTTGCGTTTGACAAGAATCTTCATCAAGCAAAATCGCCAATTCTCGATCTTCAAAGATTTGCGGCCGCCCGGAACGCTCCTTGTCTTCCACGTCGAAATCACCGCTTTTGAAGCGTCGAAACCATCCGCGAACACTTGAATCATCGACACAACCTTCTCCATAAGCCTCCTGAAGCAATCGATGCGTCTCGGCAGCAGATTTCTTCAAATTGAACCAATAAAGTGAAACTTCCCGCAAATGACGTCGACTCGGCTCAAATTTCGACATTTTCACGATATCAAAAATTTATGATGCGAAAAAATTTTTACTAATGTGTTAGTATGGGATTGTTGACATATGAATAAGCTTTGATTATGACATATGTAACCATTGAATACTCGCACAGTATTGGTGGCGCCATCTCTTACAAAAAGCGGGAAAGACTTATTCACACTCCTAATATAATTATTATATTATACTAAGTATTATAATAAGAATACCATAATTATTCAAGATAATTATTATTATTATCATTACAAAATATTATTATTACTATAAAAACGGCGACTCGTTCAATATTAGACGAGTTTGCCAGTAATATTGTTACAAATTGGCTTGCAAAAGACAAAATCGGTAATTCGACCGACTATGTCGAATTACTACCGGTGACCGACTACGTCGAAGTCGATTCACATGAACTGCTCCCGCAGCTAACCAGTTGTCCAGAGCTCGATAAATCCTATCACAATCATGTCCGATCTTTAACTTGATCTCTGTTGTGAGACGCTTCTCAAAGACCGACGGTTCAGAATTTACCTAACTCGAAGAGAACGTGATCCTGGTTACTAAGTGTACCAATAGCTTTACCATATAAATTCAACCTGATTTATTAAATTTTCCGCGTGAAAAATAACACCAGATATTTGGGCGCAAAATAACTTTATTTAATAAAGTTATGAAATTAGCGCACGTTTGATAAAATATATGCAGTTAGGTTTATAGATCTACTATAATAAATTTTGCGTTACTTTAAATTATTGATCTATTTATTTCATTAATTGTGCGTATGTCGACTGTATCTAGATGAATTAAAGAAAATTTCTATTGGCCTTACAGTCCAATTAAATAAATTAAAATTAATACATAATAGTATCAATATATATTTATATTAATACTAATACACATCAATATATAATTATTTGAAAATTATAATAACATTCAGACTGTCTTTGTTTAAAATCAACCCCATAGACTACTCTGAAATAAAAATATATTAGCTGAAAAAAAAGTCTTTATTAATAAAGTGCAATCTGACCTTCACTACCACTTTTATTTAATTGAAGACAGACTGAGGTTGTCTATCGTTTCGAGTTCGCTACGGTTCCTCATCAAGGACTAAACTAAACATAATATTAATATTGTAATTTATATAAACCCCTATCCCCACTAAACTAAAAATTTTAGTAATTTGTATTTACAATCCCTCCTCTACACAAAATGTTCAAAAACCAATCAATTTAATAAAGAATGATAAGTATTGTCCAATTTACATGACTCTAACATTGCATTCACATTATTTCGATTACCTGAAATGTAGACTCTCTTTTTCATCATATTCAGAAAAAATTATAATTCATAAAATAAGTCTGAAAAAAGTAGAGCAAGAGCGCTAAATATTTTAAAGTTGAAACAATTCATCATTGGACATGTGAAATTATAATTCCATCATGCAACCTATTGAATCTAAATAAATTCAACCAAATATAGTAATTGAGAATTGGTGATTCGACGGCTGAACATTAAACAAGTGAAAATCACCATATGTTATTAATTTATACTTAGCATATTTATCTATCAAACTTCTGAAAGAGTACTTACACTAATAAAATATTTGATAAAAGGTTTGGCATTCGTATGAAAACTACCATCTTTAGAATTTTAGTGGATTTCAATAAAATAAGAATAACAACTATCTATCTATGAAATTGTATATTGAAATAAATAGCTGTAGAGCTATACGTACACTACATACTCATTTAGAAGTATCGTTTGATATATTTCAGAACTATATTGCCTGTCGCATCTATAAATAGTGTCCAAGACCTAATTCTAGGGATAATATACTAGGTGCTAATCATATTTCTCTAAATACACAATACCTGGTATATCACTGATTTGATATAAATTGAATCTTTGAGATCTCAAATTATAATGGAAAAAACTTACATTCTGATAATATAACTATTTATAGGATAAAAGAATCTATTTATCCTAACTGGATAGATTATCCTTGGCACAATTTTTAGGAATAAAATTTCTTTGTATTTGGAATTTGTATTTTGATTATTAATATTATGATTTTTAACTTCTTTAAGCACATTTTTTCTTTGCATTTTAGCTCTCGGTGATATAGATATACCATTATTTCTTGTTTTTTTTCAGTTTCCTGACTTTAAAATCCTCTTCCATCCTAGATATTGTAGGACGAGCCCCGTAGAAGTAGTAAACTTTCTCATTTTTTACAAGAATGAACTAAAATTTTGCTACTTACAATATTATGTTAAGCATACGTTGTTTTAACAGCTGATGATCATTTAAAATCTTCTTAAATGTTATAAATATTATTCATTTTCTTACTTAAAGCTAAGAATTTACTATAAAATGTATCATATTTGTATGAAATGTCATTAGAACTATTTTTAAGAACATTAATTTTTAAGAATGATATATAATTGTTATTTAACGTATTAAATTATTGCTTAAATTCTTAATATTATCTCTACAATCTATCAGATGTGTAATTTTGATTCAGTTAATTTTTGTCAAAATTTGGGGCTTTATTCTTTAAATGGATTACCGGATTATGATTCAAAATACTATACGTCATAAACCACTACTTTTTTACCATCTTTTAAACCCGAAAGAAAGTGCACACTTTAAGGTAATCCACGAATCCCTTTTTTGACTTATTCATAAGAGTGGAAGTGCCGTGTCAGCTAAGCCATATGCTATTAATTGGAACAAATAATAGTTGGAAGGAGTAATATTCCATTTAGGGTTTCTAACCATGCGGTTGATTCCAACTTGACGGTTTTTACGGCATAGTGCCATAAAATTCTAGTATCTGACACAATGTTCGAGTATCGTCATGTTGTAGGATAACTTTGTCATGTCTCTCCTGATACACTAGCCGTTTCTACTTCGATGATTAAATCAAATGCAACAATTGTGATTGATGACGATTCCCGGTGATAGTTTCACTCGGTTTAAGCAAATCATAATACACCACACCGAGCAGTCTTACTAACTGTAGATCATAGCCTTGGTAACGTGAATATTCGGCCTGAGCGTGGATGTGAAGGTATGTCTGGGTATACACCATGATTTTTTGCGCTTGTGATTGTTATAGTGTATCCATTTTTCACCGCCCATTAGAATGCGCTGTCTTCCGATTATTACATTGAACCAGCCGGCTACAAGACAAAGCGGACATTCAAAATCTCTTGTATTTATTTTGTTGGGACCTCAATTTCCTTGCCTCCAAATTATATCCATGACTTTGAGGCGTTCCAAATTTCTTTTCCAATGACACGCAATGCTTCTGCTAAATCTTTTTACGTTTGGCACGAGTATTGAGCAACTAATATCTCCAATTCCAAATTATCGAAAACAATTGTTCTTCTGCTGCAAAACCTCTCCTGGATATCAATATCATTGGTTTTAAAACTTTGCAACTAATCACGATATGCTATTTCACTAAAATCAGACTCATAGTAGGCATTTGAGAGCATTATATAAGTCTCAGACGTAGTTTTCTTCAAATAAAAATAGAAAATCAACACTTACAACACTTGCACATTACGATAATTTCGCTTGAAAACTAACATCTTCGATGGAGAATAGATTTTCGATGTAAATACAAAATCACTAATGTAATGCTCCAGTCACTTTAGCAGATGTCCGACCTTACTGTATGAAATGTTTGACCTGTTACTTCAACCGGCACTTGCCGCTGCAACTACCGATTGAGAAACGACGGAAGCACAATTACGCATCTAATATAATAATTTCAATTAATTTCAATTAATCCTAAAAAGTATAAATAGGAAAATTATAACAATATCATATAGTTACTATAATAATAATTCGATTTACGAATAATCTGCCAAAACTTGATGAGATATAATCTTACAATATCTTCTATTAAGGAAGCCCGAACGGGTTAATGTTAATTAAAATTCCAATATAGTAATTGATTCTTGAAGCCAATACATTGAAAGATAAGAATTATAAATTGCTGCCAGTCTTAGAAAGATGGCATGATATATTGGATCACTTGTAAATACGTAATATAAACTAATTAAAAATGTTTAAATTCTATTATATTATAATACTTAAATTGAATTCAAAATTTACAAACTAAAATCGAGTATTTTATTATCTATAAAATATGGTATATTTATCCTACACGTTCTGTTTCTACGTGTGTTAATAGATTCTATGCACAATGACTAGAGTATATATAACCATCTATGAGTCACATAATAATTATTTTTTAATTTAGTATATTATAGAATAACTATAATTGCTCTATATGTACGTGGATAGGCACTATACTTTATATAAAATTTATTCATACAGTTTATGAATAGTTTATTTTAAGTAAATATATGACGTAACTTTCATTTTAGCCTTTGTTTATCGAAATCCATGAAATTATTACAATTAAGGAAATCTTTTTCAGAGGCCTACGATGGCTCATTTGCCAGAGCGAAGGACTAGTAACTTGGTGACGCGTGTTAAAATCTCGGTCTCGGCCGATTGACACATGCAACGCTATAATAACTTACATGTGCTTTGTTTACAAAGACATCGTAGTCCTCCGTCGCTGATTAGCACCAGTATTTGAAAGCATAAATAGAGCAATCTTAAATTAATAACATAAAAAGAATTCATTTCATTAAATATATTGAACGAAAATATTTTAAGTTTTAGAGGACCCATACTATCAAAATTTTATTTGTAAATAAATCGAATTCATTTTATTTAAATTGCTATATAACAAAATAATAAATAAATAAATCATAAAATAAGAAAATAATAATTATTTTTACGTGAAGAACACCGTGGACGTGGGAGGATTCCATATAACTAACATGACGTTAGAAAAAAAGGGCAGTTTCATGCGATTGATTATAAAATAATAAATTTCGTAAGTAAATTAGATAACAAACTATCAAAAACAAAATTTATTAACTATTTAATTTTTAATAAATATCCTAAAAAATAATGCTACTAAATAATTGGGCCCTTTTTTGAACACCTGTAATCTATCGATTGGAAGCGTCTATCTATCTATCTATTTACACTATCAATAGTTTCACAGAAACCAGGTATCCGTTATAAAAAGATTATATAATTTATCGCGTTAAACTCGAATGTGTTTACCATATGATCAAATTTGACTCGGACAGATGGATTTACAGTCCGCGTGTAAACTGTATCGGTAAAATTGTTTTTTATATATTGGTACAACCTTTCTTGATGTGAAATTTGATTGCCATATCTCCATTAGTGTGTATTTGTTAACTGTTTGTTTACGATGCAAAAAGTTTGTCTGGCAATCTAGACTATGGAAAGAATCGTTGAAAATGTTGCAGAAGTATTTTCGAGAGTCTACTTTATCACGAAGGCGATTGCCAGAGCGAATGAAAGCATTCAGTGAATGTCGTGAAGTAGTCGAAAACTTACCTCATACAAGTCGCCCATCCTTCGAAAATCAGGGTGATGCTCATCGTTTTCTTCGATTACCATGGGGTGGTTCACCATGATTTCGTTCCAAGAAGTCAAACGGCCTCGTCTTAGCTATGTTTCTGTACGTATGTTCCTCGATCGAATGGACATTAATGCGCAGAAAATAGCAAAAAAATATATAATTGCCCATGTTAAATCTAATGTCGATAAAAATCTCAATTTCACTGTCTCTTTTTAATCTGTATGTGAATTAGTTAGAATATAGCGGATTTAGCTGGATAAATTTAACAAATATTTTGATCGATCTTTCAATCTTTATACAATAATATATTATAATAATATAATGATAGTGAGACTGTCTATGAGTAGAATAACCCCCGAAGTATCTTAAATTGAAATTATTACTCAAAATTAAATTAAATTAAATTAAAAATCAAAAATAATAAAAATATTAGAATGAACTAACTTTATAACCTTTGTTAACATTCCATGTTAGCAAAGGACAGCCTGACTGTCCCTACCATCTTCAATTTAAATATACCTTAAATTTTCGACGTTTTGAATCACGACGGTTCATCTTCAAGCACTAAACTATTTAGTTTAGCCAAAATTTCAGTCCGCCGTCTAAAAGGTCTGTTTCAAAAGTTCCGAGACTTTTTTTCATCATATGCTTTCAAAAGGGTTATCTTTTATTTTCATTCTGCTGAAACTTTATAATATTTGGATCAATAGGAGCGAAGCTATTGCACTTCATGGGACAGGATGTCTGGTTTGTTGTTTCAAAAATGAGCATAGAGCAAAGAGCTAACAACAAGTTTTGTTTTAATATCGACAAAACATTTAATGAAACACATTCAATGATGCAACAAGTTTATAGTAGTGAAAGTAGTGATTCTTTATCTCCTGCAACAATTATTTATTGGTTTCGGCATTTCAAAGACAGCAGGCAAGATGTATGACAACGATTGTTCGGAACGGATGTCAGAAGCAGTGAACGAAAGCAACATCGATACAGTTCGTCAATTCATAAAAAATGAACCGTAATCGTCGGTCTGTTACATAAAAGTGAAATTAAATTTGTCAGTGGCATCGATTTATCACATTTTGACCGAGTATTTGGATCTCCTAAAAACATCATTAAAGAAACCAAAAGGCACGACTACATTTATTACATGGTATACTATGATCGATAATGAATTGATATTTTTAAATATATTTCATTATTAATACAGTCAGACGATATAGAAAAAAACAGCTTGACCTAAATTATGAGGTTATTGCGGGACACTTGGACATCATACTTTATCTTTCGAACATAAAGGTTCTTATAGAAATACTTGTACAATTGGACTACATTGCCCTTCAAAAAAAAAAACTAGCAGTAGTAATGTCTTAAAACTTCTGGAAATATCTGGACTGAATCTGTTTGAATGAATGGATATAATAAAATATGTAAATAATATTTTCATCTATATTGTAACACCAGATTTGGCATTACACTTACGCACGTACATGTATATGCGTGCATGTGTGCGCAGAGAAGCACACTGGCTCCGTCTGGCATGGTGGGGGGCAAGGGGAATGCTAACACAGTAGTAACCAGTACAACGAATTGATAGTTAACCCAAGTATTTATTAACGAGAACAGCGATATTAATTGTGTACTGGATATAATAGAAAGTAGTAGCTCTCGGGCCACGCAATGTTCGCGGGTTCAGCGACGCGAAAACGATGAAAAGCTTCATATTCATCTACGGAAATGATTCCGTAGATACGTTGAAGGTGAACAATCACTAACAAAGCGCATTAAATGAAAATCTGTATGTGCGTACAAGTGTGCGTGGCGCGCGCGTGTATGCCGGTGCGTCTGCACAAGTGCAACCACCTGAAAGCTGCGGTATGTATGCGTACGGAGGTATGTATGCTTCCGCCTATACATGTGCACTCATACAGTTAAATTTATAGTTGTTAAAGATAGGTAGTTAAACTGATTAAATCCAGGTTCGATTCGTGATGCGATCTCGGATTGATCCTGGGATTGTTGTAACCGAAGAAAGACGAGAATATGCGTGTTGGAGCTGTAGCTTTGTAAGAATCGGATGGGTATTGCGTCACTATGCGACCGGCGCATACTGTGGTGGTTGATCTTGCGAGAGCGAAGTCGAGACAGAATAATGTATTGACTCAATACACAGAATTACACGAACTTAGTTTTCTTCCAAATGATGCGATTTCTTCATGACACGGTCCTCTCACCAGAGAGGTTGACAATACACCTTGGTGGGTTCCCTGGTGATTTCGAGATATATAGAAGTTACTCCGGTCGCGCGTTGCAATTGATTAGGGACAGGCTTGTACGTGATTGAGGTGAGATTTTTCATAAGTAGCAATGCGGACGTGGTGTGCACTTAAAATAGAAATTAAAATTGAGCGACAGGATGCGGGGACTATTAAGAGCAGTTAGATTGGCAGTGTTAAATACTTCATTAGAAGGCAAGTTCCGAGTGAACTATAGATCTATTGTATAAAGTAGCCCCAGTCAATATCAACCATTAATTTTGCGTCCAGATTCTCCAGGTGCCGAAGATACCAGATGCACCATCGCAGATGCGCTCACGTGCATTTGGACAGAGAGGCGTTTGTACCTTGCCACCGATGGAAGAAAGGTTCATATCTCCCTGCTAAGTGAGGAAGCATCGAGTATACATATATATTTCTCCAACAAGAAAATTATACTGTACGGCTGTACGGCTCGCAGACACAGTGCGTCTGTAGTTTTGACCTTGGCTACCATCAAGGATCAAAAAATAAGAGACTTGCCAGCGATCAAGAGTGTGGAAAATGTAAAGGACGATAAGCAAGAAAAGGAATGCGAACAAATCCGCCGTAACGTGGCGCAGGTTATAAAGAGATCGGAAAAAATTTAAAAGACTATACATCACTACGACTTTCAAAGGATCTAAACAAAAATCCATTTGCCGAGGCGGCAAATCTAAAAATTCCAATCGTATCACAGGATGAAGAAATAACAAGAGAACAAAAAGAACAAAATTGGGACGAAATAAGTATTAATGATAAAAACGTTAAGAAGTTAACAAAAAGTTAACAAATTTAACAAATAATGAAAGAAATAGTTAATAGAGAAACAACACAACGCGATAGTGAGAGCTTGAGCGGATTGTATAATAATCTGTCAGCCAGGCTCTATCAAAGCAAAGATGTAACAAGATGCGACGAGGTATCAGAAAAAAAATCAGAAGATAATGAGGCAATCAGAGATGTGATAAAATATAATGTACAGACGAGACATGAGGACAAACGGATTGCTGAATTAATAGAGCAGTCGTTAAATAAATTAGTAGACATAAACTTAAAGGAAATGTTAAATCGGATAAAATAGATTTACTAGCCGAACGTTTAGAGAACGCGATGAGCAAAAATAGCGGGACCTCGAAAAAATACAAGTTAATGTTTGTTATGCGGTTCTATATATCTAAAGATTGCTTTATGACAGAATTAAAAACTAAATGGCTAAATTATGTAATAGAAGCAAGCGCAACAGAGTTAGTAAATTATACAGAAGGAAAAGTTGAAGACAATAAACACAAAGTCATCGAAATAATAATTAATCAGATTGATATAGTAAACTATCAACGAATAGTAGAAATAAAATCACCTAAGAAAATTATTGAAAAACTGTAAGATTATAAAAGATTAGAAGCTAGAGTCACGCGAGTAACTGACAGTAAAGAATGATATAAACCAAAATACATACCGAGTAAAGAAAAAGTAGACCAATTTTGAAATATATTCGAGGATAAAGTACGCGAGTTTAAAAACGCGCCAAGATCAAATAAATTATGGGTAGATGAAAAACGCGACATATTTTATAACGCGGTAGCAGGCTCTTTGATGGAACGATATTGGCTGATTATCTGCATGAAGGCGCGGTCGGGGTGGAAATGAAATTGGAAAAACCTGAACACTTAATATTACACGTCGAAGCTGCAGAGCCAGCAAGAGATACTCCAGTAAGCTCTCTGATAGTGGGCAAGGGATGAACGTCTTCGCCCTTTACACGGAGGCGTGGGGAACCTAAAAGTAACGATACATTAAGAACGCCGAGATGTGACTACGGCGAAAGACAAGGGAATTCTAACGAAGAGAAAAGGAGATGCTATTCTTGCGGGCTGTAGGGGCATTTAAGTGGAAAGTGCACAAACTCCGGGAAGATATTCTGTTATAGATGCCAAAGAGCAGGTACTCACTTGACCAGAGACTGCAGCGCCAAGCGAGGGAGAGATGACATCACGAACAAGAGAAGACAGGATCGTTCAATAAGCAAAACAATCGGATTCAGAAAAAGCCAAGGTTTAACCCTAGAACAGAAAACAGAAAGGGTAAACCCAATATTCCATTTGGTCTTGCGGTAACCGAAGAAGTGACAGAAGCGTCTAAAGGTATATGTCTAAATTATGCATGTTTAAATCTACTTGTTAAATATACAATTCGAAACATTAAGAAAAATAATGCATATCTGTAATAACAAAATATTCTTTGAAAATCCAGACTTAAATTGTAGAAATAGAGTCAAGTGTGCGAACAAGAATTCAAACTTATAGATAGAAGGATTAGGCAATTTGAAATTAAAAACAAAAGATGAAAGAACATTTAAATTAAAAACGTACTATATTCGAGTCAACTATCTAAAAATTTACTCATAAATAGACATATTAGATTCTAGAACTAAAAAAGAGTACTAACGGGCAAATACGAAACTCCATTCTGAACATTCATGTTGAAAATAAATCGAGAGAAAAGTACGAAAATAGCAGCTGTAGAGCAGTCAGCTGATGTATCAGCACACACATATATACAACCAGAAGCAAGAGTGGTCCAGTGGAATAGTTGAAAGATCAGGCACCGAAATTAGGTGTACAAAATTAGGTGTATAAAAATTATTATGATCCAAGAAGTAAAATCAAACTGATCATTATAGATTCGAATTCCGAATATAATAAGCCGGATAAAGAAATAGAATCGCTGCGTAGCAAAACAAAAGGACTAAAAAGTTAGGTCACGTATTCACAAGACACAGAGAATAGCAAAAGTAAAACAGACGTTAAATAACACGCGTTATTAGCCAAAATCAATAAAGTCCCACACATATATAAGGAAGGGTTAAACACATCGGAATACAAATTCTGGAAACAGGCTATAGAACTGGCTAATAAATAAAGATGTTTTTATAGAACTTAGGAAAGATAGAGAGCAACCGAAAACAAATATTCCAGATTCTTTTTAAAAAAAATTACAGGCAAAGGGAAAATAGTATATAAAGCTAAACTAGTAATCCGGGAAAATAAAGGATCGATCTCTATGCAACATTCAATCTTAAAACTTAAATTTGCACAAAATTTAATTCCATATTAAAAACTTCTATATAAAAACAGTTTAATTTTCTACAAATTTAGAAAGATTTGGAAATTTTACGAGAGTACCGAATGGAAAATGGAAACATTCGAATGGAACGTAATCACATAACAACTAAAAATGAAGATCTTATTCAATGAAAATTTCATCATCCTGTTGAATCGAGAAGAAAAAAAACAATAACGAATCCGACATTTGCATGATTATCGTCGTCATCCTATTTCTGGAAGATTTTATGAGCATGATTTATCAAAAACGAAAAATACCGATATTTATTTCGTGACAAAAGTTATCAAAACACAAGAAAATCAGGTGTTTGTTAAATGACTCAGCTTCAATGTTTCAATCTCAGATAAAAATATGTGCAATAAGTATATATGCTATAATTAAGTGAAGAAGGGAATTTTCAAAATTTTTATTTATTTTTCCAAATCAATTCAATTTTCTTCAAAGTAATCCCATTTCTATGCAATATACTTATGCCAACGAATTTTGCAATTGTTATAGCATTTGGTAAAGTCCTTATTGGAATGGTCTCCAAAATGGGCAGTGATTCAAATTTTATCTCCTCAATTAAGTCGAAACAATGTCCTCGGGGCAGTCTCTTGAGTTTACTAAATAGTTACAAGTCACATGGAGTAAAATCAGATGAATAAACACATAGCGGACTGATATGTGTTGAATTTTTGGTGAAATGCTTACAAACGATTAGCTCCATAGGAAATGGCGCATTATCGTGATGCAAAAACCAAGAGTTGTTTTGACAAAGCTCCAGCCTTTTCTCTGGATAAATTCACGTAAATCACACAATAATATACATTATTTGGCGTAATTTTTTCGGTCTCATTCTTCTAATAAGTCTATAGTATTATTATCCTCGATCAATCTATTCTTCCGTAATTATGCATTTCATAACCAGATGAAATCATCTTTTCGCAGACTTTAACACGAAGCACTTTTTCCAAAAAATTGACTGTTTTTTGGACGAATCGGGATTTGACGCATGTAAGATCCAAAATGTCAGTCACAATGATTTGAGCTGTTTCAAATACAATTTCTACAGAATCCGCAAGATCTTTAATCCTGAGTCGACAATTTTGGAGCATAAATTCATTGACTTGACGTGATGAACATCAGTCGATATTTTTGACCGAGTTTAGACCACATTCTTCTTAAAACTCTGGGGCTGACTTTGAATTCGTTATACTTTGTAAACATTCTTCGAAGAAGGAGTTGGATCCACAAAGTTTTTGGGGTCGAAATTCCATTTCGGGAATAAAATTTAATGCAACTACTTTGCTCAAGAAATCCAGTAAAAGCAATCAATCGCCGTATTCACTTTTAGCACTAGTGAAAACTAAGTATCTCTCAAACAATAATAAATATTTTGATGTGAAATTTGGGACAGATGCCACTTACACTACTATCAACTTCCTGGAAAATAATGCTACTGTATTCTACTATTTACTTTTTAATTTGATCACAGTATTATATATATGTTGGTAAAATATTTTCCTAATAAAACCTCATATTTGGAAAAAACACTGGAAACTTACTCCTACAACAAATATCATTGTAAAGTTTGAATTTTGTTTTATGATTTTTGTGTTCCTTCGCCGCCATAAATGTAAAAGCCTCGCTTGGTCTTAATTCTAGGTCTATTTCCCGTGTATCCAATGTGCCTTAACATTCACTATTGCTTATCGTATCGATAGCAAATCTCTTTCGTCCAGCTGGTTCCGTGGCCGCCGCCTCATTGAAATTTATTGTCACTTCAGAGAAATATTAATTCGCGTAAGAATAATTCATTTTTTGTGGCTGCGCTCCCCCTGCACCTCTCCGGGAATCCAGCCGTGTTTACCTTTACGGCGCCGTATCGCACCGTGCAAAGTCTTCCCGGTTCACTATATGTGTCATCGTTTCCCACCGCACCGCGTCACACCTATTCGTACCGCGCGGTCTCACCGCTTGAAGGACGCGCTTTATATATAATATATATTGATATATATATATATATATATATATATATATATATATATATATTACCATGAATAATTATTCTATTATACATTTAATATAATATTATATAATAAATACAATCTAATGATTTTTTGTGATCAAACGTAATATTTCGCGTGAGAAAATATAAAATAATAAAACGCGAGTAAAGCCCGGCGAAGTTTGCATAGGATCTTCTATAATTAGGGTGATACTAATAAATTTATTTTTTATCACAAGTGAACATACGATGTAAAAATAATTTATTTTTATACCGCTGCAGCAATCTTTTGGACATGCAAAATCGTCGTTCGACATCTCTCGGCGTCAATTCGTAAGACACCCAGTTTCAAGCGTAGGGAAACAGCTGGTCGTGTGAAGCCCAATGATGCAGCAAGCTCATCTTAAATTTGACACGGATCCTCATCCAGCAAAGCGTCTAATTCCAGGTCTTTAAAATTTCTCAGCTTTCTGGAACGTTCATTGCCTTCAACTTCAAGATCACCAGTTTCGGACCATTTGAACCCTTCGAAGCACATTGTTTCATTACTAAATTCCTCTCCATACCGTACTGAAAGCAAATTAGAAGCTTCAGCCAAATTTTAAAAAATATTTATTAATTTAGTTGAGAGCAGTTGATATACGTAGAATTTTTCATTTTACTATTTTGATTAAACTTACATGTATCCATTTTCCATCATAAATGTCCTTTTTCCGTTGCAAAAGGTCGGAAACTAAGTTCGCCTCCTAATATATGACTGTACACATGGATCTTCCAAAATATATTATTTCTGGTGTTTATAAATATAAAATTGTAAAATGTAATTCATATATAGAAACTTATATCATTACCGCCTGCCTCGTCCCCGGAACGACAAATTACTATATCCTGGAAGATAAATTGAATCTTGAACGCAATCTTCTTCCGCCATCCTTCGTTGCCATAGGCCGTGATGAAAAAGGTAGTGTGTGGTGGTTGACGGGGCGCTAAGTTTGAAATGACGCATGTGCCGAGCCTTAGATATTCTCTCGATGACTCCCTGAATATACGTCTATGCTATAAAATGATGACAAAGACAATCCAGCCGCAGCCAAACTGTCACCTATGGATAACAGGAAGCGGTAAGATTTAACGATCTGTTTCATCGTGGCTGTGACTTGTTATGTACAGGGTTTCACACGCTGCATCCCATCGTCATTGTTTCATAATCTCGGGTATTTCCTCTATGGCCCAGAAACACTGCTATATGATCATCAGAGCCTCGTGCCACTGGGGTGCAGGAGAACAGATTGAAATGAGGTGATCGGTCGCGCTAACCTTCAGAGCACCGTCTATGTTAGATGTTATCACCCATCAAGTCTAGGCCTTGGGATTCCGAGAAACCAGGATCCGCAAAGAATGCGGACTTAATTTATAATCCTTTTAGAAAAACGTGTGACGATTTGGGAGAGAGAATTGCGGTGGATACTGACTCTGACAGCAACGGCTCGCAGCAAACGGGTCCGTAGGAGGCATCAGGAAGATTATCGTCCACCGGATACCAACGAACACTATTTCGTACACGTCTGGATGACAAATCTGCTCTAATAGTCCTCTTCCCCACCGTCCGGGTCCACGGATCATGGTTACCGAGGTGACCGAGGACCATGGTCCACGGTCATCCGCGCTGAACCGATTGTCTACGTCAGCACCCCGGAAGAAGGCGAGGTTCGCCTTTACCGCGGCGACCGTTATGCGTTTATATGATCGGTCGCCACGCAAAAAACAGGCAAATGGAAGACCCCCCTCCCCAAGTCCCGGGACGACGTCAAGACTATATGGACGAAAAAGTCATTATCCCCACTAAATATTCACAGCGCGACATGACCTATGGTATTGATGAAAACGGATCGACCACAGCCACAATACCACCCTTTCGCGTCCAGCAAGCCAATTTCCCACTTGCTCGGACGAATACCGCCTAGAGTACAAGCGTGACGAGAATCCCTTCACCATACCGGCAGAAGTGGTCCCTGTCGTAGGCACGAGGAATCCGGCGCTGCTTCAAGCAAAGGAGACGTCTACAGTTCCTTCCAAAAGCAGTCCCGCCATCCATGCCTTATTGGATTTGGTCATTATGCCTCCGTTAGACTTTCTATTTTCCAAACGAACTCATGCTTCAGCCTCAGCATCCCCACTCCCATCATCAACGCACAAATCCCGTTCGCGCAAACGACGCTGAAATTGTCAAGAAAAGAGTGACCGGTATTCTGACTGCCCACACCCACGCAGAAACAAGTTCTGCTATAGGTGTGTCAGTTCCATCAAGGGCGTACAAAAAGCTGCGTCTCTTGTTCGGAATGGTCATCCCTACAGGCGTCGGCTTGGGAGGGGGAGAGCGATCGCGAATCGCAGTCGTTGAGAAAAAAAGAGAAAACGACTCGACGACCGAAAGAAGAAATAATACGTCAAGAAGGGAGAGAAGATAGCAGCAATGGTATATCCTACAACGAGTCAGGCCACGTTAGCGTTGACATTCGAACGGTGATAAGACACAACCGGTGATGATTGTTATGTCGAGAGTACAGTCGAAGAGCGAAGAAGACGGACAGAAGAGGCTAGAAGAATAGATCGAAGTACTTAGGACATAAAGAAAATGAAATTGAAAATAGGATATAGGATGTAACACTCGAGTAAAATAAGTATAGTTTTTTTCGTCAAAAAATTGAATTTCTAATGTTAGCTTAGAATCATATTTAAGTATCATTTTTCTCTTGTTTAACAAAAATTAAATTTTTACTTAGGTTAGTATATGTACGTTAAAATATACATACTGTAAGACATCTTTATTATCGTAGATTAATAGCATAAGCGATAAACGTAGAAATTAATAAATATTTTTTATTGCTCTTACAGTCCAATCAATTCAATCTAAAATAAAATAAAATAAAAATAAAAATAAAAATAAAAAATAAAAATAAAAAAATAATAAAAATAAAATAAAAATTAAAAATAAAAATTAAATAAAAAATTAAAATAAAATTATAATGACAGTCAGACTGTCCTTGTTTAAATTCACCCCCGTAGACTAATCTGAAAATAAAATATTAGCTGAAAAAATTTTTTGTTGGTAAAGTGCAGTCTGACTGTCCCCAACACCCTTACCTAATTGAAGACTTGTCCAACGTTTCGAGCTCGCTACGGCTCCTCATCAGGGGCCGTAAGTCTTAAAAGCCGTAAGCCTCATCGGCTCCTCATAAGTCTTCAATTAGGTAACGGTGTTGGGGACAGTCAGACTGCACTTTACTAACAAAGAATTTTTTCAGCTAATATTTTATTTTCAGATTAGTCTACGGGGGTGAATGTAAACAAGAACAGTCTGACTGTCATTATAATTTTAATTTAATTTTTATTTTTTATTTTTATTTTTATTTTATTTTTAGATTGAATTGATTGGACTGTAAGACCAATAAAAAATATTTATTAATTTGTATATGGGCAGTCGACAAAAGTACAATTCAATTGTTTTAAGATAAACGTAGAATATAATCCGTATAATAGATTAGAATAGAATAGAATAGAATAGAATAGAATAGAATAAAAAAGAAAAATGTACAATAGAATAGAATAGAATAGAATAGAATAGAATAGAATAGAATAAAAAGAAAAATGTACAATAGAATAGAATAGAATAGAATAGAATAGAATAGAATAAAAAAGAAAAATGTACAATAGAATAGAATAGAATAGTTAAGACTAGTAAAACTCAAATATACCTTTTTATTTCTCTTTCTAGTTAGTAATGAAAAAGTAATTATCATAGGTAACAAGTAGCTTAGTAATATGTCAATAAAGCATGCCGAGTTTAAGTATATAATGGACGTCCGCGGGTGTAAAAGGTACGCTACACCTTTCTTTCTTTTCGTTTATTATATTTTTCTTTTAACATTATACATGTAAATGTATATAAATAAAAAAAATATCCTGAACGGGCTATACGCGAAGCTAAACATTTCCACGTTGATCCCCTCTCCTAAGGCACGTACAGTTTAGTAAGCTTACTAAGGCTCAGTGGTTTACTACCCACTTTGGTTTGAGAGGTGGAGTTAGTGACCATCGTTTCCGACGGCCACAATTAAGAGTCTCAATTATCTAGATCATGCACGAGCAATTGCGCGCAAGATTGACGGCACTCGGTGTGTGAGAACGACAGTATGCGCTCCCCGAGCAATTCAATGCCGTTATATTGAACGCCGCCCGGCTACACACCACACTGAGCGATCGCAACTGGAGGTTATATCGAGAAGCCAAGGAAGAAGAAGAAAGATCAGGGAAAGAAGGAAACAAGTAGACGAGCCATACACCAACATCGTATGTCCGACCGCGCCAGCACGGTCGAGGAAGCGAGCCAGCTTGTGCGCCATGTGGCATGTATAACTTCCTCCCGTCGAAGAACCCACTCGGGATAAGTCAGTGAATAATACCGCGAGTAGAAGATCGTCGGAAATTTGTATACAAATGTATGAAATAGCGCGTGTGTATATATAGAGTGACTCAAGTGCATTTATAGGAATAAAGATTAGTTTATTTTCCATGCATATGTTCTGCTTGACGGCACACTTCTCTTCCCTCTCCCCCTTTGAATCATCCGCTCCGGCCGCAGGGGTGTTCAATAACGCACTGCGTCGATGCCGCCACGAGGTAATTGTAACCTCCAGAAAGAGTTTATTCCAATTTTTTTTTTAAATAAGGTACAATATAAAGATCGCTAATTCTACGAATTGTACATATTAAATTAGGATTAAAATATACGTACACACGCGTAAATAAATATATATAGGAGCATTGATGTGTATTGTGTGTGCGTATCTATATGATAATGTACGGGTAAACGACATATATATAGAACGGCATAAGGCAACATACAAATGGTATTTACAGGTATATATGCATACATATGTGCATTTATATAATGATATATATATATATAGAACAAAACATCATCACTTACCTGCCGACGACAATTTATCCTCTCACATGTACATGTAATAGTAATATAATAATTTTATTTATGGAACATTAACAAATAAGAAATTATGTAAATTTCAAGTTTTCACGTAAATCAAAAATAATAATATAACAAGTTTATTAATATGCACATTTAATAAATCAGAAAGGATTCCAACTACTTTAACTATTATAATTGCGAAGTATATATATATATATATATATATATATATTGTAGGTATAAATATTATAAGAATAAATAAACGTTAATAATTGTAATAATACTTCGTGAACTTTTATAAGAAGATATCAGGTGGCAGAGGTAGACGCCACATGAGTAGCTGTCGCACAATAGAGAGTTGTGACCACAGAACTATTCTGAAAATTAAGCTACAAATCACGTACATTGCTCCGCGCCCAATTAGAGTCTCCATGTTGCCGCAGCAGATGCTCGGGGTACTGATTACTTCGAGCTTTTATAAGCATAAGCGCTGCGGCGAACTTTAGTTCCGAGTTACCATTCATTTAGAAAACACGCGCCTCCACTATAAACGACTTCAGTATATTCATCAAAAGATAAAAACAAGCATCAACAGCATCGAGCCTGCGAGAAACCAACACTCTCTCTATCTGAACAAAAGTAGTAAGGGTTGTAAAAAACAAAAAAAAGACTAGCGAAATAAATTGCAAGGCCTATCGTAGGTGTAAGGTATTTCCTTCAAAGGAAATTTGTATCTAAAAGAAGCCATTGGCCTCGAACCTATCTAAAACAGAGCAGGTTTTATTATTAACATAGGACAGTAAACAACCTCTTTAAGAACAGGGCCCGAGCTAGTGGGGAAAACTCTAGGCTCAAAAGGATCGGCGCATTTTTTTAAATACATTTTGTGTATCAGAAGAGTTCGTCTCAGTTGTCACATATGAATCTGATTTATTTATATCTAATAATTAAAACGAAATTAGAACCTCCTGGTGTCCCGCAGCGCGTATTAACTACATAAGTCACGTCAACTTGGTTAAATATAAATATAGTAATTTACTAATTTTCATTTTAATTATTAAAAGAAAAACAAATCAGGTTCATACTTATGATTGAAAAGAAATATAATGTATTTTCATCGTTATCTCAATTAGGTTTACTAATATTACCTTATTTAATAAAAATAACTTTCTTTCATTTAATTATTCGAGCGACGATATCAATAATACCGATAATATCTATTTATTTTCTATGTAATTACTCTTTTTGCGGTTTTCCTTTTTTATCCGGTCTATTTACACAAGACATACGTAAAATTTTCGTAAATTGGATATTTAATAAAATCAATTTATCTATTTTTATTATTATAAAACTATAAACTGATTTAAGATTAATATATGGTATGCATTTAATATTTTCTTTGTGCAATCAAAGATTTAGATTTGCATTTTTACTCAAAATTTATGATGAAAAATTAGAAATTTTTAATAATGTAATGTGTATTAAGAACAATTTATTTTAATAATCATTTAAATTAATAATTAGAATTTATAAGTTCATGTATTTATTTTATATGAGGATATATAGATATAAGCGACCAATTCGAATATAGTAATAATATACACACGTTAGAAAATAGTAAACCAACACCATAACACAATAAATTCAACATATAATATAAAATACAGTAAATTACATGTATCTTACAAATAAATTAATAAATATTCTTATCGGTCTTACAGTCTTTAGAATATCATATATTAGTTAAAATAATGACAATCGGAATCTCCTTGTTTTTATTCATCCCCGAAGAATCTGCAATAAAACTTATTACTGTAATAAATTATATTAAAAATTAAAAATTAAAAATTAAAAGATAAATAAAATTAATCATAAAAATAAAATAAAAAATAAAATTAAAATAATAAAAATAATATTCTATGTTAGTAAAGTACAACCTGGCTGTCCCACCACCTGAAATTTAGATTCTGCTTTGGTGTCGGACGATTCGAACCGCTACGATTCATCTTCAGGAACTATACTCTAAGAAATGAAGCCTTGTCCAATTTACTTGACTCTAACATTAAATTTACATTATTGGGATTCTTTAAAATATGAATATTTGCAAAAGTTTCTCTTTTATATTTATTTTTAATACGTTGTTTTAAAATATTTACATTTTTAAAATCGAAAGTTGAAACTATGTTCTTTTAGCTCGGATGTACCATTCAGACTTCGTAAGCTATACTTATGTTCACATATTCTTTGTTTTAGGTATCTTCCCGTTTGTCTAATAGAATATTTGTCACAATTATTACCATTTATTTTTTCTACCACTCCTATTTTCCGACATGTATCATCTTGATCTTTACAATTATTAAATAGCTTTTTTATATTATTATTCTTTCTAAAGTAAATTTGAAAATTATGCTTTTCGAATGCACTGCTAATTCTTTCGAATAATCCTTTTACATATGGTAGTACCATAATTTTATTATTATTCTCCCTCTTTTCCATATTACGTTCTCTAGTGCTATTATAAATCTGATTCACTCTCTGTGCAATTATTTTATCTATAAGGCCTATTGGACAATCATTGTTAAGGAATATCTCTTTAACTAATTTTAAATTATCTTTTTTAAAATCTTTGTTTGATAATTTGATTGCTCTGTCGATGACTCGCTTTAATGCGCCTATCTTGCTTTCGAATAGCAATAGTATTAATTTAAATAAATTAAGCAATAATTTAGATAAATTAATTTTAATAATACTTAGTATTAATTGAATAAAATAAATTAGTATTAATTGAAATAGTATTAATTTAAAGAAATAGTGTTAATTTAAATAAATTTCAATTCAGTGAATCTAAAAAATTGTTAACGTACTTGTACAATATATAAAAAAGTTCGTTAATATTTGCAAGGAACGCAGTTCAGTTTCGAAATACTTGAGCGCGGATACGTCCTGAGTAATGAAGTGTATTAACCTACTCCAACTGATACTCCTTTTCATGGGGCGATTTTGTTTCAACATTCATTGAGTAAGGATACCTTCCGAGTAATATTAGTAAATATAGAAACTAATAGACAGAGATAGAATATAGGTAAATCGTGGAAATTTTCATAATTCTGTTAGCTCGCGAAACGTTATAAATAAATTAATAATTAAGTAAATATATATATATATATATATATATATATATATATATGTATATATATATATATATATATATATATATATATATATATATATATATTCAGTATATTCCTTACTCTGGTTTTTCCTCGATCTTAGAAGGAATCTTAAGAAGGAACTTAGTATTTTCTGTCTTCTCTCTCTCTCTCTCTCTCTCTCTCTCTCTCTCTCTCTTTCTGTCTCTTTCTCGTACTACTATATCTCGTACTACTATACAACTGTCTCCCTCGGTAGGTCGAAAGAGAAGGATTCTTCTCTCAACTTTCTCCTTCGTGCGTGTACGTCGCGTACTCTCGCGGCTCAGGCTTCGCGTATTTTCCTTTCCACACGCGAATATTCAGTTTCGCAATCGCGGACCGGTCGTTTGGCCGGTCACAAACTCTCCCTTCCAAACCGACGTATGAGGCCCATTTATTCTTGCTCTAGCCCTTCGCGCGTCTGTGAAATCGTCGAAATCGTTGGACAGGGATACTATTCGGGATAAAGATTGGAATATGTGGATATCGGGACCGGTCAAATGAAATAGTATAAACTGTATCTTTTATGTGATCCTCGGTGGTTTCTAGGTGTTGTCGTCAATAGGTGATGGCTCTATATAATACTAAATAAATCTTTGGCTAATTATAAAAATAAACTGTTAATGTCATTTGATTTTATGTCGCATTTACACGTATGGCTGGTTTCGATCTTCCTCGGATATATAAAAAGAAAAGAAAATATGAAAACTACGCGCTGATCCTAACGAATACAGTATCAGGAGTTTTTGACTACTATGTATGACTTCTATAAATTTCTATAAATTCTATTAACTTCTATAAATTCAACAAAATACTTTTTTGCACTGAGAACTAAAAGATACTTATATCTATAAATACCTAACCTAGGCAATTATTTTATACGAAAGGAAAAAGAAGTATAAATGGTCATGAGTGAATACTAAACTAAACTAAAAACTGCGTTAGCTCTTTCTGCGATGGGGGTTTGCTGGAAATGAGGTTTTTCTGTAATTACTGTTTTTTTCTCAGGTTTCGTTGGGACAGTGTTGGGGCACTGGTCAAGTAGCCTTCTTTTTATTTGGTGCCATTGTATGCTCTTTTCTAGTCCCACTCCTCGTCCGTCGACGCTGCGTCATCTCTATATTGCCGCGCTCGTATGTGTTCTACTCTTTATTATTCGCTGCTATGAATTGCCGTTTTATGCCCTATTTCATGGCATCAGTAACTTCTGAACGGTGTACTCTGCTACCTTTGCTGGTATAGCAGTATGGAGACATGTGGGAATATCTACGGTAACTGTATCTGGTAAAAAAACAAAAGGCAAACAGCTGGACGGTGTTTACGTAGTATCTACTTAGTGATGTAACCGGTCGTGTTCTATGGCCCAGTGATCCTGCAACCTCCTGCAAGGTCTGCCCAGTCGTCTCTTGCTCTTTTGGTTGCACGACTGTCGAGGTTTTGGCTTTTCCTAGTACCTTTTCTTCCTCCGCCACATCTTCGGACATCTGCAGCGGCGTCTTATCGCTTTTACCTGGCGACTGCTTCATGCTGTTGCTTACCCCCTCCCCCTTCCAAGACGAAGCGGCAGGGGCCGGCCTCTTGGGACAAGTGATGCACGTATGGATATCCATTGTGCGGCTACCACAGCGGTAGCAAAATTTGCAAATACCGCGGTTGTGGGCAGGTGAAGTACCGATGACCGCCATCACGGTAATTCCAGCAGCCATCCTTTTTTCAGGCCTGCTACTTGAACAACGGCCTTGCAGGATAGAATGTGGTAGTTTTACGTCATTTCGGACGCTGGCACTCTTGTGCGTTTTTCGTAACATCACGTGTACGTGGAGGTCTTGTGCCTCTGTTGTTGTCGTAAGTTTCCCGTCATTGCGGACGATCCTCTTTAATTACTTCTTCCGATGATGTTATGGTAATTTTACGTCGTTGCGAACAATTGCTGATGATTTTACTCTCTGTATTGTCGATAGTTTTACGTCGTTCTGGACGCTCGCACGCTTGTTTTTATGCGTTTTCTGTTGCTTTACGACTTTGCGGACGAACACACTCTCTTGAGCTATGTTGCTGGTGGCGGTAGGGGGTGGATAAAGTGTTATTATCTAGGTGATCGAGGGGGAAATTGCTGGTGTCTAACAGCGCAAAGGACTCTTCATTGACCGGTATGGATGTTTTCGGTCCAGGTTCGTTAACGCCTATTTTCTCATTTGAGTCTGGACTGAACTCAATCAGGTTTCCTAGTTCTTCTTCTGAAGTTGAGCCATATCGAGGATTTGCTCGCGGTCGCGCTGATGCTCTTGCACTGCTTGCCCGTGTGTCCTTACGACTTGCGATGTAACCGCGTTTACGGGTCCTCAGCCCGTTGGCTTGGGGGTGTTAACGTCCCCTGGTCGACGTGATTGTTCGTCAACAAGGCCTCGAAATATTGTTTCTGCTGATGGTATCTGTGGAGAAATGAGATGGTATGTTAAGAGCATAGTATTTTTTATGTCCGAAATATGTACTTTTGATTTCTTTCTGTCGTGCATGTCTTCTAGCTGGATGTTGACAGGGGATGTTTTCCTGACTATTGTAATGGAGTAATAATCTTTGGAGCTAGTTTTGCTGTCTATTCGGTCCTGATTACAATACGTGATTCCTTCTACAAACAATAACTTTTATGAATACTGATTATGTGAACACATAATAGTAAATCGGCACAAAGTAAGTGCTTTCTGCCTTGCGATGTCTGCCAGAATCTTCCCAGTGACTGGAACATCTTTATTGGGGCGGAAAGCTCGAGGGAGCAGAGGTAAGATAGTGCGGCAGGTACATACAATATCCACAAGGTGGAAATGACACCAAATGTGGCCGCCATCCAGCCCTCCAGACGTTACAAATATCACCGCCGATAAAGAAAAAAAATAAGTGTGGAAAAGAAGAATGAAAATGAAGATAACTAGATCATCGTAGTCACTAAGTGACAGACCTAGACGAAACAGCGATACCTCAAGTAAAATATTAATTTCTTATTAAAATTAAAAATTGTACTTGTTGGCTATGTTGGCTGTATTGAATTAAATTAATAAATATTTTTATAGGTCTAAAAGTCTTTATAATATCATATATTACTTAAAATAATGACAGTCTGACCGATAAAAATATTTATTAATTTAATTTCTTATTATATTATTAACTCATAATTCCTTCTCAATTATGTCAATTTCGATATTAATATTTATTACGTCAAGGATAAGCTTACTTCTAAATGTCTCAAAATTGAAAAATATCAGGTATGTGAATAAGTCTTTCCCGTTTTTTTCAAATTTTGAGCCTTTATTGTGAAAAAATGGTTACAAATGAATTATTGAAAGTATTGGCCATCGCTAGCTACAACTTTTTCCCATCTTTCTGGCAACATACGAATCCCGTTGCGAAAAAATTCGACCGGTTTGGCCTCTATCCAGTCATCCACCCATTTTTTGGCTTCCTCGTAGGAATGGAAGTGCTGGTCAGCCAGGCCATGCGTCATCGATCTGAAGAGATGGTAATCAGACGGAGCAACGTCTGGACTATACGACGGGTGGGGTAGGACTTCCCATTTGATCCTTTCATTCGGTTTCAGAAGCTCATAGTAAACCACACCTCGCTGGTCCCACCATAAACAGAGCATGAGCTTGGCGCCATGAATATTTGGCTTGGCCGTCGATGATGATGCATGGCCGGGTAGTCCCCATGATTTTCTTCGCTTCGGATTATCGTAACGTATCCACTTTTCATCGCCAGTCACGATACGATGCAGAAAACCCTTTCCTTTATGTCGCTGAAGCAGCTGTTCGCAAGTGAAAAAACGCCGTTCGACGTCTCTCAGCTTCAGTTCGTACGGCACCCAATTTCCTTGCTTTTGGATCATTCCCATGGCTTTCTAACGCTTGGAAATGGTTGTTCGGTCAACTCCCAATGCTTCAGCAAGTTCTTCTTGCGTTTGACAAGAATCTTCATCAAGCAAAGTCGCCAATTCTCGATCTTCAAAGATTTGCGGCTGCCCGGAACGCTCCTTGTCTTCCACGTCGAAATCACTGCTTTTGAAGCGTCGAAACCATCCGCGAACACTTGAATCATCAACACAATCTTCTCCAGAAGCCTTCTGAAGCAATCGATGCGTCTCGGCAGCAGATTTCTTCAAATTGAACCAATAAAGTGAAACTTCCCGCAAATGACGTCGACTCGGCTCAAATTTCGACATTTTCACGATATCAAAAATTTATGATGCGAAAAAATTTTAACTAATGTGTTAGTATGGAATTGTTGACATATGAATAAGCTTTGATTATGACATATGTAACCATTGAATACTCGCACAGTATTGGTGGCGCCATCTCTTACAGAAAACGGGAAAGACTTATTCACACTCCTAATAGTTTTCGAGAATTAACTTTGCGTTCACGTCTTTATCACGCATGAATATGATTCTATTTATATAGTAGTAAGAAATATAAATTAACAGATATTTGTGAATAATTATTGTAACCTTAATTAAAATGAAAAATATATTAATATCAGTTACTTCGAAATGTTTCATTATCAGGTTATATATGTCAGATACTTAAAAGTGAACATTTTCGAATATTTTGAAAATTGTGTCTTCTGATGGTATGATATGTTACGTATTAGGATCCTGAAAATAAAATACCGCAATGATTTTTGTCGACTTTAGTCATTATAAAATTTTTGAAGAGGGTTTAAAGTCAGATGTAACTTTCAATTAATATTTCCGATAAAGTATTCGATAAATAAAATGTTTAATTTGTTGAGAATCAAAGAACTCATGTATAGAAAAAATATTACATCAATATTTCAGGACTTATGGTTATTTTGCCAACTTGCATGATAAGGGATTTGAATTTTTATCTAATCTTTATATATATACTTTAGAAGATTATATTTTTTATTTTCCCATATACTTAATATTATTTTATTATAATATTATATTATATTCCCATATAATTATATTAAACATAATGCTAACTATTAAACACTATTCAGTAATAATAAAAAAACACGGATACACACATGTACACACATCTTGATAGAGAGACATCTTCAGAGCTAACCTCGATGATATCGTACGTCATAAATATATGTAATAATTTTGGATAGAGAAAAAGAAATTAATCATATATGGTTTGTTATGAAAGACAAAGAAAGAATGAAGGATGATTGAAATCAACCTCTATTTCTAGGTTGTGCTACTTTTCTGGTTATAGGAGGCATGAAATATTTTCATCATTTGAAGCTCGGATTTCATCATTAGGATTAATAAACGAATATAATTAATATTCATCAAAAGTGTGCAAAAAAAATGTTATTTTATTATTTATATGCAAACTCTATAGGATATATATATATATATATATATATATATATATATATATATATATATTGTGACGAGGCCGCAGCCGAAATGCGACTCGTCTGCCGCGGCGTGCGCTAAACGTAAACATTGCACGACCTCGATGCGACCGGCCGACGAAGGAGAGCAGAGCGGGGCGCGGGGGGGCGGAGTCGTCGCGGAGAGGAGAGTATTTTTCGGTTTGAGGAGTCGTGTCTCGAGAGAGGATCAAGAAGCCACGTGCGTCCGAGCCGCGTAGGAAACGAAGGTTTTGTTTTCGGGGCTTCGCGTACGTGTTCGAGACGTTACGGGAGAAAGCCGGTACTCGCGCAAAAGCCCGCGCCGTGCATAACGACGCGTCCCAGGCTGTGGAGGAGCCAGCGCAGGCGAGACCGGGAAGACCGCCCGCAAGAGCCAACCACTGCCAGCGCCAACGACCCGAGCAGGAGGTCCTGCTACGCGTGCCATCGTCGAGCGTCGCCGGAACGAATGTTCACGTTCGTACGGCATCCGCGCAAACGGTGTAGGCGGACCGCTGCCGTTCTGCGCCCGCGAGTGGTTGTGCGCGTAGTCCGGCGTCGACGCCGATATTCCTGGAGGATGTCCCTTCTCATACAGGTGAGTCCGTGCGTGTGCGCCTTTGCGAGGCGCCCCGCCAGCGGGCAGACGAGTGTGTGTGAGAGAGAAAGAGAGCGTGCGCGCATATTGTGGCTTGCGTTCTTTTTGTTTTTTGCCGTTTTTTGCCGTAGGCGCGCGAGCTTCGCGACTGTCGAGCTTGTACGAGGAGAGCTTGCGCTTTAAAATAAATTCCGTACTTCGTCAATACGTCTGCGTCTATTTTTGCGCTTTCTTTCCCTTTTCCCTATCGACTCCTATTTTCCCTGATCGTTTCCTAGCATCGCGTCGATATTGAACGCAGGATCCCCCCGCCTCCGCGGGCACGGCGAAGTCCTTCTGCCGTGCGATCTGAGCTTGCTGCGCGAGCACCGCGGCGCGCCGAGACTCCGCTGCCGACGGGTGTAGGTTCCCCGTACGGCGAAAAGCAAGGGCTACGTGGGTTGCGCGTGGGCCGCACGGGAACGGCCGCGCGTCGGTATTCGAACGGGAGTTCGCACAACCTAACCCACCCCGTTACAATATATATATATATATATATATATATATATATATATATATATATCCATCCTGCTCTCGCTCTATATCAGATATATATTCATATGAATTTCTTCTAACAAAATTATCAGTCGAGGCTAGTTCCTACATTCTCTGCTATGCACAAGTATTATAGAAGAGCAATTTTTATGGGACATTTATGATTCACTTCGACTACTGCGATCCTGATGAATATTGGAAAAGTCGATAAAACAGAATAGGCTTTCTCGTATATTTGAAGTTCCATAAAATTCCACAATGTAAATTAAAAAACAGACGCTGCAATCAATTTGATCCAAATGTATAGAGCACTCTTAATGAAATAAACTGGCAGGCGTATTACAGGACCTACAGAATTTTTCTAAAGAATTTTAATTTATATTAATAAAGAGAAATTTATACTAATAAATATTATATTAATAAAAATTTTTAATTAATAAAGAGTGACGGTATTTTTAGAAAAGCAGCATTTTGCTTGCCTTCGTAAAATAAAACGGAGACGAAAACTGACCGAAGAGTGAATAAAAAATAACAAAAAAATTACCGCAGAAGAAACTACTATACTGACACGGGTAAGGGTAATAAAATTGAAGAGAACTGCAGCGGTTTGTAATGTGCAGTGCCCTGTGTGTGGATAGTTTTTTTTCTTTAGCTACCAAGGTTCTCAACTATGTGGCCGAACTACTATTTCGATGACAAAAAGCGAACATTTGGCGCTTGGCTTTTTGAGAGGTGAGAGCTAAGCGAGCGCTTCAAAGGCATGTGCACGCAGTACACGGGGATTACTCATCTCCCCTCTCATTTCTACTCATAATATTCTCGCTCCATTGTTCATTCTCGTTTGTTGTCAGAACGGTCAAAACTTCGCTTTATCCAATAGATTTATATATTCCTGATTTACTAAATATATATTAATATTGCCTTTTCCATCTTAAAATATATATTTTATTTTGTTTATATATCCGATTAATATTACTTTTTTGTACTAATTATTTTTTCAATCTAACAAAATTATTTAATTCTTGTAGGCTTCTTTCATGGGCCGGTAAAAGCATAGAACCCTACGGCATTGATTATATCTTGCAGAAACTCGGTTTTACACATGCCCGAACTACTATACCTAAATGGATTCAAAGAGGGTTCATGGATCCCTTAGATAAAGTGCTTGCTATTTTCATGTTACGAATGATTTTAGCCGTTAGAGAAGAAATATCAGATGAAAAGGAGTTAAAAAAAGATGTATAATTGTAGTATTCAGAAAATGTTTCGGAATGGAACTTTATTATATGTATTTTCTGGAAATTTATTATATGGAACTTTATTATTATAGTATTTATGTTCTTCTTAGAGAATAAAAAGTGAATAGTATGAAAATATAAAAATTAAAAAAATTAATAATAAACCAGAAATTATATCCCGATTTTAGTATCGATGTTTTTTATTAGCACGACTCCTTAAATATATTACCTTATCATGTTTGGAAGAGTACAAAAAAATTTTACTTGTAAACTGAAGGTTTACAGCGAACGATTTTCCGTCAAATAAAATAGTTCACTACCATCCGATGCATATAGTAAAAGTGCGTAACTCTTTATATTGTATATAGAAAACTATATCTCTGTAAAAACATAATCTAAACATAATCTCAAAAAGGCATTTTTTCATTTCTAATTTTTTATGTTTACTTTCGTCAATCATTGACATAGAATTCTCATTTTTGTAAAGGTAAGAATTTTTTTTCCGTAAAAAATGCTTTGAGTTGATTTTTTTCTTGGCGCGAAATTGATATTTGTAAAGGTGTTTAAAATTTTTTTTAAGATATTGTGAAAAATAATGGAGAAATTTTGACAAAAACATATCCAATTTAATTAGACACCACAAGTATGTATCAATTTTTCCAAATTTTTTGAAGTTGTAGAATAGGATAAAAACAAATACTTTATTAGCGTTTTGGATTATATACGATCTAATTCTCACGTTAAATACTGTAGCATACAGTAGTATATAATACGAGTAGGGTTGTAATACGAGGTGTAATCAAATAATAAGGTAACTTTGCAAATATCGAGGGTTACGTTCGTTCGATTATCGAAAACTCTTGAAATGTTGACAATTGCAGACGGTAAGTCTACTTTGACCCTATATTGTATAAAATGGTTAGCAAAATATCAACTTTTTGAGGTGGACGCTACATTGGAACAGCTTTTTATACAGAAGCGATGATAGGTAAATTATGGCTAATTATTTATAGAAATATATAGATTTTTATATATAGAGTAATTTTTACTTAGTTATTATTGAATTGTTGATGAAATCAGTTAAATTATTATCTCGGGCGAAGCCGAGATGGGGATGCTAATATATATATATATATATATATATATATATTTTCTTTGAGAAAATATTACAACATCACTATTTCTATGTATAAATTACTCTTGTCTCCAATATCTTTTCAGATATTAAAATGATAGTGTATATATATAATTCACTTCAAATAGAAAATTTTATATAAATAATAATGCTATAACATGCGATAATATTGGACATTTTGGAATCTTTCAGGAGGATGCAAAGGAACATAACTTCATACCGCGACGCGTACTTAGCACTGATGGCCTTTCCATAATTCTCTTTCAAAAGATCAACGACGATCTTTCTTGACAAAGCTTCCCTCTATCGTATCGCGAAGAAATTAGATTAAAATCTTTAATTACCTGTTAGTACAGTCGACCACACTCTTACTTGATTGACTGTGGGTGGTATCGCGGCACTACTCCAAAAAGTAATAATATAATAATAAGTAAATGTTCTTATGAAGAATTTTTCTCCTTATTTTACTACTAAACCTCATTGGTTATTACAAATGACAAGAAATACTTAGTACTTTACAAAATGGTGGACAGCAAGTAATGAAATAAATCGTGTATAATAAATTTGAGTCATATTCAGCTTATGAATCAACCCCTCATAAGTCCAAAATACTTTTCATAAAAAGTAAAAATGTTCAGGCATGTAGGATTTATAATACTCATTCATAATTAATTTATTTCTCTGTTCTTGTTATTCACGTTATTATATACATTATCAGAAAAGACTTGCTTTCTTTTTGTAATATAAACTATATTTAGTACGTATATTAATGAGATATTATAATTTGTAAATTTGAGAGAATAGAGAGAATGATAAATTAATAGCTTACGTTAGAAGATTAATGTTTACAACGAGAGTGGAGTGAAAATTCTCGGCCTGAGAAAGAAAAACAACGTTTTTCGGCTTTTTTTCGCTTTATTTGTCAATGGAATCTGAATGAGTACAAATACACATTTAATAATGGTGCTTTAGATTGAGTATTAAAAAATGTGTCAGCCACCTAATATAGAGATTCTCCACGATCAAATATTTCTGTAAAACAATCAACTACTGTTACTTCGTGAATTCTTCAATCATTTTGGGAGATGACCTCAAAACTGCGTTCTGAATAAAATTCATCTGTAAATCAATTCATCATAAGAGTCTCTCAATGAGGCATATCGTCCTCCGTAAATTTGAAATATTTTTAGTCCTTTTAAATAAAAGTGTTTGATGCCCACGTGATTTTCTCCTGTTTAAATTTCCACCTAAGCCATAAAAGCATCCTGTTCTGTAGGTACTTAAATGTATATTCACCAGGCAATCGTTCTGAACAATTATATTTGAATTATATATATATATATATATATATATATAACCGTCCTTCTCTATATTAGATTAACTATTGAAACTGATGGATTACGTATAATATATATGAGAGTAAGGTCAAAAGTTTCCGAATCCTAGAGATGATGCTCGCACGACAATCTCGTTTGCACCCTAGTCTATCTTACTAATTTCTATGGGATTCTTCTAATTTTTCAGGATGAGTGCCTGGTGAATATATTTAATTTATTATATTTAAGTACCTACTGTATTTATTACTGTATTTTACCTTTATTTAAGTACCTATTGTACAGGACACATCTATGGCTGAAACTTATATATCTATATATATATATATATATATATATATATATATATATATATATATAAGTTTAAGCCATAGATGCGTCCTGTACAATAGGTACTTAAATAAAGGTAAAATACATATAAATATATATATATATATATATATATATATATATATGATATCCCAGATATAAATACTCATATTAGTGGCATGGTATCAGGAAGGAAAAGAAAAAATCTTTGTCGCTGACGGGCAATGTCCCACTTACCTTCTTTGAGTCCTGATTAGCTCACAGATATTGGCCCATACAGCAAAAGCTCTTAATTTATTCATCAATTATTTTGTCTCCTTCAAAGTAATCCCCCTCGGATATCGTGCACTTGTGCCAACGCTTTTTTCAATCCTCGAAACACTTTTGAAACTCGATCTTTGTAATAGCTTTTAGTTATTTCGCTTTCATGTAATCTATGCTTGTAAAACTACGGCCTTTTAATGTTCTCTTTATTCTTGGAAATAGAAAAAGTCACATGGAGCCACATCTGTCGAATATGGAGACTGAGGTATTGTTAAAGTTTTGTTTTTGGCGAAAAATGCACGAACAAGCAATGAAGCGCGAGTAGATATATTACCGTGGTGCAAAAACCATCAATTTTTTCACCACACATCCGGGCGATTTTTTTCGGATTGCTTCACACAAACGGTGTTGAACTTGTAGGTAGTATTCCTTATTGATTGTTCGACCTTGTGGCAAAAATTCATGATGTACTATGCCATTAAAATCCAAGAACACAGTGAGCTTTTAATTTAAAAATTTAATAATTTAATTATTTAATTATTTACAAAATTTTTTTAAATACAATATATTTAAAAATACTTCCTAAGTTAATTGTTTATACTGGTACAGATTATTCGGTACCTACTTGGGTTTAGCTTAGCACCATGTCAAGGACAGAGTTAATTGCGTCCATCTGTCGAATCTATGGCTGGCGCTGGATGAGGCGAACTAGTACTGACGTTTGCACCAGCAGGATCTTAAGCTTGTCAAAAGCTTCCTGCTGAGCTTATCCTCAATGCCACTTTATGTTTTTCTTCAGTAGTATGGTAAGTGGCAGGTGTATTTTCGCAAGGTCTTGTATGAATCGAGCGTGCCACCCGACCATGCCTAAAGAGGCCCGTAATTGGCGCAGATTGGTTGACCTCGGATATTCGCTCACCGGGCAAATCTTGTCTGGGTCGGTGTGCTAGCCATCCTTGTCTATGATGTAACACAGATATTTAACTTCTAGACAACAGAACTCGGCTTCATCCTTATCTATTTACAGCCCGACCTCGTTGAGGCAGGTCAGTGTCAATTTTATCTTACGACTCTACTGCTCGAATGTCTTCGTTGTGACAACAATGTTGTCCATATACAGAAAGGCGGCAACCTCTTTGCTGCTCTCATCAAATGGCATTTGATGGTTGGCCTGACTTCATTTAAATTTGGACAGGTACTTGCCCAGTAGTCGGAATCATAACCTTCACATTCGACCGCAATTGTCGAGCCTTTTTCGGTCTTGGCGATCCAAATCTGGGATGATTGAACCTTAGTTTCGACATCATATCCGTAAACCCATGTTTCGCAATCAACAATTTTGAAACAAATTTAGCTGCCACACGTTTCATATCTAAAACACCCGAAAAAATTCAATGGTATGAGCCAACTGATATGCCGACATCATCAGCGACTTCTCTGATTGTAATTCGGCGATCGTTCATAACCATTTCTTTCACTTTTTTCACGTTTTCATCGATTGTTGATGTGCTTAGGCGGTCGGGTCGTTCGTCACCTTCAACGTTTTCGCGGCCATCTTGGAAACGCTTATACCACTCGTAAATCCTTGCTCTACTCATAGTAGACTCACCATATATCTTTTTTAACATTTTACAAACTTCACTACATTTTATTTCATTTTTTACGCTAAATTGAATACAAATCTTTGCTATATTTTTTTCACAAACGAAAATCGACGAGCTCAAAAAACACGTCTAACGTTAGCGGCTGCCACTTAAAAAGTAAGCAATGAATATTGCTCAAAATTTTATCGTACGTCAATGGCATGCGTACCAACATAAGAAAAAAAAATTATACAGACGAACTCTCCAAGCCCGCGAAATTTAAAAATTCTCGTTCCTTTTACTTGTTATACCTCGTACAGCATACAATAGAATAAAAATAAAGTGTACGTGGGAAAATCTAAAAAAGGATATTCAGCAAAGAATAAAAATATGCGAGATTTATCAAAGAAATAAATTTTGTCAGCTCGGCAAAGTGTATTATGAGTTGTTAAAATCGACCGAAATCGTTATCAAACGGAATTAATGCGTTTGATTTTACAGCATAACAATGGTCGATCCCATGTTGTAAAAGTGGTCAAGACATATTTGGAATTATTGAAATGGGAAATCTTACCCCACCCGCCGTATTCTCCAGCCGATGCTGCCTTATACTATTATTTGTTTCGATGAATGGCACATGGCCTCACTGACCATTTTTTTATCTATGTAATGCCTACAATGTCTGCTATCTCGCACATTTTCAGTCGACGATCATCCAGTACCGCTTTTTGGATTTTCTTCAACATTTCTGGAGTCGTCAGCTCGTTTGGTCGACCGTTGAACCGTCCAACGTTTGGTCGTTTAATCTGTGCTACCCAATATTTTACTGTTGCAAACGAAGGATCAGTCTCACCTAGATTAGAGTCTACTCTGCGTTTATATTAGTTGGGCAGGGGCCTTTCAAATAAAAGGATCACATAACGATAACCAATTTTTTTCATGTTTACAAATTCACTATAAACATTCACTATTGATGGCTGTCAAACAAATGTTAAACATCATGGCGTCTTCAAATTTGAGACCTATGCTTTATAGATTGTGTACGTGTACTTTCTAATATATTAGTATTTTTTGATCAACTACTGCGTCTTGGTTAGGCCAGGTACTTCTAGGACCACCCTCGTAAAATAACTATATAAATAAATACTAATTTATAACACAGATTTAAAATTAAAAGCTGGTTGCGCGACTTTCATCAGCAAGTTCGAAGATTTTGATATCTTGTACAACTTACATACTTCCATTTAACAAAACGGTACTTACGCTAAGTTTACGGTGTTGTTATTCGCTAAAAAATACGAACAAGCAATGATATGTGAGCTGGCGCATTATCTTCTTACAATAACCATGACTGGTTTTTCACTCATTACTTACATTGTTTTTGTATTGCTTTACGTATATGGAATATAACTTTACGGTAATACTCCTTATTATAATAACTGCAGTTTGAATTTTGACATCATAACCATATACCCACGTTTGATCACCTATTATGATTCTTTTGAGCAAATCCGAGTCACCATTGACGTCATTTAGCAGCTCCTGAGCGATGCTTGCGTACCATTTCGTCAACATTTAGCAATTTCGTAACAACCTTTGCTGAGAGAAATCTCATGCCTAAAACCTCCGTTAAAATTGCTTGACACGAAGCAAATGCGATATTAATATCATCAGCCGCTAATCTTTCGATCATTCTTATCAACTTGTTTTCAATAGTTTTCATAGTTTTCAACAATTATTGACGTTTTGATTCGATCAGAGCAAATTTCGTTATTGGTGTCTTTTCGGCCGTCTTGGAAGAACATGTAAATACTTTCTAAAAATTTTTTTTCACTTAGAGTAGACTTACCGTATACCACTTTCAACATTTTGAGAAAATCAGCATCATTATGGTCTTCAATCAAGATCTCATGAGCTATGGTGATGCGACGGTTCTTTTGATCAAAATTAAACAGTTTTGGAACGAATTTCGCTGACACACGTCTCATACCCAAAACATCCGGAAACACAGCATGGCATGAGTCAATCAATATGTCAACATCTTCAGCGACTTTTCTGCTAATGGCTCATCAGTTTTTTTAAACACAATATATTTCACTGCTTGAACGTTTTCATCTGTTGTTGACGTGCTAGGACGTCTAGGGGAATTTGCCGTCTTCGGCATTCTCTGGTCTTTCTTGGAATAGCTTGTATTACTTTAGAGCTAAAGCTGTGAATATTTCCGCGGTACACCTGTACCAGTACAAACCAGTACAATAAAAAAAATCGAATGGACGTAACGCTGGATATTTGCCCTGATACGTCCTTTAAAAAGTGTACGAACTACATAAGAGTGTCAATCTGTTAAATAATAATTTTTAAATATTTCATCAATTCGGACATGGTGAAAATTATTATTATTGTTCAACATACATTTGTCCGAATCTGTTTAATATCTGCATGTATATATGTGTGATTTGTGATCTTTCTATTGGTGATTAATAGTCTTGCCATTAATAACTATCAGGTTTTGTACCTTGTTGCTGCGACTACCAGGAGCATTTAATTTAGTTTATTGACTTTATTTACTCCCGCACTAAAATACCAACTGTTTACGTCCACTTCGTGTGCCGGGGTAACGTATACCTTATCTTCAGTTAATGGAGCATGTATGGAGGATGCTGCTTAAATATAGCAATGGTCTTTCAGGATAGGATCAAACGAGCTTTTGACTTAACGGGCTTGGGGAACCCGGGAGTTACCGATGCTGGAAGTGGGAAATTGACGCTTACTTCCGAATTACCGCAGAACTGTGGTTCAGCGACCACCGACAGTCAGTTCTGCTTAATAGACCGGGGGCTCAAAAACCACCCTAATCCTAAATTGTATGGCAGTTGCGATAGGGGACCCATGGTTCCAGGGCAGAAGACGGGAGCCACTACAACTGCCAGTAAAATTTTATACACCGCCCGTAATTTAAAAACTTTGTCTACCGAACGGGTTACTGCGAAGTGACCTCAGTAGGTGGACGTACGAAAAAGATGAACAAATCTAAAACCATAATTAAAAAGAAAGTAAGAGTAGTATTAATTGAGAAGTAGAAGAACCTAGAGAGGAAGCTCAGGGAGAGACGCAATGAGAAAGAGATGTAGCTTAAAGCAGATCTGGAGGTGAAGGGAAATCGAAAGGCTCCTCCAGAGAAAATGGGAAAAAGTTCAGGTGCCAGTGTAAAGGCCATAATACCATCTAGGCGACAGCCGCAGTGGAGAAGCCAACACAAACACTCATCGCCAGCACTTCAACGGAAAATCGTCCCATAACTGAGGACACAAGGAGCGGTGTAACGAACTGTGCACCTCCTGCTGAGCATCAGGGTATCGAACCTCAGCTTCAAAGAAAATAGACTCTGTCATTATCCCGGCCTATGCCGCCTATCATTTTCATGTCATAACGGCAGTCTTCAAAAGCTGCAAAGACACAGAAGCGAGAAAGAATGGCATGCAAAGCTTGAGTCTCAGTCGGCTGCTCTACAAAGCTAGTCAACGAGACCAAAGGTACTGGTGTACCGCAGCCGTACGCTGCCGTTGCAAGAAAAAAGAAAACTGGTATAACAACTGAGACTGGGACTTGCAGCAAACTTGTTGCCTCTATGGCTCAGCTTGCAAAGGCAACGGTCAGGCCACCTCCAAATGTGGTTTTCCTTAAACCTAGGAACGCGGAGACTATGCCGTCAATCACTAAGGCAAAAAAAGCTTTGCAAAAAGCTTTCAACGCTTGGAAGGAGAAGGTCCGTATATGGAACCTAAGAAAAACCAGGAGAGGACTTCTGATCGAAGCTAGCACTGAAATGAACTTAGAGAAAATAAGGACCTGCAATAACATTAAAGCAATAACCTCTTCGAGCTGGAAGCATTAGCAAGAAATAAACCGATAGTGATAGTATACGACGTCCCAAGGAATCTGGCCCTGCCTCCCTACTTCTCCAGTAGCCATACCTGCGCTTCGAGGGCACAGCAGAGGGCTTCGAGCCGGTCAGGAGAATGGTATACGTAGATGGGCATATCCCCTGAGCGGCTATAGCAGCGCTTAATCCCGAGGTGACCGTGCTAAAATTAACGCACCTCACAAATATATAGTTCACAGAAGCGGAGGTGAGATTGCCCTCTTTATCAGAGAATGTGGTCAGTGGATACTTCCAGCTGAGCCATGAAATAGTGATACACCTTACGCATTTGAATAAGGTGCCGCACGTATTTCAGGGGAGGATGGTGCTGATTGGTGTCCACTCCAATGTCAGGTCACCCCTGTGGGGATCTGATCGCACTGACCGCAATGAGGAGGAATGGGAAAATTTTATAGCGCAGTAGAATCTCAGGATCGCCAATGTGACAGGTAGTATCGCCACCGTCTTGAACGAAGTTGGAGATGGAAATGTGGACGTAACTCTTGTCACTACGAATCTCGAGACATTCATCACGGGATGGGCCGTTGGAGAGGACTGGACTTCGAGTGATCACAGAAGAATTATGTTCCACCTAAATGGAGCAGACGCACCTGCCAGCTCAGGTATTGCAAATCAGGGACAAAGGCGAAAGCGATACTCCACACAAAAGGCGGACTGGGGTACCTTCTGCACCATAATTCAGGATAAATGGGACCATGTCCCTAAAGAAATGACCGGCTACAAAATGGATAGTTCGCTTATTGACAGCCACTTTGGGGAAAGCGTGCAAGGCTGTCATACCGAGGAGTAGGGTAGCTGTTTGGAGGGTTCCCTGGTGGAACCCTGAATTAGATAGGATTAAAAGGGCTAAAAATCGAGCCCGTCGAGTATTCCATAAAGAACGTGATCCCGTTGGACGGGAGAACCTCAAAGAACAACGCAAAGTGGCCAGAAAAGAGTATGTTCTTTGACTACGGCATACTAAGGAGACAAAATGGCAAGAGTTTGTAAGAGATAAGCATAATCAGAGTCCATGGAATACAGCTTACGGGCTTCAAGCAGGTAAGCTGTCCATCAAGGAAGAAAATCAAAAGCAGAAAATATGTTGTAGCAATTTTCCTGGACATAACGGCGCCTTTGACAATGGATGGTGGCCCACTGTATTAACAGCATTGAAAAGCAAAACGTACCCTAGGGGTCTCGGTAAACTCATAAGAGATTACCTGAAGGGCCATCGAGTCCTCATACGAGATGGCTTTGTTGAAGTACAACTTGGGATCAGTAAGGGATGTCCTCAGGGATCCGTACAGGGCCCAAGTCCGTGGAACCTTGTCCTCGATTCTCCTCTTTGGCAGCTTTCAAAAGTAGGGTCTGAAGTCATTGCCTATGCTGACGACATCGCGCTCTTAGTCGAGGAAAACTCGCATAGAGAAATCGAAAGGATAGGCCAGAGTTACATTGAAGAAGTGGAATTCTGATCTCACCTCAATAAAATGAGGCTGGCCTCTCAAATGTGGAAAGTTGATCTTGAAAGGCCACCTCCACTCGAAAGTCCCCCCTCTGATTAAGATTGGCAGCTTGAGAGTGAAGAGATTAGAAATTGTACGATACCTTGGAATTCACTACGGCGAACATCATAAAATCGGCAGTGATTTGAAAGCAGTGCAATCCAATTTCAGAATTTATTTAACAGGGTGGGACACTTGACAAGATGGGTATGGGGCCTTAAATTTAAGGCGCTTAGTACTATCTATACCGGGCTGTTCACACCTATCGTTGTATACGCAGCGGCAGGTTGGCACGATTTGATGTGTGTTGAACAGCAACGCAAGTTATACTACTCCAGACCATGGAGATAGTAAAAATGTTGAAAACTACACTGGTCGCAGAACCAACAGAGGAAACTGAATAGATTGGTAGGGAATAACTAGCAGTCAGGAATTTAACGGTATAGTAATATTAACAAAAGTAAAATAGTCAGCCGAGTTTGATGTGTTCTTAGGATCGTAAGAATTTTAAATATATCTTCTCATGTATTTTATAAAAACTTTATATAAAATATTTTCTAAATTCAGTAATTTATTAAGATAAAAATACATACATAATAATATATTTAATTTTCATATACCTAAATAATATTTATATAAAATATTTTTTTTAAATCTTCCGAAATAGATTAATAAAAAATAAATTATGTAACGCAATAACCTCTTAAAACAATGGATCATTAAAGCAAATGCCTCAGAGCATTTTATATGCATCCCTATAAATAACAGCTTGTATAGTTTACATAAATAAATCTAAAAAAATATATAAATACTTTTAACGGAAATACAGCTTAATAAAGTTGTGAAATATGATTTAGGTATTATATTGTGAAATACTATTTAGGTATATGAAAATTAAATATATTATTATGTATGTATTTTTATCTTAATAAATTACTTAATTTAGAAAAATATTTTATACAATGTTTTTATAAAATACAAGAGAAGATGTACTTAAAATTCTTACTATACTAAAAATAGATTGATAAGCAATAAATTGCTTAATATGCTAAGAACATAAATTATTATGTTTCCCTTTACCATTATTAGAACATTTTACTATATTAGTGAACTAATTTTTAATTTACTTATAGAATAATTTTTGTGTTAATATTTGGAACTTTCAGAAATTCTATTATAACAATTTTTTATAAAATACATAAGAAGATATATTTAAAATCCTTACTATGCTAAAAATACATTAAACTCGACTAAATATTTTACTTTTATTAAAAGTTTTTTTATAGATTTCATTTATTTTTTTAATTTAAGGATTTAAGGATATAATTCCATTAAATTTGTTCTAAAAATAACAAATAAATATTCTTAGCACCTTTTCGCATTGTTTTTTCGTAATCTCTTTATCACTAATATGGAACCATTGTTTATGTTGACGAAACATATTAGTCTAATCTCCTTGAGAAATATTGTCATGATGAAATACTCCACTCACAACATTATAGTTTTTGTTATTAATTAAAAGTTTACTCGTTGCTATTGCATTTATTTTTAAGTTACTTATTTTTACTATACCTTGATCTGTACAATTAAATAACAATAATTGTAATATTACTACAGTATTAAATATTTTCAAATGCATTTTTCAATTTTTTTTTAAAATTACAACATTTATCACATTGAACTTTAATTTCTTACCAATTTTCAATATTATAATATATAATATCTTGCAAAGTACAGTTTAGATGAATTTCTGGTATCATATATTTACAATATCATTAGATATATCATTCTGTTGTCGCTCATCGCAAACAAGACATCTGACTGTTTCAATAATTTCATTTTTAATAGCGTTTTGTAATATAATTGATTGATTGATAGACAAAATAAAAATTCTGCAGTGTCCTGCTGTACATTCCTTTACCATGCTAAATTTCTAATATTGGTTCTAAAAAATTCTAAAAAAGGTCTGTTTTTATAACCGCGGTAGTGGCCTACGTATTATTTAGGCCGTCCCATCAACAGATCCCAGGATTTTGTGATTTTTTCTTCGTCAATAATTCCTCCTATTTTCTCCTTTTCGACGCCCAAGAGCACTAGCAGAGATGTGTGTATCCGGATTGGTTGATGGACACAGGCGCGTAGCACAAAACCTATTCGCAACAGCTCAAAATTCATTAGACACTTATATATAACATTTCCTTCTCGCTCCCATCGTCATACATTGATCACTTATTTCGGAAAGACCGTGTATATATATATATATATATATATATATATATATATATATATCAATATAAGTTTGATATCTTATCAAACTGAGTTATTCTTATGTTTATGTTATGCACGAGACTAAGAGGTTACTGAAAGACACTTGTGGTAAACACGATAAGAGATAGCCGGGGAGTTGTGGGCTAGCCGTCAAGCGGCATAGATGTATATAATAATACTGTAAATATATTTATAAGGAGTTACCGGCAATTGTGTTGATTCAGGTGTAGTATTAATCAAATTGTAGTTTATATATTGTACATAAAGATATGTATATTAATTATAAGGATTGTACGATTTAATTACAGTTATTTTACTGCAACAACACTTGTTGGATTATTTCTCCCTTCTCCCCACGATTGCATTAAGTCTCTGATTCCGAGATATATATACATATGGTGGTGTACGAGCGATAGTCACAGTGTTAGTGGCAGAGTAAAGTGGCAAGCCCGCTCTTGCGAAAGTGCAAACGGGATGGGACGATGTATGTGTATGCGCGCTTGTATGTGATGGATGGATCGAGAGAGAGAAAGAGAGAGAGAGAGAGAGAGAGAGAGTGATGGTTGTGTGTTGACGAGCGCAGAATGGACAGGTGTAGGTAGGGAACGGCGAGCGAGCATTGCGAATGGTATATAGTCCGAATGGAATGGTCGGGCCTTGTATTCGCAGCCGGGAAAACCCGGAGTTAAGGTGTACACGTCAATGCGAGATAGAAATTTGCAAGAGATTGTCGAGTCAGTCCGATGACGCTCTTGACCCGAGTAACATCGTGGTAGCTGCGCTAGCTTTCAGTGTATAGAATAAATATTTTATCTTTTCTTAGACCGTATATAATGTCACAGTTCATTCTACAAGCCCTGCATATATTTTTTTTATTTTACACACACACACACACACACACACACACACACACACACACATATATATATATATATATATATATAATATGCATCGGGCATCTGCCGTAACAAGCACAAGTAGTTATCAAAGTATTAGGAGCATAGAATCATACAGACGTGGTAAGAGTTTCGAATAAACGGGATGTCGCAGAACCGACTGAATAAGTTATGATATTTGTATAGCTTATAAAAATCTAAAAATCTTGTTTATTGTCGATTTAATAAGATTAAAGATCCTTAAAGGAACAATATGAACAACTAGAATTGAATCCATAATTATTGGGCCCCTTCACTACAAATTTATATTAAGAAGTCACTTTTCAATCATCATAATAGTTTACTACAGTCTACTAAAAATTATTTATGTAACCCCGCAGAAAATGCCGAGAAAATAACCATTTTAAAGCATAATATACCCGATACATAAAGTTCGACTATGTTTGGTGACTACTGTACCTAAATTGAAAGATAAATGTCTCATTTAAATTTCCCGGATTTCTCCAACCGATGACATTTGTTTCTGGAAGTGGTTGTCAGTGATAACTGTATCAAATTTCACATTAAAATATTTTTATTATGTGTGGATTTCTTAAAAAAGAAATTGTTTTAAATTTTGTTTTCAGAATGAAAATTTCACAAAGTAAACGTTGAGGATACTAAAAATAGACTTTGAAGATCAGACTTATCACTCTGTCTTCAAAGAATGTTTACAAGTGGTAAACAGAGTTTAAAGCCTCCTCCAAGAGTGATAAGAATAATATGGCAAATATCAAAGCCGAATCCCTGCGTGCCAAGTGATATGATGATTGGAAAGCTCGTTGGCAGAAATATATTGCATCAGAAGGAGATTGCTTGGATAACGATTTTGAAAATATAAGAAAATTCGACTTTCCTCTTTATCATAGTGGTATATATATCGTATATTTTTTTATTTTATTAATTTGTAATATTATTTATTCGGATATTATTTGTGGTTTTTTCCTTGGCATTTACTATTTCAAATCTTTGATACACATTACGTAATTGCTTGCAGCGACTTCACGTATATGTATGTCGATCTCTGTTGTGTCTAGAACTGAAAATAATTAAATTAATTAAATAATTAAATAAATAAAAAATTAAGATTCGCTATAAACATAATTAAATTAAATAACTACTTTATTAATTTTTAAATAGTTAAATAAAATATTAATGCAAAAAAAATTAAATAAATAAATAAAACAAAAATTACATTGAAACAGTCGCATGGATCGCTCAACTTTAACAGCGTACTTCGAGCACGATCTGATTTCCTAAAATTTTTGAAGAGACTAAACAAGGCTACTGCTTGTACTCATAAATCTTTTGGAACAATCACATTAATCCTTGATTTTATTCGTCGACTTATATGATCTTTGCATCTTTCGTAGCATCGGTGGCAACCTCTTGCCTCTTGTCGATGTCGTTTTGCTAAATTCACTATCCTTTATAGCTGCATCTTTGTTTATTCAGTGCTAATAAGGATAAAAGGTGATGAGAGAGTCTTTCTTCTATGGTATTTAAGCAATGCTAAAATAATAGAGGAGGTGAAAGCTTTCCCTTATTGAATCAAAACATTCTTTCATTTCTCATAGGTTGAAATGCCTTATCATTGGTTGACTATGATTCCTCTCTTTCCTTTACATTCTTTTTCCCTTGCTAACCTTGTCAATAATATGAATCTAATATTGAAAAGAATTCTTTTTCCGTTCTCACATATCTATTTCGACTCTCTGTTTCTCTAAAATCTTGAAAAACGATCTGGTCACTTCGAGGACGTCTGGGACAGATTAATCATACAATTTTTTACAAAAATATGGTACTGTTCATTCTTGAACCAAATACAATGACATATAAAACCTGTTAAGTTTTGAGTGATCAAATATACTACCAGCCCCCGTCTCAGCTTTGCCCGACATAATAATTTAAGCGCTTTCTTCATCTGTTCAATAATATTTAAATAAAAAGTATTCTCTATATAAAAATCTACATTACTATGAATAATTTCCCATAATTTACCTATCGTCACTTCTCTATAAAAAGATGTTTCAAAGCATCATCCATTTCAAAAAGCTGATATTTGGCCGACCATTTTATAAATATATATCATACTAATTTATAAAGACAAAGCGCGTTTTTGTTTGTACACGATAACCCAAAAAACTACTGAACCGATTGTTCTAAAATTTGACATATAGATTCTATATTATCTTGGGAATGACATAGGCTATATTATTTATTAAAAATAATTTTACTTTCATAAATAAATTAAGTTAGTGGTTTGAACAATCAGTTTCACCAGCGGCCAGTACGTGGCGTCTTAAATCACGAACATCAACTCAAAGTAGTCCGCTTAAAGTATTAATATCAGGCCCACGAATGTTCATATCCAACTTTGGAATTCGTATATATATATATATATATATATATATATATATATATATATATATTAGGTTGTCAAATATCTCTCTTCCGCCTTTTTGTCTTATGAATTTCGCGGCTATGTACAAAGCGCTACAGTGCTCGTATCTGGCAATACTATACATGACTTGAAAGGTCTTGACGTAACGTACAAAACGCTATGCATGATTAGATTGGATATTGCGTTCAAAAGTTATAGACCTGTAAACATGGAATTCATTAACGCCGAAATTTGAGCTATTTTAAAGTTCTCCTTCCTCAAAGGTAAATCCGCTAGAGAAACGTCCCGTGAGATTAATGGTGTTTTGGGGGATGGCACGCTATTATTTCGAACCGCAGAGGAATGGTTTCGACGATTCAGAGCCGGTGAAAATGACAGCATGGATAAGCCAGTCGGCAGAAACCTGTGACGACGATTACCGATCAAATCATGAAATTTATCGAGTTAGACCGGCATGTCACATCTCGTAGCATCGCCCAGGAGATGAGAGTCAGTCAACAAACTATTTTAAACCATCTGCAAAAGGCTGGATAGAAAAAAATCTTCTGGACCGAGTCAACGTGTGCGATGTGCTGCTGAAACGGAACGAACTTGACCCATTTTTGAAGCGGATGGTGACTGGCGACGAAAAATGGATCACATACGACAGTATCAAGTGAAAACGGTCGCAGTCCAATGCCGGTGGACTGTCCCAAACAGTGGCCAAGCCGGTATTGACGGCCAGAAAGGTTTTGCTGTGTGTTTGGTGGGATTGGAAGGGAATCATCCACTATGAGCTGCTCCCATATGGCCAGACGCTTAATTCTACCATCTACTGTGGACAACTGGATCGCTTGAAGCAGGCTATCGACCAGAAGCGTCCACAATTGGCCAACGGGAAGGGCGTAGTGTTCCACCAGGACATCGCCAAACCACACACTTCGTTGATGTCTCGTCAGCAGCCACGGGAGTTCGGATGGGAGGTTTTATCACATCCATCAAATCACCTGGACGTCACCTGGACATCACCTGGACATCACCTGGACATTTATCACATCCACCATAGCGCCAAGTGCTTATCACCTGTTCCTGTCCATGTTGAACGCTCTTCGTGTTGTAAAGTTGGACTCAAAAGAGATTTGTCAAAAGTCGCTGTCCGAGTTCTTCGCAAAGAAGGAGAGGGGTTTCTGCGGGAGGGGTATTATGAAGTTGCCGTTTAGATGGAAACCAATTATCGAACAAAACGGCGCATATTTGAAGTAAATCCGACTACTGTAACACTTTTTATAAAGCATTGATTGAAGAGCAAAAAGGGGAAGGGAGATATTTGACTACCTTATATATATATATATATATATATCGTCACTTCTGCATAAAAGGGCAATATCCATCGTCTGCTTAAAAAATATGCTATTCGCATACCAACATTTTGCTTGAAATTCAATTGGGATCACTACGAAAATATTCACGGTATTTAATTGAAAAAATGGAAATATAGGAAGAGAGGAAGCTTCTTCGCGGCAAGTAGTTTTGCCTTTATTGTATTTATATTTGCGTCTCGCCAGTTAGGTCACCTTAGCCAGCCGTCGCGTGCATTTTTATAGTATATACGAAATCTGTGATTGCAACAAAGTCCGTAATGATTGTTTCCCCGAGTGTCCGTTTTCATATCATTCCAGTGTTCCTGGCTAAGTTCGTATTTTCTCGTATTGTGTCATATTCTCCTCATGCTTCGCTGAACCCGCGAGGAGTGGGTGGCTCGTGAGCTACCATATTATATTGTATCGCGCACTACTGTTGTTAATAAATAAATTGTTAGAATTGCCATTTTCCCTGAATTATTATTTCCGAGTTCTCCTATTCCCCGTTTCAGCCAGAACTAGCGTGTGGGCGCGGTCGAGCACACACTCACATACAAGCAGATGCGGCTACGTGAGTAGGCCACTAAACACGGTAAGTGTAATGCCAAAACTGGCGTTACAATATATATATATATATATATATATATATATATATATATATATATATTATATATATATATATTTATATATATATATATATTTATATATATATATATATATTTATATATATATATATATATATATTTATATATATATATATATATTGATATATATATATATATATATATATATATATATCAATATTAAATACTATTTTCTATGGGAAAAATTGTACTTTCGAGTTCGAGCGGTAGAAAAAGATGTTCAAGTATCTCGAGACAATTTTTTCAGAGACAATCAGCGTATCATGTTTGGACGATGGAATGTGTCTCGGGACAAGCACTATAGATAGTTTTGTATTGGGGAGATAGAATACGATGTCCAGGTATCCAGGGACGATTTCTACTGGGAGTTTGCGCGTTTATTCTTCTATCGTCCGAATACAAACCTCCGCGTAGAAGTCGTCCCCACAAAACGGCACATCGTTTCCTACCAACTAAACACGATAGTCCCAGTAGAAGTCGTTCCGGGGAAGCTATACATCGTTTCCTACCGACTAAGTGCAATAGTCCCTGTAGAAGTCGATCGAAAAGACCAGGACATCGTATGCTACTGTTCGAACACGAAACTATTGCTTTTTCATGTAGAAGTAACTATGTATTATATATATATATATATATATATATATATATATATATATATATATATATATATTTTCCAGGTTGCTGGTAAGAACCCTTATTTTGTAATCATTTCTTTTGTTCATATTTTAGTTCAAGTGGAAACGTGTTCGATGCTATAAAATTAGCAAAAGATACAGATTATTTTCATGCACGTATTTTAAAAACATGCGTAACGGATGCTCTGACACATATATCAGTAAAACTTCGGTTTAGAAGACATCAAAGTGAATAATCTGTAAGATTGCTCTGACTTCGTGTGAAAATGAATACATAATAGACCAGCTGTTTTCGACAATTTTGATCAATGGAAATTCAAATCGAAAAATATATTAGATATTGACAATAATTTTAAAAAACGTACTTTGTCAGAAATGCTTTTTTACAACGTATACATATCAAACACACTGTTAATAAAAAAGCAGCCACGCTAATTCTTAGCAAAATATACTCAGGCATAATCTTATTTTTATAATTTAGAATATACTTTGACTTAAAATTCTATAATTAATACTATATTTGTTATGTTTATGTGATCGTTATTGACTTATCAACTTTGACATTGTCAATATTAAAATTTTCATCAGTTTGACTTAGAACGTGTTAACGTTTGCCTTTAAATTTAATTGTTGATTTAAGTGTTGATTTATTTATTATATGGCATTTCTCACTATTATATCAGGTATGTGAATAAGTCTTTCCCGTTTTTTTTCAAATTTTGAGCCTTTATTGTGAAAAAATGGTTACAAATGAATTGTTGAAAGTATTGGCCATCGCTAGCTACAACTTTTTCCCATCTTTCTGGCAACATACGAATCCCGTTGCGAAAAAATTCGACCGGTTTGACCTCTATCCAGTCATCCACCCATTTTTCGGCTTCCTCGTAGGAATGGAAGTGCTGGTCAGCCAGGCCATGCGTCATCGATCTGAAGAGATGGTAATCAGACGGAGCAATGTCTGGACTATACGGCGGGTGGGGTAGGACTTCCCATTTGAGCGTTTCTAAGTATGTTTTCACCGGCGGTGCAACATGTGGGCGAGCATTGTCATGTTGCAAAATAACTTTGTCGTGCCAGTCGGAGTATTGTGGCCGTTTTTCTCGCAGTGCGCGGCTCAAACGCATCAATTGTCGTCGATAGACCTCGCCTGTGATCCTTTTATTCGGTTTCAGAAGCTCATAGTAAACCACACCTAGCTGGTCCCACCATATACAGAGCATGAGCTTGGCGCCATGAATATTTGGCTTGGCCGTCGATGATGATGCATGGCCGGGTAGTCCCCATGATTTTCTTCGCTTCGGATTATCGTAACGTATCCACTTTTCATCGCCAGTCACGATACGATGCAGAAAACCCTTTCTTTTATGCAGCTGTTCGCAAGTGAAAAAACGCCGTTCGACGTCTCTCAGCTTCAGTTCGTACGGCACCCAATTTCCTTGCTTTTGGATCATTCCCATGGCTTTCAAACGCTTGGAAATGGTTGTTCGGTCAACTCCCAATGCTTCAGCAAGTTCTTCTTGCGTTTGACAAGAATCTTCATCAAGCAAAGTCGCCAATTCTCGATCTTCAAAGATTTGCGGCCGCCCGGAACGCTCCTTGTCTTCCACGTCGAAATCACCGCTTTTGAAGCGTCGAAACCATCCGCGAACACTTGAATCATCGACACAACCTTCTCCATAAGCCTCCTGAAGCAATCGATGCGTCTCGGCAGCAGATTTCTTCAAATTGAACCAATAAAGTGAAACTTCCCGCAAATGACGTCGACTCGGCTCAAATTTCGACATTTTCACGATATCAAAAATTTATGATGCGAAAAAATTTTAACTAATGTGTTAGTATGGAATTGTTGACATATGAATAAGCTTTGATTATGACATATGTAACCATTGAATACTCGCACAGTATTGGTGGCGCCATCTCTTACAAAAAACGGGAAAGACTTATTCACACTCCTAATATAATTTTCATATGTAATTATTTGAATATTATTTTTATTAAAGTACCTGAAGAGGTTGGCAATACCTGTCGACGAAACGTTGTGAAATAAAAACACTGAGTTTGTTATTAGCCCGAACCTGATATAATTATATTTATATATATACATATATACACGAGGGCAAAAACAAAATTATCTATTTATTATCAATAGATTATATTGATGTTACTGACACAAATTTAATTTATCATAAATATATAAATTTGCAACATTTCAAATATTACAATATTCTTCGATGTTCGTTTATACGAGTAGATAGGCTATAGGCATTCTAGCACATAGGTATTCTAGCATATCTCCCCTCCTTAAAAAGTGTGCTGAGCCCCCATCTAGGTCATGCTGGGGACATCGCACATTTTAGACGTGAGTGCACTTTAGATTCAGTAGAATGCCTATAAGCACATATAGAAAGTACCCCCCTCCAAAAACAGTGCCACTCCTGCTATAATGTAATAGATAAAGAAAGAGGGAGATGGGTATTGATTCTTTTAATCGTTTCCTTTCATTATATTTGAGCAGAGCGATACATCATTACGATGAAATTTTCATATGTGTATGAGAAATGAAAACTCCGTTGATCATTATGAATTGTTATAGCAATCACATGCCCCCTATACTGTATACGGAAAACGAATTATTTTTCATTGATTTTTCTTACGCCTTGTATCCACTTAACTTTGGGTGCGTATAATATCGTTGCGATTAGAAAACAGAGTGACTATAGAAAATCTAACAATGTGTTCTATGTTGAAAGAGGTTCATTTCTTGGAAGAAGCGTCAGAGATGGTCCGAGTAGAGACGAACACTTGTGCAGCTGAGGTGGACTCAAATGAATTAGTATAATCCGTTTACGATTGATGGTTATGAATGTCTCTGATTATCGAAAATACATTCCCCTTATATCGTATAATGAAACCAAGATATTTTGCTATGTCACTCTCTCGATTGGTATCTTCTGGATGTCGGAAGAACATAATGCTGTTGCGATTTTAAATAGAGTGACTACAGAAAACAAGCATATAGAAGTTCTATTTTTATAAGGTAAAAGGGAGCCGTATTAGAGGTGGACACATGTGACTCTTGATATACTGACCGAGGTTAACTCATCAATTAGTATAATCCGCTTACCGTATATGGTGATGAATGACTATCGTTATAGAAAACACGTGGCCTCTATACTGTATAAAGAATGCGAGTTATTTTTATTTGTCGGTCGCATATATTGCATTCTCTCAACTTCGGTAAGTTTATAATGTCATGTGTGTCGCAAACCATTTCTAGATGAGCAACTGGCAGTACGAGATCATTGTCATCTAACATGACAGTAAGCTTTTTCTTTTAGATAAAGAAAAAATTAATTTTCTTTTTTTAAATTAATTTTTTTCTCTTAAGGTTCCGAGGTGCTGTTCACAATTGATGCAATTTGAACAATAAAGATTCAAAATTCATTCCCGTTTTTTCATATCTTCAATTATGATACACATTTTATTTTAAAAGAAATTGGAACTTTTACACTGATGGGTGGATAAATTACTCTAATACCTCATAACAAGGAAAAATATATTTCATTCACAAAGTATATGGATGATTACGATGTAAATTTTAGATTTATAGATTCTTGGCGATTTCTACCATCATCCTTAGAAAAACTTGCATCGAATCTAAATAATGTACCAACGGAAATACAGAAATTGCAATTAGATAGATTCTCTGATTTTGTAGATTGTTCAAGTATGAGAAAGTTTTAATATAAGAACAGGAGATTATTCTGACTTATATTAAAAACAGATGTTCTCCTCTTAGCAAATGTCTTCGAAAGTTTTCGATATATTTATTAAGGCCTATGAGTTATGTCCTGCATACTTTTACACTACTCCAGAATTAACATTTTCAACAGCTCTTAAAATAACAAAGGTAGAATTAGAGCTTCTGACAGATATTGACATGTTATTATTTATTGAATCAGGCATTCGAGGTGAAATAAGTCAGTGTTGCTATCGATATGCAAAGGCAAATAATCCAAACATGGGATCGAAATACGATGAAAAAAATTAAATAAAGGCACTTTTATATTGTGATATTAGTAATCTATAAGACTGGGCGATAGTACAGCATTTACCAATTGGAAAATTTAAGTGGTTTGATTATGAATCAACTTTTTCAATACACCACCAGATTCTGATATAGGCTCTATTCCTGAAGTAGCAATACATGGTGACTCTTAAGCAAGTCTCCACAAAAGATGGTAACAAAGTCGTTGCTGAGCTGGACGACAACTTTCAAATATTCTTACCACAGAAGATATGAGCAATATTAAAAGATAAAGAATTTTTCATTAATATGGCTAACAAAGCAAATAAGCATTGTTTATTTATAGAGTATCAGGGTGGTATTTGTTTTAAGTTTAATACTTCTACTTCTTAAGTAATAATAAAAAACATAGTTGTATTTCTTTTGATTATTTATTTGTCAAAAACATTTATAAAACATAAAACATTTATAACTTAATTACATAAATAAATTTTATAATCATAATAAAATGTCTTTCTTATTTACTTTGAAATTAGTGTCCGTACACCTATCCGTATATGTTACTTATATTATATCTTCTATTCAATTAATTTTTTTTTATTTATCCAACTATTATGCTCACTATTGAATCCTAACCATTTAACATATACGCGTTAACCACTCTGTTTTAGCACTTTTTCTATTAGATAAATTTCAGGATACTTAGTCTTTGGAATTTCAGTTTCGTAAAAACCCACAGATACAGGCTTATTGTAATAATCGTTAACGTGATAAGTTACTGGATCAATTTTTACAACACTTGATATTGTAAACATTTCAGTAGACCAATTAGGTGTGTAGCCTTTTTCAAAAATATGTTTTATTTTACTTATTCGTACATTATCTACAAATATATATTGTATTTCAGTTTTTTCCTTGGTATCATCTCAATTGAAAAACGCTTCTTCACCTCCTTTTCACTTTCTTCGCTTACATTTTTAGGCTCAATTCCTATTGTTCGATATTTTCATGAATTATAAGCTTTCAGCAAATCTGGTAGGATATCTATCCATTTGTAGTTTCTTTGTTTTCTTAATTGTATCCATATTGCATTTTTGAATGTTCTATTATATCGTTCACAAATACTTGTATGAAGATTACTGTGAAGAGTATAGATTTATCTTACATTTCTTCATGAGATTTTGACAGTGTGAAATATAAAATTCTTGTCTTGATCGGTTTGTAATTTGATGGCAGCCTTCCATGTTGCAATATCGTATTCATAGCTAGAGTAACATCGTTGCCACTCTTTCACTTTACTGGTTTAGCCCAAGCGTACATAGAAAACAAATCTATAACAGTGAATAAGTATCGAAAGCCTTTATTCTCCTTAGAGTAGGGTATCATTTCTACAAAATCTGCTTGCCAAGTATCATCTGTACCACGTATATCATATTTCCTTCGCTTATACCTGCGACGAGCAGGTTTGTGTAGCTCTTCAACCATTTTATGTTGTACTTTTTTTTGACTTTGCCTTTGGCGATCGATGCATTTTTCCTTTCAATCTCTTTTAAAATACCAATTACATTAGTAACCATTTTTGAAAAATTATCTCTGAAACGTTTCTGTGAGTCACTAAGAGTTTTCAATTTCGATTCCTGTTCTGATTGATACTGATCGGTTTTCAGAATATTTTTATCGAAATTATTCATTCTTTCTTCCAATTTAAATCGATTTTCATTATGTGTATAATATTTTTGATAAAGATATTTGAATTTCTCTTCTGTTATCAAGCCATTTTGTTCATGATATTTCTCATTATCTTTTAGAACTTCATTAATTTTTAAAGATACAGTATCTAGTTCCTGCTGCAAGATTGCATATAACGTTTTTACATAAACTGCATCAGTATCTATGGTAGCTTCTCCAACATTACAAAGTCGTTTATTTTCTATATCAAAATTACCATCTGCTGTAAAACTGTATCCAATGCCTGGCGGACCTCGACTCCCCTTCGAATATCTCAAATTTCTTCCAAACAAGTCGAGACTCATAATGATACTGATTGAAGAAAAAACATATGTGCATTAATATATATATATATATATATATATATATATATATATATCCTATTTCATGCGTCGTTTCTCAATAATTGAATGGATTTCATTGATATGATTGTTATTTCCAGCTGATTGTTCAACAATTAGTAATCTTAGTCTCTCAAGAAGTTCATTCGGATCATCCCAGTACACTAACTCTATTGAAGAATCTTTCTTTGATATTTTTATATTTAGATATGTGACCTCCTTCTCCCTTTTTTGTATGATTAGCACTGTTGCGAAACATCGGTGCAATGATGTTGAAATATTTTCTACTCTTCGATGAGCGTATAGATTCATGATTGCTATGTTTCTTCCAGAGAGCACTTGTTGCTTCCAGAATACTGCGATAATTCTCACGATTTGCTGAACTTATCAGTGTGTCGTCTGGTTCTTTTTTTATGAGTAGCTCTATTAGTCTATTACTTTTAGGATAAGTTAAATCTTTTACTTTTATTTTATTATCATCAAATTTAATTTCAGAATCGCGAAGAATGTATGCTCCTCCATATATGTCATCTAATTTACTGCGGCTTTGATCTAAAATATTGGTTTTAGCACTGTCTTCGTGCATCGATGTGAATGTTGAATTCATTATTGAATTATGCAATGAGGCAAAATCATCATCGGAATTATAATCTTTCATGGAAGCAGAGCGAATATTATTATCTATCATAAAACTCAACTTTTTTCGGGATCTAGTTGGTTTTCTAATGCTCTGATCATTCGAAATGAGCTTAGAAGACTGTACACTATTTGATTCGACAAACTTTTCAAGTGGTGTAATGACAGGTTTCAATGTATCTCCTACAACTTTTTCCAGATTCTCTCTCTCCTGTTTCAATATTGCAGATTTTCTTTTAATAGCTTTACGAGCTTGCATCAACTCGCTAAGAATACTCTTTTCTTTCTCAATGTCCGAAATGGTGTCGTGTTGCTGTGCAAAATTGAACTGAGTGTTTAAGATTTTTTTAATTTTTTTTTATTGGAAAACAGTCAAAACCTTTTCTGTATCTACCAGCATCCATTGCTCTATCTTTATCAATAACAGGAAATCCTTATTTATCATTTTTCCAGTATTTAGAACAAAGATTATGAAACTCGTTGAAAGACAGATCAGTGTTCACATAGTCATCATAAATATGTTTAAAATTCACATCATTTTGTCGATAAATTACTAACATATTAATATTATCTCTAATAAGATGTTTTGTTATATGAGCATATGACTAGCATAGGTAGAAGCAGTCTACACTTTTATGTCTCCCCATTCAGAAAAATGCTCTGACGTTATCTTGCTTCTGACAACCTACATCATCAAAAATCATAATTGAATTGGGCAATGCTTCATCTGGCGATATTACAGATTCATTTTCATTAAACGCGAAATATGAAATGCCTTCGATTGGTTCTATGACTTTTTTGAGAAAGTGATACTTTGATTGATTAAACGATTTTGAATAAACACACACATTCTCTAGTTTAACATTAACTGAAGTGAATATATAAATGTTGATTTTATATTTTTGATCATCAGTTATAATTTGACTGTCAATAATGAATGAACATAAAACTCGTATACATTGGAAAAAGAGAGGACGTGAATTGCTCGATAGAGTCATCGACAATTTACCTATCGAAATGCATCTTCCTGGTTATCAATACTGTGGCCCCGGAACTAAATTAACGTAGCGATTACAAAGGGGTGATCTAGGAATAAATCCACTAGATGGCATGTAAAGAACATGACATTGAGTACTCCAATAAAAACAGTAATCGTAAAGTGGCTGACATAAAGCTTGCTAATAAAGCTTGGCAACGGATAAAAGTTAAGGATTCTAGCCTTACTGCGAAAGCGTCAGCTCTAGCGGTTGCAAATGCTATGAAATTAAAGGAAAAAACTAGAATGTGGTTGAAATTCAACAAATTGGTCGTCAAGCTCTTAAGAATAGTGGTTGTAAGAAGAAGGTCCTAATTCCACGTGTGATACCCCTTCCGTCTAAAATTGGCGGAGTTTTTTCTTTCCTTATTCCACTGTTCGCAGGATTAAGTGCAACTGGTGCTTTAGCCGGAGATGCTGCTAGAATAACTAAAGCAATAAATTATACTAAAACTGCGCAAAAAGATTATCAAGAAAGCAAGCGTTATAATAAGACAATGGGAGCTATTCCTTTAGGTAAAGGTCTCTATCTGAAGCCATATAAACGTGGAATGGGATTATTTCTCAAACCGCATGTTGGACACGGTCTAATTAAAAGAAAAAAAAACTTCAATTTAATTTTGTCAAATCGTCCACCATCAAACTATGATCTTATAAAATATGCACATATATTACAAATTCCATATTTCCGAGGTGTTTTCATGAGAAATAGCCTTGCTCGTAATGGACCGTGGCATAACGAATCTGCTATTGTTAATCTCGATGATTCACAAAATAAAGATACTCATTGGGTCAATTATCGAAAGAGAGGATATGACGGCACCTACTTTGATAGCTTTGGTGACCTCAAACATCCCATAGATCTTATGAAATATTTCAATGTGAAAGAAGTAAAATACAACTATATAAGATATCAGAATTTCAACTTATTCATTTGCGGTCATTTTTGTCTTCGTTTCTTAACTCAAAGTCTATAAAAAGAATTTGTTAGATAAAATTTGATCATTTTCGCTCAATCAGTCATGGAAGATAGTTTCACTTTGACTGTTTCAGTAATATCTTCTATTTTAGAAATCCAATACTTTCCATCCGTTGAACTACCAAAGTATAAAAATTATGTTTTAGTTTTAATCGAACTTTTAACCTTTAATTCAATTCCAAATATTGACAATACAAATAATAAAGTTCATTTAAAAGGATAAATTATTACTATCCCCATTGGCAGTTACGAGATTGATGATGTAAATAAATTTTTATCAAATACATTGAAATCGAAAGGAATTAAATTTTCTTTGAAAACTAACAATGATACATTTAAAAGTGAAATTAAGTGTAGTGTTTCATTAGACCTTAAACCTCAAAATTCAATCGGTCGAGTGCTGTGTTTTACTCCTCGTATTCTCAAGGAAAATGTAGAACACCGTGGCGATTTACCAGTAAAAATATTAAAAGTCAACGCACTCAGAGTCGAGTGTAATATTACTGCAAGAGCTTTCATTAACAATCAAAAGGTTCATACTATTCATGAATTCTTTCTCAGTATCCCTCCAGGATATAAAATCATAGAAATTCCATCACAGGTTATATATCCACCACTAGTGTTAAGCGTATAGATAATATACAAGTTCGAATTGTCGATCAGGAAGGCAATCTAGTTAATTTTCGAGAAGAGGAAATAATTATTAGACTTCATATCAAATCTATATAATGGGGATTGTTTTGAATTCTAGCAAGTATATAAGCACTCCTCATGGCAAGCGACAATCAGTCGATTGAAGAGTTTGAAACCGTAAATACTCAAGAACATTCAGTTCCTCAAAAATCTTGGTCTAAAAGTTTGTGGAAAAAAATTACCTGTATAATTTTCTGCTTCTTTCTGAAAAATGGGCGAAATACTAAAAATTAAATCCGGTGTCGCATTCGATCAGTCGATTGCTCATTATGAAATTCACGCACATCAACCATACACATCCCTAAACTTTGATCATAATAATGAAATTCGGATTTCTGTCCAACACCAAGATCTATGTCTTCTACCATCACGTAGTTCTATCCATATCTATGGAAAATTCCAAAAAACTGATGGAAATGTACCATCTAAATCTAGATTTGTCAACAATGGTATTTGTCAACTTTTTGATGAAATTCCCTACGAAATTCATGGTGTTGAGATAGACAATAGTAAAAATATTGGATTGAGTAGTGTGATGAAAGGATGGACTTCCTTCAATACCAACGAGACGCTCATGCTTGAAAATGCAGGCTGGATGCACAATGAAGAAGCAACGAGAAGTTTGATAGATAGGCATGAAAACATTGACGTTCAATTCCTCTAAGTATGATTTTGGACTTCGCAGAAGATTACAAAAAGATTGTAATTTACATGAAGCATGAACTTATTCTGGTAAGATCAAGATCAGACCTGTATGCTATAATCCAGGAAGGCATTACAGTAGGTAATAATACTATATATGAAGAATATAACATAAAAATAACAAAGATAGAATGGCTAATGCCTTATGGCATTGCTTCTGATAAAAAAAATCCAACTTTTAATTTTCATCGGCAAAGATAATCCCATCTCAATGTTTTATCGTTCATGGAAACTATTTGTATATCCTGTTCTACCAAGCGCCAATAAGTATGTGTGGACAGTGAAAACTTCCAATCAATTGAAGAAACCACGTTATGTGATTCTTGGCTTACAGAGAAAACATATGCAGCAAGCTCAAACGCCAGTCGTTTTGATCATTGCAATATTAGTAACGTGAGACTTTTTTCGAATTCTAAATATTATCCATATAATAATTTAAACCTTGACATACCTAATAATCAATACGTAGTACTGTATGACATGTATGCAAATTTCCAAAAATCATACTATACATGGGATCCTCAACCACTGCATGCAAAGAAATAGTTTCTCGAGAATGAACCTCTCATAGTTATTGATTGCTCACGACAAAAAGAATCTCTAAAGTGCGCTCCTGTACGTTCAGATTTTGAGGCTAAAGAAAATTTTCCAGCCAATACTACAGCTTGTTGCTTGATCTTGCACGATCTCATAGTTCAGTATAATCCCATCAGTGGAGATGGGAGAAAGGTTACTTAAATAGATTATTAAAAAAAAGAAAGAAGTAGCTGACTTTGCTATAGGTATCATGGCACATAAAGGAAACTGGATATCTCCTGTTCTCTAGACTTTGGTCAGAACACAACGAGAAAGTCTATAGGTATTTTACTGCACCTAAAATCTACTTACATCTAAAGTCTGCTATGTCCCCAACATAGCATGATCTAGTTGCGGGCTCAGCTCACTTTATAAGGGAGGTATGCTAGAATACCTATATGCTAGAATTCCTCTAGCCTATCTACTTATACGTTTATTCTTTCTTTCTTTTTCAGACAAATAAGAAAAATATGGTTAGCTTTTACTCACTAAACTTAATTATTATTAATTGATCTGCACTTTTTCAGTATACTTTTACCAGGATTTTCATTGTATTTTACAATAATTTTAATTTTTTGCATAGAGCATTTAATTTTTACATGTTGTAAATAATAAAACACATGTATTATTTTATTGAAAAAAAATTATGATCTGATCAGGATTTAAAGAAACAATCTACCATCTAATTCAAAAGTACTATAAATATAATACATGCCAGATGATAACTTTTTATTTAATTTATAATTGAATTTTTAGTATTTGACGATTGTGTATAGTGCCACTTTCTAGGCTTCTATGATTTTAAAAATGATAATACCAATTCAGTAGAATAGCTAATTATATTTTTTTTCTCGGAAAAATAGTAAGGTTTGTTCTAAAGAATAAAAGTATCAAAGTACAAATGAAACACTCTTCTTAAATATTTTCATATTTAATAAATTATATTTTTACAAATTTTAATTTATTACTTTTTGAAAAATCACAAATTGCCTTTGAAAATTATGAAAAATGTTGAGAATCTCTTTTATCTACATTCATTTTTCTTCTTCATTTATTTTTAATAAATTTCATAGTTTTCGAGAATATAGATGAAGAAATTGACGTTGAAATAGTTTGAAATTTTTTTTGAGAAGAACGAAATTTACTAAAAATTTCTAAAAAATAAATATTTCAAGAATTGACAAAATACTATTGTTGAAATTGTTTATGCGATATTTGTTTATAATTATCTGAATATGAAAATTGATAATTGGGTAAACTAAATTTATTTGATTATTCTAACAAAAACAAAATATATTAAAAAAAAAACGATAACTCTTGTCACGATAGAGTCATACAGAAAAGAAGAATGTTATACATAAGACTGAACCAAGAAGCTCATAGCGCACTTAATTATAAATGTAATTTAATGAATGCATGTTAATTATAATGCTATGTTGAGCCTAATGTAGCTTATAGAATAATAATGTCACTAATTTATTACATTATAATAATTATAGCCTCTATTAACCTATTAATTAATTCCTGAAAATGTAAAATAATATTATATTTGCTTAAGTTAAAAAAGTTATTGATTTATTTATTATTATCTTATCATATTTTAATGTTTACTATAAAATAAATATGTAATTCATTTAATTCACATTAATAGTATATAATCAAAAGATTTCTAAATTTTATGATTACATCAGATCATCTATCCCCTCCATTAAATTATCTGCTTTAAGTCATTTCTAATCTTCAGTTCTGTGCAACAGTTTCTGTGTTTAATATTGAACATTAATTAAATTATATTATAGAAAGTTGACTATTAGAAAACTAATACGTGATAATTAATATAATAAATCATAAAATCAGCTAATTAAATAAGTTTTTAATTGAACGTAAAAAATCAAATATATAGAACAATATATACAGATTGATGTACTCAATTACTTATTGTTTAAAATTTTTTAACTTACTTTCTAAAAATATTAACTATTGATAATAACTAAAAATATACTACTGTAGCCTTATATAGTAATTATGGAACTTACGAAGGTTACGATAGGTGAGACAATTTTTTATTTTGTAAGATAATAAAATATTATTTGTAATATTAATATCTTTAATATAACTACAAATTTTTATGTTTATATCAGTTCATTTTAATTAAAATCTAATTATTTTTTCAATAATATAATTTTATGACATATAAAAAGTTATTAATAATATAAAATATTACACTTAAAATGAACTACGATGTTTCTCAAGCATATTAGATTATGTTAGTTTTATTTAATATAAATACTTATAAATAATATTAATGTCGGATGCAAACGATTTCCTTTGTATGATTATTGGTGGATGAAATAATATATTTTTTTATTATTAAAGAGTACTTAAATTTGTGTATTTTCGTCACATTCATTTTTAAAGAATATGTAGTATAATTAAAAATTTTAACTAAAGCATTAAATGCATTCTATATAATATATATTCTTCAGAAATAGTTTCTTGCTGTTTAATATATTGACATTATAAAATTTGAATCAATAACTCCTTACGAGCATTTTCATTAAGAAAATTATCAACTTCTTAACAAACGATGACATCAATAATCATGATTGTAAGCTTATATATTCACGTCAATAAACTATAGACGATCTGAATAAAGTTTGAAGAAATCATTTACATCTGTCGAGGTTATAGAATTTTAATCATTATGTGTATGTACATTTCTATATGTATTTATCTATATTTGCGGAAACAAAAAAGAATAAAATACTCTAATTTACTCGAAACAATTTTGATGGTTCAAATGTATCTTCTTGTTTGGATTGATGATAATTCTTTTAGCTACAGTTTAGTGCCCTATTTAGTAATGTACTTCCTATTTCGAATTACGACTTTTAGAGTGGTTCAAAATATTCAAATTTTATTAAACTAAATGATAAATTTTTTTTTTCATTTTCATTTTTATAAAATTTTTTCAGATTTTTAAAGTTGGTGGACCATTGAATTATTTGGAAAATTATTAAATATTTTTCGCCTTTTTTTAATTATTGTAGAAAATTGATAATTATATTTAGCTTTCTTTCGTGATATCATTATATTTCGATTTAATATGTGATATGCTATGGAAATGGCATTTAACTGCAAAAGTTCAGTTTTGAATCACAATTATTAATACTAATCCTTTCTATTTTTTTAAAATTTTGGTAGATTTTTCGGCTGGCCTTATGATTTTCGATAAATAAGATAAATATATAAAAATTAAAAATTGTTTTTATGTCGACTGTTTTGAATTAAATTAAAAAATACTTTTGTCGGTCTTACAGACTTCATATTATTAAAATAATGACAGTCAGACTGCCCCTGTTTATGATCACCCCCGACGAATCTGAAATAGAAATTAGTACTAAAAATAATAAAAATAATAAAAATGAGCTATTTTCTATGTTAGCAAAGGTCAACATGACCTGTTCTATCACCTTTAATGAAAATTTTCCATTCATGCCCGACATTTCGAACCACTATGTTTGATGTTCAAAACTAAACTGTTTAGTTAAATTAAGTCCTTTAAGATAAACAATAACGGTTCGAAACGTCGGGCACCAAAGGAAAATTTAAATTGAATGTGATGGAGGAGGTCAAGTTCTCCGTTGCTAATTAATATAGAATATAACTGAATTTTATTATTTTTATTATTTTTAATTTTTAATCTAATTTTATTTTATACTTAGTAGTAATTTCTATTTCAAATTATTCGGGAGTGATTGTAAATAAGGACAGATTAACTGTCATTATTTTAATATAATATATTATAGTATGAAACCTGTAAGACCGATAAAAATATTTTTTATTCAGATACAAAATAAACTACTACTGAAACAACTATGCAACAATCTAAAGTTCTCGTTCCATTGACACATTCGCCGGAGTATTCTATGCTACCAGATTCTATTGAGTTTTAATTCTAATCTATTGAATAATCATATATGGCGGTGTTATTATGTGCATAACAAGGATCGTAAATGTCTATTACATCAACATCATTTGTGCAAACTGAAATTAGCTTGCACAATGATGCATTACTAACCTGTAACGTAATTGCGTGAAAATTGATTGTTTTTTGTTTTTTCTTTTTAAAATATGTATTTTTCCTTCGCGTATTGAATTTGCAGAAGCATTGCTCTGGTTCAACCCACCCGCCGTCAGGCTCGCTCGTGGAAGTCTCCTCCAATGCACTGTAGATTCGGCCTACGCTCAACCCGCGCAAACCCTTGGTCGCTCAGCCCACCACCAAGTTATTTATAGTGCAAATATTTATTGAAACTCAATTCTAGCTCTCGCTCAACCCGCCAGAGTTTTAAATTGACATACTGTTAAATTTTCTTTGCGGATTGCGTTTTTTTGTTGTGGAACTAGGTTTTTATATTTATTAAAAAAATAACGTTACAATATTTATTAAAAAAATATAACTATAATAAAATTACAAAAAAAGACATAAATACAAAAATAAAAATATTATTGAAAAATGACATATAAATTTTTCTGTCATGCCGCTGTGCGGTGTCCTATTACATTGAGTAATAGGGTGGCTTGTTCACCAGAATCCGATGTAACAGAATATTTCATTTTGATTTTAAATTTATATTATTTTTTAGTTAATATACATAAGTTCTAAGATTTAGCTCCGCATGGCTTTAGAAGATTATATTTCAATTTTTCTTAAATTTAAATTTGTTACCCGTCTGCTATCGACGATAGTTTCTAGGTCCCCCTCGACTTATTGGTTTCGAGGCCAGCTACATACTGAATTTTACATCCAGTGCGCCGCTATTTACGATTTGAGCCAGAGAGAGAGAGAGAGAGAGAGAGAGAGAGAGAGAGAGAGAGAGAGAGAGAGGGGGAGAGAGAGAAAGAACGGTCCCTACTCTGCGACCGTTCCCTCTCGCCCCTCCACACCGCGAAGCTCGTAGTGCTCAGTTCTTATCGAGCTGCGCTCGCTGTACCGTGTAAGTTTCAGTGTTTCTCCTCTCGCCGCGCCGTTGATAAATACAGCGGTCAGGAAGCAGCTTCCAGCTAAGTGCTTTGCTTGTACCCTAAACCAGTTTATTTTTGTGTGCAAGTGCATTGACATGAAGCAAAATTATCTTGTCGTATCTGTTGGCCCATTCCAGTAGTTTCTCGATCAATACATGATACAAATTGAACATTTGTTGTCAGTAGCGATCTATATTAACCTTTTTATGGGGTTTGCACAACTTTTAATATCACCCAACTCTGGTCTCACCCAACACACAGCAGTGTCTTCTTGCTGAATTTATCTAGTCTATATTGAAGGATGTCCCGGATTAACCCATAAGTTTTTTGCGTTTAGTATTCTTGAAATAGAGTTTTTTTATTTGCAGTAGCAATTCGATACAAAATCGATTTTGTTGCGTATCTTGAAAGAAAAATTTTACTAGTGTTTTTTTGGTTTTCTATCTGCTTTTATTCCATTCATGTGGCACCCATTTTCATCACTTTTTCATCTTTTCCATAGCTTTTAAACGGTCAGAAATTACTTACTGTAGAATATTTATCGTTCAAAATTCCATCTTTATCCAATATAATTTGCAATTAAATGTCTTCAAATTGTTTTGGTGGTCTTCCATGTTCTTTATTTATCTGCACATCAATATTATTATTTCTAACATGTTGAAACCATCTTTCTTCTGGTAGATCATGATCACCATATGTCTCCATAAGCATTTAATGCGATTCTGCAGCACTTTTCTTCAAATGAAAACAAAAATTAATGGTTTCTTCAAATCATCAATTTCTTCTAATATGGAAATCTCTAATAGAAAATTTAACAATTTTAATACGATGAAAAAATATATTTAATACTTGATGCATGCTAAATATGATTTACAGTTTACATAGCAACCAGACAAAAAGAAATTAAGAGTCGTTCAGAACAAATGTTTCCTATCGAAACACTTGTATCTTGATGCTCACTTCACACCGATATCTATGTATACATAATCCTCTGTTTCAAGACTGGGCCTTGAAGTAATTTCTTTTACTCGATTTTAAATTAAAATATGAGCGTACACTGTGATCTGCAGGATGCATATCTAGTTGTCGCGAGATCCAATATTCCAATATGGTAATTTTGATCCAATTTTTTTATGGAATTTGAATGTTCAGAAAAAACACAAGTTGGATAAGCTAAAAGTGTAGTTCCAATCTCTGGAAGCAGTATTCCCTCTTCCTATGTAGGATGTTCGCTGGTTAATGCTCAACAGAATTCCAGTGAAAGATCACCATGATTACTATATTCATTACCACCATCGACAAAGTATTACCAGACGACAGGTCACTAGGCTTGGTACGATCATTTCAACATTATCAAATTTAATCGCACAGGATGGGCGTCCAAAGAGAATTCTCTGTTTACTAGAAGATGGTGAGGCTGCCTATCATCAATACCGTACACTTCATGAACAACGTATTTCTCGAGTCCTCTGAAAGAACACTAGTAATGACTAAGGGTTACCAAAGATATCAACACCACAAGGAAAGTCTCTTCTCTACCAACCATAAGTGACTATGCCATCATGAGTAGTGTTCCCGATATGAAGAGGATAGAAAAAATCTCTTTACATTAGGACTATCCGAGCCCTTCCCAGAGCAGAGTACCAGGCTGAGAGGCATCATCAATGTACCATCCGATACTGCTGAAGATGCAGTGGCTTACCAGGGTCTCTCCGTTATTTATATCACGTACTGTGTCGAATATTACTTTTGACTGCAACATTAACATATCATTCTCAAGCAATATTAATAAAGGAGCAGAGAGGAACAACAATGACGAGACTCAAAATCACAAGATCAAACATTCCTAATAATGTATACGATCTATTCTTTACATGACTCAGTCAGTCCTGGGTACTACTACTTTGCATATAATGCTCCAAATACAAGATATCATGAGAGTAAACGGAAGCGCGGCACTAGTATACTGAATGGCTCATTCGCACATTACAGACACTAGAAATGCTATGGGTAATGTTGGTATTCTAATATTATCTCTCTCAGTAATGAGGGCGTTACTTTCTTCAGAGACGTCATTATTTGAATTTGCATTACGCACTCCTTATTTTGTTCTTTAGTCATCCTACTCTTCCTTTTAGCATTTGTCCTACTGCTGGTGAATACAGTTTACTTTTTGAAAGGTTTATTTATACATTAGATCTATTATTGAGAAATGATTTATGTTGAGTCTCGCTCAATATTTTGATAAATATAGACCTATGGTTCTTTTATTTTGTAAAAATTGATTTTGTAACGTTTTCACTTTCCCTTCGATATAGCTTACGTGGTAACACCAGGCTCAGTTTGAAAAAAGGGAATTTTCGGAAGAATCGAGAAAAAATCACGGTAATCAGTTATATTTATATCAAAAAAATAACAAACATATATTCTAACATTCTACAAGCACTTATATCCAATACACACTTCTGGCGTCGAGTTCTCTGATCTGTAACAAAACAAGATAAATACTTACTATAAACTTATTTTATACTTTCTTACATTTATATACTATATTCCGCATGCTTTATTAAATTAGTTTCTCGCACTATATATAAATATATTTTTACTTTGGGCTGGAGGGAGTATTGAAACCAACGAAGCCTGCTGGTCTTTGAATGAGTGCCATGCAATCAGGATGAAGTCTGACCAGGAAATCGGAGCGAATTTTTTCATGAAGTCGCTGGTCTTTAACAGAGAACCGGATAACCAGAATCAAACTTAACTAGAATTCTCCCGGGATAGTAGAGCTTGCTGATCTTTAATGAAGAGCCACGCAAGCAGGATCACGACTTTACTATTCAGTATTTTCGGCAGGATTGCTACAGCTCTGGAGCCGGGATAGCTATAGGTAGCTTCTTTGAGCTGTATCGCCGAGACATTTAATTTTGTGCCGAAAAACTCGCCTTTTTATACACGAAAAATAATCGATCGCGTGTTTACGATAATATAATAATAAGAATCCATTATAATTATAATAAATATACTTAATAAATGCTAATTTGCAATTTTACCCTCAAGGACGCTCTTATTCTTATATTGATTTTGGTGCTGTCTTATAATATAATTCGTAATTTAATACTCATTTGTAATAATAAGAACAATAATAATAATAATAATAATTTATTATAACAAATTATAATAATAATAATAATTATGTAAATAATAATTAAGTAGATTTTTGCGTCCATGGGGACGCTTGTATTCCTATAATATAAGTTATATATTATAATAATATTAATGATAATTATTATAATAAATCATAATAATAATGATAATTATTATAAGAAAATGTAATAATGATAATTATGTAAATGTGGAATGCAACGATAGTTCACAAATCTACTCGCACTACAGGGGGTACTCAGGTACCTTCAAGGGGGCAATCCCAAACTTTATGACCTCTCAGGTCAGAAAAAAAATGCCCAGGGTTTCTTTTGCCAGTACGAGACTCTGCAGTTATTCGACAGCCGTCAACGAGAACATCCACAAATATCTTACAGCTATACTTCTAAACAGTTTTGTTTATTTAATTCCCTATTAAGTGTAAATAAAAATCCTTTTACATTAAATATAATTCATCACACTTTCTTCTATTTCGAGTGTAATAAATTAAAATATTATTTCTTTGTTTAAACAAAAATTATTTATTTCAACCTTAAAAGTCAATAGTAAATAATAAATAAGTTAATATTTAATTCTTTCGGATTCTAAATAATATTTAATAATAATAGTAATACTGATAATTATTATCACAAATAATAATAATAATAATAATAATGTAAATAATAATTATTCATATAATATTATCGTTGGAGACGCTCGCACACGCTGAATTATTTATGCATTTATAATGTTCATTTGTACGTATGCTTCTATATGTATACTGTATATGAAATAATATAAAAGTATCACCAACGAGAGTATTATCTTATATAATAAAAATGGAGCGCTCAAAATGCAGTGACTATTGATGTGACCGCGCGGCCGTGGTTCCCTTTCGCGACGTGCGAAAGTTCCCCTCTGCCGACATTTGATCTATGTTAGTAGGATAGGTATATTCAATATTCGCGCTCGTATTGTTTGAATTATTGCGCGTTCGACCGCAAATCGGGATCATTGCCAGATTATTTTCATTTCGACATTAATTATTTGAAATTAAGACCTTGTATGTATTTTTTCCGTACGAACATTACGAACTTTTTCCAGGAGGTGAAAAGATACATTCAATATACTATAAAATTAAATACGCCATCATTTTTTTTATTCAAATGGCCCTTTCTTTCCATTATTATTAAATATATACTGTCTCTAAATAACAAATTTGTATTTGATTATTACAGATATAGTTACTCGTGGGTTGGAAAAATTTTCATTACTTCAAATACATTTTTCTAGCTTTAGAGGATAATATTCATAATATTTATAAACAAATACTCCTAGCCTGGATGTACCATTCATGCTTCGTAAACTTTATTGATGCTCATATATTCTTATATATATTTCTCATATACTCATATATTTTACATCCGGGCTAAAAAAACATAGTTTAAACTTGTTACATTATTTCGATTTTGAAAATGTAAATATTTTGGACCATGCTATTAAGAATAAATATAAAAGAGAAACTCTTGAAAATATTCATATTTTGAAAAATCCTAATAATTTAAATTTATCATTCCTTTTATCATTCCTTATTAATATAGAAATTGTATTTTGCATTTAAAAAAGCGGGGAAGGGGTATATAAAGTAGCAAGTTGGATTTTTCATTTTAGTTTAGTTTTTGGGGGCAAGGTGACAACGTCGGACAAGGTGATCCTAAATTTTAGGTGATGGGGGCAGTCAGGCTGTCCTTTAATAAGATAGAATAAGTACATTTATTATTTTTTATTTTTATTTTACTTATTATTGTATTTTTATTTTTATTTTTATTTTATTATTCATTTTATTTTATTTTTATTTTTAATTTTCTGATTTGATGTATTCTAGTAATAAGTTTTATTTCAGATTATACGGGGGTGATCATAAACAAGGACAGTCTGACTGTCATTATTTGAACTAATATATGATATTATAAAGACTGTAAGATCGATAAAAATATTTATTAATTTCATTCAGAACAATCGACATAAGAACAATTTTTAATTTTAATATATTTAATTCATCAATGGTTTCAAAAATTCATTTTTTTTTTAATTTTACAATTCATCTATAAAAAAATTGAATAAACCGTAATGAAATCTAATACTAAAAAATTTGAATAAATGAATAGTATTAATAGATTTCAAGCAACTTGCTAATGTTTTAATTTTAGTATCATTGATGAACAACGTTTCCTTGTATAATAAATGTTACAATGTGAGATTCTATAGTTAATTATTCTATTGGACATATATATCTCAAAAAATTGTTAAAACCTTTTAAAATATTTTCAAAATAAAGTAGTGAATAATAATTAGAAGAAAGAATTCAACAAGTTTATTTTGTGGTGGTGGGTGTCCAGCCAGCCTCCCAGACTGAGCCGATCAAGGAGTCGCCATGTTGAAGCAGTTTTGAGGTGTACGATATGTCGTCATAGCGTGGCTGCTTCCTTCTGTGGTCTTCTCATTCATCTATGTTTTTTAGGGTACGCATCCGTACTGAATGAGCTGGCCTGGCAATATTAGGACAGATAAACGTTTGTCTTCCATGATAGTGTTGGCGTGGTTACTCAGTATACAGTAGGTAGATCATTCCTTCCTTCGGTCACTTAGTCCCCTTGAATTTTATCTTCAGTGGAAGCTTGTGAGTCTGTTCTCAGCTATCCTTGCAAGTCCTCCATATTAAACCAGGATATCCTGAGTGTAACGCGTTTACAACTTCGTTGACTCGCTGTTTACATGATTTCGATCATTAAGTTCGTGTTGCCATCCGATTATATCAATTATGGTGTATGTGTATCTGCATCTGCGTGTCTAGGCGTGTGTGTCTGTGTATTCTTGGGATCCCTATCATCTCGTATCTTTCACAACTTAAATCTACATCTATCCTTTCTCTGGTGCTTTCCCACCCCGTCAATTACCACTCCTATCATAGCATCTCCCTATTCCGGCCTTTTTGCGTCTTATCCCTTACCTCTCTTAGCGTGTGTCTCCTCTCGTCGCACCCGTTTCCTGTCCTCTCGACCCCTCCCCTCCTCGCGCCTAGTTACCTCACCTAAGCATCTTTACTTCCGCCCTTCGAAAGCCTTCCGTAGTAGGTTCCTCTTCAGATCTTCAGGCAGATCTCTTGCATATTTGAGGATTGCCCGAATATCCTCAAGTCGATACTACCGTGTTGTTGCCCTTCTGAGATCCAGTGCTCTGGCGATTGTCTAACTGTTTCGGTTCCTTCCTCTCGCTCGTTGGTGGGGCTGATGGTATCTGAAATTGTTTGTTAGGGCCCCAAACTCCTCCTCGTGATTACGCTTTGAGATAGTGAAGTCGGGTCTCCGCACACAGGGGCCACGCACTCGGGTCACCACCTTTCTGCCGCAGTTGAAACAGCACTGCGGGCCTGGTGCTGCTCGGCACTGTAGGCGATGATATCTCTGGCGGCGGCATTTGCAACATTGGTTCACCTCCGCACCCATGGAAGGGTTGAATGCTATCGGGCTGAGGCGTCTAAACATTATCCCGCTTTGGACGATGGGTCCTGTTAGGGTCTTAACTGGTTTTGACGGCGGTGCTGGCCCTTGTCTCCTCCTGCTCTCAGTCAACTCACCTCCTCCGTCTGTCCCTCCCTCTGTTCTTCTGCTTCGTCTGTCCATATCTCCCTCCCTCCTTTTGCCTTGTCTGCCCGTTCCTCTTCCTTCATTTCGTCTATTTGTCCCTGTCCCAATTTTTTTCCAGTCTGCGATTCCCGCTTCATGATTTAGTCCCATCTTTCTGTCTCTTCTCCTATTCTCCGCCCCTCCAACTATTCTCCAGTCCTGTTTTTCCGTTCCTCTTTCGATTGGCTCGTTCTATCTACCTGTTCCTCCTTCAATTGTCTTGTCTAGTCTCTCTAGTACTCGTTTCCCCCCCCCTCCTTTCGTCGCGCCACTGCCTTTTCCTCTCCTTTTCGGCAGGCTCTTCGGGTTCGTCGGTTGTCTCTCGTTTCTAAACCGCCGTACTCGACCGACTTGGGTATCTTTGCGTCTCGCCTGTAATTCACCCGACGGGCTCTACAGTTCGGTGTTGGGTTCCGGTAAGCAGCGACTCGAAATGGTACCGTGGAGTTGAGTTCTTATTTGCCTTGGTTCGTTGTCGCTGGCACTCCTCATCTTCTTCCTCTTTTCCGCTAGTAATTCGAGGGGCCCTATGTGTTGGTCCCACTCTCGTTCATATTGGAAGGGGGTATATGGGACTGACAGGTCCAAGCGTACAGGCTTCTCGAATTTGAGGCGCCAAGATGTGTCTTCTCACGATGTGGGGTCCACCCTCTGCGTTTTCCGGCACCCCTTCGCGTTCCCTTCCGTCGGCTGCTTAGGGATGGCGCCGCCGTTCTCCAGCTCCTACCGCTCTCCTCTTCGTACGGGGTTTCTGTGGATGTTTCTGGGGCTGTGGTCGGCGGATCATCTAAGTCTTCATTCTAGGGAATATTGGCTCAGTTGTGCTTATCTGAGCAATTCACACGTAGGTTTTTCACCCACTACCGGATGGTTTCATTCAACTGCGCTGAGGTGTCCGTTTCGGCCGATTCCTCGGAAGTATCAGCTACTGCAAGCCCCCTCCCCCCTTCACCCGGAATCGCTGCTTGGTGTTGGTGGGGCATTGGGGTTTGGGTGGTTTACATCACCTCATACGAGACTGTCCAACCATGGCTGGTTATTTACGTGCAAAGGACCTCTCTCTATCTCATCTAGCCACGGGATTTCAGGAATTTCGTGGAAAAATCAGCATCTATCAGGTATGTGAATAAGTCTTTCCCGTTTTTTTTTCAAATTTTGAGCCTTTATTGTGAAAAAATGGTTACAAATGAATTGTTGAAAGTATTGGCCATCGCTAGCTACAACTTTTTCCCATCTTTCTGGCAACATACGAATCCCGTTGCGAAAAAATTCGACCGGTTTGGCCTCTATCCAGTCATCTACCCATTTTTTGGCTTCCTCGTAGGAATGGAAGTGCTGGTCAGCCAGGCCATGCGTCATCGATCTGAAGAGATGGTAATCAGACGGAGCAACGTCTGCACTATATGGCGGGTGGGATAGGACTTCCCATTTGAGCGTTTCTAAGTATGTTTTCACCGGCGGTGCAACATGTGGGCGGGCATTGTCATGTTGCAAAATAACTTTGTCGTGCCTGTCGGAGTATTGTGGCCGTTTTTCTCGCAGTGCGCGGCTCAAACGCATCAATTGTCGTCGATAGACCTCGCCTGTGATCCTTTCATTCGGTTTCAGAAGCTCATAGTAAACCACACCTCGCTGGTCCCACCATAAACAGAGCATGAGCTTGGCGCTATGAATATTTGGCTTGGCCGTCGATGATGATGCATGGCCGGGTAGTCCCCATGATTTTCTTCGCTTCGGATTATCGTAACGTATCCACTTTTCATCAGCAGTCACGATACGATGCAGAAAACCCTTTCTTTTATGTCGCTGAAGCAGCTGTTCGCAAGTGAAAAAACGCCGTTCGACGTCTCTCAGCTTCAGTTCGTACGGCACCCAATTTCCTTGCTTTTGGATCATTCCCATGGCTTTCAAACGCTTGGAAATGGTTGTTCGGTCAACTCCCAATGCTTCAGCAAGTTCTTCTTGCGTTTGACAAGAATCTTCATCAAGCAAAGTCGCCAATTCTCGATCTTCAAAGGTTTGCGGCCGCCCGGAACGCTCCTTGTCTTCCACGTCGAAATCACCGCTTTTGAAGCGTCGAAACCATCCGCGAACACTTGAATCATCGACACAACCTTCTCCATAAGCCTCCTGAAGCAATCGATGCGTCTCGGCAGCAGATTTCTTCAAATTGAACCAATAAAGTGAAACTTCCCGCAAATGACGTCGACTCGGCTCAAATTTCGACATTTTCACGATATCAAAAATTTATGATGCGAAAAAATTTTAACTAATGTGTTAGTATGGAATTGTTGACATATGAATAAGCTTTGATTATGACATATGTAACCATTGAATACTCGCACAGTATTGGTGGCGCCATCTCTTATAAAAAACGGGAAAGACTTATTCACACTCCTAGTATAATACCAATTCTAGCTACGTCAAATGCTTGCGAAACTATGTTGATACGATTATATCATCCAAATATTCGAAAACATGTAGTCCGATTTTCGGTCCAAACAGGCATTCGATAAGAAGCTGGAATGTCGTCGGTGCATTAATGAGCTCGAATGGCATTCGCGTAAACTGATAGAGCTCTGAGCTCGGTACTACGAACGCCGTTTATTTTTTGCTGGTCTCCTCCATCCCTACTTGAAATATGCGCTTCCTAGATCAATATTCGACAGATATCTCGCTTTGCGCAGAATATCCAGGATGGAGTCCATTCGAGGCAAGGAGTAATTATCTTTCTTCGTCATCGAGTTTATGTCTCGGTAATCAATGCAGAACCTATAGTAACCATTCGACTTTTTCACTATAATCGGTTTGCTGCTCCACTCGCTTGTTGATCTCTCGATTACCCCCGTCTCCAACAACCCGTCTTTTGCGTATTTCATGTACGGATATGCCCATCATTTTCGGTGACATAGGTCTGAGACGATGTTTACGTTGATCCGATGCTGGGTTAGATGTGTGATGACCGAAGTACAGTGGGAAGTAAGCGCAATTTTGTGTCAAAATGAAAAATTGAATTAAGGAAGTTGAGCAATTAAGTGAAAAAATGTAATTAAGCAAAAAATTTGATTTTCTTGACCTAAACAGTTTTCATGAAAGTTATAAAACTTTTAATAGGTATAAGATATATTAATAAAATTTAGTACAAAGAATAAAAGACATATATAGATTTAGCATTATAGCACATTTATCAATAAAAAAAAGTCGAAACAAATACAAATTTTCTTTAAAAAATGAAAAAATTTTGATTGTAAAATCATGTAACTCTTCAATGATACTTGATGAATTAATGAAAAGTAGCTTTAATTTAAGTAGGTTATATTGCATAACAACTCAATGGAAAAAGTGATATCGATTCATATTAAAGAAAACTATTACATTTTAAATTTCTTTGATATGATTCGAAAACATAATATGGCTTTTCCTTAATATAAGATCACTAAATCTCAATATAGAAAAAAAGTTATAAATTTTTATATGATCTTTCGTTTGATGGGGGGGGGGCGGCTGAAAACTGTTGAAACATCTAGTAAAATCGTTGTAAAGAAAACGGTAATTCGAAAATTTTAGAACTCACACTGGCACTATGTAGATAGATCGCTGTCATTGTAGATTTTTTCGTATAATTCACTGCAACAATATATATTTTTAAGAAATTTATTTAATACTTAAGTATAGATAAAGATAAAAATTTGAATAATACGCTATGCACAACTATGCTTTAATAATTTAAGTAATTTAGGACTCATCCGAGCCCATGGAAATGTTTTATAGTATGCACAGTACGTTTCCCAACAGAATTTTTGAAGCTTGTCCATGTTTCAAATTTTTTTTCTATTAAATACTAAAAGGATTTTGGGTAATCTATATATAATTTCTTTATGTATTTCTAGAGTATCTGCAAAAGGTGCGATATTATTAAAAAATTTCTTAGCAGTGATTGTGCTATTTGTTGTACCATAACGTTGAAATGCCTGGTCCACTCGCTCTCCAATTCTTTCGTAATTTCTTCTTTGTATTAATCTTTTTCTTTGCTCCATTTGTTCTATTTTAAAATTTCATTTGCATGTTTTTTTATAACTTCAGTATGATTTATATTATTGAAAAATCCATGCTTATATAATTTGTAATATTTTTAACTGAAAACGGATGTAAACGTACAAAGCAACGTAAACTGAAAACTATGGAGTATTGAAATATTCGTGCATAGCACAAAACTAGTTTTTCATATTATAAATACTGAAAGTCGGAAAACGTTTTAAGGCATCCGCATGACATGTAATTAAGTTCCAATACTATTGTCCATTAAGTTTATGAAGTGCATAAACCGAACCAATTTAGAGAAATTAAAAACTAATAGTATTCATACTACAGCTAATAAATACAACAAAACAATCATTTCAGTCAAATAAATTGCTTGAATTTTTGCACTTGGAATTATAATTTAAATATTGTATATATAGAAAAACATTAATATGTTTTTAAAGTTTTAAATCTTGTCGTAAATCTGTAGAAATTAAGTAGTCTCATCAAAATAAATTTAATAGTTATTTCAATAGTTTCGAGGCAGTTCCCCAACAAACAGAAGAACAAATATAAACTTGTAATTTTTTTTCTATATTCAGATTCATTGATCTTATATTAAGGAAAATATACTTATATTAAGGCATATTCTGCTTTATAATTATATCAAAAAAATTTAAAATGTAATAGTTTTCTTTAACTTGAATCGCGAAACTTTATCACTTTTTACCATCGATTTTTTATGCAACATAACTTACTCTTCAATTTAAGTTACTTTTCATTAATTCATTAAGAATCATTAAAGAATTACATAATTTTACAATCAAAATTTTAACATTTTTTTTAGAAAATTTGTATTTGTTTCGACTTTTTTTATTGATAAATGTGCTATAATGCTAAACCTATATATGTTTTTTATTCTTTGTCCTCAATTTTCTTTAATAAATCTTTATCTATTAAAAGTTATATAACTTTCATGAAAACTGTTAGTCAAAAAAATCAAATTTTCTTGGTTAATTACAATTTTTCAAAAGAATTTAGCAATTTTTATTACATCTTAAGAGTTACTTTTATCCTTACTCTGTATGATTTTACCTTTAATTTGATTCCTTGCTCATTCATTTATCTTTAGTCCTAAAGAGATATAGGATTTTGATACAAAATCGCCTTTACTTCCCACTGTGCGGGGCCCCCGTAGCCTTTGGTATGGCCTTCACAACCACTGGTTCGATTTCTTCCTGTTCCATGTTCATTAGCTGGGATATCCCTGTGCACTCCGCATAAATAATTTCCTCATGCTCGAGTACTCCTCTCACAAAAACGCGCCATTTATCTGCTGGTACTGGTTACTTGACTACTCCAAAATCCACCTTCAGTCCGAATTCCTCACAGAAGTCGATACCTAGAACAGGGTTATTATCTAGTACACCGATCGCTCGCAAGTAAACTTCCCATGATTTTCCCTTCACGTCTAAGTATAGCTTCAAAAGCTCCTTGATCCTGATCATGCTACCCGTTACTGATATGCAGATTCGCCTGGATTAGCCTATGTTTTAACTCTTTGGCTATGCGAGGTCCCGCCAAGGAAGCCGATGTTCCAGGATCGAAGAGAGTCGAATATTCCTTGTCCCCCGCCAATTTCACGATTAAATAGTATATATTTTCGAGCCACTTTATCCCTCTATTGGTGCTAAACTCATCGTCGCCTGCTCCACCTTCCACGCTTTCTGTCTTCGGGCTGCCGCTAAGCGGTTGGTCACTCCATCGCTTGATCGCGCCCATAGATGATTATATACAGTTCGTTCTCTCCCCGACGTTCGTACTGTCCCAGTCGCGACGTCCTTATCATTATGGTTTTCTTCAACCGCGTACGATGGGCGTTGAGTACGTTATCTCGGAGAGAAAATATCTATGTTCAAAACTGATGAGTTCTGCTCTTGTATTGCTCTTACTACTCTCTCACTCTGTTCCGACTTCGTTGAATTTTCATCCCGTACCGGCTGTTCTGTGCTTGTGTTTCATACCACTCTTTTTTTTACGTCCCACTGCGGTCGATATGTTTTCTCGCCCCGTCCCGCTCGTTTGTGACTTAATCCCGTCTCTCTTGTAGCGTATTTTCATCTCAAGTCACTCCTATCTGTCAATTCAGTCTCCTCTTCGCATTTCCGCCGACTCATTATTCTTGATAGTTCCCGCTACGGCTCGATCGTACCAAGGTGAGAATTACCGAGGCTTACATTCCGTTTCCGCACTCGCATCATCGTTCAAGTATGATCCCCGTTTATACTCTGTTCCTACTGCTTTGATTCGGGGAGCATGAGACTGCGCTACCCCCAGCTATCTCGTTTTACCAGCTTCTCGGCTTGGCGTTCGCCGATGATGACTGTTGGTACCTTGCACTCTATGGTTGTGAGACCACTCGATTCGGGCATTTGCGTAACAAATGCGGCTGTTCTTATATCTCCGAACCTGCATACTTTTTGCGTTGCGTTGCGTTCTCCCGCTCTCTTCTCGACTCGTTGCGCGTCGCCAACACTGATCTCGAGCTGTTTGTGCCCCTCTTCTCTTTTCTTGACGTCTACCTCCATTGTTTCTGCACAACTGGGCACTCTCCTCGCTAAATTGCCTATGAATTCGACCTCTGGGAATCTTGTCGGTACCAGATCAATGTAACGTTGACAACCTTACCTTTCAACGATGACAGGTCGTTCTCAAGCGTAATGTGGCGTAGCTCGATAGGAAATTATTACCCGGGCAGAAATTGAGTAATGCGCCCGATTTTATTTCTCGGCCTGTGATAACTCCGCCACCATAATATTAGATCCCTACTCTCTGGATGGAAAGCTTGACAACCATTGTACGATCATTTCTTCGTGAGTTTGTTGTAATAATGCGCGAATAGTGCATGATATGAAAATGGAACAGAGAAATTTAGAGCAACAAGAAGTGGTCCAGAATAGATACGAAAACAGGAAAACTCGCTGGAATAAGTGTATAGATGCAGGAATGGTGCATTTTGAAGAGGATCGCAGCGATGTACCTTAATTATTAAACGTATTCGATTTTTTAATTTTGCCGCATTCCTTAACTTTCTGACCTTGTATATGTCGTCTTTAACATTCTTCTTGGCTCCGGCGGGTATTGAAATTTACCTATTCTGTATCACAAGAAGCTGAGATAGCAGGATACTCGCTTACCTTTTGCCTGTTGTCTCCGCTTAAAATTGTTATCCAAGTCGTCCGTAGTGACTTCAAACGATTTTGTCGAACTTCCTTCACGTTTTGATTCCTTCCACCGCTCCACGTTACTAGTGGCTCGCTGTCCGGGTTAGAATGTTGGAAAGAGCCCATTGCCTTCCATATGATTGCTCCGCTTACAATTTGAGAGGCGTGTTAGAAATTCTTCAGGATATCTCTTTGTCCGCACCTAAGAAAGGCAAACTCTAGACTTGTATGGCCTTCACATATTTATGAATTATTCCAGCCAGTGATGAATCCGTGTGGACGTCTGCATCTTCCTTGTTGCTGCACAGTCTACCCACCCGGTGTCACAGTTGTATTGTCCATCCAATCTCTTTAGAGCAGTGCTCCTTCCCGTGTTTTACCGTTGGTTTTCACACTGCATCTCTGGCGTTCTTTTTCTCCTTGCCAGCAACTAAGACTGCCGCACGTTGCTCACCGGAGCGACTCTCTCTGTTTTTTCTGTGTTTCGTCTCCCCTTGGTAGTTATTTCGGACATTCCCTCGCTTCCTTCTTCCGATCTCGGCCCGACCAAGTTACTGTATATTTTCTTGTTTCTCTTTTTCTTTCTCATGTCTTTTTTCTTTTCGCTATCGGTTCACGATCTTGTAGTACCACCCTTGACCACACTTCAGTACCCACGCTGCTACATTCGCTTTCTGCTACGTAGGTGCATGGAAACTGTTCCGTAGTATCAGGCTCTCTGCATTTGCTTTTCTCTCTCTGAGGTAAATTCCTCCGGAGGCTTGGCAAGTTAAACACATATAGGTATGACTCCATTGCGCGCCGCATTGCCGCGCTCAGCTCTGTTGCGTCCACTAGGACATAACAAGGAGTTTTCTTCTCCCCTGCTCCCGATAGTAAGCGCACATAGGTGGTTGGCATCATATAAGCCATCTTCGTCATCATGGGAGGTGCAGATAGTTTCGCTACGACTCTCGTGTTTGTCAGTTCGGTAACAGTGGCGTTTGTGTTCCTGTTCGCACTGCTGAACCATTTCCTCCTGTTCTTTTTTTCGCTACTACTCTTTGGGATCATCTTTCTGATAATAGTGAAATTTTCCTCGGAGAACGCGCTAGTCGCACTGATCTGTCAACAACATCCATGACATTTCTCGTCCTTTAATGTTCGCCTTGGTAACAGAAGCAGTCCAGCGGCGTGGATGAGTGCACCAATTATGCTTATGCGCGGTCCCTTCCTAGTTGGCTTTCGCTGGTCTCACACACCTCCAGAGTTTGAATGGTGGCTTATTCCCGAATAATAGCCGCCTCCTGTATAATACTCGCGTCTACCTTTCTCAGCGACTCGACTTGGAACTAGTCCTATGCACCCATAAATTCCATTTCCTCAAAAGAACGTACGGGACGATATACGGGAGAACAACAACAACCAAAACTCGTAAAATTTCCTCAAGGAGTAACGTACAAGCGAACACAACGCATTGGAACCCGTGAGCACACGTATTCGATTGCAATAAGCAGAAGACAAATAAAATGCAACTAAAATTCTCTTCGTCAGTGGAAGTGCCACTACTCTCAAGTACTTTTATAAATAATTAAATATGATAAAATGTATATAAAAATAACATAAATATTATATAAATGTAAGTACAATTTAATCTGGCGATTACCGTTTGGGATCCTCCTAGAAGGGGAACAGAAAATTTTCAAAGCCAAAACTCCCACGATTCGACTCCTTGTTGTATATTTTCAATCAGACTTGCTATCTTCCTGAACCTTATCTTCCTGAATCTCAACCACTTATCACCAACATCTTCTATCGTAGTTCCCTTCTACATACTCATGTACATAAATGCTCTTAATAATAAATTTCCTTTTTTTAAAATTTGTCTGAAACTTTACTGAAAAATAGAAAAAAAACAAAATCGCATCAGAGAGAAAAAAACAACCTCTCTTTCTATGATGGCACTAATGAATAATGTCTGTGGGTATTCCCCTTAGTAAGGAAAATAGGAAGATATATATATGTATTCAGGAGTAATGTGTATATATGTATGAAAAAAAGATAGATATCTTTTTGAAAATATGAAACAGATAATATTTTCAAATATGAATTCAAAAATATAAAGAATTATTTCTAAATTATTCTTATATAATAATATAATAATATAAATTATTATATTTATAAATATAAAGACGGGAAAGAAAATTAAGGATTAAAGTCATTAACAATAATTAGAATCAAGAATTTAATAAGTTTATTTTCAATGCTGATGTGTGTCAGGCATCACACGTACATCTCGATTCGCTTAGTTATATACAATTTTGCGCGGCGACGTAATTCCGCTTGAAATTCCGGATGTCGTGCATCACTTAAATCTCTCTCTCTCACTCTCTCTCTCTCTCTCTCTGTCTCTCTCTCTCAATATATCTTTCTACCTAAACCTCTCTCTCTTTCTCCTATTAGAATCTGTCCCTCTTATCCCAAACGATTGATACTACCAAAAAAGAAATATAATTTTCTCCGCACAAAATTAGGAGGAATAAATTGCGATGCAATGCACTAGCAATCACTGTAGAAATCAATGTACGTCTTCTTCATCGTTTTCTCCATCTTCGCGTCGTCGACCAATCCGCACCTTCCACCGCTTCTTTCTCCAATACGCATCGTAGGACTTGTTTAATACCGTTATGAGATCATCTTTATGTCGGCGTCATCATGTTCTGCTGCGCGCCATATTCAACTTTACCTGCTTTCTACATCTTGACATATACGATCTGTAGTGTACTTCTTTTTTTTTCATTCATCCTCGATATTCTACGTACCTGTTTCAGTTGTGTGATTACTGGGAGCTGTACAGGAGGTTATGTTTTCTCCCTCTTCCTCCTACATGCATTTTCCTATTTTTTTCTTTTCTTTCTATGCAATGCCTCTGCCTCCTTGGTTTATTTTCTTTATTTTCTGTATTCATCCTGTTTCTTTTGTTTTATCTCTTTCACGAGCTAAAAAATTTTTATAAATATATTTATTTTTAATAATGCGGCCAGGTGTAAATAATCCGCATTGCATACTGTACCAGTTTTCTTCCTCATTTAAGCATCAACAACACAGCCTTTGCATATCTTCTTAGTTTATTAAGTGTGCAATTTCAGGAGACATAATCGATTCGCTTTCATACTAGTGCTGCAGTGGTTACCCATGTCATCAAATTTGACCCAGATAGACACAGCAGTTTTATATATTTTAATACATATTTTTATTATCGCCTTCTAAATAGGCTCCATTCGAGCCAATACAAGCATGGTTAAAAGCTTAATCTAATTTTCCATACACCTTTTGTAAGCCTCACCTGGGATTGCCTTCAGTTACTTTAGCGAATTATTTTTTATCGCTTCAATGTACACATGGTGCGTTTCCCGAAGCGGATTTTTGAGTTTCGAAAAGAGAAAAAGGCCACAGATAGCCAAATCTGGCGAATACGGTGGCTGAACGATGACTTTCATTTCGTGTTTGGCCAAAAATCAGACACAATCATGCTCAAATGTGCCGACGTATTATCGTGGTAAGAAAACTATAAATTGTGTGCCCACATATCCAGTCATTTACGAGGAATTACTTCAAGTAGATGCCTCAGAAGGGTCAAATAGTACTCCATATTGGCCGTTTGTTAGACACGACAATGTTGGACTATCATTTACTCAACTTTTTCGATGTTATCGTCGATAGCAAAGGTTGTTGCATGAGGCAAGTTTTCGACGACTTCACGACCTTCACTGAATGCTTTGTGCCACAAAAATACTTGCGTTTGCGATAAAGTGGACTCCCCAACACACCTCTGCATAATTTTCAACGATTCTCGCCGTAATTTCATTGTAAACACGAAATTTAAAGCAAACTCGTTTATCAATCTTTTGTTCTATATTCAATATCCTGAGACAAACTTTTTGCGCCGTAACAACAACAACAGCTGAAAAACACATACTAATGGAGATATAGCGTTGAAATTTCACACGAACATCAAAAAATGTACCAATATAGGAAAAACAAAATTTTACCAAATGATTTTACGCGCGGAGTTTAAATACGCCAGTCTGGGTCAAATCATATCGTACAGTATGAATATCTTTTTTCCTTCAGCCACCAAATTCCTCTTAATTTTCCATTCAGTGTAAGTGTATCGTTAGTGGAAGTTTGTGAGTCTATTCTCAGCAATCCCCATTGCAGATGTTTTCCTTCTCTCTGTGATTTTCATTCTGTGTTATTTTCTTTTACTTTTTGACTAAAGAATGAATAAATTAAACTTTTATTTATTAATTTGGTATGAAACTCAAGTAAAAATTAATTCTAACTCTATTTCTGAGATTTTTACTCTAATGTAATTTTTATACTTTATAGCCTGTGTAACCAGAGTATTATTAATGAAAAACTTTCAAGCTTTGACCAATGTGTATACAATACCAACCGTGTATATAGACAAATCAGTCTAGCCTAGGCATTCGTTTGTATAGAGCTCTTTTTTATTTTGACGGCAAAATGATCGATATAACAAAAGAGTAACGAATTCTTATGAATTTTCACATGAAACTTGAAAAAACTACAACTATAACTTATAATTTATTGAAACAAGTGTATAGCAAGGAATGTTTGTCGGGTTCATCTGTATTTAATTGGCTTAAGGGCTTTCAAGATCACCGATATTGAAGATGTTGAAGATGATTCATTCTCGGGTCGACCTTCCACGTTAAAAATGTATGAAAATATCGGAAATATCTCGGCAGTCTTTTGCGATCTGACCAATAAAGAATGTATACGGCACATTTTATGTGAAAATTTTAACATGCAATAACTGTGTACGTAACCAGCCCCTAAAATCCGAACATTCAAATAACAAGAAGCTTGTAAAAATATTCGTATTGATATTGAAAGACTGAAAATGATTGAAAAAATTTATTACGAATGATAATAACATGTGATGAATCTTGGTTCCTTAATTCTCAATCTATGCATTGGAAGAGTACAATTTCTCCAAGAAAAAACAAAGCGAAAATAAGCATATCCAAATTTAAGGAAATGATTGTTTTTTTTTCAATGTTCATGAAATTATCCACGGGTGTTCGGGGGATGCTTACGTTCAATCGGTAAACCGGAATGCGAAAGACGACCACCTACGCGAATTATCCCTGTCTTTTCGCATATTATCGGATTGAGCTTGCTTAATTGGCTGCTTTTCGGAATGTTTTTGCCCGCTTTTAATAATAATAATTCCGCATTAAAGCTGTGCGCTTGTGCAAGACATATAATCCTAATGCGTGCCTCTTTCAGTTCAAATACAGTCAGATCGCTGAAGAATTCACTTAAATTATTTTTGCGTCTACGCAGATTAGTCAGAGGTCGGAGACAGTAGGCAACAACCCTTGTAAGTCGCGTTAAGTTGGAAAACCGGGTAATTATTTCAGGCTCGGCTGCAGGAATCTTTGCGTGCATAACCTTTATGGCTTCTAATTTTTGAGGCCAATTCTCCGATGAAAGCGAGAGCCACTGGGGCCCCTGCCACCATAACGCTAAGTCGCGCAGCTCAAGCGGGGTAGCCCCACGCGTCGCGATATCCGCGGGATTTTCTTTGCTTGGCACGTGTGTCCATTTTGCGGCAGGTAAGTCAGTTTGAATCAGGGACACGCGGTTTGCGACGAAGGTCTTCCAGTGGCACGCATGTTTACTTAGCCACTTGAGCACGATTTCGCTGTCCGACCACATGAAAATTGGGAAGGATTTAATGAAATCCAGAGATCTTAAATGATTTACGAGTTTTACAAGAAGCGTGGCCCCGCATAGCTCAAGATTTGGTATACTAATACTTTTAACGGGGGCGACCTTTGTTTTGGCTGCTAGTAAAGTGACCTGAAATTTTCCATTTTTGTCTTCTGTGCGTAGATAGACAGCGGCCGCGTACGCGCGCGATGAGGCGTCTGAAAAGCCATGTATTTGACACGTTTGATTTTTCTGCATTCCTAACCAACGTTTTATCGACAATTTTGGAAGCGCTGATAGCGCACTACAATATCTAATCCACTGTTCGCGAATCTCACTCGGTAAAGAATCGTCCCAGCCGCACTTTAGAATCCATAAATCTTGCATCAAGATTTTAGCTACTATCGTGACAGGAGATAACCAACCGAGCGGATCAAACAGGCGTGAAATATTCGAAAGTACTATTCGCTTCGTTAAATTTTCGGATGATATATTAATGTTCAACGCGCTAAATTCAAAAACGTCTTCTGATGCATTCCAATGTATACCTAATGTTTTTATAGATTCGTCGCGATCAATAGACCTTGATTGTACGGAATTATTTATCTGCGCGGCGATCGGAAGGATTTTTAAATTATTCGCGGCCCACTTATCTAGTACAATACCCGCAGATTCAAGTAAATCGACGAGTTCTTGCCGTTTCTGTATAGCTAATGAAAGATTGTCGGCTCCCGAAAAAATATCATCGACATACATGTTGGTTTCTAAGCATCGAGCACCTAAAGGGAAACGACCCCGTTCATCTTGCGCTAGTTGATTCAACGTGCGTATGGCTAAAAACGGAGCACAAGTAGTCCCATATGTAACGGTATTCAACTGGTAATCTACGGGGGCATCATTCTCGCTGGGTGACCACACGATCCGTTGAAGGTCTCGATCCTTTTCAACAACGCGAATCTGCCGAAACATTTTGACGATATCGGCCGTAAACACAAATCGATATCGCCGCGAGTTTAACAAAATCAAACCGAGATCTTTCTGAAGGGGAGGCCCAGATAATAAAAAATCATTTAAGCAATGTTGCTCCCGGGTCCGTCTCGATGCGTCAAATACTATTCTGATTTTGTTATTATGTGCGACCGCATGATGGGGCAAATACCAGGATCGCGATCTGTTACTCACCGCATTCGGAATACGTGACATATGGCCGAGCTCTTCATAAATACGCATAAACTCTCGGTAAGCCGTAGCTAATATAGGATCCTTCTCAAAACGACGGTGCATATATTTAAGCGATCCCATTGCCATTCGCCGCGTTTCCGCTCCAGCATCAGGTAGATCACCTTTTAGCGGGAGTTGTACCAAATACCGGCCGTCGCTCGCTCGCGAGTAGGTATCGATAAACCTTTTCTCGCACACCGCATCGTCTGACTTCAATTTAATCTCAGAACGTGGTAACTCCTCGAGAGTCCAAAAACGTTCTAATCTTTCATTGAGGTCATCTGACTACGAGTTGTGCATACTACTAATGGGACAATCATGGACACGTCCCGCCCGCCGTGGCAAATCTCGAGCGATAGATCCGGAAATTATCCATCCTAAACTTGTGTCTTGCGCAATTAGTTGCGATGGGGGAAATCGACGCAGTCCGGATCGTAAAATTACCCCGTACACGTCAGCTCCCAAGATCAGATCAACCGATTCTGAAAGATTGAAATGAGGGTCGGCTAAACTAATACTGAAAAAATGCCCTATGTCGATCTCAAGAAGATTACGAGCAGGTAGCTGCGAGGTAAGTCGCGGTAGCACGAGGGCTTCGGTTTCAAGTCTAAAAGTTGAATTTATTCGAGAACGTATGGTAAACCGAGTTCTTGTGCGGGCAGTTTCGACGGCCCTACCCCCTACCACGGTCAACGGTATACGTACTTTCTCTCGCGGAAGTCTAAGCAATTGAGCGATTGTCTCCGTTACGAATGATCCCTCCGACCCCTGATCGAGAAGGGCACGTACTCGAGTCTGCACACCATTAACGCCTTCTATTATAACTTGAGCCGTGGCGAGGATAATCGAAGATTTTGCTGGAGAGGCACAAACGGTATTTACGTTTATACCTACTCCATTTTTCGACTCTTCTTCACGCGTGTTGGAAGACGGGGAAACAACATCGGGCTGCGATCGCGCCTTACTTTCAAAATGTAGAAGCGTATGATGCTTATCTTTACATTTCAGGCAGCGACCGGTCGAGTAGCAATCCTTACAGTTGTGTTTTCCTAAGCAATTAAAGCAAAGGCGGTGATGGCGGACGTCTAAGCGACGTTCATATGGCGCCTTTGCCATAAACAAAGGACATTTCGACAGGGCATGTAGCGACGAACAGATGGGACACTTCGATATACTGCCTTTAAATGGTCGGGAAGTACTAGCGTGCAAAAGTTTCCGTGATCCAATAAAGGATTTGTTGGCGCGTTGAGAAGAACTCGGCGCGTTGTTTTTCTTCTCCGTTTTATAATCGTTATTAATCATACTTAATGCATGAGCACGCGTTTCGAGAAAGGTTGTTAGTTCGGAAAAGGTCGGGAAACGAGGCCTTAGTGTAGAATTATCGTCGTTAGAAGGGGGGCTCGTATTTATGGCTTGATCCTTGGCACTAAGTTCCGACTCCCACAGTTTCCGCGATTCGGGATCTAAACGCGCACTTAAAATGTGGACTAGCCATACGTCCTAATGTTGAACTGGCATTCTCAAATTCGTCAGTGCCCGTACGATCCTTTGGCTTTCGTCCGCAAGAGTACGTATTTCCGACGCTGACTCTTGCTTTACATTCTTCAAATTCATGAGCGCGGTCAAATGGTTAGCAACAATTAATCGCGGATTATAAAAACGATTTTTTAACGCTTGCCAGGTTGACATATAATTCGCGCTTGTTGTTGTAACGTTTTTTACTAGATCTGCCGCTGGGCCCGTCAAACTTGACTTGAGGTATTGCAGTTTGGTAGTGTCGTCAACGGAAGGAGCATTATGCACAAGCGAAGTGAACAAATCGCAGAAGCTATCCCAATCCTCGTATTTCCCGGAGAATGTGGGAAGGTCGAGTTTAGGGAGTTTAGCTGTTCGCGATATCGTGCTCTGAGAGGTGCCCGCTACCGGTTGTGCGGCACTCTCTCTCTCAAACTCGTTCGCGAGAATCAAAAGATGGTCGAGCGTGTCCTCGTATGTCGTTTGCAGCGTCACGAACATTCCTTCCGTTACATAACGCTCTGTTTCCGCCGCATCTTGAGCTATGATCTCGAGGTGACTTTTACGCGCTTCCGACCAAATTTCTTTGATAGATGCTAACCGTGATCGGACAATATTAGCGTTGAGGGAATCTCGCGATTTCTCCATTATTCGCTTGCTTAATAATGTAAGCTCGGCCAAACGCGCATTTTGCACAGCAACTAATTTTCTAAACGCGGCGGGCTTCATGATGTTACTACACGTATGTTTTACAAACGAACAAACCAAGCAAAGGAAAATATACGTATGCTATTATCAACCTTATGCTATAGGCACTTATAGAAGGTGTTAGATGGACCGACGGAACAATAATCTAAAATTAATTAGAAACTATCGCTAAACTTAAGTCTTCGAATAACTTACAATCGAACTTATGGACAATGTATATAAAACAAAACTAGAATATGCAATGAATACAATATACTTAAATTATTGTTATACTCTAAAATGATTTATATCCAAAAGATTGCACTCGCTCGCATAATTCCTCACCCGGGGCACCAAAAAATGTTGCTTTGCTTAGCACATAATAATAGTAATAATAATAATAATAATAATAATAATAATAGAAACAATAATAGTTATAAAAATAATATTAATAATACTGGTTAAAAATTCATAAGTCGTGAATTGCGGGAATTATGGGATCGGGTGCAATAAATTAATAATATAAAATTATATACTACTATACTACGAGAACCTTTATTAAAAACTGGCGTAGAAAACCTCCTCTTGAAGAGAGGAGGAAAAAGCCGTCTATTGTAACAATTTAAAATACTATCAATACGCGTTGGTATACCTTAAACGTAAGAACGAGCGCTCGCAAATACTAAACCTTACGATTGTTGGAGTACTCCTGCGCCATACAGTTCTAGCCGCGCTGCGGACACACTAATGTTCGCGGGGCTGGTAAGGTCAATGGGGGGAGGGATGTTCCGCTGTACCTTCTGCTCTGCGTCTTGGCCCCGACGTCTCGAGAACGGGTTCAGCCCTTGCCAAGACGGCAGCCACTGGGCATAAGTGCCGCCGGGAACACCCTCGGAAATATGCAAACAGCAATATCTCCACAAGGCAAAGCCCCTGTCCCGCTGATGCGCCAAGTGAATTCTTATACACACACAATAAATACGCTTATACACAAACAGATAAATTGACACAAACAGATACGCTTATACACGAACCGATAAACTCATACAGAAACAGATACGCTTATACACGAACAGATAAACTCATACACAAACAGATACGCTTATACACGAACAGCGGAGCCTACAAATACAATTATATACGCGATTCACAATTAACGCAGAGCACACACGTAATATAATAATTAGACGCCGCGCAAACTATACAAAATTCACAAAACACAATAAGAGAAAAATATTGAAACAGGAAGAGACGACGCGAGAGATGCACACAACACGAATGGTACAAGCTTCACCGACGGTCATGAATGAATTGCCGTCTTGAATTTCTTGAATTACTAGCTAGCTTGCTACTTAAGCAGAAAGGGTGGGGGAGCTTATACCTGCTCAGGGGACTATGATCCCAAGGTGTCACACGCTTGCAGTACGTGCTTGCGAGACCGTACTTCGCCGTGGGCGTGGCACGTAAGGACGGCGCACATGCAGGCCACGTGAGCGTGCGATTGCCCCTTCATAGGGATCGTTTCGTACTTAGATATATATATATACAAAGAATTTATTTTCCCATAATAAAGTTTTATTTCGAAAGAAGATTTGGACAGCGAACGGAGCTGATACATTATAGTGTCCAGAGCGCCCGCGCACGCAGCTGCTGACCGTGTGCCCGAACAACGGGGTTTCTGAAGGTCAAACTATCAACGAACATTAACATCTTTATGGTCTTATTGAACTTCGTGAAAGAATAACAAAAAACGATCTTATTTTTCGAAGAAGAAGTTATTGCTTCGAGATACAATACGTTGACTCATTTCTCATATGAAGAGATTTCTCGACAAGTATAACGTCCCAGTGCTAGACCACCGACTTTATTCTAATTTCTAATTACTGAGGTGAAATTTATATGCAGAATAGTAAGATTTAAGTCTATTAAAGCTGTTCAAGAAAAAGCAGCGTATTGTAAAGAAGCTTTAAATACTTCCACCTTTGTTGCGATCTTCCATTGTTCGAAACAGTGGTGGATAATTTATTAATATTGAAGGTGATAATAAATAAATATATATATATATATATATATATATATAATATCAAAATAAAATGTTCTATATCCGCAGTCTTGTTATTTAATAGACGAGCCTTGTATTAACTAATTGTTTCGTATTCAAACCTAGTACATTGTAATTTAATTTGTTGAAATATTGATGTAGTTTTTCAGAAATATATTAATATTTTTTTCAATAATTATTTACATTTCATAAAAAACTAACATGATCTAAATTAATAATTATTTTTTTATTGGTCTTACAGTCCAATCAATTCAATCTAAAAATAAAAAATAAAACTAAAAATAAATAAAAATAAAATAAAAATTAAAAATAAAAATTAATTTAAAATTATAATGACAGTCAGACTAAACTGCAGTTTTAGTTAAAAAAAAAATAAAAATTTAAACTCAGTGCAGTTTAAACTGCACTTTACTAACAAAGAATTTTTTCAGCTAATATTTTATTTTCAGATTAGTCTACGGGGGTGAATGTAAACAAGGATAGTCTGACTGTCATTATAATTTTAATTTAATTTTTAATTTAATTTTTATTTTTAATTTTAATTTTCTTTTTATTTATTTTTATTTGGATTGGACTGTAAGACCAATAAAAAAATATTTATTAATTTGTATATGAGCAGTCGACATAAGCACAATTAAATTATTTTAACATGATTTAAAATAATTCTATATCCAACAAGATTGTATGTAGGAAAATATCACGAATATTATGATACTAAACCAGCAGAAATGTATTTGAATGCGAAATTTTATTATTTATTTATTTAAGAATGATGGAAAGGAAAGCGCATTAGAATAAATAAATATATAAGTAATTAGTTGTTGATTATATTAAATGTATTTTATACCTTCTAAATAATATTTTTTCTCCGTTAAGGTGATCCTTTTATTCTTAGACCTGTTGTAGAGCTTGATTAATATAGTGTTCTATGCTCTCTACTAAGTATATCATATTATTTTTACCATGCTCTAATTATACGCTTTTCTTCCAATTGATTATTGCAATACAAAGTTGCATTGAATATATTCTAATTGATAAGTTATCTAAATGAGTTATGGATATCCATTCTTTCTTAACAAGTTTTCCTAATAGCGATCTATTTAACCATACAAGTGGACTATCGATTCACTATACATTTTCTTCGAAAACGCTATTACTTTATAATTAAAGCTTTTTCAACTCCTTCTTTTTGTGTTACTAATCCTACTGGTCTCAACGGTCTTAGTTACTACGTGTGAATAGTTACGATATTAAGGATTTTTGACGCATTATATATGAATTATTTACAAAGATTCATCTAACAGTCGGATCGATCTCTTTTTATAGTATCTCTTAGATTTGGTTTACTTTTCCGAAATCTTCGACCGGAACTTTCTTTTTCAGTTTAGTTGTCACTAGTATTAACTATTAGTAAAACCCCTTTTATATATAGTTAATTATATATATATACAATTTACTTCTAATATTAATAATATCTAATAATAATATATTCTAATAATATATATATATATGTATATATATATATATATATATATATATATATATATATATATAATTTACTTCTTTCATTCAAAGTAATTTGTAGCTTTAGCACATCGGCTACTCATAGAAGCATATGGTGATATTAATTTGAGTGACATGCCTCTACTTTGATGGCTAAGCCAAATATTATTGGGAAGAAGCTGATGCTGTGCATTTCGCGGAATCAGCTTGGAGTAATCTATTACGAGTTACGAGGCTGGATTGATAAGTTTCCGGCTGACCAAGAGATGGCGCCACTAGGCCTACCTTGAGGTGGCATTCTATAGTAACATCCGTAGAGAGCTTGTAGCTTTAGTTTCAATCCGATCGCCATGTTAGTTTAGGTTTGAGAGAACACTGAACAAGACGCCTCTGTGTTTTTCGTACAAATGGAAAAGCTGGAAAATCGTGCTGTCATCAAATACTTTTATTTAAAGCGGTTAACGCCGAAGGAATTTAAAGAAGAGATGGACTCAACAATGGGGACATCCTCCCCATCATATTCAACCCTTCAGCAGTGGGCTCCCGAGTTTAAAAAGGGTCGTGTGAGCACTTCTGATGAGCCTTGCTAAGGACGCCCCATTGAGGTCACAAGTCCAGATATGATCGAAAAAATCCATCAAATAGTGCTGAAGGACCGCAGATTAAAAGACGTGAGATAGCTGAGACATGTACGATGTTATATGAATTTGTACAAAATATTTTGCAGCAACATTTGTATATGCAAAAGCTCTCTGCAAGATGGGTGCCGCGTTTGCTAACAGTCGACCAAAAATTAATTCGAAACTTCTACCGTCAATTTGGCGTTGTATAAGCGTAATCCAAGCGTATTTTTGCATCGATTCGTAACGTTAACGAAACTTGGGTCCAACACTACAGTCCTGAAACCAAACAACAGTCTAAACAGTGGTTTGGACCAGAGGAACTAGCTCCAAAGAAGGCAAAAACAATTTATGGCTACTGTTTTTCTGGGATGCAAGAGGTATTATATACATTGATTATTTTAAAAAGGGTAAAACTATCACTGTTCAATACTACGCAGACATATTGCAACGTTTGACCCACTAAATGAAAATTAAACAACCTCATGTGGCGAAGAAAAAAATCTTGTTTCATCACGATAAAGCACCAGCGCACACGTCAATCGTTGCGATGGCTAGAATCAACGATTTGAAGTTTGAATTGATGCCGCACCCTCCCTACTCTCCAGACCTAACCTCAAAAACTGGCTTAACGGTGAGAGATTTGTGGACAATGAACAAGTAATCGAAGCTGTAAATGGGTATTTTGAAGAGCTTGACGAATCAGTCTATAGGGATGGCACTACTAGACTAGAACACCGCTATGAGAAATGTATCAGCCTTCGAGGAGATTATGTTTAGAAATAAAAAAAAATTCTTAAAAACGTTGCTTTTCTTGGTCAGGCCGGAAACTTATCAATTTACCCTCATATTATTATAAATGAGTTACTTCTATGATTAATTAAAAAAAAAATTGATCGCAATCGCTGATAGAAAATTCGAATTCAATGACAACTTTCAAAAATTTCGAATTTAATTTTGTGGGCTTATCTATCCGCTGTACAGTGATATTTTCAATTTTCAAGATTTATGTAGGCTAATATATTTGAAAAAATCTATTACGCTGGTTTAATATCTAATAGTTTAAAAGTATCGTTATAGTTATTCGCATAGTCTAAGATTATTCTACCCAATCGCATATCGATACTGATTCTTACGTTTCGTTACGTTCATAATTACTCTAGTCTAACTAATAGCTGTTTTTCACGGTTTTATCGGTTTTTATCGGTTTTTATCGGTTGTTTTATCGGTTTATCACCACGTACATATCTATACTTTTATTTTTCTTCTATATCTAAATCTATGCTTTATTTTTATTCCTTCAACTACGATTTACTCCATGATGAATCCAATTTTTTCAAATTACTTTCGTCGAAGAATCTCGATATTGTTCCCTCATCTGGTTCAGCAGGTTAACCGTGGATTTCTCAAGCTACGTCGTGCTTACAAAATAATGCTGCTTTATCTACTAGAAACATAATTCTATTTTTTAATTGTTCGAAATCTCCATGTTTACATATTTCGAATTTCTCCGACCTTATATATTTTCAAGTGGGTTGCTTTAGTGGCTTCAGAATTCACCTCTTTTAATTCAGGAGTTGTTTTGCTCCATTCCATTTGTATTCGATATTGCGATGGTAATATTTTATTAAAAATCGTTTGAGATCAGTGATCTTCTCAAATATGCGTTTTTGGAGTTAGAAAAAATGTACTATTTTAATGTGATTCTCCTAATATGGCGTATCAATGGTGATCTTGATCTACATTTAACGTCAACAGGAATATATTTTAATGCGTGTATTACTTTTCCTGTCAGTACTTCCATAGATCCAGTACTCTCGTAAGATTATGGGCGTATTGATCTGGGATCTTTGTGACAAGTGTTAGATAATTCTTAGGAGTGTGCTGTCCTAACTGACATCGCTAGCCTACCATGTTGTATAAATTTGGAGAGAATATGCGGCAGAGATATGCACCCTTATTTTGTTCTATTGTTTTACAGGGGAAATCTCAATAGTTAAAGATTAATGCAGGGAGTAAGATTTAAGGCAATGTGGTTTAAATTGTATATTGTATAAAATAGAAAGTTTCAAAGGTCGTAAAAATAAAATCGCACTTTTATATATGATCTTCTTAAATTTATTGTTGGAAATTGATTGTCTATTGTTTGCTTAGTCTTACCCTAGGTATTTTACGTGTTAGTTTGTTAAAGTGGTTGGCTTGATTCTTCTTCATCTAAAACATATGCTGACTTTAACCCATCAACTGTAACCTTGCCATGCTTTCCTTTTATTGCAATAATTAAGTTCCGTTCATATCTTTTTATGACATGATATGCGTTCGAACACTTGCTCGCACGAGGCTAAGTCGTTAAAGATGAAAATCAGTCTTCGACCATGGCAGTTCCAGTGGGTTGGTCTGAGTTGTGCGAATTAACTCTTTAACTCTGTAACATAATCATTTGAACTTATTTGTATTTTGGCGTATGAGACACTCGGAAGGAAGAAGGAAAATGTCTGTTTTCTCTAAAAACTAGTTCTACAGAAGTTACTTGAAGATCGTTACGGCAGGCACATCTGATACCTAGTAGCACAGCGAGGAGTGACACAGTCTATAGGTCGCTTACGTAGCTTTTGATTGCGCTCTTTAATTGTCGGAGAAATCTTTCTATAAGGCCATTGGCTGCAGTATGATAGGTACTTGTACGTAAATGAGTCAAGCCTAATAAAGTATTCAATTAAAATTAAAAATTGTACTTATGTCGACTGTTCTGAATTAAATTAATAAATATTTTATCGGTCTTACAGTATTTATAATATCAGATATTAGTTAAAATAATGACAGTCAAACTGTCCTTGTTTATGATCACCCCCGTAGAATCTGAAATAAAACTTATTACAATACAATACAATAAATTATATCAGAAAATTAAAAATAAAAATAAAAATACAATAAGAAGTAAAATAAAAATAAAAAATAATAAAAGTACTTATTCTTCCTTAGTAAAGGACAACCTGACTGCCCCCATCACCTTAAATTTAGGATCACCTTGTCCGACGTTGTCACCTTATCCTCAGGAACTAAACTAAAATGAAAAATCCAACATGCTACTTTATATACCCCATCCCCACTTTAAATTTATTAGTATAACATTTATAGGACTCCCTTTTGTTCTGAAACTTAAATGCGAAATACAAATTCTATATTAATAAGAAATGATAAGTGTTGTCCAATTTACTCGACTCTAACATTCAATTTACATTTATAGGATTTTTTAAAATATGAATATTTTCAAGAGCTTCTCTTTAATATTTATTCTTAATACCATATTCCAAAATATTTACATTTTTAAAGTCGAAAGAATGTAGCAAGTTTAAACTATGTTCTTTTAGCCCGGATGTACCATTCATGTTTTGTAAGCTATATTGATTCATATATTCTTTGTTTTAGGTACCTTCCCGTTTGTCCAATATAATGTTTGTCACAATATTTATAATTTATTTTATATACTATTCCTGTTTACAAACCTTTATCATCCTTATCGTTGCAATTCTTAAATAGCTTTCTAATATTATTATTGTTTCTAAAATAACCTTCATTTTTATGTTTTTTAAATGCATTTCTAATTCCTTCGGATAATCCTCTTACATATCGTAATATCACAATTGTATAATTATTATCCCTCTTTTCCATATTACGTTCTCTAGTGCTATTATAAATTTGATCCATTCTCTCTGCAATCATTTTATCCACAAAGTCTATTGGATAATTATTGTTAATGAATATCTGTTTAAGTAATTTTAAATTATCTTTTCTAATATCTCTGTGTGATAACTTGATTGCTCTGTTGATGAGTCCCGTTACAGTACCTATCTTGTTTCCCAATAGATGGTGAGTTAAAATTTAACAAACTACCTAACCATGTAGGTTTTCTGTACCAATTTAATTTTACTCTGTTATTACTGTAACGTTCCTGTCCCTCTCGGGATAGCCTATGCGGTATTTTATTTCAAAGTCCTACTGGCTCAATACAAGTGCCCATCGCGCTGGACGTCCAGATGGATTTTCGACGTTATTGAGCCATTTTAACGATTGATGGTCTGTTAATACTATAAAATGGTATTCTTCCAGATAATCACGAAATTTCCACACGCCCCATTTAATGGCTAGGCATTCAAGCTCTGTGACGGAATAATTTTTTCGGCGGGAGTCAGCGTTCTACTGGCAAAAGCGATAACTCTTTCGCTATTCTCATACGCTTGTGTAAGCGCTGCCCCCAGACGTTCTTTACTGGCATCCGTTTGCAGGATAAACGGGCGACTCCAGACTGGACAGGAAAGGACGAGTGCGTTTGTAAGAAGTTGCTTAATTTTGTCGAATGCTCCATTGTCGAATGGTCCACTCAGCTTTTTTCCTATTTAAACGATGTAGCGGTGCGGCAACATTCGAGATATCCTTCAGGAACCTTCTCTACCATGATATTAGACTCATAAACCGTTGGATTTCTTTCATGTTTCTCGGTGGTGCTAAATTAAGTACAGCAGTTACTTTCTCCGGATCGGTTGATAGACCATTTTTGTCCACAATATTTCCTAAATATTTTAGGCTTGCACGGGCGAAATGGCATTTCTCTGGATTTGGCTTTAATTTCGCTATTCTTAAACGGTCGAAAACTTCTTCTAATTTTTCCAAATGCTCATCGAATGTAGACAAGACTACCACGATATCGTCGAGATATGCAAATGCATAAGGTGCCATCTCTATTTGCCATCTTTTACATGGCGCCGGAGCAGGGGCTAGTTTAATAAATCCATAAAATTTATATTTGAGTAAAATTTATTATTTCTAAAAATTACGAAATAATTTCTTTAAACGGAAATTTTAAATTATTATACAAAAATTGCATTTTTTCGATCTATGTGAAAAGAGCCTAGTGGCGTGTTGAGCGACTAGGTGCTAAGGCTAAATAAGATATCTTTCTTAGTCTTACTTAGCACCTAGTTTAGGTGCTAAGTAAGACACATCGAAGTTATAATAAACTCGAGCGTTTTAAAAATAGAAAACTGAATTAATAGTTTTCGTAGATAAAATATAAAGAAATTATTTTTTCCAATCCAGAAAATTTTAAAAAAAATATTACACAGTATATTTTTTGTATTTACAAATAAAATTAAAATCCGTCTGAAATGGCACAACCGCGAATTAGCTGGATCTATAAATTATCGAAAGAGCAAATAGAAAACGAGCTCGCAAAAAATAATTTGCCAATAGATGGCACAAAAGCGTATTTGCGACAATGTTTAATTGCTCATGTACGAGCTCACTCGGAGCTCTATAGTGATAAACCTGAAGACGAAAAAGACTTCAATGAAGATCTCAAGATTTGGCAGAAATCGAAGAGAAGTTCAGACAGCTTCGTTTGCAACTTCTTAATCAACAAACTACCGCTTCAAATTCCAGTCCTGTCACACGTCCTGCATTGAACACACCTTATGGCACGCCGCCTGTTACTGTGTACGTACAGCAACCGTCAGGTGCAGAAGAAAATGCCAAAGTAATGGACTAACTGAGAAAGTGGAATTGTCATTTTGATGGCAAAAATTTACATTCCTTTCTCGAAAGGATCCATGAGTTACAGAGAGCATACAACTTATCCGATCAACGAATTCTGAACGGATTTCCGGAACTATTACGAGGTGATGCTCAATTGTGACATAGGAATTATGCCTCCCATTTTCAAACGATTCGGAATTAAAAGGACTAAGAAAATTTTATCTGTTGCCAAGCGAACGCCGTCATCTAGACAGACAGATTCAGAATAGAATACAGGAATCTAATGAGGACATCCGTGCATTCGATAATTCATTGATCACACTAATGAGACGTCGAGGAGGATTTACAGAGGAGAAAAAAACAGAAACAATGTATTACATCATGCACGCCGAATACCATCTACATATACGCCGTGACGATGTTACGTCTACCTCCGATATAGTACAGTTAGTGTAGGAATACATAGAAACCAAAAAACAGTGTAAAAAACAGCAAAATGCGAGTAGTCATGCAGCTGTACACACAACAGAAAACACGAAGTTCGAAAATACAACGAAAAAATATCTACTGTGTACGACAGAAATAAGTGTTGCTGGAGGTGCAAACAGACGGGCCACGAGCGTTTTAAATGCACAAATCAACAGAAGATTTTTTGTTCGTACTGCGGTCGTGATAATGCGTATACTCGCGACTGCAATTGTCATCCATTGGAAAACGCCAGGAGGGCCGAGCCCACACCGAATCCAGCTCGGCCCCTCAACAACAACTCAATAAAGAAACAGATAACCGCTACTTTCTAAAGGTTATAATTGGCAATTACGGAGTACTAGCACTCCTAAATACCGGTTCAGTAAGCTCATATGTAAGCGAGGAGCTGATCGTAACGCATGAAATATGGATGGCATAGTGAGCCTAGCAACCGCGTGGCAGTACTAGCCAACGGTTCTGAAATTAATCTCGGAAAATATGTATCCGGACCGATTTATGTGCTAGGAGTGCGCATCCAACAAAGATTTTTAGTTATGAAACGATTAAGCCAACCTATGCTATTAGGTATGGATGCACTTGAAAAACTAGAAATAAGATTAACACTAAATTACTCCGAAATTACAAAGTTGTTTACCTGTCAAAAACATCAGGTTTGTACAGTCGAAACACCCAGAGGACTTAAAAATCTCAGTATCGCTGAGGAGAAAGAATTAACAGTTTTCCTAAAACAAGAAATGGACAAATTTCAATATAATAAAGGTCCAACTCCTCTCCTGCAACACGAAATCGTGTTAGAGGAGAAATCTCCTATTAAACAGAAATATCGACCGAGAAATGCGGCCATGTAAGAAATCATCAATCAGAAGGTTGATAAAATGCTAAATGAAAACGTCATTCAAGCATCAAGCAGTCCATGGAGCTCACCGGTAGTAATAGTAAAGAAAAAAGATGGAAAATAGCGATTCTGTGTGGACTTCAGAAAGGTAAATAAAGTTACGAAAAAGGACGCCTACCCGTTACCACAAATTAATGCTACACTAGAAAAATTACGAGGAGCTCGATATCTATCGACATTGTATCTAAAGATGGATATTGGATATTGGACATTGGCAAGTAGCATTAACACCGGAAAACCGCCCTATCACTGCGTTTACCATCGCCAGAAAAGGACTGTATGAATTCAACGTAATGCCGTTCGGCTTGCATTCAGCACCGGCTACGTTTGAAAAACTACTAGATAGAGTGATCACTCCAGAGATGGCACCTTATGCATTTGCATATCTCGACAATATCGTGGTAGTCTCATCTACATTCGAGGAGCATTTGGAAAAATTAGAAGAAGTTTTCGACCGTTTAAGAATAGCGAAATTAAAGCCAAATCCAGAGAAATGCCATTTCGTCCGTGCAAGCCTAAAATATTTACGACATATTGTGGACAAAAATGGTCTATAAATACCACCACCGAGGAACATGAAAGAAATCCAACGGTTCATGGATCTAATATAATGGTATAGAAGGTTCTTGAAGAATATCTCGAATGTTGCTGCACCGCTACACCGTTTAACTAGCAAAAAAGCTAAGTGGACCTGGGGAGAAGCGGAGCAAGAAGCATTCGACAAAATTAAGCAACTTTTCACAAACGCACCCGGCCTTTTCTGTCCAGACTGAAGTCACCCGTTTATCCTGCAAACGGATGCCACTAAAGAACGACTGGGGGCAGCGCTTACACAAGCGTATGAAAATAGCGAAAGAGTTATCGCTTTTGCCAGTAGAACGCTGACTCCCGCCGAAAAAAATTATTCCGTCACAGAGCTTGAATGCTTAGCCATTAAATGGGGCGTGTGGAAATTTCGTGATTATCTGGAAGAATACCATTTTATAGTATTAACAGACCATCAATCGTTAAAATGGCTCAATAACATCGAAAATCCGTCTGGATATCTAGCTCGATAGGCACTTGAATTGAGCCAATACGACTTTGAAATAAAATATCCTCCAGGAACAGATAACTTACTCGCGGACACACTGAAAATAGAAGATTGGTATGAAAAAGCATACAAAAATGTGGATAGTGATCCCAAACACATACTGCATACCTTAGATTTTAATGACACTAGTGAAAATCTACAATGGAAACTTTGTGTGAAGAGATCCGAACAGAACAAAATACTAAACGAAGTACATAATGATTCGACGGCCGGACATCTAGGAATCGCAAAAACACTAGGTAAAATTGCAATAAATTATAATTGGCCGGGAATGTTCCGGATGACAGTGAAATATGTAAGAAACTGCGAAAACTGTCAAAAATTTAAATCTCAACAGATATCCATTACACAAATATACCGCGCACACACCAAAAATAATCTAAAGTTATTATTCAAGCTACCGCTACATCTATTTTCTTCGATGTATTCTATATACGCGTACGAAATTAGATGTATAAACTTTTAAAATTAAATTAAACACTTGACATTTAATAAAACTAAATTAAAGTTACATAATATATTAAATATCACACAGTAAACATATCGAAAGCCGGCAAAGGTCGCGCCGACTACTGAAGAAGGTAGTCAACGCAACTGCCGAAAACCGAACAAGTAGAGAGAGAACTCAATATCTAGTCTCTCTCCCTACTACTAAGCTAAGCCAGAAGTATACGATAGAGGGAATACACTGCGCGCGGCAAGAGAGAGCACGTCAAGTGCATTAGACCGGCGGCCGCTATCCCCTCTAATATGCGAGACACACACACTACTATACGCTCTCACCGAACTGCGCAAGCCAGCTACAAATATTGCGGTAGGCGAACGCGCGCATTCCAATATATACAACGGGTGTCCGAAAACAAATGTACCCGCTGTATTTAATTAAATTAATTTAATTAAATTACTAAATGTACTTACAACATATATATATATATATATATATATATATCTATATATATATATATATATATATATATATATATATATATGTATAAGCGTGTATACATGTATACTACCACTGTATGCAGCACACCGGCTGCATAAAAAAGCATCAAACTATAAATAATAATTATTATAATTATTATAAAATATTGTTATTATTAATTATTATTGTTATTAATATAATTATTATAATTCGGCGCCCCGTCCGAAATTACACGAACGGCGACGGAATTATACGAATATTTCGCTATAAAAGGGTCTGCAAAAGGCGTCGTTTGAGGCACTCCTCAAAAGACAGATGACTAATAGCTTTACCTGTCCTGAAGTAAACGTGATCCTGGTTGCGAGGCGCTCCTCAAAAGACCAGCGGAGTTAAGTTTACCTTATTTTCTCTCTATATAAATTTTACATTTCACGTTTTGTAATTTGTTCGCGTGAAAAATAACACCGGATATCCGTGCTATAAATAGCGCCGGATATTATACACATCGCGGAAAAGAACGCGAATTTAATATTGATCATTATATATAAATCTAGTTAACAACTATCGTCTAGTAATTAATTTTGTGTTATGTATTTTTTTCTGTTTCAGAACACCTTGTAACTAGAAGGGGGTTTACTGAATAAATTTGCTTTTATATTTTGTTATCTAAAAATATACTGTGTTGTTATAAATTATTCTCCTGATCCACCGTCCGATACCGAAATATTTCCTCCCCTCTCAAACTATCCTGTAAAATACCGCGTAGGCTATCCCAAGGGGGATAGGAATGTTACATTACTCTAATAACATTGACGGCACAAAAACTGAATTTATTATCTGATTCTAATTCCTTTGTATATTTAATTCTATCATGGATGGAATTAAAAACATCCGCCACTTCGTTTACACACCTTTCTGACACAATTGTAAAGATGTCATCGACATATCTTTTATAGGTAATTGGTTCCAAATTCAACTTATTTAATGAAATATTTTATAATTTTTCCATTACTAAATTAGCAATCACCAGTGATAAAGGTGATCCCATTGGACAGCCTTATTTTTGGTCATAAAAATTATTTTGAAAAGAAAAAATGGTGTTATTGAAAACCAAATTCACTGTCTTTATAAATTCATCTTTTGTTAATTTTGTGTGTATGTTAATTTCTGACCATTTTTCTTCTATAATTTCTTTAAATAAATGTAATTGTATATTTTTAAATAAAGATACTACATCCAATGAAATCATTTTATAATTATTCGGAATATTAATATTTTTGACTGCTTCATAAGAACTCCAACTATCTTTAACATAAGAGTTGGTTTTTCCAACGATCTTAATTAATGTATTTGATAACAATTTTGCAATATTATATGTTGGAAAATTAATTGACGATATCATTATTCTATAGGTCAATTGCTCTTTGTGATTCTTTAAAACCCCATAACATTTGGCTATTGTTCCATTTTCGCATTTTAAGTATTTAAAAGTAATTTCATTAATGTAACATTTATTTATCCATTCTTTTACTACTTCTTTCAATTTATTTTGTAGGCTATTAATATGAAAATTCTCAATTTTCTCGTAATTTGTGTTATCCTCTAACATCATTGTAATTGTATTAATATATTCTTTCTTGTCAGATGCTACTGTTACATTTCTTTTATCTGCATTCTGGAATATAATAAATATATAAAATTGTGTTCTCTTTTAAGAAATTGTTGGCTGTTTTGCATTCATGTCTGATGTTAGTAATAAGTTTTATTTAAGATTCTACGGGGGTGATCATAAACAAGAACAGTCTGATTTTCAGTATTTTAACTAATATATAATATTATAAGGCCGATATTTATTAATTTAAAGTATTCAATTCTTTCAATAGGCGCGACTCGAACTATCGCCCTTGACCTGTTGTGATTTTAAGGGGCGTGCCAAAATGTGCTATTCAGCCGTTAAATAGAGTTCGAGTGATCGTTTTTGCTTCGATGTTTTCAATCGGTCATGCTTTCGGCCAACGGGTGAAACGGTCGACGTAGATAAGGCAGTTCTTGCATCCTTCATAAATTGCCAATGGTTTGACAATATGTACGTGCAGGTGTTCGAATCGAGCTGATGGAAGAGAGAAACGACCGATGGATGCTGATACATGGCGTGTTATTTTTCATTGTTGGTAAGGAATGTAGCTACGTGTCCATCTCGCAAAATCGATTTTTATAGAGGGCCAAACGTACTTTTCCACCATTAATCTAACTGATCCTTCAATCCCTGGATGTGATATTTGATGTAAAGCGACGATAAAAATTTATAAAATCCAGAAAACGACGAAGCTGTTTAGCCATAAATGATTTTGTGTACTATTTTATTGCCGCGATTTTTTCCTCATCCCATATATCTGCCTCGGACACGTCATAGCCAAGAAAATTCACCCGTGTTACGCCTAACTCGCATTTAGCAGGATTTATTACGAAGCCAAGTTGTTAATTCTTTCAAAAAACGATTTAAGGTCATTATAATTCTGCTTCTCCTCATCAGATACCAGGAGCAAGTCAACTATGTATTTCATTAGTGTCGATTTGAAGATCGAACCAGGATACTCCTTATCAAAGTGCTGAAATTCACTGTCGACACACCGTTGAAAGATTTGACTTGCGTGACGGAGCGCAAAAGTCAGTACTAATATATCAATGAGACTAAAAGGTTTTGTAATTGCGGTTTTTGGAATGTCTTTTTCGGCCACGGGTATCTGATGGAAAGCACTCATGAAATATATTTTAGAAAAAATTTTTCTTCCGTGCAAGTTTTGCATTGAATCTTCAATGTTTGGAGAATAATTATTATGTACAGTACAAGCATGCAAAGATCGGTAATTTCCATATAACCTCGATTCACTATTTTTCTTTTCGACCATGTGCAATAACGAGGCCCAAAGGCTGTCGGAGGCCCGTGCAATGCCAGCATTAATCATTTCATTAAACTAGCATTATTTCCCACCGTCAGTTGGTTATTGTCTCCATGCGCTATTTGCGGTGAGGCGTTTGTCTTTAACAAAGTGGGTGTGCCTACCGGAGTTCCATTGTTGGAATTCGTTATTTTAAGATAATTCGAATACTGTACTCCACGATAAAGTTCTCTCACTTTGCCGAAAAATCATGTCGCACTCGTTGCCGTTTTTTCCGCACACCGAAACTATAGACTTTATTGTATAACCAGCAGGCTAAGATAACAGTTATCACTTTTCAAATCACGTCGGGGTCACCAATTATAGGAGAGATTGTTAAAACGGTAAAAATGAATATCGAAATCAACATACCGTGTATCCAAAACTTTATTGACAGACTTTTATGCGGATGAATTTTTTTATGACGTGCATTCTTTGAGAGACGTGAACTAACTGACTGATACGCAAGAATTTCTGAGAGAAGGGTACGTATAAATGTTACCGTATGGAATCAATACGCTTAGAATCGAAACTCCAGTTACATGGAGCGTTTAAATGGTTAGGAATTAATGTAAGCAGTAGGATTTAAGGCAACCTGAGGTAAATTGTAGGTGCAATAAAATAGAAAGTTTCAAAGTTTGGCAAAATAAGAAATTTGTTGTTCATGCAGTTGTCGTTTGGCAGATTGATATAAATTTATATAAAATTACGTTCGAAATATTTCATATTTCATATATCTGTCCGAATAACAGCTTTTATATATATATATATATATATATATATATATATATATATATATATATTGCAGTTGCAATACAACAAATATATGATATATTATATCTGGTATATCTTAATTCATTTCGCTCACATGTCTATAATATTAATTTATATTGCAATAGAAATATTTCAAATTTAGATTTACAGACATTTTCGACTACAAAAATAATTCTAGTGATGTTTGGAATATCGACTGTTTGTGATAGACATGTCTTGGCTGAATTTAGACTTTTTTGTTTAAATCAATAGTGAATTTATGTTATTGAATTACCTTTATATATATATATATATATATATATATATATATATATATATATATATATATATATGTATATGTTAATACGAGGGTGGGTTGATAAGTTTCTGGCCTGATCAAGAAAAATAACGTTCTTAAAAATTTTTTATTTCTCAACATGATCTCCTCCAAGGATAATACATTTCTCATAGCGGTATTCTAGTCTAGTAATGCCGTCTCTAGAAACTAATTCATCAAGCTCCTCAAAATACCCATTTACAGATTCGATTACTTGTTCATTGTCCACAAATCTCTCACCGTTAAGCCAGTTTTTGAGGTTAGGAAACAGATAATAGTCACTCGGGACTAGGTATGGACAGTAGGGAGGATGCGGCATTAATTCAAACTTCAGATCGTTGATTTTAGCCATCGCAACGATTGACGTGTGCGCTGGTGCGTTATCGTCATGACACAAGATTTTTTTCTTCGCAAGATGAGGTCGTTTAATTTTCACTTCGTGGCTTAAACGTTGCAATAAGTCTGCATACTATTGATCAGTGATAGTTTTACCCTTTTCAAGATAATCAATGTATATAATACCTCTTGCATCCCAAACAAACAGTAGCTATAACCTTGATTGTCGAAAAAATTATTTTTGCCTTTTTTGGAGTTGGGTCCCCTGGTCCAAACCTCTGTTTAGACTGTGATTTGGTTTCAGGAGTGTAGTGGTGGATGCAAGTTTCGTCAACGGTTTCGATTCGATGCAAAAATTCGCTTGGATTATGCTTATACAACGCCAAATTGGCGGTACAAATGTTCTTTCGAATCAATTTTTGATCGACAGTTAAATGGGTGTCGCCATCTTGCACAGAGCTTTTCCATATACAAATGTTGGTGCAAAATATTTTTTACACGTTTATATGGTATCTTACAGATCTCAGCTATCTTACGCACTCTTAATCTGTGGTCACTTTCAGAACTATTTGATGGATTTTTCCGATCATATCTGGAGTTGTGACCTCAACGGGGCGTCCTGAGCAAGGCTCATCAGAGGTGCTCACACGACCCTTTTTAAACTCGGAAACCCACTGCTTAACGGGTGAATATGATGGGATGGATGTCCCCAGTGTTGAATCCATCTCTTCTTTAATTTCCTTCAGCGTTAACCCCTTCAAATAAAAGTACTTGATGACAGCACGATTTTCCAGTTTTTCAATTTTTACGTAAAACGTCGGTACTCCCTCCGTTCATACGATACGATATTCCAGAGGTGGTTTTCAAGCTCGTGCGATCGAAGGAGAGACGGCGTTCAGTAGGGGGACACCGAAACAATAGATACAATAAAAGGGATTAACTGGTGTCGAGATTCTTGAAGTGCGTATGGATTTTCTTGTCTGTGTGTAAATGTGTATGTATGTATTTATATATACACACGTATTTTCTTAAAATTTTAAATTCACTGCGTGGCGATGATCGAGGCTACGAAAAGGTATACCTGGATATACGAACTTAAAGAATTTCTTCGTCGACATCAGTGAATCTCATTTACTACATCCCGCTGCCAAATTTTTAAGAAAATAGATATATATATATATATATATATATATATATATATATATAGACGCGTATTTTCTTAAAATTTTGAGTTTCAAACTTTATAATAAGACTGCGTTAATCTTAATAATAAGACTAATTTGATATAAAAAATTATACTTTCTGTAAATTATTTATATAATAACATTCTATTGAATATTTAATTCAATCAAATAAATATAAAACAGATTTATCAGTGTAAGTTTATTTAAGATTAAATTAACAATATTTAATACAGTACAAAAGAGAAACAAATCTTAAAAATTGGAGCAACTCGCTAAAGGCTAATACAATGCTTACACGTTCGTTTCGATACATCAACTGACTAAGGCAGAAATGCGCGCTGCTTTTCAGTTACTCAAAAAGTATGCAGGTTTATACCTGTTCGGCATTATAGGTTCACACGAGCATAGTACAGGAACAAACACACAGGAAAATTCTCCATTTATACCGAAATCCTAATGTGCTTGAGACTGATGCGCAGTCTGGGTTTTTCTTAGTCCTTAATTACATTTAAATTACACTATAGTGGTATATACAAATACCGCTATACATTCAACACATTCATTAAATTTTTATATAGTAAATTATATTTCATTGCTATTTAAACTACATCATGCATTCATTAAAATTAATTCAATAATTATTAGAATACAACAAATATTTATTTAAATTTATGTTTAAAAAAGAAACGTATATATTTAACACGAATGAATATTTTTTAATTTGGAGTAAACCATATATTTGAAACAAACAATTAAGTTTATTTGAATAGCGAAATTTATATATTTATTACATTACACTAAATAAATTATTGAAAAGTAATAAATATTTCTTGAATTTTACTAAACGGAACTACATATACGTAAAAAATAAAGTTAAATAAATAAATATTTGAACAACTATATTTCTACTCAAATTTAACAAATATATTCAATTTTTTGAAAAGCTATCCAATATTAACAATTAAATAGCTTATTAAAAGGTGAAATCTATTTATTTGATTATATCCAACGACTTGCTTAAAACTAATAATCATTTTTTCGATTAAACGATTAAACGAAGCACAAAGATTTAAATATTAAATTTAAAGGAATAAATCTTTTAATAAAACTATTTATATCTTATAAGTAAATAATTTTTTCGAAAATAGAAAATATTTTTTTGTTTTATATATATTTTTTGTAGATTTTACTATTTATTTATTACATTTAATATTTAAATATTTGCGCTTTCTTTAATAAAATTAAATAAATATTTTGTATATTTTAGAATTGGCAGGGAATAATCGAATAAATCTAATCCACCCTTTGAGAAAACTTTTATACTTTTGAGGAAATGGTTTTTTAAAAAATTGAATATATTTCTTGTCAATATACATATATAATATATATATATATATATATATATATATATATATATATATATATATATATATATATGTATATTGAAAAAAATCATTTCAAATATCAAGCTTATTTTTTCTCAACAGCAGAACACAAATATTGGGAATTAAATGCATTTTTTCTTATTTTGAGAAAATATATCCTCAAACCAATAGATTCAAATTTAATATCAGGAAAATAAATTCTTCGATGAATTAAATATCTCCTAGATTGTAGTCCAGATTTTCTAGAAAATGGGTGGCAGAAGTTGGAAATTAAATAAATATTTTCTTATCTACAGAAACTATTTTCTTGAACTAATAACTTAAGACTGAACCAATAAAGATTTTAAATCAAAAAATTTAGTTATTTGATTCAAGCCGACAAAATTAAGTGAATATATACTTGGATTAAGGATATCAATAATTACTTGAAATACGTTATTTTCAAAAATATGAAAGTTCAAGTATATGAAATGTTTAAAAGTAGTGCATAATTCTTTGATTCAAAGCATTATTTTCTTGGCTTTAAAAATCAAAAGTTTAAACTAAGCGAATAATTTCTTGAATTCTTTTACAATTTGTACGTTAATTTACATTTATTACAATTATTTCAAAACTTCGAGCTAACCGGGATTCTATCCGCAGAGCTTTGGATTCGCTAGCTCACACCTTATTAATTACGCTATGGCAGTACGCTGTGGACAATTATAAAAATCTTATATATCAATTTTAGATCTCTTATAGTACATTATGAAATTAATTTATGTATTCCAATGAATAGTGTGCATTTCTATATAATTTATACTTATGTTATAACAATTTATATATCGTATTCGTTATGAAACGTGATTTTCCACATCCAGATAATATTTTCTTAAATTGAATCATGTATACGAAATCGAAAAATAATTAATTTTTGTATTTAAATCACAGAAAAAATGGTACTCATACCAAGTCACTATTTCTGTGAAATTAAAAAAATTAAGTTAAAAAAATTTTTAAAAATATAACATGTATATTTAGAAATTAATTATGCTTTAAACATTAACGCAATCTGCTTACATATATTATATACATGATTAGAAGATATTAAAAGAAATTATAGAAGAAATTCCTTATTGAAGGTACTCATACCAAGTCAATATTTCTGTGAAATTAAAAAAATTAAGTTAAAAAAATTTTTAAAAATATAACATGTATATTTAGAAATTAATTATGCTTTAAACATTAGCGCAATCTGCTTACATATATTATATACATGATTAGAAGATATTAAAAGAAATTATAGAAGAAATTTCTTATTGAAGAACTTATTCACTTATTCAATTCAAAATTACAGGAGAATCTAGATCTCAAATTAGCCATTTGTGCACTATAGTGTACAACTCAAGATTATTATATTGTGAAATTTTCAAACCAATGTCTTGATATAAGGAATTAAGTTCTTGAGAGAAGTTAATTAATAAGCAATATTATTTAGATATAAGTGATATTTTATATTTATATTTGATCTTTTATATTATATTTAATATTTTCCATTATAAAGTGAAGAGTAGTAAATTTGTTTTTTACAGTAATAAAAGCAAGGTTATTATTTCCTTAATTTATGATACCAATATCTCATTGTAAGAAACTAAGATCTTGAAAATAGTTATTTATCCAATTAATCGTTGAACTAAAAAAAATACTAGATAAATATTAGTAAATATTGATTAAAATGTAGTGAATAAATTTTTATGTGACTGTATATTAAATAATTATGTTTTAGATTGTGAAATAAGATGCTTCAAATACAAAAACCAGCATTTAAGAAGTTCCTTCATCAAGAATTTATTGGCTTGAATTAAAATGATATAAGATTGATATTTTACTATAGGAGCTAAAAAATAGGAAATTTATTTTTTAGGGTGATAAATAATCTCTAAATTTAAGAAAATAATTTTTGCGTGAAATTCAGCAATAAGAAAAAATATGAGGTAATCTAGGTAAGTAATTTCTTACTTTTTAGCTAATTTCGAGAAATCTATAACTCATTCGGTTTAGTTGAACGGATGTTGTAAAATATCCTAGCTTATATCGGTTTAATTCAAGCGAATAAGTTCTTGATGACGGAATTTTTTAGATTCTGGTTTTCCTATTTTAAGCAACTTTTTTCGCAATCTAAGAAAATATTTGTTTTAATTTTAATTTAAAAAATAATTCTTTATGCGCTACAAGGTACATAAATATTTACTTGATATTAGCAGACGTTTTTCAGTGATATATAATAATACCACAAATATTTATTTTTCAGCTTCATGTACCTATGAAAATTACATTTAAGAAAATATTATCTAGATTATCTAGATTTGTTTAATAAATATAATATTATATATATATATATATATATATATATATATATATACATATAATATCAAGAAGTTTATTCATGGTTTATTTTTAAGAAATATTTCAAAGTTTTTAAGCAAGCTATACATTACTGAACTCTTCATTGGTGACCTTTTGTTTTAGTCTTATCATTGCATTGCTCGTGATCGGTCCACACTTTTTTTCCGTTAGATAGTGGGAAGTTCATCCGCCATTGTTTGACGGCTAGTGGCTCTCGCCAACGGAGATAATCGCTGGAGCCAGTTCAGGGTATGCAGGATTCTAATCTACTAAACCCACTAACCATATCAAGGTGCAAATACATGCTCAGAAACACTTAGCTATCGCCATTGTATTCCTTTTCCGCTGATTAATCTTCCATGGTTTCCGACACATTCAGTTCTCTGCAGTATGCCAGAAGACTAAGTACATCCACCTTTGGAAAACTCTTGTGGTCGAGGTTCTCTTCTCCCAGCCACTTTACGCGACATTCCGTTAAGTTAGGGCACGTGCAGAAGAAATGCCTCGGAGTTTCCTCCTCCTTCCCTCACGATCTGCAGAGGTTACTGTGACCTATGATTTTGTGTGGTTAACACCGTAAATTGCTGTGTCCTGTTGTAAGTTCCCAAATTTAGGTCATTGTTCCAATCCTCTCTGCTCGGTATCCTGATCTTATATCGTTGCCCGAAGCAGAGAGTTTTGATAATACGATCCTGAGGGAGATTAAAAGTGGGGCCTCTCAGTATTTTCCTGCAAATGGTAGCCTGTCCAGTTGCGGTACTATCCCACTGACCGTTGCATATCATTCTATAAGCCGATCTGGCAGCCGTTCTTGTTATTTCCCAGTCCAGCCTGTCCAGACCTAGCATCAGCCTGACCGCAGCAGTAGGGGTACTCCTTTTTAATCCAAATGCTCCCCTTAGCGAGGTTGCCTGTATGCGATCCAGGATCCCCACAGACGATTTATTCTCGATCACTTTTCACCACACCAAGGCAGCATAAGTCAGCCCCGGAATCAGTATTGTTTTATATATATCCATAAAACTTTCTGCGGTTCAAGCCCCCAGCCCGTGCCAATAGCCGAGCTACACTGCATCAGTATGTTGCTGATCTTTTTACTCTGCATTCTTAGGTGTTGTCCCCACGATAGTTTCTTAACTAGGTGTACACCTAGGCATTTAACTCCTTCCATATACGGTATAACTTGCACGCGGAAGTTTGCGCAAGATTTTATTTTGCTCTTGTATTTCCTAATAAAGGCTACAACTTCGGTCTTCTTTGGATTGATCCCCAGGGATCTCTCTTGACACCAGTCATTGACCTTTACCAGAACCTCCTGAAGAATTTCAGGTAATATCTCTTCGTACTTGCCCCTGACAAGTATTGCGAAATCATCTCCGTATGCGACTGCGAAGATTCTTTCCTTTTCAAGCATACGCAGTAAGCCATCAGCTACAAGATTCCACAGGAGAGGTGAAAGTACCCCTCCTTGTGGACATCCTTCGTTGACTTTACCTCTTACGAGTTTACCTTTCCATTTACTATAAAACTCTCTATTACTTAAGGAACTCATAATCCACCTTCTAATAAAGGGTGTTATTCCCGTAGCATATTACTACCCTCTCCATCGTTTTTAGCATTAATGACGTCAGACAAATTGGTCTAAAGTCTTTCACCGATGAGTAACTACCTCTCCCAGGTTTGGGAATGAAGAAAACACGAGATGTCTTCCATAGCTCTGATATATACCCAGTTGCGATACTGCATCTGAAGATTCCTGAAATAAGTTTTAAAATACTTTCACACCCCATCTGTAACATTTTAGGGAAGATGCCATCAGGTCCTGGTGTCTTATACGGTTCAAAGGAGTAAATCGCCCATTTTATCTTCTCCGGAGTCATAATTTGAACAGCCGTTTTTCAATCCGTACCTACCAGCCGTTCCGTGATGGTGTGGTATATTTCATTTTTGCAGTTCCTGATGAAGTCAGGAAAGGTAGCCTTCAGAAGTAGTTCAAGTGTGCCCTCTTCTCTCGTAGATTTTGCAGACGATAGTTATTATCCTTTGTTAGGATTTTGGCCAACTTGGCTACATCAGACAGGTTCTCGGTCCCTGAACAGAAATTCCTCCATGCTTCTCTTTTAGCAATGTTTAGTTCTCTTTTCAAATCGCCCATTGTTTTCTTATATATGGACCATCCCTCAGAGTTTTTCCTCTTTTTCGCCCTATTGAAGGCCTTGCGTGCCCTTTTTCTCAGCGCCTCTAGTTTCCTATTCCACCAGTATGCGCTGCTAGGTTTCCTAGCAGGTTTCAATGGACAGTTGTTTTCGTTGGCTCTGGTAATTGCTGTCTGGACTTTACATAATGTCCAGTCTAGGTGAAACTCAGTGCCATATTCTCCTTTAAAATGAGCAGTGCTGTCACAAAGTTCATCTTTAAATAGTTCCCAATCTGTATCTGTTGGTTTTCTCCTCGGTTCCATTCTTGTGTTAAGACATTCCAATTGAAATGTGATGGTCCTATGGTCTGACATGGATGGTTCTTTTTCCACCTTCCATCTATGTATAATACTCGTTGCTTTAATAGATGCTACAGTGAGTTCGAGGACTTCATTTCTGTTAGCTGTTATAAAAGTGGGTTCTTTTCCTCGGTTGAATATATATAAATGACTTCCGATTAAGTACTCCAGTAAGGCCTCTCCTCTGGCGTTGATGTCGGTGCTACCCCATGTCACATGATGTGCATTAGCGTCATAGCCAATGATCAAGTCCAGATTCGAGCGTCTGCTGAACTCAACCGCCTTTCTCATCGTATGTAAGGTAGACTGAGCAAACTATGATACTTCGCACATGTCGGTCTTTGCTCTCGATTGCTATTTTGATGGTGGTGCAGTCTCTACAGTTCAGTTTATGCAATAGAAAATCCTCAATTCCCTTGATGAGAATGCAAGCTTTCGCGTTTCCATCTCTGGACCCCACAAAAAGTTCCCCTTTCGCGTTAATACCCCTAATACGTTCCCTCCAAATCCAGGGTTCCTGTATTAGGGCTATGTGTGTATGAACCTTTCCCAGGCTTCTCGTTAAGATCGCCGAGGCGCTTTTGGAATTGTGCAAATTTATTTGGGTAAAGCGTATTCCCGAAATAGCCATTGAGGATGCTATTTCTTAGATACGCCTTCCGTAAAAGTTTCTCCCTTTACTTCAGCGGTACTTTGCCGAGACAGTATCTTAAAAGTGACTGTCTCAATCCCCACCGAGAGTTTAAGGTTTCTGCTTCGGAGGGCCTCCACTGATGGTTCATCTAGACCAAGAACAACAATCTTTGTAATTACTTTTGTAATTTTCAGTTCCTCCGGAGATACTACTCTGACTTTGAGGTCCGAGTCTCCCAGCTTCAGATTCTCAGACTCCTTTCTCAGCCAGGTCTTAGAGTCCTTGTTAACAAAGACCACTGTTCCCCTTCTGGGAATGGATTCTTTGAATCTCGGTGCGACATCGTCATCGTCAATGTCGCAGATATTCTTCACCACTGCTTTTTTCAGTGATGTCCAGGTTTCTACAGGTATTTCCCTACCAATGTATTTACCACACGTGAATGTCACTGTAGGCAGGTGAGATGCTGCCCCTGCGTACGTACCTTCCTTGCGTTTTTTGAGCGATTTCTTCAGTCCCTGCTCAGTAGACCCAAGGCTGGTTGAGGGTTCCCTCTTACTCGAATCAGTGGCTGGAGCAGCCGAGGCCGACGTAGTCAGTACGGTTAGTGCCCGTCTATTTTCTGCCTGCCTCCGTTTTTTCCCCGCTCTCGATCTAGGAACAGGTAGACCCTCTTCCATTCCTTTTTGTTTTAGGAGTTTCCTCCTTTGTGCTCCACTCAGGTTCCGGTACATGCCCGCGCCTTCATGTGCAATCGTCTCCCCCTGTTCAGTGGACTGAACAAGTCTCAGTATCTCCGAGATGGTTTCTGTCGTTAACAAAGCCCGACTTTCTTCCATCTCGTGCTCCCCATCTATTTCCATCTCAGTGTTCTCAGGTTTTTGCATTTCTGTTCCCATCAGTATTGCGGATATATATATAGCCCACCCGGTATGGGCCGCAACTATCGCGTAAGGCCTGCAATACGACGGGCAATACGACGGGATTCGGCCTGGTTTCCCAAAGGAACCATTTGTGACACACCCACCTTTGTGCCATTCATCCTTCAGTACGGTATCTAACACTTTGGATTAGGGGCGAATTAGCAGACCGAGATTCGCCGTTTCTCAGCCGCAGGGTGCTTCTTAGTTACCCGAGGAGCCTTACCCTCTTCCCTGAGTCTCACATCCATAACATACCATCCATACTTTTGCAACCATTCTCAGGATACCCATTTATAGGGATCCTCCCATCAGGTAGTTCGGAGAGCCCGTTTATAGGGATCCGAATTCCCGATCCAAATACTCGTGAGACAGGGAAGGATGCGGAACTCGTCGTATTGTACAGATCTAAAAGGATCTAGTACATCCACCAAGCGCTCCTTCTTGCTCCCCCGGCTTAAGCCCTCTCACCCCGTCACGGTCATGCAGCCCCTAGAGAGAGATCGGTCCACACTTGATATTAGAACATATTTTTTCAGTGCTATAAAGTAATACAAAAAAGAATTATTTTTCAACTTCATATACCTATGAAAAATACATTTATGAAAATATTATCTAGATGTGGGAAATGAAGTATTCAAACCAAAATAATATATAAATTGATATAATATAAGTATATATAAATGTATATACTATTCATTTATATTATATATAAATATACATACTATTCATTGGAATCCAAAAATTAATTTCATAATATATAACTATAATAGATCTAAAATTGATATATATGGTTTTTATAGTTGTCCAGATTGTACTGCGATAGCGTAATGAATAAGGTGTTAGCTTGTGAATCCAAAGATCTGCAGATAGAATCCCGGTTAGGTCAAAGTTTTGAAATAAATGTAATAAAAGTAAATTAACGTATAAATTGTAAAAGAATTCAAGAAATTATTCGCTTAGTTTAAACTTTTGATTTTTAAAGTCAAGAAAATAAAGCTTTGAATCAAAGAATTATGCACTACTTTTAAACATTTCATATACTTGAACTTTCATGTTTTTGATAATAAAAACGTATTTCAAGTAACTATGGTTTTAAAGATAGGAATCGAGTAGGTAGGCTATAGACATACTGGCACATAGGCATTCTGGCACAGAAAAAAGTGTGCCAGAACGTATACATTTATTCTGGCACACTCCCACTCCTCAAAATTGTGCCAGTATCCCGTCTGACGTCACAATGACGAATTACACAAGGTTCCTTTAGAATCGAGCAATGCCTGGAGGAGCGGGCAGTGCGCCTTGAAATATGCCATTATACCTATACCCATTAGTTTTACTGTTTTATTTGTTTTCTTCTATTGCTACGATATGTGCTCTATGAAGAACAAAATTATGGCCATGCCGTTTGTATTGAGGTTGTTTTCGTGATGAGAACATAAAGAGTCAAAACGTTTCACATACGCTCTTAATATGGTGTAAGATTCTATGCATATTGTTGACGCTTGTTTTCGAAAAATTTATTTTGTCTATTTTCAATCAACGAGACTCTTAGGAAACTTTTATAGTTTTTTTTTATTACACTTGAAGTACTATTTTCGGCTATTTAAATATGATTTCCGTGATCTCTACGAATGCACCCTTAATGAACGATAGGCGGTCAATCAATAACGAAATTATAGCCATGCCATTGATATTGAGGATGTTTTGGTGCTCAGAACATAAGGTGTGAAAACGTTCTACATACTCTTTTAATATGGTGAAAGATTCTATGCATATTTGTGACGCTTGTTTTCGAAAAATTTATTTTTTCTATTTTCAATCAACGAGACTCTTAGGAAACTTTTATAGTTTTTTTTTTATTACACTCGAAGTACTATTTTCGGCTATTTAAATATGATTTCCCTGATCTCTACGAATGCACCCCTAATGAACGATATGCGGTCAATCAATAACGAAATTATAGCCATGCCATTGATATTGAGGATGTTTTGGTGCTCAGAACATAAGGTGTGAAAACATTCTACATACTCTCTTAATATGGTAAAAGATTCTATGCATATTGGTGACGCTTGTTTTCGAAAAATTTTATTTTGTATATTTTCAGTCTACGAGACTCTTAGGAAACTTTTATAGTTTTTTTTATTACACTTAAGTTACTGGTTTCGACTATTTAAATATGATTTCCGTGAACTCCACGAATGTAACTCTAATGAACGATATGTGGTCAATCAATAACAAAATCATAGCCATGCCATTGACATTTAGCCTGTTTTCGTAATGAGAACGTTCCACAAACTCTTTTAATATGGTGTAAGATTCTATACATATTGTTTATGCATGTTTTCGAAAAGTTTATTTCGTATATTTTCACTCGACGAGGCTTTTAGGAAACGACCTTTTCTTGTAACTATATAGCATTGAAAACGCATCATTCATAAACCCATTTCCACTCGAAAGAAAAGTGAAAGGGACCTCCCCACCCCTCTATGGATAAAAGACCACAAGCGCGCGTTAGGGGAGAATGGGGGCAGTGAGCGTGCCCGCTACACAGGTATACGGTTTTAATCTTATTTAACGTCGCTATATTTGTGTTTCCTAATATCGCTGCTAATCAGCGACGGAAGTCTAACGATTTGCTTATAAACAAAGCACTTGTAAATTATTACAGCGGTGCTTGTGTCAATCTGCCGAGACCGGGATTTGAACTCGGATCAGGTATAAGGTAACTTGGTATACGTTTTTATGACTTTGATAATCAGTTTACTGCTACTGGTTATAGGTGTTTAGGTGTTTATTATTATAAGGGGGAAGAGATTTATGAGCAAACCGAAAGCGAGAAATCCTTTTTCATATCTCTTATTTGCTTTTGTAAACATAATTATAAAGAATGAAAAGTAATATATTTCATACGAAACCGAATGGATGACTACAGTAATTTTGATATTTTTGAATCGTCTCAGAACTGACCTAATTTTTGACCATGATTTTTTTACGTGTCGAAATGAAATAGAGTCTATGTGTGTCGAGATAGATGAGTAAGAATGGGAACTGAATTTCTTGCAATGTTAGTTCTGTATTATTTGTAATTTTAGAAAGGGATTGGGAAGGGAAAGGCTGAGATTGGAAACATAGTCAACCAATGAGAAAACATTATTGAGCTATGGAAAATGAAGGAGGAGATTTTTTTGAACCAATGAGAGAAGGCTTTTCCTTCATCTGCTTCAGCACTCTTCATCGTTAAAAAATAAAGGTAGAAGCAGGGAAAAGCGTCAGCAAGGCCATGGGAAGCAAACGCCACCAGTGTCGCAGAAGGTCCCGCGAAAGTCGATGACCAAAATTCATCGTCTATTCGGTTCCTCGGAGAAGACACATCCGCAACAAAAAAGCAGCCTGTTATTATCCCTCCAAAAATTGGAGGCAACGGTGGCATGCTTAAAATACACCGTGAAGTTTGAGAAATTCCTGGAGCCATTTAAGTGTAAAAAAAATTTTCTTTATTATTTATATTTATTATGTATGGGTTAATTTTGTGATTTCTTTCATTATTTATTTCAATTTATATAATTTCGTTATTTATTTTATTTCATTCATTATTTCTTTCAATTTATTTATTCCATTTTATTCATTATTTATTTCATTATTATTTATATTTATTATTTAGTTCATTTTATTATTTATTTTAATTTATTCATATTTATTTTAATTTATTGATTTTATTTCAATTTATTTCATTATTATTTTTATTTATTATTTATTTTATTTAATTTCATAATTTATTTTCAGTTCCAAATACCAAAGAGTTGGCGAAATATTTTCAAATAAAAAATGAGCAGAAGGCAACCATATCTACATCGCAAAGAAGTAGCCGCAGCCGGAGTCCTAGCTGTAGCAGCAGTAGCAGTTGCAGCAGTCGCTGCAGCCGCAGCAACAACGTAATAAGGATTCCAGAGGAAAATGAAAAGGAGAAGATAAAAATAATTTCTGAGGAAATTATACTATCATAGGCAAAATAAAAAAAATAGATATAAATGTAATATGTATATAATAAAAAATAAATAAAAAATATAAATATTATAAATATTATAATAAATAAAAATAAAATATTTTTTTCATATTCAACCATCTTTCCTTTATCTCATATTATTTATAATTTAATTATAAAACTTGATTATATATATTAAATAAGATCAATATTAAATAAGTGAAAAAACATATTAGTTTTAAAGGAAAAGAAAATAAAATTAAAATTTTATGAATGTAGTTTATTAATATACTTTTACAGTATTATAATAAATAAAACAATATTTACAGGAAACTGTTTTTTTCATATCCAAAAACCTATCTCTCATCATTTATAATAATGTGTATGATAAACTTATTACTTATATTTTAGAAGTTAAAAATATGAAAACTTATATATAAACTTATATATAAACTATATATATAAACTTATATATAAACTATATATATAACTTATATATAAACTATATATATATATATATATATATAAACTATATATATATATATATATATATATATATATATATATATATATATATATATATATATGCCTGTTAGACGTGGTAAATACAAAAATTTTTTTACTGAATTAACAAATATATTAAAATTTTTTTATGATTTTATTATAAATTTTATTTATTAATATATTTCTTATGCTAATATACAATTTATTTAGATAACTTTTTTTATGAATATATTGTTGTTAATATAAATTCAGTTTATTGAAAATTAATAAACTTTTAATTTATCAAATACATATTTATTGTAATGAATAGGAAAATTAATGAAAGTCCTGATTTGTTTTATAAATTCATTTTATGAAATATTTTTTATAGTAATATACATTTTATTATATTCTTTTCCAATTTCGTCTCGTCCATTCTTTCCACTCAAATAACCATGTGTGTATTTATTACCAATACGTTCTAGATGGCACACATTAGTAAATGTTTCTTATACAATTGATGGTTTTGACAGAGTACACATGAACCTCTACTCTGCATTGATTGTAATGAAGGACAATGGAACTCCTCCACATCCGATATAATTCTGGAATTAAATTATGTTTTAGAAAAAGTGTGAAAATGTATTATAAAAGTATGAGAAAAGTATGAAAAAGTATGAAAAAGTTTAAAAAAGTATAAGAAAGTATCATAAAAGTATCAAAAAGTATGAGGAAAGTATGATGAATGTATGAAACAGTATGAAAAAGTCTGAAAAAGTATGAACAAAGATGAACAAGTATAATAAACGTATATGAAAATTATTCGACTCCAATTATTACTACGACTAAAATTATTCGCACTCCAGTGTAACAAATGTCTAATGTCATTTTGAGTCGGTGATAAGGGATGTCGCCAGAATCCCATTCAATTCCATGATATTCACGTTGTAGCCAGTATACCGTTTTTTTCCACTCCAAGTCAATTCGCTCCATGGAAATGGTGGCTTAAGGAGGTACACGGTAGGCAGTGCACCTTCTTCTCAACTCAGCAAACTAAATTCTTTTATAATGAAGCTTTGCGGGCCGCTTGTTTGGAATCCCTATATGTCACAGAGGAATACTTTATCTTCCGGACATTACAATATATTTTTCCTAAAAACAACCTCATATTGTCATACTCTTGACATAATGTACTTCTATACACGTATATTAGAAGCTGGAGTAATGACAAGTAATGTAAAGTTTCGTGCTCGTATTCTCATTTTATATCAAGATTCTCCGCCTCCCGAAATTAGCTCCTCTTTTACGATTGGTTGAGTGAAAAAATATAAATATAGGTGCGACTGGGTTATGAAAAGTCAGTTTATTTAGTTTGAACTTAGATTAGAGAGAACGCTTATGCTTGTATGTAGGAGAGGGGACGCAATGATCTAATTGGACGAACGTAATCGAAGACATTCATGTTGTCCTACCGCTCACAAAGAAATCACTTTTACCATTGGTTGCTAAAAATAGACAGGTGATGGTCTGTGATAATGAACAGAAAGGTTCATGTTCGATTGGCGGCAAGACGATATATCCCTCCACCCGATTTTAAAGCACAGTTTAATGTTTTCATCATACTCAATATTTTCGTTCACCTTTGATTTCCCCTTCCTCTTCTTTACTTTCCTTTAAAAGAGGACAATTTTTCTTGAAAGCTTGCACTCGCTGCAACGCAGTCACATAAGTTCAGTGTGATTTTTTCTCTTTTGTGATTCTCTTTATTTTTTTTCTAAACTTATATCGCAGTAAAGCAGTTTGTTGGTGACTTTATTCTTATTTTAATAGTTGAACCGTAAACATAAAAAGTGAGAATGGCTTCAATTGCATCTATCGAACGTCTTGTGCAACTTTACGGTGGAATTTTAGAACTGTGCACATATTATAGGAAATATTAGGAACATATTAGGAATCCCCTGGACCTTGAAAAGTATTATAAGTAATTAATTGTCCAGACTTTTAAGCTCACAACTGAATAAAGCCCATTCAAAATCATTTCATTGTGAAAGTGTTTACAAATTTTTTATAATGAAGACAAGCTGAAAAATCACGTATACTAATGTAAGAATATGAGCGAATGCAGAATAAATTTGTCAAATAATTCGAATAACATTCTTAAATTTGAAGAACACAAAAAGAGTGAGAAAGTGACATTTGTCATTTGTGCAGATTTCGAATGTCTGTTGCAGCCTATTCAAAATGAGAACGCTTTTCAGCGTCACGAAGTCTATAGCATTGGCTATTATTAAAAATATCGATATGATCATAAATTGTCGACTTACAAATCGTATGGACAGAAGAGTACATATGACGAGACACCGGCACAGTGGTTCGTTCGTGAACTCAAATCCACTGGAGAGCATATAGATCGACTCTATAAGACACCAAAAACAATGAAACTGACTGATCTTGAAGAATTATAATTTCGATGGTCGTCTGTTTGTCATATATGTGGCAATAAATTTGAGAAGGATCACCTTCCTGTACGAGATCATTGCCATCTTACAGGACGGTATGTTTACTGGGTTATTTTATAATTTATTCAATATTTTAGATAGAGAGAAGAAAAAAACAATAATTTTTTTCTCTCCAGTTTCAGAGGAGCAACTCATAATTCATGCAACTTGAATTATAAAGACTCGAGGTTCATTCCTGTTATTTTTTATAATCTTAATTATGACACACACTTTATTTTAAAAGAAATTGGTACATAAATTAATCTGTACAAAACTGCCAGAGAAAAACGAATTTTACAACCAATTAACCGATTCACATATTACCGATGACTACATGTATACTGTTCAAGTATGGGATAGATTCAATATCACAACTTTAGGAGAATATGTTTTACTGTTAGCTGATGTCTTTGAAAGTTTTCGAGAAACGTCTGTTGACGCCTATGGCTTATATCCTGTTCTTTTTTACACAACTGCTGAATTGCCATTTGCAGCAGCTCTTAAAATGACGAAAGTTTAATTTGGAACTTCTAACAGATATTGATATATTATTATTCATCGAATCAGGCATTCGAGGAGGAATAAGCCAGTGCTGTAATCGATATGCGAAGGAAAATAATCCGTACATGAGTTCGTCATACGATAAAAATAAGAAAAAAAAAACACTTTTATATTATGATATTAATAATTTATATGGATGGGCGATGGCACAGCAACTGCCGACAGGAAAGTTTAAATGGATTGACTATGAATCCAATCCAGATTTTTTCAATGCTCCAGCAGATTCAGATGTAGGCTATATTGCTGAGATATATTTCGAGTATCCTGAAGAAACTCATGACGAACATCGTGATTTACCTTTCTGTGTTAAGTATTGTACAGCTCCATGCTCAACGTAGAAGAAACTTCTCACTACTTTAGACGAAAAGAAAAGACATGTTATTCACTACCGAACACTCAAACAGGTACTGGATAATGGTCATCGGCTAAAAAAGGTATATAGAATTTTCAGTTTTGAGCAAAAACTATGGCTGAAACCATACATAGAATTTAATACAGAAAAGAGGAAGCGGGCAAAGTATGAATTTGAAAAACTCTTTTACAAACTTTTAATTAATGCAGTTTATGGAAAGTGCATCGAGAGAGAACGATCTTGTGTGGATGTACGATTAGTGAATAAATTTACAGGTCGATATGGAGCAAAAGCACGTATAACTTTACCTAATTTTTGATGAAAATTTGGTTGCTATACAGCTCAAAAAGACAAGTGTTACAATTAAAAAGCCTTTATACGTTGGTCTTTGCATTCTGGACTTATCAAAGACACTTGTTTATGATTTTCACTACTCTTATATGAAAAAGCGAGTGGGAGAAAAATGTAAACTGCTATATACTAACACCGACAGTTTAATATACGAAGTGGAAGACATTGATATGTATAAAATTATGAAAGGAGATATTAACAGTTTTGATACTTCTGACGATGATGAAAATAATTCGTATGGTATACCTCGATCAAATAAAAAAATATCAGGATTAATGAAGGACAATTATAATGGAAAAATTATGATGGAATTTATTGGTTTACGGAGCAAAATGTATAGTATTTTAGTGGATGGAAGAGAAATAGTAAAAAGAGCTAAAGGCATAAAATCGAATGTTGTAAAGGAGACAATTACATTTCAAGATTATCGAAAATGTCTTGATGACCTTCTCATTATACATCGCTAGCAGTATAACATCCGTTCTAAATTACATATAGTATATACTGAAAAACAGAAAAAAATTGCTCTAAGACCATATGATGATAAAAGATTCTTACGAACAAATAATACAGATACTTTTTCGTAGGGGCACTATAGAATTATGGAAGAACAGATGGCCCAAGCTGCATGTGAAATAGAGAGGGAAATATTAAACGAAGCAAATCATCCAAAAAAAAGGGAGACATGGAGATAAAGAACGCTTACATAGAGACTAATAAAAGAGCAGTTGGAGTCGGGATAGATGATGATGTAGGTGAACTAAGACATGAAATCAGTAATGAATCTAGAGTAATCCGTGTAGAGGTGCATGCAGAAAAAGAGAGGGGGATTATCGAAACGAATGAAAATAGAGTGACACGGGAGGAGGTGACGCTTTATGGCAATGAAGGCGAAACAATCACCATTGAATATAATGTATCACTTGGAATAATGAACGAATGGAATCCTGAAGAAATTTTGACGATGCTAGAGGTGATAAACTCAATAGAAAGGGAAAAAGTTGAAGTGGGGAATAAGCAATATGAAGAGACCGATGGTGATGAAGAGTTCATTCGAGCAGTTGAAGAAGTCGAACGAAACTACTCACTTCCTCAGAAGAAAACAAGACTCAACTAATTCTCAAGGTAAAATTTAAGTTTATTTTCTCTACAAAAGAACAAACAAAGAATTATATTCAGAATTTTAATTTATTCATTTCTTTTTGTTATATAGAATGGTCTAGCTACTCTGAATAAAATTGCCGAGAGCGAGTTCCTGCCGACGAAGAAATGTACAGAATTGGAGAAAAATAAGCAGTACTTGGCGACTGCTCTCAAGCTAGTCAACATTCGATATGTTGCGAAAATTCTAGCAGAACTTGACGATAGTTTTCGAATATTTTTACCACAAAAGATATCGTCAGCAATATTAAAGGACCAAGAATTTTTCGCAAATCTATCAAATATTGCAAATAAACGATGTTTATTTTTACTTTATCGAGGGGAAGTTCTATTAAATTTGATAAATGTAATTTTTAAAGAATTCAATAAATATATTTCATGTTAAAAAAATCATTTATTTGTCAAATAATAATGATATACATCAATAAATCAGATTATATAAATATTGCAATGTTTTTTACTGAATAACTAATGTCCTTAAACCTCTTCTTACATAAATTAGTATTATTTATTAATTTGACTTATAACATAATTAAATTAAAAAACTTTTTATCTATCCAACTATTATTTTATCCAATATTATGTTATCAGACTATTGTACTACTAAATTCTAGCCACTTTACATATACGCGATTATCACTCTTCTTTAATACTTTTTCAACTAGATAAATTTCGAGATACTTATTTTTTTCAATTTCACTCTCATAAATGCCACCAGAGACAGATTTATCATAATAATCTTTAATGTGATAGGTTATTGGATTAGTCTTTATAACTCTTGTTATTGTAAAAATTTCAGTTGCCCAGTTTAGTGCATATCCTTTTGCAAAAATATTTTTTATTTTACTTATTCGTACATTATCTCCTACTTTGTATTTTGCTTTTTTCATATTCATATTTTCGATTGGAAAATGCTTTTTTATCTCTTCTGCATTTCTTTTGGTTACATTTGAAGGATCAATTCCTATTGTTCGATGCTTTTTTGAATTATAAACTTCCAGTAAATCTGGTAGGATATCCATCCATTTATAGTTTTCCTGCTTACTGAATTGTATCCACATTGTATTTTTTATCGTTCTTTTAAATCGTTCACATATGCTTGCATGAAGATTACTGTGCGAAGAATATAGATTTATTTTATACTTTTTCATGAGATTTTGAAAGTGAGAATTGTAAAATTCTTTTCTTGGATCGGTTTGTAGATTAGATGGTACTCGTCCTTGTTTCAATATTTCATCCATTGCCTTAGTAACATCGTTGCAACTCTTTGACCTTAATGGAATCGCCCATGCAAATTTTGAAAATATATCAGTGGCAGTGAGTAAATAAGGAAAACCTTCATTCTCCTTCGAGTAAGGAATTATTTCTATAAGATGCCTGCGATGTCCCATCTATTGTACGTATATCATATTTTCTTCGCTTATATCTACGGCGTGCAGGTTTGTGTAATTCTTCAATCACTTTTTCGCGGTACATATTTTTTTACAATCTCGTTTATAATATTATTTGTGTTTTAACAAGTTCCGTTACGTTCTCTTTCAAATTATCATATTTTTTAATAAGATCCCCCAGTTTTGCTTCTATGGACAAGCGAATACCTTCATGCCTTTGCTTACAATTTTGAACGTATTTAACCGATTCAGAAATTTCAAATGATAACACATCTACTTGGGTCTTTAGTGCTACATTCAACATTTTCACGCTAATTGCGTCATTTTCTTGTCTAGCTTCCCCAATATTGCAAAGTCGTTTACTTTCGATATCATAATTTCCATCTAATGTAGTATTGAAGCCAATACCTGGAGGGCCTCGACTCCCTTTCGAGACCTTTATCGTTCTTCCGAACACGTAAAGACTCATGTTGCTATTAATTAAATCGTCTATGAATGCATCTTATTTCGTGTAATTCTTCAATAATGGATTGAATTTCATTGACGTGATTGTTATTTCCAGCCGATTGTTCGGCAGTTAGTAATCTTAGTCTCTCAACAAGCTCATTCGGATCATCCCAGTATACTAACTCTATTGAAGAATTTTTCTTTGCTATTTTATATTTAGATAAGAGAGCTCTTCTTCCCTTTTTTGTACGAGTAGCACTGTTGCGAAACATCGGTGCAATGATTTTGAAATATTTTCGACTCTTGGATGAGCGTATAGATCCATGTTTGCTATGTTTTTTCCAGAGAGCACTTGTTGCTTCCAGAATACTGCGATAATTCTCACGATCTGCTGAACTTATCAGTGTGTCGTCTGGTTCTTTTTTTATGAGTAGCTCTATTAGTCTATTACTTTTAGGATAAGTTAAATCTTTTACTTTTATTTTATTATCATCAAATTTAATTTCAGAATCGCGAAGAATGTATGCTCCTCCATATATGTCATCTAATTTACTGCGGCTTTGATCTAAAATATTGGTTTTAGCACTGTCTTCGTGCATCGATGTGAATGTTGAATTCATTATTGAATTATGCAATGAGGCAAAATCATCATCGGAATCAAAATCTGTTATGGAAGCTGAGCGAATATTATTATCTAACATAAAACTTAATTTTTTCGAGATATAGTTGGCTTTTTAATCCTGTAATCATCCGAAATGAGATTAAAAAATTGTAAATTTTTTGATTCGACAAGCTCTTTAAATGGTCTAATAACTCGTTTCAATGTATCACACTGTGTCATTACGATTTTTTAAATTTCTTTTTATTGCAAAACAGTCAAAGCCTTTTCTGTATCTTCCATTATCCATCGCTCTATCTTTGTTAATAACAACAAATTCATATTTATAATTTTTCCAGCATTCAGAAGAATGATGTCTCTATGCCGCCTTTTCCTTTTTTTCTCGATTCCAAAATTAAATTTGGTGATAGGGAGTTTGATTATTTGCTCAGTGAAATCCATGGTTCCGTGACTAATTCAAATAAATCATTGAGCTATGAAAATATATAAATCCTATTTTATAGTTTTTTAACAACAGTTATAAAATAGTAGTCGAAGATGATTGTTTATAAATCTCGAAAAAAGTCGAAACGTGGCGGAAGATTACTCGATAGAGTAATCAACAATTTATCATTTGAAATGCATATTCCTGGATATCAATACTGTGGTCCAGGAATCAAATTAAAGAATCGAATTAAAAGAGGTGATCCAGGAATTAATCCGCTTGACCAGCCATGTAAAGAACATGACATGCAGTATGCCAATAAAAACAGTAACCGTAATATTGCTGATATGAAGCCTGCTGATAAGTAGCAGCGGGTTAAAGCAAATGATTTCAGTCTTGCTGAGAAAGCCTCTGCTCTAGCTGTTGCAAGTGGTATGAAATTAAAGGCAAAAACTGGAATGGAACTAAAATTCAGCAAATTGTTTACGGCAGAGAAAAAATCATTAAAGTAAGCAAAAATTCGCACAAAGTCATTCAATCTGCATTAAAAGGTGCTCGTGAAGCTGTCAAGAACAATGGTGGAAAAAAGAAAGTTATCGTCCCTCGTGTTCTACATTTCCATCTAAAATTGGTGGAATTTTTCCATTTCTTATACCACTATTTGCAGGAGTCAGTGCAACTGATTCTCTAACAGGAGGTGCTGCTGGAATATCAAAAGCAGTAAATAGTGCTAAAGCTGCACACAAAGATTATGAAGAAACAAAGCGACATAATAAGACAATGGAAGCTATTGCTTTATATAAAGGTCTCTATCTTATGCCATATAAGCACGAAATGGGGTTATTTCTGAAACCGCATATCGGACAGGGACAAGTTAAAAAAAAAACTTCGATTTAACTTTGCCAAATCGTGCTTTATCAGATTATGATCTTATGAAATATGCACGTATATTAAAATTTACATATTTTCGAGGCGTTTTTATGAGAAATAATCTGCCTAACAATTGTCCATGGTACAACGAATCAGCTATTGTTAATCTTGATGCTTCACAGAATAAAGGTACTCATTGGGTGTCTTATCGAAAGAGAGGTTCTGATGTAATGTACTATGACAGTTTTGGTGATTTAAGGCCTCCCATAGATCTCATGAAATATTTCGATGTAAATGAAATAAAATACAACTATAAAAGATAAAAAAAGTTCGATTCATTTATTTGTGGTCACCTTTGTTTTCAATTCTTAACCGAAAGTCTATAAAGAAGGACTTGTTTGTCTAAATTTAATCATTCTCGTTCTATTAGTCATGGAAGATAATTTCACTTTAACTCTCTCAGGCAGATTTTCTGTTTTAGAAGCTGATTATTTTCCCTCTATTGAACTCGCAATACATAAAAAATTTGTTTTAGGCTTAGTCGAACTGTTAACCTTTAACTCCATTCCAAATATTGACAATACAAATAATAAACTACATTTACAGTGGAAAGTGGTTACTATTCCCACCGGTAGTTACGAGATTAACGACATTCATCAATTTTTATCAACCACATTGAAATCCAAAGGAATTGATATTTCCATGAAAGCCAATAATAAGACATTTAGAAGTGAAATAAAGTGCAGTGTTCCATTAGATCTTAGTCCACAAACATCAATAGCTAGTCTTCTCGGCTTTACTCATCGTATTCTCAAGGAAAACACAGAGCACAGTTCTGATTTACCAGTGAAAATGTTGAAAATCAACGCACTCAGAGTCGAGTGTAATATTACTGCGGGAGCTTTCATTAACAATCAAAAGGTTCATACTATTCATGAATTCTTTCTCAGTGTCCCTCCAGGATATAAAATCATAGAAATTCCATCACAGGTTATATATCCACCATTAGTGTTACGCGTATAGATAATATACAAGTTCGAATAGTCGATCAAGAGGGAAATTTGGTTAATTTTCGAGGAGACGAAATTACTATTAGACTTCATATCAAATCTATATAATGGGAATTGTTTATAATTCTAGCACGCATATAAGCTCTCCATCATGTCAATCGACAATCAGTCGATTGAAGAATTTGAGACCGTTAACACGGAAGAGCATTCAGTTCCTCCAAAGTCTGGGTCTAAAAGTTCGTGGCAAAAATTCACTTGCATAATTTTCTGCTGCTTCTTAAAAAATGGACGAAATTCTAAAAATTCAATTAGTTGTCGTGTTCGATGAGTCAGTTGCTAATTACAAAACCCACGCACATCAGCCATACACAGCACTAAGCTTTGATAACAATGACGAAATTCGTATTTCTATCAAACACCAAGATTTGTTTCTTCTACCATCACGAAGTTCTATCCATATTACTGGAAAGTTTAAAAAAACTGTTGGCGACTTGTCTATGAAATCTAGATTTATTAACAATGCTATTTGTCATCTTTTTGATGAAATTCGCTATGAAATTAATGGAGTAGAAATAGACAAAAGTAAAAATGTCGGATTAAGTAGTGTGATGAAAAGGTGCACTTCGTTTATTCCCAATGAGACTCTCATGCTTGAAAATGCAGGATGGCTTGGCAATGAAGAAGCGCCGAAAGCTCTGGTGGATAGACAAGGAAACTTTGACATTGCTATTCCACTGAGTATGATTTTGGGCTTCGCAGAAGATTACAAAGAAATAGTAGTTAATATGAAGCATGAACTTGTTCTCATAAGATCAAGATCGGACATTAAAGCAATAATCGACGAAGGCACTACAGTTGGTAATAATATTATATATGAAGAATGTGACATAGAAAGACGAAGAAAAAAAATGAATGCTGCAAATGCAAGTCGTTTTGGTCATTGTAATATTAGTAATATGTGGCTTTTTTAAATTCACAATATTATCCATATAATAATCTAAATCTTGCTAATAATCAATATGCACTATTCTATGATAGGTATGCAAATTTTCAAAAAACATACTATGCAAGAGATCCTTAGGCACTCCTTGCAAGGACAAACTTTCTTTTCATAGTTATCGATTGTTCGCGACAAAATGAATCTATAAAGAACGCTCCTATAGACGTGCGGCTAGAAATTGAGGCAAGAAATAACTTTCCAGACAATACTACAGCTTATTGTTTGATCTTGCATGACCGCATCGTTCAGGATAATCCCATAAGTGGAGATGTGAGAAAGATTATTTAAATAGCTGTTGCGTCCAGCAACGATGTCGGATATATATATATATATATATATATATATATATATATATATATATATATATATATACGAATACACACATATATATATAGATATACGCATTTACGTATCTACGTATATACGGGTGTGCGTGTAAATATTTACACAAGTGGTCATCTCCTTGTAGTTTCTCGCGCCGGGAATGTGCGCGGAGTTTGAGCGAGGAGGAGAGAAAAATAGAAATTGAGAGAAAGAAAAAAGAAAAGGGGCGAGCGTTTGGCAACGTCACGATTGCTCTGCCTACGAAATATATATATATATATATATATATATATATATATATATATATATATATATCTGCGTATAAAATACGGAAAAGGAATATTCTAAAATTTTTCTGTGCCTGGAAATTGGAAAAGTGTAGACAGCGTCGAGTGACGAACTGCGCACACCCCCCCCCCCGCAATAAAAGCCAGATGCGGCCCAAACGAGGCTGCCTGGCTGTGGGCCCGCCGTAATGCGGCGTGAGCTGAAGCGCTTTCTCTCCTCCCCCCCTCACCGATCGTACTTCCCCCCACGGAAACTCGGGACGAGTGGAAGGCGCGCTAATGCGACTTTTATGACCCCCTCCCCCTTTGTATACACTAACGAATTTTGGGACGAAATACCAGCGAGAACGACACTACGAAGAAAACTAAGAATTTAAAAGCAATTTATATAATGAATTAATATTTGAAAATATAATACCTGCTTCGAGGTCTTATTTTCTAATTTTGAATAATTATAATTATTATCGCGAGAACTTACTTTTTGCGAACCGTAATTATTATTATAATATTAATTATTATTATTGTTATTGTTATTATTAATGATATAAACTTATTTATTATCATGAATGGTAACCTTATTTTGATAGTTTTAATTATTAAAGCTGTACTACTAATTATATTTTGCGAACCACAGTTATTATAGTTTTTAATTATTATTATTATTATTAACAAACTTAGTTATTATCGTGAGCGTTATCTTATTTTTAATCATTATTATAGTAAGGTTGATTATTATTATCAGTGTTTACCTTATTATTTTAATTATTATTATTGTTATTACGTTAATTACTATTAATCATGTTTATCTTACTTGTAAATCATTCTTTTGATATTATTACCAAGGTCATTATTATTAAGATTTTTACCATTACTATCAGTGGTTATTATTACAATTATTATTTTTAGTATTAATATTCATATTTTTAATGCGTATTCACCACTATAAAACGTAATAGTTCATAAGAGTATGTTATTTTATATTAGCATTATAGGTAATCAATAATTATTATTTTAATAATTATATTTTTTATCAAATATTAAATAAGTTAGTTATAATTCACGACGACGCCTAGGTTCGCTCCACGTAGTTATACGAAAAGTCTTTGTCGAGCAAAAGAGAAAGTAACAATCATAATAATATTTGTACGAGATGAAGGGAAGTATAATATTCCTATAATAAAAAAACGTCCTTTAATCTCTCCCACCACCATGTATTTTCTCAGCGGAGAAAATTTCGGCGGCGTCGCGCCCCGACTATAAATATGGGCCCGATGGACCGCGAAAAGCAGACTGCCGGTCGCGTTTGCGTAGTGTAGAAGTTATTTCTTGTATTGTCGTCGTTCTATCTAAAATTATAAAATAAAAAGTAAGGACTATATATATATATTTCGAGTTCTTTTTACCTTTGTATTCCGCGATACGCGCGCTTATTTTTAGGGCGGGAGACACGAGTCTAGGAGACAGAAAGCTGTCGCTGGCCCGTAGACTCCGCTAAAGATAAGCGCGACGACCCGAGGTAATAGCGGGAGGCCGAACGCGTGCCGCTGCTACCCTTGGGGGATATTGGAGCCGTCGCCGCTCCAAGTCCGACACGCTGGGGTGAGAGCCGCCCGGAAGTGGCCTCAACCAGCGTCGAAACCGCACCGCGTCGCACCACGCCCTCGCGAAATAAGTGTATCCGCGATCTGCCCCGCGTGTCCCCGGCTTCAACACGCGAAAGAGTTGGCCGAAAAACAAGGGGCCATTTGCGGGTAAATAACGGCTTAAAATCGCCGTTAAGATTACCCGGGTGGCACCAACTTCGGTTGGACGTCACATAGCCAATGGATTACAAAGAAAACTCTTGAAATTATTCTATTAGTCCTCCATTAGCACCCAACAGAAAACAAACAACAAAAGTAAAATTAATAGCTATAAAAAGTAGAATTAATAGCTATAGGCATAATGGCACATTTCAAGGCGCACTGCCCGCTCCTCCAGGCATTGCTTCGAAAATAACCTTGACTAATACGTCGTTGTGACGTCAGACGGGATACTAGCACAATGTTGAGGAGTAGGAGTGTGCCAGAATGAATGTATACGTTCTGGTATACTTTTTTCTGTGCCAGAATGCCTATGTGCCGGTATGTCTATAGCCTACCTACTAAATCGAGTTCTTCATTATAAATTAAATTTCTTGAATGAAGCATTGAAATTCTTATTCCAAGTATATATTCACTTAATTTGGTCGGTTTTAACCAAATATCTAAATTTTTTAATTCCAAAATTGGCAGTTATTGGTTCAAGAAAATATTTTCACCCATTTTCTATAAGATCTTGACAAAAATCTAGGAGATATTTGAATAATCCAAGAATTTATTTTCCTGATTTAAAATTTGAAATTATTGATTCAAGATAATATTTTCTTTAGATAAGAAAATATTCATTTAATTTCCAATATTTGTGTTCTTCTGTTGAGAAAATATAAGCTTTATTTTAGTAACTACTTACTTGGTTAAAGTTTAGGCGATTACTTGGTTAAAGAAAATCTTTACTTAGTACAGAACAATCGCATAAATTTCTTAAATCAAGTAATATTAACTTTATATTAGAATTTTTGGAGTATATAATTTTAATGAATTATTTCGAAAACTATATTTCTTAAACTAAGAAAATTTTTATTAAATTAATTCGATAATATTGTTCTTTTGATAGTATCAGAAAAATCTTAGACCACAGATTTGATTAATCTATAATTTAAGTATTTTGATCATCTGCAATTCTAGCTATTAGATTTTCTAAATTCAATGCATTAATTTTTTGTTTTAATATAATTACCTTCTGATTCAAAATTTTGTTTTCTTAGATTAAGAACATATTTATTTATATATGTATTGCGTAACTCTGTTCTATATGTACTGTATAAAAACATTTAAATACGAATTTCTAGAAAATATTAGTTTGATTCTGTAAAGCCTTTTATAGAAAATCAAAAGTTGCTGTTCAAGTTTATTACTAAATTTAAGAAACTCAGATTTTCCATTTTCATTTTGATCAGCCTGTTTTAAAGAAACGTTCTCTAGAAAATGAAAATGCTTATTTTCAGATTATGATGAGCTAAATTTAAGTAATTAGAACATTACAATTAAATAAGTACGTATTCTATACGTTCTATACGGTTAGGATTAGATGATAGGATATTTTTTACTGCAAAATTAACAAAAAAAAACTCGTCCGACATGGGTGCAGATGGATAGATAAGAAACAGTGAGAGCAGGTGAAAGAAAGAGACGAAACAGTATATAGGAAATTCGCGGGTATATACAGGTACATGGTATGGCAACACCCGCCAACATCTAGTAATCCATGTCAATTCCCTTGGATTTTTCATTTCTCGCCTCCCCCTCTCGCTCTCTCATTCTCTCTCTCTCTCTCTCTCTCTCTCTCTCTCTCTCTCTCTCTCTCTCTTTCTCTGTCTTCTTCATACAAGGTAGTTATGGGTCAAATATGATTATATATGATTATGAATTATGATATGATACTCCAAAAATATAAAAAACAATCAAATAATTTTTGGAAATGTTTACAGTCTGTAATTAGCAGCTTTTTCGAGATCTGTTGCATTCGTAAACATAGATCAATTGCTGACAATGGCCATGAATATTGTCTTAATGTTAAGTTAATTTTTTTAAAGCGTACGTATATTTTGTTGCAATTTAATTAGTTTAGTTAAATAGAGAAACATTACAAAATTAAATCAAACATACATTTTTTTAGTTCCAAGTAAAACGTATGTCATAGAAATAAGTCTATACTGAAAAAAAATTTTATAGATTTAAATAAAGAGTTGATTCTTATACCATTAATTAACAATTTATTCGAAATAAGTAATTTATACATTTAAAATACTGAATGTTTAGTTAAATACAGTAAATATTTTTTTGTAGTATCTTAACTTATTAGATCGTCATTTTCGTAATCTTCAACGATGTAAACGTACACTATATATTATATTGCAATAAATACTCACTATATTTACATATTTTTCCATCATTTTTATTGTAATATATATATTATATGTAATATATTTGTATTGTACGAAACACAATAGTAGTGAATGTTCAACGCATACAATCTGCAGTTCAAGCTTTAGGCATCCCGATGAGAATATTAATTTATAATAATCAGAATTATTATTAGGACTTAATCCTAATAAATAGAGCGTGTTTAACTGGTTAATAAGTTAGTTACATGTATACTTCAGCACTAAAAATCTTAATTTTAAAAATTACTTACACAACTAAAACATACTTTTAAATTTATTTTATACAAGAGTATAGAATGAGGCAAGTATGGTGTATTAGAAATTCTAATCATTTATTAGAGGCATAATGCAGCATGAGCAGAGAGAGAGAGAGAGAGAGAGAGAGAGAGAGAGAGAGAGAGAGCGAGAGAGAGAGCGAGAGAGCGATAGAGAGAGCGAGAGAGATAAAATTACATTAAAACAGAAAATAAAATTTACAAAAATCAAAAGATATCCATAAGGCATGAGAATAATGTCAGATTAACCTGAAGAACAAAAAGGTTAACAAGCGATTAACGTCACACCGCCTTTAGGATACGAATCCCAAAGTTGGATATGAACATTCGTTTGAACTAGCCTGGTATTAATACTTTAAGCCGACTACATTGAGTTGATGTTCGTGATTCAAGACGCCACCTAGTGGCCGCTGGTGAAACTGACCACTAAAACTGTTAACTTAATTTATTGTTAAAATGATTTTCCAGAAAAAACGTAGCCTATGTCCTTCCCAAGATAATATAGAATCTATTTGTCAAATTTCAAAACAATCGATTCAGTAGTTTTTTCGGTTATCGCGTACAAACAAAAACACGCTTTGTCTTTATAAATTAGTATGATATATATACATATATATATATATATATATATATATATATATATATATATATATATATATAAATAATAAGTTTTTGTAGAATAAAAGTAAAATCGAAACTAAAAATGACTAAATCTCATGCAACATGTCATCTTATTTGGGCGAGGAAAACAACTTCGTAATACCTGTCGAAAAAAAGCCTTGACTTGCGCAAGTTCATACGTTAGAAGCATATGTTTTTTCGACGAAGGACTTTTAGATGCGCAATATGTATATTAGCGATGCGCTAGTGTACAATTTTTAATGTTTAATTTGCAGTAAAATCGGTACTTTTAACAATTAAACCATATTGTAAATAAAATAAATAGTTAGCATAAAAATTGTAACAAATGTTTCTAATAAAAATCATAAAATTACATAGATATTAAGGTTATAAATAAGAAAAATAAATACAATAATATAATAAGCTATAAAAACGAGGAGCAGAGACAGGGATTGCGGATGTTTATAGAAAAAACAGTTATATAAAGCCCTGATTTTTCCACAAAAAGGCAGTCCAGTATCAGTATCAGAAGCAGTCTCAGTCCAGTATCAGTGCGGAAGCAGTATCAGAGCAGTGTACCACTTTCAGTCAAGGAGCAGTCAGTCAGGAAGCCAGGCAGTAGTCTCAAGGAAACTCCGGAACGTGATATCAGCATCTCTCTATCGCTCTCTCTCTCTCTCTCTCTCTCTCTCTCTCTCTCTCTCTCTCTCTCTCTCTCTCTCTCTCTCTGTGTGTGTGTGTTCAACAGCTAAATATAAAGTAAGAAATATAAATAATTATAATTCAATTCTTATTTTCATTTTCTCTCTCCTCTGTCTCGCTCTTTCCATTAAATCCGGGGAAGTGCTTGGTCCTCTCTCTTTTTTTATACACAAATAAACACATATATGTTCTCATATAGGGAAATAGATCGGTAGGCCGAGGCGAATACGGCTTTCCTTTTGAAAGAAAAGGAGTTCGTATTCAAGTGAAGCCCTTGGACTCCCTTCGTCTATCTAACCAAGCGTAGGAAGCATTCTAACATAAAATGAACGGGAATAATTATTTTTATTCGATTGTTTAATATTTCTGAGCTAGTGGAGGAAACTCCAGGCTCAAAACAAGCCAGGGTACATCGAAGGCATATATACGTATATATAAAAATATACGTGTGCACTTCGAATAAAGCTGATGTGCACGAAAGGGCGAATATGCCCAGACGTCACATTATACTTTAAATTTTTGGGGGCTCAGCCGGGATTTTGAAGTAAAAAACAATTGAAGTAAAAAAATAAAAAATAATAAAATATAACAAATAATAATAACAAAAACAAATAACAAACAAAAAAAACTTAAAACAAACAAAATTCACAATGTAAACAGTAAAATACATATACAAACAATAATATATGATATAAAAAATGTATACACACATACAGTAATATATATATATATATATATATACTTAGACTCGTTATTCGCGAACGCATCTACCGATAGTCAGAGCGACGAGAGTGAAATAAACGATGAACAACAAAGGCTGAACGACGAATTGTTACATGTAGATGGTGAAACAAATTAATTTTTAAATAATTATTTCGATAATCAGAGTATATCCTCAAAGACGCTTTATTAACTTACACAAGAACTAATATTTGAAGAACTGAATATCCCCTTAAAGGGAATAAATAACGAACCCGCCGTTTTCCCCATGGAAAACTTATAACCACCGCATCTATAAGAGATATAATACGCACAGATCATCTTGATGAAACCGAAAAAGAATACGTACAGCATTTAGTCGAAAAAGTCGCCATATTTTCTTTCTACCCGGGGATTCATTGCCTGAAACAGATACTATAACACACAGAATAAAAACCACAGACGAAGAACTAGTCAATGCCCGACAATACAAATTTCCTCACTCGCTCAAAGTAGAAATAGATAGACAGGTGAATGATTTATTAAACCAAGGGGTGATAGAGAACTCTGATTCTCCATTTAATATCCCAATTTGGATTGTAAAAAAGAAAGCAGACTCACAAGATCGACCAAGATAGCGAATGGTGCTTGACTACAGAGCTTTGAACGAAAAATCAGTAAGCGATGTATATCCACTGCCGAATATCACTGAGATATTTGACCAAGTAGGAGCTGCAAAATATTACTTCATACTAGACCTTGCATCAGGGTTTCACCAAATTAAGATGGGCTCGAGAGATGCACATAAAATAGCTTTTAGTACGCCATTTGGACTCTATCAATTCGTTCGTATGCATTTGGGTTGAAAAATGCACCCGCCACTTTCCAAAGGTTAATGGATACCTTATTAAGAGGACTACAAGGCAGAGAACTGTTTGTGTACCTGGACGACAATGTGATATATGCAAACACACTGGCAGAACACGATAGAAAATTGAACCTATTATTAAACAGACTTCGAGACGCCGGATTGAAATTACAAACCAACAAGTACGAATTTCTAGGCGAGAATTGAATTATCTAGGACACCGTTTGAATGAAAGGGGACTTAGTCCCGATGAAAAAAAGGTAGAAGCTGTAAAAGATTTCTCACGACCGAAGAACGCAAAGAACGTGCGACAGTTTCTTGGATTAGCCGGATATTACCGCAGATTTATTGAAAGATTCGCTGCAATTGCAAAGCCATTAACAAAATTGCTGCAAAAACATGTACCATTTAAATGGTCGAACAAAACCGAAGAAGCCTTTCAGACTTTAGAAAACATTCTATGTAATGCACCTTTATTACAATTCCCGGACCTTACTCAAATATTTAATATAACAACTGATACCTCAGGATACGCTATAGGAGGTATTCTGTCCCAGGGAGAAATAGGGAAAGATAGACCCATAGCATATATTTCTAGAGTTTTATGCAATGCAGAACTTAAATACGAGGTTTACGAAAACGAAGCCTTAGTAGTCATACATAGCATACAGGAATTTCGTTCCTACGTATATGGAAGAAAAATAACAATCATCACTGACCATCAACCCTTAGTTTTGTTTAAATCAGCAGATCTGAATACACGAGTGCAAAAATGGCGTTTCAAACTCTCCGAATACGATTATACCGACTTGTATAAATCAGAAAAACTAAATTCTAACGCAGATCATTTTCACGAAATCCACCTGAAATAGTCACAACAAATCTTGTGATGAGATCAGCAATGCGCAAGGACACACAGATAAAATTAAATCAAATCCAAAGATAATTACACAGTTAAAGAAAAGAAAACTACCTAAGAAGATTACGCAAGGGGAATTCGAAAAATCTCCTTTAACACTAATCAAAAATAAAAGAACAAAGAACATTACGCAAGGGGAAACTAACCAAATATCTCCGATAGGAAAAAGTCCCACGCGTGTCGTGGCACTACAGGCGCCTTGTTATGCCGAAAGCGAACCGGAATCATACGAAGAGTTTGAAGCTGAACCAACAGCATTATTCCAACTGATAACCGCTAATCAGCCAGAAGAGACAAAATCAATATTCTCCACCGACTCGTCATTTAGCGTAAATCGCGACAAAGAACACGAGGTTGAAAGAGGCAAAGTAATAGAAATTAAAGATTTAATATGCCACCGCAAAGATAACATCGTTTTCTTTGTAACTAGCGACGGAAAGCCCTGTGACGACGGTGCTAAAAAACTACTGGAAAACAACGGCATAAGCATTAATCCAATGGATATTGGAGACATCCAACATATAAAAGGGGCGCACTGCAAAAACCTCTTGTGTTATGCATACGAGGAGAAAAACCCACATTCATGAATATAATAAAAACCAATATATACAAAACTTTGTCGATCTTAAAGGAAATTCTAATCAAAATAGGAGAAAACATTATTAGCATTGCCAAAAGTAAGAACATTGAAAAAAAAGAATGGCAAGACATTCTTAAAACAATAAAAGCATCTTTTACGAATTCCCAGATTAAAATTATCATTTGCACTGATACCCTTAAATTCGTCCCACAGGAAAAGAGGGATGAAATTTTTTACGAGTTACATAAGTCACCAATAGGGGGACATAGAGGAGTGTCCAAGACATATAACCGAATCAAACAGAAGTATTATTGGAATAACTTAAAGGAAGACATTCAAAGAAGAATACAACAGTGTTTGGATTGTCAACTTAAAAAACTAGTGAGATCAAAGACCAAACAATCAATGGTGATCACCGATACCCCTGGTACACCCTTTTATAAAATAGCTTTAGATGTCGTAGGGCCATTAACCCCTACTAAACTTGAAAACGAATACATCTTGACAATGCAAGATCAATTCACTAAATTCTGCGTAGCAGTACGCTTATCGGATACACTGTCCACTACCATAGCAGATTCTTTTCTAAAAAAATTTATTTGCACCTTTAGAACACCAAAAATAATTCTAACAGACCAAGAGAAAAATTTCCTGAGTAGCTTAATGAACCACATAGCTAAACGGTTTAAAATAAAGAAACTACGGGCAACCATGTTCCATCCGCAATCCAATGGATCGCTAGAACGCTCACATCACGTTTTGGGCGAGTTCATAAAACAATATACTACCAATGACGAGCAATGGGACAGTTGGTTAGACATAGCCATTTTAAATTATAACACTTATGTCCAAGAAACCACCAAGTATACACCGTATGAATTAATTTTCGGTAGAACCGTCAGGTTGCCTTCTATCGATCCTTTGAGAGAAGGGGACTTATTACCCACGTATAAGGAATCCCGAAATATAATAAATAAATACGTACGTGAATGGAATCCAGAAATTAGCCTACGACAATCTAGTATCCTGAAAATTTCGTTCGAAGAAATACTATGACAGAAAAATTCACCCACGGAATTTTAAAAAAGGGGATTATGTATTGCTACTGTCTGGTCCTAAACCAAATAAATTTGGAAACCATTACTCTGGACCTCATAAAATATTAGAAGTGCTAAACAAGAAAAAGGGTAGACAGAAGGAATAGGAGAAACCAGATTAATCAGTGTCACCCTTAGCTAAGAAAATAATGATTTCTATCACTTTAAACATTTAAAAAAAATTTTTTTATAATAAAATTTATATATATATATATATATATATATATATATACATAAATAAACTTCGCATTCACCGCTATACTACTTAATGCTTCATATCCTCCATACTAACCCTATAATAAAATAAGCATACGAATATTATTTATAACCTTATCACTTTAAGAAAGAAAAAAAACAAAACAGACACAATTAACTTTTTATACATGCAATTTTTCAGTTGTCTACAAAGGTCAAAACCGAAGTCGCAGCTAGTTTCTTTCTTTCTTATGCTAAACATAATAACTAGTTTTTTCTTGCAGACTACGCAACTATCCTCTTATGATTTCAGAAAAGATGATATCCCTATACACGATACTTTGTACATTATTTTTCGTCACCCCGACAACAACAATGTGAGGTACGATTGTGGATCTAACATCATGAATATAATAACCATATCGTTATTAGATGACGGAGAATGCAAATTTTCCTGAACTACACCCTATAAGTCAACTTGCTTATATACAGTTACTTCAAATAAACAATTTTCAAGAAACCGAAGCATTACAATGTAAAATAGAGGTTCGGCTAATAATGGCGAAAAGCTAGGTTAATAATGGCGAAATGGAATTTTTGTATGACATCAGTAGAGATAGTTGTTTACAATTAAATTTAACTGAGATAATCAAATTCGGACAAAATCACGTAATAAACGGGGTCAGAATTAACCAAACAAATATATATTCAATGAACTTCGCCGGACGCATAAGCAATGACGGAACGTGCGAGGGGGCTTATTATAGTGACCCGTATGGAACTTCGAATTCCGTTGTTGTCCAAGAAACCCTTAAAATTACCCAATCACAAAATCTGCGCGAGTAAATTTACAAGACGACAAAATTCATCTACAATCGGGAACATCATGTTTACTGGTGAGAAAATTCTGTATAAAGATGCTAAAGATGGATATACTTTCTAGGAGTCGGTTCCTAATAATGATAAGAAAGAGATAATATAGTAAGAGAAACTTTTATTAATAATGGCTATCCAATTCAATTTATTAATAGATTAATTGCTGAGAGATTGTTTGACATTTCTAATACCGAAAATAGACAGAGTGCAGGAGTTGATGTTAATGGAGGAAAAATTATTGTCTTGCCATATGTTAGAGGATTGTCTGAAAGAATTAAAAGAAATTTTCGAAAATATAACATTCAAATTTTCTTTAAGAATAGCAAGAATTTGAGTAGATTGTTTAATAATTGCAAAGATAGGGATGATTTATGCTTAAAATCAGAACTTGTTTACAAGATTAATTGCATGGATTGTGATAAATATTGGACAAATAGGTAGATATTTAAAAAAGAGAATTTATGAACACAAATATAGTTTACGTAGCTCACATATTACTTCCGGCTTAAAAAAGCATTGTTTACAGTTTTTACATTCTTTTGATTTTGTGAATGTGGATATTTTGGAACATGGTATTAATAATAAGTATAAACGGGAGAGTCTTGAAAGTATTCACATTTCCAAGAATCGAAATAATGTGAATTTAATGTTAGAGTCTGGTAGATTGGACAGTGTTTATCATTCCTTATTAAATTGATTGGTTTTGGACAATTTGTGTAGAGGGGGAATTTATATTTAATTTTCTAAATTTGATGGTGGGGATGGGTATATATAGATTAGAATATAAGGTTTAGTTTAGTCCCTGATGAGGAGCCGTAGCGAGCTCGAAACGTTAGACAAGTCTTCAATTAGGTAAGGGTGTTGGGGACAGTCAGACTGCACTTTACTAACAAAGAATTTTTTCATCTAATATTTTATTTTCAGATTAGTCTACGCGGGTGAATGTAAACAAGGACAGTCTGACTGTCATTATAATTTCAATTTAATTTTTAATTTAATTTTTATTTTTAATTTTTATTTTTTATTTTATTTTTATTTATTTATTTTTATTTTTATTTTTTATTTTTATTTTTAGATTGAATTGATTGGACTGTAAGACAGATAAAACAATATTTATTAATTAATTTCTAATAATGATTGCCACTTTAATGAATATGGCGTATTATTCGAAGGCCAAGCAATTAAAATGACTAACCCTCAAGTAGATCAAGATTCTTTTATAGACCAAAAACTAACATTCGCACTAAGTAAATCGTCCGAAGGAAAGGTATGCGGTTACACGATAGTAAGAACAGAACACCCAAAATTAGTTATCTTTGAAACAAAAGAGGGTATAACGTTTGCCAAAAAGAGTACATTGTCTAGTAGTAATCTGGATATTTTCGCTTATGTAGATGCAAAATTCGTGTATCTAGAAAAACATGTGAAAAGAAAAATACTAAATTTATATCGCAACATGATGACAGAACTATGCTTCATATCTCTTAAACAATCACCGACGAAACAAGAGGCAGAAAATAGTTACGAAATGATCGCTCAACCAGAGCCAGAGCCGTAACCCGAACCAGAACCAGTACTAACCACTATCGACGAGACAAAAAAAAACAAACGTTTTTTTCTGCAAAACCATAAAAATAAATACTCAACTTACGCGACTTTTCCAGAATTAGACGAAACAATAAAAGTAAATTTCTTATTTCCATAATTTCCAGATATCGAATTTCGCATAAAAATTTTAACACGTATTAATAAGTATAATTAAGTAGAGTAAGTTGTGATATAAAGAATCATGTGAACCCCACGCATCTTCGAACGTGGTTTTCCTACGGAGATTTTTTCCCACTGGGTTTTCTTTCCTTAGGTTTTCCCTCCTTCACAGACATACTGCTCTGGGCAAATACGAAGATCGAATGGGGAGGAAAAAATTTTTTGTCATATGTACACCACTTAATGCCGCATTACCGTAGCAGAGGCGGACGATTATTTTCATACTTTTAACAACTGTCTTACGCAAGGGGTGTAACATCGAGCTAATAATTACAATAAAATATTATTAATTTTTATAACCAAATAAAAATATATTAAAAAAAGTAAACAATATAGATATAAACATTAATGTATATATAGTTATATATACATATGTAATGGGAAATCTTTTATAAATTTATTGGCACGAAATTAAAAACTCTGTTGCTCTCTGTAATGAAAGAATTCTATTCTTTTATAAATTATTTTACAAAATATATTTACAATACTTAAAACCTAACTATGTAATAACTCATACCTGTAATGAAAGTAACGACATTTAAGTTTTTATTCTCTCAATGCCAATTCCTTTTTATATAATTCTAATTAGTTTATTTTAACAACTTTATTAACCTTTATTAAATTCAAGTGTCTTAAACCTAATTCAATATACACTTGTTTTATTATTCATTTACTGATATATTCAGTCTGAAAAGGAAATCAGTTAGAGTTTTTCTAGAATAAAGTAAAAGATAAAGTATATAACGAAAGAATAAAATAAAATAAAAATCAAACAGACACACACACACACACACACACACACACACACACACACACACACACACACACACACACACACACACACACACACACACACACATATATATATATACATACAAACTACAGACTTACCCGAGCTGCCAGCGAGCCAAGTTGGCGAACGTCTGTCTTTATATTGCTCACTAATAATGAGCAGGTCAGTGTCCAGTCCCAGAGTAATCTGCGGGAGCGGTGCGTCAGCTACACTACTCCCATTCATGTTGCACTAGGTTATCGTTATCGTCATGGTGTGACTGTCTTTGTCTTCTATTTTATTAGGGCTGCCATGAATCATCCTCACACGAGGATGAGCCAGGTAAGTGTTCCCTGTTCCGGGCGTTCTCTCCAGTGCACAAGAAGCACTCCCCACGGCTCTTACTACCCCTGTGGGAATGATCCTCGAGACCGCATCGCTAGGAGTAGTTTTGTCTGTCCGGTCCTTTACGTCGAATTCGCAGACCGCCATTTTCTGTCCTCAACTGTTAACGTCGAAGACATGGGGCCGACGATCCGCGGTCTGTCCCGTTTCCTGATTTAACGCGTTCGCAATGTCCTCATTGGTCATAAAACAGCCTAAGTCTAAAAATTCCAGTGTCATCCTGGAGGTCAAATCGTTCACGTGTGCAGTCTTTCCAACAGTGTCTTGGAGAAATTCTCGAAAGTCCGTTACTTTATTCAGTCTAGACAGCTGTAGAAGTACCGCGCCGTCTTTCGTCTTTCTTATTGTTCTGACCTGAGTTTTACTCTTGTCTGTCCATCCAGGTTGCCTACTGGTGTACTAGGGGAGTTGAGAAGCTCCATGGACTCTACTGAGAAGGTTGCAGGAGGCACCCGAGAGCCTGCTATTACCTTTTTGGAACTTTTCATTATTATTTGAATAGTTTGTGTTAAGTGGATTATATTTGTGATGGTCAGGAGGATTACTTGTTGGAGATGACGTTTCAGCGTCCTAAATCTCCCCAATACTCAAGCCCTCCTACATTCTGGTGGCCTCGGCTGCCCCCCTCCCCCACGATTTGCAGCAGGGTCCCATCCGTTCGCCATAAGGCACTACTTCTTGTCCACGGCCACTTATTCGTCACTCGTAGGAGTGCTTATTTCGAGACTGACCGCAAGCGGTAGTTCCTCTATCCGCAACCCCGGGGACGCGTGTGTTAGCTGAACTCAAGGCCTAACACACTATTAATTATTATTATTATTAAAATTATTATCATTATTATTAATATTATTATTATAAATCGACAGTTCGTCCGATTTTAGACGAGCGGCGGCAATAATACCCGACAAATTAATTATCAAAGGGCCTGTAAAAGGCAAAATCAAGGAGTTCGTCCAGTGAACCGGCTGGCCCGAAGTCGTGTCACCTGACTTCCTCCCGCAGCTATAAAATGTCCAGAGCTCAAAAATTCCTACCTCAAATATTCTTTTGAAATTATTAGCTTGATCTCTGTTTTTTTTCGAGAGTCTAAAGTAGAATACTACCTTAAGTTAATTTATTTCTTTCATTTTAAGTAATTATTACCGTTTTAATTCAGAATCTTGTCAATAGGTGGTTTGCTGAATAAACATATTTTTATTTTTGTTATAGAAAAAATAAACTCTGTTCTTATAAACTTATTATCCTGATCCGCCGCCCAATTCCGAATATTCTTCCTCCCCTCTCAAATTACTCTGGAAAAATAACGAAAGAATTTTTTGAACAGAAAATTTAAATTTGTTGTTTTTCGATTCGTGTCGACAAAGCCTAGTAGTGTGTTGAGCGATTAGGTGCTAACGCGGGTTGAGCCGAAGCACGAAGTAACACTTATCGAAGTTGCAGTAAAACAATCCGTTTTAAAAAATAGAAAAACTGAAATAATAGTTTTCTTGTAGAAAAAATAAAAAGAAATTATTTTTTCATTTCAGAATTTTCAACTCTTACACTATATTTTTGTTTGTAAAATTAAAATCTTGTTTAAATGTCAAAACCCAGAACATGCTGGATATGTAAGTTAACAAAAGAGTAAATTGAAAGGAAATTCACTACAAATAATTTCCCCTAGATGGGACGAAAGCGTACTTGCGACAATGTTTAATCTCACATGTACGAATTCACCCAGAGCTCTTTAGCAATGAACCTGAAGATGAGAAAGGCTTCAATGAAGACTTGAAACGAACACATAATCTAGAAGATCTTGAAGAGAAATTCCGTCAACTACGTCTACAGCTTCTTAACCAACAAGCAGCTGCATCAACTTCTATTCCAGTCGTAGTATGTCCTGCAGCAAACACGCCTTATGGTACGTCCCCTGCTACAGTTTATGTACAGTAACCTTCAGTTGCACAAGAAAACGCCAAAGTGACGGACCAAATGAGGAAATGGAATTGCCATTTTGATCGCAAAAGTTTACACTCTTTTCTCGAAAGGATCAACAAACTACAACGAGCATATAATTTATGCGATCAACAAATTCTGAATGGATTTCTAGAATTGTTAAGAAGTGATGCAGAATTGTGGCACCGAAATTACGTCTCGAATTTCAAAACTCTAGCCAAATTAGAAGAAGGATTACGAAAATTCTATCTGTCCCCCAGTGAACGCCGGTCGTTAGATCGACAAATTCATAATCTTATACAGGAGTCGAATGAAGGCATCCGTACATTCGATAACTCGCTAATTACGCTAATGAGACATCGAGGAGACTTTTCGGAAAAACAAAAAACCGAAACTATTTATTACAATATGCTCGCCGAATATCGTCTACATATTCGCCGTGACAACGTCACCTCTACGTCAGATCTTGTACAATAAGTAGAGGAATATTTAGAAACAAAAAAGCAGTGTGATAAGCAGCAAAGTATGAATAATCATACATCTGCTCATAATACAGAATATAAAATAATAATAACAATGTAGCTAGAGTGTAAGATCGAAATAAGTGTTGCTGGAGATGTAAAGAGGCAGGGCATGACCGTTTTCAGTGCACAAATCAGCAGAAGATTTTTTGTTCGTATTGTGGACGTGATAATAATGTTTATACTCGTGATTGCATGTCATGTCATCCGTCGGGAAAGGCCAGGAGGATGTATATATGTACAAGGAGTACGAATGCAACAAAAACTTTAAGTAATGAATGGATTGAGCCATCCTATACTTTTAGGCATAGACATACTATAAAGAGTCGAAATCCTGATAATATTGAATAACTGCGAAATCACTAAAATATCTAATAACCAAGCACATCAAGTATGTACAATTAAAGCACCCTGCGGACTTTAATTTAATTAACTTTGAAATTTAAATACATCTGAGCAAAGAAAGCTAGAAGTATTTTTAAAAACAGAAATGGATAATTTTAAGCTATGCAAGAAATAGTGAACCAAGAAGTCGATAAAATACTGGCTGAAAACATAAATAGACCGTCTAGTAGTCCGTGGACCTCACGCGTATCCGTTACCACAAATAAATGTTACGCTAGCTAAATTACGAGGAAATAAAATATCGTCCTGGAACAGATAATTTACTTGCAGACACATTGTCTCCACAGCCTTAGCAGTCGAAGATACCGAAATTAAAATCGAAGACTGGTATGAGAAATCATACAAAAATGTGTAAGTGATCCCGAAAGCTACCCAGATTTTTGTATAAAAAATGGAAGACTATACAAACATATTTTACATACTTTAGATTTTAATGATACCAGTGAAAATCTGCAGTGAAAAATTTGGGTACCTAAGTTTTAACAAATTAGGCTATCCCGAAGGGAATAGGAACGTTACACATCTTATGGCTTTACGTGACTTGGCTAGTTGAAGAAATATATTTTTTTCTAGCTGATAGTCAACCATGTTAATTGTTCATCTTTTAAAACCAAAACGTTCGATATATTTATGTTATGCTATATTTATAGAAAAACAGTGGAACACTTTTCTATATTAATCTTAATTTAGGTTTAGATCATTATGAATGTCTATAAAACAATGTTACCATTGTTCCAACAAGTTGAGCATATATTTTTAAATTGATTAAAAGATATGTCTGAATTTACATGATCGAGACATTTATATATTTATATTTAAAATTAATCTCATCTTGTCGAAACAAAATAGTAAATTAATATTATCCCTAATAAGATATTGTGGAACGTGTGCATAACACTGACAAAAATAAAATAATCAAGATTCGCATGTCTTCTCATTCAAAGCAAGCTTTAATATTGACCTGTGTCTCACAAGTAATATCATCGGCATTCATAATAGAGTTAGGAAGTACGTTGTTAGGTGATACTATTGCTTCATGTTTACTGAATCGAAAATATTGTACACTTTCCATTGGCTACAAACGTTTTTCTAAATACTTCTAAATTCTTTTTTTCTGAATTTCATGTTTGCAGATTACCGTTATAACCAAATCTATCTCTCGAGTACAACTAGTAGGTATATATAAATTGAAGTAGTATCATTTAAACGTTTTATAAAGAATAATCGTATATAAGCGAGAAGGTAGAATAAGAAATTGAAGAAAGTATTGAATAAGATGCTCAGTATATTACCCATTGGACAGCATTTAACAGGTTATGAATACTGTGTTCCTGGGACAAAATTGAAAAAATGTATAACTCGTGGTGCTCCTGGGTGATTCCCTTGATTCTGCTTGTAAAACAACGACATAGTATATTCCAATATTGTTCATTATATGCAAGCGACATGCAAAGGATTTAAAAAAACGCTTCTCCGTAGAATTGCTATGCGGACCACTATCTGACATGCATTTAATAAAATATCTGCTTTCCAAGACGTATTTATGCGTAATACAATGCCATCTAATGGTCTGCATTATAATGAATCATGTATGGCGAATCATCATAATGTAGGCGGTCTTGGAACTCAGTCCGCAATCTAGGCAACAGACTTATTTGTATATTTGTGAAACATGATTTAAAGCCGACGTAGATCTTATATTCTACTTTGATGATGCTGAAGTTATGTATAATTATGAAAGATATGCGGATTTTATTACATATATTTTCGGTTATTTATGCCTGCAATTTCAATGTAAGACCGATAAAAGAATTAATGAATCAAACCATAATGAATGACTCATTTACTTTGGCGCTTTTCGGTATTCTTGATGTTCAATACTCTCCTCTTATTAAACTTTCATCTAATAAAAATGATGTTCTTAGTTTAGTTGAGCTATTACACTCAGTGAAGGAAGAGTGTGGTCGTCTTAATTTATAAAAAAATTATTTGAAGAAACTTTCATATTTATATATACATCTTACACATCGGAAGCGATGATGCAATTCCATAAAAAATGAGTCCAGTCACCGCCGGTGTCGATAATTGCCTGGCATCCCCGAGGCATGCTTTCTACTAAATTAACGACGTATTCTAGTGGCAAGGATCTCCAGATTCGGCGAATTTAGTAATATTTCAAAGTATATGTGCGTATTTGACGAAGCTTCTCTTTAATGTATACCCACACATTTTCTTTAGGGTTTGCATCGGGCAACTGTGACGGTCAATGTAATGTAACGATGCTAGATTGGATCTTTCACTCAGTACAGTGCTTGCTGCGGTGTTTAGGATTGTTGTCCTCTTGCAGAATCCAATCTTAGTTTTTTCTGATGAACTGATTTTGGGACCTTGGGGTGGATGCAAAGGAACACAGCCTCGTAGCACGACGTGTACTTAGCACTCACGGCGTTCAACGTGATTTTCTTTTAAAAGATCAACGACAAATGAATCTTTGTTGACAATACATCATGGAGAATGCTGTTTTCTATCAGCTCGCGATGGAATTAGATAGAAATCTTTCATTACTTGCCAGTAAAGTAAAGACCACGTTCTTACTTAACGGACCATACTTTATGAAAATGTAGCTAATCCAAATGATAATATTTGCGAAGCTTGTATTTTTGGCAAACAAGCAAGAGTGCCTTTTAAGGAAAGAAAAAATAACAATCATATAAAAAGATCATTTTTTATTATTCATTCAGACGTTTGCGGACCAATCACTCCTTTGCCATTAAATGGTAAAAATTATTTTGTATTGTTTCTAGATGAATTTACGCACTATTGCGTTACATATTTAATAGCATTCGAGTCAGATGTATTCTCTGTTTTCAAAGACTTTATAAAAAAAAATCAAATTCATTTTAATTTAAAAATAGTAAATTTATTATAGTAATACTATTTTTACACTAAAATACTCACTGATAGAGAAATAAACAGAGAATAACTAGCTGCATTTAAAAGTTACGTGTGCTATGCGCAATGTAAATATTAAAAAGTGTTATCACGGTGGATAAGTAGAGCTTTTTATCGTCAAACATACGCATTGTAAATAAACAATACCACTGCACACACATACATACATACGCATAATGTTTTGGAAAATACAAGTTTCGACTGACTTGCTACCGGAATATAATCCAATTTATAAGACAATTGTGCACTATACAATGTGAAACTTATGAAATTATTCTATAAGCCCTCCATTTGCAAAATATAAAAAAATAAAAAAGAAAAAAGAAATAAAGTAGTTGATTTTGCTATAGGCATAATGACACATTAACAGAGAATGGATATTTTCACTTCTCCGGACTTTGCTCAAAACAGAATGAGAAAGTCTATATGTATTCTATTGCACCTAAAGTGTACTCAGTTATAATCAAGTGCGTCATGGCCCCCTCCACACCCTAAAGGGAGGTATAGCACACATTTTAAGACAGAGGTGGTGTGCTAGAATGACTATAGCTTATCTACTAACTGTATATATAACTGGAGATCTTTTATTAGCTTAGATAATAGATTATTTGATACTAATTTTTTATTTTTAATTTAATTTAGTTTTTATTTGATATTTTTTAGGAGGAATTTAATTTTAGATTCTACATGAGTGATTATAAACTAGTACAGCCTGACAGTTGGCATAAGTACAAGTTATAGTATAATATTTTGTTATTACAATTTCTATTTTCTTGCTATGATTGATCTACTAACGCGCAAAAAATATGTAACGAGTCTTTTAAATTTACAGGTTTTTCAAAATAATTTTTTATCATTTTCTACTAACAAAGTAATTAATATTTTCATCGTTTCCCTGCATCTCTTTGCTAGTACACTAGGTACGCAGTTGATATACATTACTATACGATGTGCTATTGCCAGACGTTGATTACTAGGTTCAGAGAGGAATATTCAATAATAACTACAATGTAGCATTGATAACAGTGCAGTTACTGCATTTAAAAATTGGACAGCAATGTAACAATTTTGCGGAGAGAGCCGACAAAGGGCGTGTCACCCGATAAAGCAGACGCACTTCATTTACAACCGAAGAGACCAAAAAAGCAGTTTTCTGAAGAGTCTGATGGGAAACTCTATAGACCAGGAATCGATGATTAGCATATTATTACGATAAGTTAAAGAAAATTATGATTTTTTATATGCGAAAATTATTCATTTTTCGTAGTTGGTGGAAAAGATAGGGAAACAACTAATCGGAGCGGAACTCTCGTCTTATCGATTCAACCCAAAATTTATCTAGAAACTTAAAATGAAAAAAAGTTCAAATCTAGCCACCCTTTTTTCTCCCTAGGGAGGAAAAGTGTTTATGGCCGCTTCCCAACTAATCAGAAAGCAGAATTTTATTTTTCATCCCTTGGGAGGAAAAGTGAATGAACGGAACCGTGTAGTCCGGGTTCTCAGTTTTTCTTGTCTGTGTAACATCTGGCATTTACGATGTTTAGACTTACGAGTATATGCGCCAGTCAACCGCGGGCTTAACCTTTTGTTGGCACTTCGAGTTAGGTCTTCAAGATTTTCAAATACAATAATATTTATATTCTATCTGAAATCTATTATAAAAATTCTTATGTTTTTTAAGTATTAAAAATTATCTATATATTTTTTTTAATTAGTTCTAATTTTAAATTCTATTTATTATGCAATTAAATTTTTTAAAATTTTAATTTGAGCATAGATTATTAACAAACTTATAATTTTCAATTGATTAGTCTTATTTATTTATAGAAAAGGGGGATTCCGCCCCCAGCCCCCGGCGGAGGTATCACCCCCTGCATCCCCACCACCCAATCCTACATCTCCACTTAATATACTTTATTAATTTCCATTTAAGAGAAAATTATTTAATTTTATTTTACTCAATTCAAGTAAATTGCAGGTATAACCTTAAGAGAAAACCGATAATATTATATTTTTCTTCAAACCCAACAAATTACATTTTATGTTAGGGCAACTTATTTCAGAGCAAGTATCATTTGGACCTTTAGATTTTATACCTGCTTGCTCTATCTAAGCATTCTTTAATTCTGTAAGTTTACCGTTCATTTTTTGTGCAGTTCTTTGAGAAAGGAAAAGCGCCCTCGTATGGGAAAATATCATGTGACATACGGGAGCAAAGGCGTTTTCCGACGAGGGTATATTTGCCGCCCGAGCGAAGTGAGTATTTTCTCCTTTATTAAAAGAGTATTTACTATTTTTCTCCCTTATGTCACAATGTACTATTATCGGTCTTACAGTCTGTATAATATAATATATTAGTTAAATAATGACAGTCAGACTGTCCTTGTTTATATTCACCCCCGTAGAATCTGAAATAAAACTTATTACTACAATAAATTATATTAACAATTAAAAATAAAAATCAGCTGATTTAGTTTAGTTAGAGTTTAGTTCCTGAGGCTGAACCGTAGTGGTTTGAAACATCGGACACCAAAGGTGATTCTAATTTGAAGGTGATAGGGGCAGTCAGGTTGTCCTTTACTAACATGGAATATTGCTTTTATTATTTTTATTTTATTTTATTTATTATTTTTTTTACTTTATTTATTATTTTTATTTTACTTTATTTATTATTTTTATTTTACTTTATTTATTATTTTATTTTTATTTTATTATTAATATTTATTTTATTTTTATGTTAATTTTTCATTCAAAATATAAATATTTTAGAGCAAGGTACTGAAAGTGGATATAAAAGAGGAAATCTTCAACGTTTTCAAATTTTGAAAAATACTAATAATGTACATTTCACAATTAGATTCAAGTAAATTGAATAACATATATTATTACGCCACAGGTCAAGAAACCGATCTTTCCCTTTACTTTGCTGGGTGCTCGGCAAGGGCAAAATGTAGTAACTCGACTTTGAAGGCGTTGCATTAATTTCGATCTTCCTCTAAAATCAGAGAGACAGTGTATGATGGCCTATGCTACATAGAGCTGAAAGATGTATGTATTGGGATCGTTCGATCCATTCGTCGCTCCATCGATAGATCGGCCGGCTATCAAGATTCTGTACGTAGCTCACATTCGTCAATATCGTTCAATAATTTCAAATCTGTTATACATTTGTTCTTCTTCTTACTTCAAGAATAAGTCAGTTGTAATTTTATTGATAGGCCTAATGAATGACTTAGAGCGAATAGTACAATACATTTTCTTTTATTTTTTATTGTAAATTATATCTAATTTTTTACTTAAAAATTTATCCATTCTAATTTATACATTCTTTATGCTGAGAAATATAGTATACGGTAGAGACCATTGATACCTTCAATAATTTATTCTTAATTATACTCTTACCATCCCTAATGGTGATTCGCAATTCCAAGCTGAAAAGTGCAAGCTCGTGAAAGTAACTCCAGGCCCAATTAAAACTAAAAGGCCAATGAAATATTAAAGCTCTTATGTGCCAAAGCCCCTACGTCATATTAGCCCCTCTATTTAATCTATCACAGATTAACAGCGAAACTGTTTACACTCTGCAGTTTTGCGAAAACAAGGGTCAATTTGTATTATTCTTAACTTTTGCAGATAATCAAAGAAATAATGAACTAAAAACTATTGAATGCATAGAGATATGTACTGATATTTCGTTCTGTGCAATATGTGGAGATCGGGCTACAGGAAAACATTACGGTTCTTCTTCCTGCGATGGATGCAAGGGATTTTTCAGACGTTCTGTGCGAAAGAATCATCTCTATTCTTGCAGGTTTGGAATAAAATTTATAATTCACTATAATACATTAGTTGATATAATAATTTCATGAGAACTATGTACCTTACTATCCGTATTTTTTGTTCGGTTATCTTTAACCTTTTTAATTTATTGGCAAATAAAACATCTCTAAAAAAACAACTTTTAACAAAAGTAAAATAGTTAGTCGAGTTTGATATCTTCTTACCATAGAAAGATATTTCAATAAGTTTTTTCATGTATTTTATAACAAAATTTTATAAATACTTCACGAAAGTTCAAAATATATTAACATAAAAAATATTTTATAATTAAATTGAAAATTAGTTCACTGATATAGTCAGATGTTCTACTATAGTCAGATGTTCTGATTGTGATTAAGGGAATCATAATAATATATGTTTCTAGCTTATTAACAAATTTGTAACTTATAAATCTTACATGTATTTTATTAAAACTTTATATAAAATATTTTTCTAAATTCAGTAATATATTAAGACAAACATACAAACGTAGTAATATATGTAATCATATTGTAACTCTTTTCATAGTAAAACAAAACAATGTTCATATCCCAAACTTCTGGAATAGATTAACAAAAAATAAATTATATAACGCAAAAAAGTCTTAAAACTATAGAGCAATTATTCTGATAATCATTATTATTAAACAAAGCATGTATGAATTTGCCAGGTCCGTTCTCGAAAAATTTATGCTATTTTCTTTTTAATAATTATGATGTTCATGGAAGCTAGATGGGGAGAGACCAATATATTTTTTCTCCCCCTCAGAGCCCTTATATTATACAAATAAGTTTTATGCTTACCGATGAAAGCTTTTCCGCTGCTCTGGTACACCTTATCTGCACTTGTATATTATATATATTATGTTACTATGTAATTACAATAAAAACACTGTTTTTTATTCAAAGACAATAGGTTTATTAAATTTAATTACAATAGCAATTTTTTTGTTAAATTTGATTAACATTGAAATATATAACTAAATTATACACAAACTTTTTTTTAACTTTTCTAATTCTTGTTTAATCTCTTTATACAATTTTTTTATATAACAAGCACAATTCTAAAATTTCTGTGTTTTAATATGAAAATTAGAACACTTGCAATTCTCCAAAAGTTATGTTATGATTATAGTATTATAATCACTAAGAATAATTTTTTTTAGTTTTCCAATTGCTTTTATAGATAAATAAATATCCCCACTATTCTCTTTTCATTGCATATGCAATTGATATTGAAATAGTTTTTTTTTAAACGTGTATTCATTTAAGGATATTAAATTATCTTGTCTTCTAAGCGTGTTATCAAGTATTATGGTGTTATTAAAATATTATCAGGATGTCATTCAACGGCTCCAAGAATTCTGTTGGGTTGCATAGAGAAATATGGCTGATAGTGGTGATATCGTTCGATGGATGGAACGTGCGTCTGCAGCAATCACGTCGATAAACGATCTCATGAAAAATACTAGAATTACGTCTTAGAAACGGTGTTATCTTACATTTGCAAATCATTTTCAAAGTAATTTTTGCAAACTAAACAATTATGCTAAAAAAGGTGATAACTTAGTGCAAATGGAGGATGAAAAAGTAACTTGGAGTAATGCTGAATCTGCTTTCAACAATTGTATAAAATATAACGAATATCAAACATCAAGATATTTATACATTTTTGTATGATGCATTTAAATTGGTAGAACAGAAAATTAAACAATCTTTACAAAATCATACAGCTAGTAAAATTATTATAGTGCTCTCTGCAGAGTATATTATATCTAAAAATTCAGAGCAAATAGTAGAAATAAAATATTTTAATATCGAAAATTCTGAAATATTTAGTACTACGAATTTAGAAGAATAGTTTGCAAAGCATGTTAAAGAGCCCATTCAACATGATATATGATATGGATGAATTTCAAGAGAGAGATTCTGGTTGGTCGTTGCATTCTATCCTAAATTTAACTATCAATATGTATAAATTCAATCCTATACAAGGTAGCATTGTATAGGATATATATATATATATATATATATATATATATATATATATATATATATATATATATATATATATATATATCTATTATATACATTTGTATATATTATATATATTTATATTGCACTACCTGCAGCAATAGAAAACAGACATACATGTATTAATGTAAAAAATAATGATAATGAATGCTTTAAATGGGCAGTTTTATCAGCTTTATATCCAGCTAAAGTAAATGCTAATGAACTTTCCACATATAAGCAGTATAAAAATGTTCTCAAATTTAAAGATATTGAATTTCCAGGCAAGACAAAAGATATAATCATAATATTTCAATTAATTCATATATGTTGAAAAATAAAAAAATGTCCTTCATGTATCTCCATGCTATATAACAGTTATAAAAAAGGAAAACCATGTGAATTTACTTATTATACAAGATAACTACAATGATAAAGATAGCGAAAGCATAAATGATGATAATCTCCAACCTTATTATCACTATGTTTGGATTCAGAATTTATCTTGTTTGATGAGTTCGCAATTGTCAAAACACAATGGAAAAAGTTACCTTTATGATCATTGTCTACATTACTTTATATCCGAAGAAAAATTAATATTGCATAGCCTTGATTGTCAAGAAAAAAATCATTGCAAAATTAAACTACCGACTGAAAAGAATAATATTTTACAGTTTAAAAATTTTTCATATAAAGAACGTATCCCTATTTATTATATATCCAGATTTGGAATGTATATTAGAAAAAATAGAAAATTTTAAATATGGACATTAACAACATAAAGCATTTATTGTTGGTTTTTATACAAAATGTAGTTTTGATAATGCACAATCGGAATACCCAAGCTATAGACAAGTAAAAATAGAACCATCGCCTATTTAATGGTTCATGCAGAAATTACAAGCATTTTCGGAACAAATAGTACAAATATATGAGAATCCAAAACCAATGAATAGACTTACAGATATTGAAATCTTAAATTTTGAAAAAGCAAAATTTTGTCATATTTGTGAAAAACATTTTAATTGTGACGATACAAAAGTCCAAGATCATTGTCATCTCACAGGATAGTAAGTTTATTTTAGAGTTTTGTATTATCAATTTTTTAAAATTTAAATATCAATTACAGATATCGAGCTCCTGCGCATAATTCATGCAATTTGAATTATAATGATTTAAAAGTTATAGCAGTTGTATTCCATAACTTATCAGGGTATGATTCACATTCATTCATTAAAGAGCTAGCAACAAATTTTGAAGATCGAGTATATCTTCTACCAAAAAATAAGGAAATATATATCTCATTTACAAAATATGTAAAAGACATAGGCATTAGTTTCAGATTTAATAATTCATGTCGATTTATGCCTTGTGCTCTCGATAAATTAGCCTCATATCTGGAAGGGCATTGTATTTTAGAAAATACTCTTGAAAGTAATTTTCGAAAAAACGTTCAAATTAATTTAGTTAAAAGAAAAGGAATCTTCCCATATGAAAATGTTTCATCTTTTGATAGACTACAAGAGGCATAAATACGAGTAAAAGATGCATTTTATAGTAATTTAAATAACTAATTTAAATATTAATTTAAACAACCATTACTGATGAAGATGATAAGCATGCTCAACTAGTTTGGCAAAAATTTGACATTAAAATTTTAAGTGACTATTCGGATTTATATTTGAAAACAGATGTATTACTTCTTGTTGACATATTCGCAAACTTTTGAAACAATTGTCTCGAAGCTTACGGTCTTGATCCAGCACACTATTATACCACTCCCGGTTTATGATAGGATGCCATGCTAAAATATACGAAAATAAAATTAGAATTGCTTACCGATATTGATATGCTTATGTTTATTGAAAGAGGTATTAGAGGCGGTATTAGTAAGTGCTCTAATCGATATGCAAAAGCAAATAATAAATACACGAGTAGTGACTTTAATGAGACAAAAGAAAGTAAATATTTTCTCGATTATGATGTAAATAATCAATCAATAATAAATTATGGCTAGGCTATGACACGATATCTTCCTTACGGAGGCTTTGAGTGGTTTTAAAATATGAATGATGAAATCAAATTTCTTAATATAGCAAAAGACTCTCGAACTGGATACATACGAGAGGTTGATTTATAACATCCTGAAAGTATACATGATTCACATAAAGATCTATCTCTGTGTCCCGAACAAATTGCACCTCAGGAAGTAGATGTGAAATGAAGAAGTTACGACGAAGAAATTATTAATGACATTATACGATAAACATCGCTATATCATACATTATGGAGCATTGCAACAAGCACTTCAATATGACTTACGCTTAAAAAAACATAGAGTATTAAAATTTAAGCAGAAGCCATGGCTTAAAGATTATGTTGATTTAAATAGTTAAAAGAGAAAGCATGCTAAAAATAAATTTGATAAATTATTTTTTAATTTTTGATTAATGCTATTTACGGAAAAACTATAGAAAATGAAAGAAAAAGAGTCGATGTAAAGTTAATAAATAGTTGGAATCGACGTTACGGTGCAGAAGCACTAATCGCTAGTCCAAATTTCCACAATTGCTCCACTTTTTATGAAAATTTCGTTGCCGTACAGTTATTGAGTTAAAACCTATATATGTTGAGTTGTCCATATTGGATTTATCTAAAACTCTTGTTCACAGATTTCATTATGAATATATACGAAATAGAGTAAGTGAAAACTGCAAATTAATATATACATATACTGATATTCGTGCATACAAAGTAAAAATGATTCATATGTATAATTTGATACAGAAGGATAGTCATGAATTTGATACTTCAGATTATCCTGAGAAGAATTCTTATCAAATATCTCAGAAAAATAAGAAAATTGTCGGGATAATGAAAGATCCGTGTAATGGTAGATTTTTAACTGTATTTGTTGGATTGCGAAGTAAAATGTATAGTATGAAAATTCAAGGTGAAAGTCAAATCAAGAAAGCCAAAGGTGTTAAAAGTACAGTAGTGAAAAATACAATAAATTTTGAAGATTATATACAATGCTTGGAAGGAAAAATCACCATACATAGAGATCAGTTTAATATTGGCTCGAGACTTCATATTCTACAAAAGGAAAAACAAAATAAAATAGCATTGAATCCTTTTCCAAAACTCCAAAATCCAAACTCAGCAGACACTCTTCCTTAGGAACATTATAGCATTTATTAATATGAACATGTTTTAAATGGAGAAATGCACAAATACTTCAATTATCTACGGAACAAATTGCAACCGGAATAGTACAAGAAGGCGTCGGTAGTAGTAGCTTAGTACACTGCTCCACTGAAAAGGTCAGAACCTGCATGGAAGATGAGGCTAGCAATAAAATTTTACAAAGGTCACCTGAGCAAGTCGGGATTGACATGGCATCAGCACGTTTGACATGGAGATGGAAAATGGAGGGGAGATAGACATTGTTGAAGGATTAAAACAACCGAAAAAGCGAGAGTGTAGAGAGAAGTTAGTCATTCATTGTCTAGTACTTGACTGCAATTATCCTCAAACAGGCTTTCGAAGCTGTGGTTATTAAAAAAAATTCACACATACACACATTTTTCTAAAAGCAACTGTTCAACGATCATCATGAACAATGGATCTGAGTCCCGAAATGACGTTTCCTGGTGCTGAGTCGTTTACTCAACTGGTAGCACAACTGATGACTGCTGATTTCATATCACATTTTAACGTAGAAAGCGTGCAACTAGAGAATTCACCTTTTCAGGTCTGTTCATTTTTAATTTTTAATTGTAAAGAGTAAAAAATAATTATATAAAAATATTTTTAAAATAGACAGAAATATAAATTATATGATTACAAAAATCAAGAAAATTAATACGCAATTTGGGTGTAAAACAGTGGTCGAGCTTGATTGTGAATTCCAATCTTTTTTACCTAACCGAATTTCAAAGGCTTTAATAAAAGATGAAAGATTATTTCGTAAGCACAAACTTCGCAACAATATATACGACTATTCAAATAAACTTAAATTATTTATACAATTTTAGGGTGCAAATAATTTTGAATTTAAAACAGCGTAATATGTAAAATGTATGTATAAAATGAAATAATTAAATATTTTATTTAAACAGATATGTATTTATTTATTAATTCTCATTAAAAAATTATACAAAATTAATTTACATATTAAAAGTATAATCATTTTATAATTTCTTATTACTTAAGCTATAAGCTCTCTTTATTTATCCAACTATTATGAGAGCTATAAAATCCAATCCACTTGACGAAAACTTTATTTTCTGGACGTTTAAAAACTTTTTCAACGAGGTAAACATCTAGATACTTGGTTCTCAGAAGCTGTTCTTCATAGAAACATCAAGCGATTGGTTGATTTTTATAATCTTTTAAATGGTAGCTTGTTGGATTGGTTGCTAAAACTCTGCTGATTTTGAATATTTTTGTTGACCAGTTGGGTGTATAACCTACCTCAAAACTCTGCTTCAGATTACTCACTCGTACTTTATCTCCAACATTAAATTTATTAATTTTCTTCCTTATTTTTGCTCTATCAAGTAATGTTCTTAAAATTTATGATGTATTTGCTGATGTAACGTCTTTCGGTTTAACACCGATAGTTCTATGATTTGTCGCATTATAAATAGTAATTAAATTCGGTAAAATATCAAACCACTAATAATTTCCGCGAAGACTAAACTGTATCCACATTTTTTTTTCAAAGTATGATTGAAATCCACGCATATAGAGACTTTCAGATTACTATATATTGAGTATAGATTAATATTATTTTACTCATTTAATCTTGAAAATCTACATTGTAAAATTCTTTACCTCTATCTGTATGCAAATTCTTTGGTACAAGTCCATGCTTTAAAATAGTATTAAAAGCTGTTGCTACATATTTAACAGTTTTTGGTTTGAAAGGTACAGCCCATGCAAATTTAGATAAGGTATTTATGACTGCAATCATGTATTTGCATGCTTTATTTTGTCGATTATAAAGTTGCATTTCAATGAGATCTGTTTGCCATGTCTCTTTGTATTATGTTTATATATTAATATATAAGACTAGCCTCATGCAACTCCTCGATAATAGAGTATATTTCATTCGTGTGACTCTTATTTCCCGCAGACATTTCTGCAAACAATACCAAACAATAAGGTACACTTATTGTTAACAATCCATTACTGATGGGGTATTTTGTATTGTTAACTATGACATTACCGTTAGCGAAATTTATTGATAAATTTGCAATAATCAGATCATTATTCTCCTTATGTACTCCATACACAAAATCAAGAAATCTATGACGATTAAAGTCCACCACACCTATATATTTTTCAAGTCCTTTTGTCATCTTGCTATTCAGCAAGAGACAAAGAGTAATTATGATTCTAATATTGATATTAGTAATAATATCACTCTACAAAATGATCACAACACTGACAAAATTAATATTTCATAAGAATCAGATGAGAGTATTATTGACTACTATCATCTGATTCTTAAGAAATATTAATTTTGTCAATGCTGTGATCATTCAGTAATGTTGATTACTCTCATCTGATTCTTAAGAAGTATTAATTTTGTCAGTGCTGTGAGCATTTTGTAGAGTGATATTATTACTAATATCAATATTAGAATCATAATTATTCTCATCATCAGACAACGATTCTAATGTTTTTTTCCTCTTTAAAGGTAGATAAATTGTTCTTCTCTTCTTTTTTAATATTTGATACATCAGGCACTTTTGCTACATTAATAAGTTTATTTAGAGGAGCAATGATTGGTTTGAAGGTTTCATCTAATGTGCGTTCTACATTTTCTAGATCATATTTATGAGTTATAAGAGTCAATAAGCTATAATTTTTTCCACAACTGGAAGGTCCGCAAATTACTGATCGTATATTATCTGGCAGTAAATCTTCATGACGTTTACTTTTTTTATTCTGCAATGTAAATGAGTTAAAATTTATGAATAGTAATTTTGTCGAGTGCTCCTTGAATTCCACGTTTACACATTACGGTATTAACTGACACTGTGAGAGTAGAGTATAAATAGCACGCTTATATATAAATTCAAGTAGTGTGATTTTAACGTTCGATATAGAAAGATCGTACCTAAGCAAGAAGGTAGTGGAATTTTTAATAAGATACTTAGTAAATTACTTATTGAACTGCATTTACCAGGTTATCGATGTTGTGGTCCTGGAATAACAACATCCTGAAATAACGTATAGCTCGTGGTGATCGAGGGATAAATCCCCTTGATTCTGCTTGCAAAGATGACAACAAGCATATTCCAATATTGTTGACGATATGCAAGTTACGCACGCAGCGGATCAAATTGTAGCTGTCAAAGCTCGCTTGCGTCTTAAATCAAAGAATGTAAGTATGGTTGAAAAGGCTGCTGCACTAAGAGTCTATAATGCAATGATACTTAAAGTAAAGTTAGGGTTGGGATTGAAAAAAAAATTAAGAAACAAAATTTACCTGGTAAAAACAGTAAATCAATATTAAAAAAAATAATTAAATCTGCTGCATATTCTATGATGCCAAGTTTGAGTTTTCAAAAATTAGTTGCTCTGCATTAAACGGAGTTGGCGAGGCTGTTAAAAAGGCAGGTGGTAAAGGCAATGTGACAATTCCAAGGATATTACCAGTTCCTCAAAAACGTGTTTTAGCATTTCCTGTACCTTTATTTGGCAGTTTGAGTGCAAAAGGAGCATTGGCAGGAAGTGCTGCTAGAATAGAAAGCTGTTAATGATGCCCAAACAATAATGCAAGAATAGGAAGAAAATGGAAGGCATAACAAAACAATGGGAGCAATTGCTTTTGGAAAAGGTCTTGATTTAAAACCTTACAAAAAAGGTTATGGTTTTTACTTGAAACCGTATAAAAGTAATGGGAGAGGTCTCTATTTAAAACCATCTACAAGGAAAGGATTAAAAAAAAGCTTCTGTGTACAATTGCCAGATCAACCATTATCTAACATTGATTTAATAAAATACACTCGTATTTTAAAAATTTCAGCTTTTTGAGGCGTATTTATGCGTAATGCACTGCCAACTAATAGTCTGCATTATCAGGTATTGTGAATCTTGATGATGCTAGCGGTCCTGGAACTCATTGGCTTGCATATCGCAAACAAGGCAACAGGGTACTATATTTCAATAGTTTTGGTGATTTAAAACCACCCTTAGATCTTATATTGTACATGGCGAAATTGAAATCATGTATAATTGTGAAAGATGTCAGGATTTTAATACATATATTTGAGGTGATTTATGGCTGCAGTTTTTATGTCACAATCTCGCCAGTAGTTCTATATAATCTCAGACATTTTGTAATATACGTTATTCTTAATTTAACTATGATGAATGAATCATTGACTTTGATACTTTCTGGTACATCGTCTATTCTTGATGCTTAATATTTTCCTCCTATTAAACTTTCATCTAATAAAAATTATGTTCTAGGTTTAGTTGAGTTTTTAACATTTAACTCCATCCTCAATATTGATGAAAATAGCAATAAATTTTATGTTGATAAAAAAGATATTAGCCTACCGACTGGCAGTAATGAAATTGAAGATATTGAAAATTATCTGAAAGAGAGACTAACTTCTAAAGATATAATATTAAGTCTTAAGCCTAATAATAGCGCACTTCGTAGTATTATTGAGTGTAGTTCTCAAATAAACTTTGAATCTACAGATGTACTTGATAAACACTTGGGCTTTCAACAGCGGATTTTGCCAGCAGGTGTTATATACAATTCCGATGTAGCAGTGACCATTTTAAAGGTAAATTCCTCGAGAATAGAGTGTAGTATTACAGCAAGTGCCTATATAAATGAACGTCGTGTGTGCACAATTCACGAGTTCTTTCCTGCAGTGCCACCAGGATATAAGATCTTTGAAGTACGTTCACATGTTATTTACCGTCCAGTAATCGTCAAGTGCATAGATCATATAGAATGATGCATTGTTGATCAAATGGAGATCTAGTAAATTTCCGAAGGGAGGTTATAACTATCAAATTACACATTAAACAAGTAGCTTAGTGAGCGATGGGAATTATTTACAACGCTCCTGGGTATATGAATAACCATTCACGTCAGCAAACTACCAGTCTTTCACCGACTTTCAAACAAAAATTATAACTAATACAAAGCATGAACTTGTTCTCGTCAGATCACGTAACGATTTAAACGCTGTTGTGCAAACAGCAACACTGATATCAAATGATAACGTAGAAAAATATAAAAATTTAAAAATGGAAATTACAGAGATCGAATGGTTGATGCCATACATAGTAGTATCAGATGAATACAAGCTTCGACTACTAGAACAATTGGAAAAAAATCATCCGACCTCTATGAGTTTTCATACTTGGGAGCTCTATGAATATCCACTCCTTCCCGAAAAGGGCAAAAAGATACAAATTCCAGTCGTTTTGACCATTGTTATATCAGTAATGTGAAATTTTTTTTCAATTCTCGATACTACCCGTATGGAAATTTAAATATTGATATTACAAAAAATTAATTTGCGATATTGTATGACATGTCTGCAAATTTTTAAAATGTCTACTACAACAAGGAGTATCAGCCTATTTTAAAGAAAAGAGATTTTCGGAATCATATGCCATTTACAGTTATTGATTGTTCAATGCAAAACGAGTCTCTCAAAATTGCCCCCGTTGATGTACGTCTAGAATTTGAATCGAAAAATAATTTTCCGCCAATACTTTAGCTTACTGCTTAATTTTGGATAATCGTATTGTGCAATATTATCCTATGAGTGGTGACGTTAAGAAGTTGTAAAGTGGTTAATATAATATTAAATATATAAGTGAAACTTTTTGTCGGAGACTGTCATATATATATATATATATATATATATATATATATATATATATATATATATATATATATATATATATATATCTATAATTGTTTGAATATCCTAATTAATAATTCTAGAACTTTTAGAAAGAAATTAATTAATTATTTGATTAGTTAAGTAGTACATATATCTTTGATCCTGTATATAAATTTCTATTAGATTTATTATGAGAGTTTTGCCATTCGTTCGGTTCGTGCAAGAAGTTATGTGACAATTTAAGTACTTCTCAAGATGTATTTATCTTCTTTGTATAATCTTTCTGAACATTTGATTAATCTATTCCAAAGGAATTCTAATTTAAAGTAAGCAATTAATGAAAAGTAAGCAATTTTCATTATGATTATGTACTTTTTCCTTAGAGACCATATGTTTAAGTTATTTAAATTATTTAAGTTATTTAAAAATATATTATTTCAGAATTAGAGAATATATATTTAAGTTCAATATTGGATTTGTTCACCTATATATTTTGTCATACAATCACCTGAGGTATTTATGAACATAACGTTATCGAAATATTAGTCGGATTGTGTCTGCAACATAAAGTTATTCTCGATTAAATATTTCAGCTCACGGGCCAAATTCTCATCATTTTGTAAGAGGTTTTCATTTTCTGCTTTAATATAAAGAAATCTGCGGCTGAGGTTTACCGAATACTATCAAATATCTATAGTGAGACCGATATTAGTGAAAGAGCGTGCCAATAGTGGTTTCAAAATTTCAAGAACGGAGATTTTCAGGTCGAAAACCAGCATGGCGGTGGTATAGAGAAGGTTTTCAAAGATGTAGAATCGGACGCGTTTCATGATCAAGACTCGTGTCAAACACAATAAGAATTCGTAATACCATTTGAGTGACGCAACAAGCCATTTCAGAACACCTAAAAGTCATGGGAATGATTTAGAAGCAAGGAAATAGGGTGCAGTATTAGTTGACGCCAAGAAATGTTGAACGGCATTTGTCTGCTTGTGAACAACTGCTCGCAAGGCAAAAAGGTTTTGCGTATCGCTTTGTGACTGGGGACGAAGAATGGGTTCATTACGAAACCTCAAGCGCAGAAAATCGTGGGGATATTCCGTCCATGTTTCCGCAGACGGAATCATCGACAGACGACAGCATACAACAATAATTACGAAAAAGTGACAGACTTTGTTTCCTAAGACTATTACTTGATTCGATGAACAGCACACGGCCTGGCTGATCAGTACTACCGGTCTTATGAAGAAGTAAAAAATTGGATCGATTCGTGAATCACTTCAAAAGATGGCCAGTTATGTAGTTTTCCTATATGAAAATCAGATAAAATTTTACTATATTTTTCGATGCACCTACTTTTTAATATTTACGATATTATTAGGTGTACAAATAAGTTTCCGACGTTTTGAAAAGATGGCGCCACCGATAAGGTAACATTGAAATTGTCAGCTGTAAAAAGTCGTATAGTATCTATTGATATCTGGAAACAGTATAACGTTTTAATACCTCTGACTTTTTGCTAGCATGACTTAGTTTTCATCGTGTTAAGATATCAAATTTTGAGCCAAGTAAGCGTCATTTGCGGGAATTATTAATTTACTTCTTTCATTTAAAGTAGTCTAAAGCTGGAGCACATCCACTACTAATAGAAGCATATTGTGATGTTAATTTAAGTGAGAGAAGTTGTCGGGAGTGGTTCCAAAAATTTAAAAGTGGTGATTTTGACGTGGAGTACCCAACACGCAGTGGAAGACGCAAAGTGTATGGTGACATAGAATTGAAACCTTTATTGGAGGAAGATCCATCCCAAATGCAAGAAATTTGCACAAGAGATAGGAGTGACTCAACAAGCTATTTTATAACGTCTCAAACCCTGCATATTGTCCAAAAGTAAGAAAATTGGGTCCCTTATAAACTGAAGCTAAGAGACATTGAGCGTCGCTTATTCGCTTATTCGAAAAAGTGCTGAAAAGGCAAACTCGCAAAGTATTTCTACATTGAATCGTGACGGGAGACTAAAAGTGGAGTCACTACAACCCAAAGCGTAGGAAGTCATGGAGTAAACCCGGGCATGCCTCTACTTCGATGGCCAAGCCAAACATTCATGTCAAGAAGCTAATGCTGTGCATTTGGTGGGATAAGCTTGGAGTAATATATTACAAACTACTCCAACACAATCAAACCGTCATCCGGGAACGTTACCAACAACAGCTGATGCAATTGAGCCGAGCATTGAAGATTAAACGTTTACAATATAGCAAAAGGCACGATAAAATCATTTTTCATCATGACAGCGCTCGGCTACATGTTGCAAAAATCGGGAAGGAGATGTTAGAAGCACTGAAATAGGACGTCCGGTCCCACTCACCGTACTCACCATACATTGCTCCTTCAGACTATCACCTATTCCGGTCGACGACTCATGGTCTGGCTGAGCAGCACTTTACTTCTTACGAGGAATGGAAGAAATGGGTAGACTCATGGATCGCCTCAAAAGACGAGCAATTTTTTGAACGGAGTATCTACTTGTTGCCCGAAAGATCATCAAACGTAGCAAAAAGTGATGGGCATTATTTTTAATGAGATTTGTACTTTTTTTAACAATAAATTGTTATTGTTTTTTAAAGAAAACGGCGGAAACGTATTTGTACACCCAATATATAATATATACTCTTCGCTACAAGAAGCATGTTTCCAGTTTTTATCAAAAGATAGTGTCACAGTGGATCCCGGGCAGAAATGTCAGACCTCATGTGTTATATTTATAGATTGTATATCTATCAATAATTTTGCAGCATTGAATTTGAGAATCTCTTTTGCTGTCATTCATATTATCGAGAAAATTCATAGCAAGTTTCCAACCATTTAAATGAAAGCGTAGCTTATATTGTTTAATATAAGGAAAATTGCGGCTGAGGCCTATCGTTTGCTTTCGGAAGCTTATGGGGCGGAATCTATTGGTCAACGACTTGTAGCGAGAGGATTGAGCGGTACCAATGTGGTGATTTTTAAGTTAAAGACAAGGATCGCTCCGGATAGCTGAAAAGTTTTAAAGACGAGAAATCTGACGCTTCATTGGTGAAGGGTCCGTGTTAAATTCCAAAAGAAGTTGTTGCATCATTGAGAATTAAGCAACAAGCCATTTCTCTGCGTCTAAAAGCATCCGGATGAATTCAAAAGGTTGGAAACTGGGTTCCGTATGAATTAAAGCCGATAGACGTCGAACGGCGATTAAATATGTCCGAAATGTTGCTGCAGCGATATAAAAATAAATCATTTTTTATTCGTGTTGTCACTGCCGATGAAAAATGAATTTATTATGATAACCCTAAATGGAGAAAATGGTATACAAAGCCAGTGAAGCCCACCCCATCGACACCAAAACGAAAAATGCGCATAATTAAAGCTATGCATTGCATATGGTAGGATCGAAAGAATATCTTATACTACGAACTGCTTCCTATTGATTTAACCAACGAAGGACCATTATAGCTAACTTAAATTATTTGTTTGAAGCGAGCAATTTCATCATTTATCAATTTCAAGTTATTCTATTTTTCAAAATTGTTCAGTGCAATTAGAATTTTTTAAATTGAATCAATTATACTAAAAAATGTTGTTGAAGTGTATATAGTTAAAAGGAGATTATGTTGAAAAGTAAATATATTTTTTTCCAAAATTTTTGAGTTTTATTTATTGGGCCAGGTACTTGGGACCACCTTCGTATATTATGATATTTTAATAATTCTAATGGATGGGCGATGGCTCAACTTCTGCCAATTTTAAAATTTAAATAGATTGACTATCAATACAATCAAGAATTTTCCATTGCTCCAACAGATTGAGACAAAAATCCAACAATAGGTTGAGACAAAAATTCTGAAGACCTTCATAACAAACAACGTGATTTACCTTTTCGTGTAGATTATCTTACTCTCCCAGGTTGAAATCAGGAGAAATTTTTCATTACTTTGAAATATAACAAATAGTATTTAATTCATTCCGAGCATTTAATTAGGCAATGGATAATGGACTTCAGTTAAAAATATTATATAGAATGTTGAGATTTGAGCAGAAACCTTGACTTAAACCATATATAGAGTTTAATAAAAAAAAAAAGCGAAAACAGGCAAAGTATGAATTTCAAAAATTCTTTCACAAATTTTTAAATAATGTGGTTCATTGAAAGTGCATTAATTAAATTTCACTCTCATAGAAGAAATAAGTTTATCATACTAATATTTAACCTGATGAGTTATTGGATTAGAGGTTGTTATAATAATTTCATTGGATCAGTTTAATGTATAATTGTTTTTATAAAGTTTTAAATTTTACTAATTCGTACATAATTACCAACTTTGTATCTTGCTTTTATCATTTGCTTTGCTCACATTTGTAGACTAAATTCCTATTGTTTGATGCTTTCTTGAAATTTTTTTTAATTAGATTAAATAGTTCATATATGGTGGCATGCAGATTATTTTAAGACCACTACAGATTTTTCTTATACTTTTTCGTGCTATTTTGAAAGTGAGAATCATAAACTTTTTTCCATGATTGTAGATTTAATGGCATTAGTTCATCCCGCAATATATCATTCATGACTCTACTCAAATGACACACGTGAATTTTGAAAATATATGAAGAATTTAGTAAATGATAAAAGTTTAATCTCCTTTAAAAATGCTCCATACCGCGATCCAAGTGCCACGATAAACTATTAAAACAGAAATGAAAATGTGTAAATTGTAGATTTCGTATTGCGTCCTCATTTTACGTTTTGCAATGATGAAACTAATTTTATCTGAAACTTTGAAAAATTCTACAACAGAGATACCCCTTACTGCTTTCATAATATTTTTAAAGTTAACTGAAATTTGTATCTAAATATCGTCTGCATGATAGAAATCGCCGCTTTGTAGGAACACCAAAAACAACAAATATTATAATTTTTATACGTAAAGTACAGATCAAACTTGGGTCAGTCCGGAGGTAGAATTGAATAATTAATCGAATGAGCTTTATTGCATCTTTCTATTCATATTATTGAGGGAGTGAAGCGAAATCTACAATTTTATTACCGTTATAATGCAGGCTGTCAATTCTGCACATAAAAAAGTGAGAATTTTAATTTCTGATTTTTTGAATAGGTGGCACTGAGGAAAATATTGAATGTACGGCATTCAAAGAATTAAATATTATTTGCATTCATAGATTAAATCAAAGAATTAAAAACAACTTTTAACAAAAGTAAACTAGTTAGGCAAGATGTGCCTAAGCATAGTAAGAATTTCTAATATATCTCCTCATGTATTTTATAAAAAATGTATATAAAATATTTTTCTAAATTCAGTAATAGATTAAGACAAAAATATATACAATAACGTCTTCAAACAACGGATCATTAAAACAAATGACTATGTACATTTTATAACATCTGTTATATATATAACAGCATGGATAGTTTACATAAATATATCTAAAACTCTAAATCAGCTTAATAAAGTAATGAGATTATTTACCAATAGCCGAGTTTATTTTCACATCATTTGTCCACATGTGGAATCATAAAAAAGAGTTAATTATCTTGAAACATAGATGTTTTAGGTGAAAAATTTTCTGCTATTTTTTCTGATAATTCCTTATTATTAAAAAAGTAGGTATGAACTTGCCAGGACCGTTCGCACAAAGCTTTTGCTATTTGTTTAATAATAATTAAAATTAATTTTTGCATGAAATCATTTTACAGTCTATACTGTAATGTCAATAAATGAAGCTTTATTGGTCAATAACTTTTAATTTTGTAACTACGTACGATTTGAATCGCTAAAAATATAAATACATATAATTTATAATTTATTATGGTGAATTATAGATAAAAATTATATATTACAAGATATTATTGATTTATTTGAACAGATTATATAATATTTTTTGAAGAATTGTGATTTAAGAGTTCAATTTTCACCCTCAAAGAAATAGGAAAATACTGTTTTTTTAAAACATTCCGAAAAATTCGGTTGATAAAATTCGGTTAATCTAACTTGGACCATTGACGAACTTCAATTGGACCAGTAAAGTCCGATACTTAACGATTGTCAATAATCAGAAATAACCTTATTGCTTGAGTCTAAGCTACTCTCTGTCTCTGTCCCTCTCTCTCTCTCTCTCTCTCTCTCTCTCTCTCTCTCTCTCTCTCTATAAATATAAATAAATAAATAAATAAATAAATAAATAAATATATATATATATATATATATATATATATATATATATATATATATATATATAATCGTTTTAATATTCTGAATTAAAAGTTCTAGAACTTTTAGAAATAATTTTTATATCATATATAAGCGAAAATCTGACTTTAACACAAATTGAAAATAGTAATCATTTGATTGATTAAGTAGTATATATATATGTTTAGTCCTATGTATAAATTTCTATTATATTTATTCCTGTAAACAAGGCTTTAACACATAATTTTGTTATTATTGGTGTTTTGACATTCGTTCAGTTTATGCAAGATGTTATGTGAAAATTTAAGAACTTGTCAAGGTAGATTTATTTTCTTTGCAGATTGTCTCTGAAGATTTGATTAAGGCAGTATTCTACTTTAGACCCTCGAAAAAAACGCTATTTTTGTGAAATTTCATGAGAATGCTATTGAAGATATGGATGTAGGATTTGAAGTGCTTAATAAATACATTCTTGAAGTACATAAAAAATTCTTTTTAATTTATTTTATACATTTTTTATACATGCAAAGTATGGTCAAAGCCAACACCTCGAAAAATAGGTAACGTTGTCGTGGTCGTAAAATCTTGCTGACGGATTGTCTGAAATAAAAAAATCAAATAGTTGTATGTTCAGTATGACTCCAGAAATCGATCTAACTAAAATATTTTATGTACGTGCAAAATGAACAAAATAGTGGCTAAAATACGAAAGAAAGAAAAAATTGTTTTTTTTCCGACTTTTTTGCAATAAAAATATAGTTATAATTAAAATTTTAAGTTGATTGTAGTTAGGACTATTGATACAAACACATATAATATGTGTTCAAAATTTCATAAGGATCAGTTCAATAGTTTTTTAGTTTTTACGACCACGGTACTTGAAAACGCTGTTTTGAGAAAAACGCGTTTAAAGTTTTTGTAAGTGAAAAATCGTAGAAAACATTATCTTACGCTCAATAAGCGATGCCTTGGTCATTCAATATACCTTCAACCTGTTCCAGGCGAGTATTTTCATCTAATTTAGCCTGCTTTTTTTGAGTTCTGCTCTCCTTAGAAGCCTCAGTCGAGCGGTTCTCTCGAACGATACGCTGTTGGTCGCGCATATTAGCGAACTGCATGGCGGTTTGGTCGATTTTCAGGCCCATAATTTCCATTATTTTCAAAAGTGGGCTAAATCCTTCATAAAAAATGCAGGCAGCAGTGAGGCATGCAATTTTAAAGAGAGGGAGAGAAAAGAGAAAAAGAGAGGAGAAAAAGGAGCTCTTCTGTCACCTTACTCCAGGCAACAAAACAACGTAATGGTATGAAAAATGTTAAAGAATACATAAGCATATTAACAGTATACTTACTGCTTGAATGAAAAAAAAATAAGAGGCTATTATTACTTTCAAGTTTTCATTCTTTTCAATTATCTTATAATTAATATTGGTAGTTCATAGTTTTCTGTATTTGTAATAAACATTTACATTAATCATAATAGTCTGCGAAAGTTATTTATTGAAAAACTAGCAATTACTGGTAAAGTATATTAGTAATGACTATAGGTCTGGCTTTACAACTGGTCTTTCACGTACAAATATTCAGATTTGGCAGATTGAAAAAAGTGTGCAATGATTCTTTAGCGATACTTGAGATCATAAGTAGTACTTAAGATATTTTTAAAACTTATATCTCACTAAATATCTATAAAATTATATCTCACTAAACATATATAAAATTATATCTCACTAAACATATATAAAATTATAGTTACTAGCTTAAGTTATATTCTTCGTTTGAGAAAAAAATTAAAAGGGATTTTTTTTTCTTTACAATAAGACTATTAATTAAAACTATTTCAGTTCTTTAACACTTATTTCATTTCAAATTTTGCTAACCAAATGTAGGTATCATAGTTAGTGTTTGAATAAATTATGCACAAACAAATTAGTTTCTTTACCTTTAAACAATATAAATAAAGGATAAACGATCTGAGACAATCTAATAAACTAATGAAATATATTTAAATGAATCAACAGCTATAAATACATACATATATTTTATCTATATTTGTGTACGTTGAATACAATATTCAAATATTCTTCTAAATATATGCTACTTGTGATGTTCAGCTGCCACTTTTATTAGAATATTTTATATATACTGACATATATTATATTTGATTTTTTTCACATTGCCATAATAATGAAAAATTTACATAGATGATATTGTAAAGCAAGTGAGTAAGTCCTACAAATGAAAAAAGAAAATTATAAGCATTAATTTCTTATAGACAATATAATTCTGTCTGATGTAAACTGTGCAGCGCAACTTTTACATACCAAATCATTTGAATTCTAATAGCAGATGATACACACATCTTTAGGCTTTTATAGATTCAGCACTATTTGATATAAACAAAAATTTTTTCTCTGGGTTACTTGTTACAGTTGTTCGCTCGTTGAATAGAACTAGTTAAAAATGACTATATTTATGTATGAATGTCCTTAATATATTTAATTTTTGACTCGCTTGTCTTATATATTGCATTTATTTGAGCTTATTATTCATGATAACGCATCTTTAGCCTAAGGAATATCGACAATTGAGGAAATTATTCCTATATAAATAGATTATATAAGTAATACAAAACAATTGTGCTATATTACATTATTCCATATAACAATAAATTATGTTTGTCTATAAAAGTAAATTAGTGTGAAATGTGTAGAAGAAAAAAAAATTAGGATATTGGGGAAAATAACAAAATAAATGAGTAGCCTTTCTGATTAATTTACCAATAAGGAAAAGGCTTGCTGAACTTTGTACAAATATCAGTGTACAAGATACTGGTATTGGTAGAATCGACTAGGCAATATAGTAGAATTATATACTTATTTACTTTATTATCATTATTTTTGCTTGCCTCTATATTATATAATAATTATATTAAACCTCCTGGTAATTAAGCACATGCATATCTATCTTATAAGCTGGGAAAGTTGCTTCCTTTCTTCTTTTATAAAGCTACTAGCTTGATGTCGTTTCACAAGTAAAGTGGAACAGTATAGTAGGAGTGTCACTGGTCTACAAAGAGAAAGGGACGGAATTTATTTATCCTCTTTATTTGAGACACTTTGAACGTGGATGGCTGCAGGCCCATATGCAAAGGAAAGTGGTTATCCAGCAAGAAGCTAGCTGACGGTTGCCTGAGCAACCTAACCACGAAACCGCATTGATACAGAGAAGTATCTACACAGTTGCAGAAAGGCGCGTGGCGCCTGCTATTCTATAGAGGAGTACGAGGATAGCCAGTCAGTGGATATCATGAAAGTGATCGAAGTGGTATTTCAAACAGTTAACCAGGGTGGTAATTTATAACAATAGCAATTTATAAATTACGAATTATTCAACTATAACACATAATTATCAATAATAATTATGGAAGTTATAATTGGTAACATAATTTCTAATTAAAATAATAAAATAAATATATAAAATAAATAATAATTATAAACATTTAAATTTTGATCTAATATAATTTCTAATGAAAATAAGCATATAAACTAATTAATAATTACAAAAAAATATAATTTTTATCTAATATCATTTCTAATTAAAATAATCATATAAACTAATTAATAATTACAAACATTTAAATTTTTATTATTATAATTTAAATTAAATTTATTATTATCCTAGTATAATTTCATAAGATTATAATTAATTATTAAAAATATTAATAATAAATTAACATAAAATAATATTAAAAATAAATTAATATAAAACAAATTAAAAATTAAAATGATTAAAAATAAAAAATTTAATTTAATAATAATTAAATGGATACATAAACTAAATAATAATTATAAGCATTAACACCTTATTTTTGATTATTATTGATAATTTATGAGTAAAATACTAGATATCTAGGCTAGGTCATTAATTTAATTAAATTTATATTAATACTGAATTCATAAGTGAGAGATACTTCATATAATTAGAAGTGGAGAACCTACACGTATATTCCCAATCAGCTGTTTGGAACAAAGTCGGTGTGGAATAAATCAATTGAATAATTGATTTACTATCATAACATAGCAAATAGTAAAATAACAAATACAAACAAAAATTAATTAATTAAATAATAGAAATTAGATAGTTAGAATTAATTATCGAATTTAATCAAATAAATAAATTAATTGATTAATAATCAATTAATAAAAGTTTATTAAATGAAATAAAATTAAACTAATTAATAATCATTATTAGACGAGTGCCATGAAATAAAACTAATTGAGTCCCTAATTAAAAATAAATTAAGGGAGATTACTTAACAGTTAAATGATAAATAATGCAAATTTAACTAATTACATTAAACTATTTGAAATGATCACTACAATACTATGTGACTATACTCAATTATCAAATTAAGTAATTTGATTTATCCACATCTGAGAAGATTACTAAAATAATTAAGCGTAACTCAATGTTCAAGAAAAATTATCAGATTAAGTTAAGTTAAGTATTACCTTAAATAAAAATTAAAACAAATTAATTATTGAATTAATAAGAAAATTACATTTGACAATTGAAATTAGATGAGTCAAAGAAATTCTTAAGATTAAGGAGTTAAGGTATAACTCGAGTAATAATAATACGTATTGATTAATAAACGTACTAATAAACAATAAATAAATAATAAACAGATAATAACATTATAATTATTCAACAAATGAATAAAATAAGTATCAAAGAGGAAATATCTTAAGTAAAATATATTAGATAAATATTACCATTGAAAAAAAAAATTAAATAAGAAGAACCAATTAAAACAATTGATAATAAACTAACTATTACTAAATTAACTTAAACTAAATAAATTAAAGAAAGGGGTCAAATTAGCTTACTACTTCAAAAGCATTAAGATTTGAATTAGCTAAGAAAATTAACAATAACTAATTATTAAAAACGTAATAAGGAGTAATAGTTCTCGGTATTTCAGAAACTTTGGGAGATACTCATTCGTGATAATACTAAGATATTAAGATTAAAAATAATCATCGGCTGTTCAAGTAATTTAGGAAGATAGCAGCTATCCCAGTTACATCAACTGTCATTATAGAAGAAAATTTAAAATCATAAAATAAAAACTTAACGATACTAAATCAACCACAGGTAGTTAATATAGATTAAATAATAACTATTTACGAAGAGAAAATAATTGATTAGTTAGTTAACTAATTGACACCATGGAATATAACGTGGAAAACGAAGATTCATGGGATGAGGAGAAATCTCCCGAGGTGATCGAAGTGAGCCTCCGGGCAAAATACCAGTCGATGAACCTGAGTACCTTATCAGCTGAAGCGAACTGGATCAAGATTCGCTCGGACGGACCTCCGGCGGATTTGCGAGATCGTTTGGTGAGGTTTGGACTGAGAGCACAGCTAGGTGAACTGGTAGCCTCCTGCACACCATCGCTAGATGAGAGACCAAAGTCTGAAGCACATACCTCCATGTCAAGCATGGCAGCAGGAGAAATTTCTCCAGAGGTTGCTGACACCGTTACTCGGCGAGGTGTCATGACACAGCAACCGAGCCTGGCGGGGACTGAAGCTGGACCTAGCACTGTGAGAAACAGTGATACTACAAATGTGTCCAGAGAATCGCTGGAGGATATGATATTAGCACAACTGAAAAAGGTGCTGAATCTCACCTTGCTACCGAATGCAAGAGAAGAAGTTACGCCTCTTGCAGCCCCCCAGTCTGATGGAGACTCTCCGCCAACAATCCAGGCTCAAAGAGCCACAACTAGTCTTAATACCGCCCCTAGTTTTAATACCGTCCCTAGCTTTAATACCGCCCCTAGTTCTAATATCGCCCCTAGTTTTAATACCGTTCCGAGTTCTAATCCCGTAAATAATAGCAATATACCGTGGTCTAATGTGTATGGAATACCACCCATTCAGCCGGCGTATGGATACTACACCCCATACGGGATTACTGACGCACACGGGCCATCAGGAGCTCCTCATCCACAGCAAGAGTCGGAAAGAAGAAATGTATCGCCTGGACGCGACGCAACACTCTTACGGAAAAGCAGGACGTCTGGGTTGCTAACCAAGTTTAACATCACTTTTAACGGTGACCCAGACGAAGACGTGGATGAGTTCATCCAAAGAATGTCAGAATGTTAATCGAGCCTACGCTTGATGGATCGAGACATCCTGCAAATGGTTCCAGTGATATTCTCGGGCGACGTTCTTATATGGGCTAGACTCATCTGTAGCTATTGGACAACAGTCGCGGAGATGAGCGAGGCACTACGAGTGCAGTACCGTCCGCTGGATTATAAGATCAGGCTAGCTGATGAGTTTAGGAACCGGACGCAAGGGCCCAAAGAACCCATTGCAACGTATCTCTCATTCATGCGGGCGATCGCAGACAAGTTCGCACCGCCCATGCCAGAAGTGGACCAGCTGGATCAGATTTACCGAAATCTGCATTCAGAGTTCATTGGAAAGATAAACCGAGACCAATTCAACGGCTACGCCCAACTGCAGAAATTGGGGCAGCAGGTCGAATTAAAACGGGAATTGGTGAGGAAATACAAGCACCCACCAACGGCGGGTGAATCTCTCAGTCCCAGATTGGCATTCAAGTCCAAAACGGCACCCGTGCACGCGAGACTCGCGGCACTAAATGAATAGAACTCCGACGCGGAGGACGTGACTGCTATTGAGCAGGAGACTAACAAGTGGGATGGGCGTCGGAGTCCAAAGGCGCGACTTCTTAATGAGACAAGCCGCGGCAATAACCTCGGGAAAAGGAGACAAGGGCAGGAAAACCCTACAGAAGAGCCTCGGCGCCAAGGGCAAGTGCCCAAGCCGTCTAGACAGACCGTCAACCCGGCAAGGAAGAGCCCCTATACGGTCGCTCAAGGTCCGACTAGACGTCCTCCGGGTCGACAGTTGGCTCCAATATCCAGACAGGTCACCGGCTTCCGCTGCGGACACCCAGGATGTACAGCCCCAACATGTCCCAACTGCGCATAACAGCGACCCAGGAGTTCGGGAAACGAGTAAGGGGAGACTCCCACGGAGTGCGGAGGCTCCCGTTGACTCAAAGCCAGAACACTCCACCTGTATTGGGACCGCACTATATGGAACCGATGGCCCCGGCAGCAGACGGGGAGAACCACTACTTCATCCACATAGAGATAGAAGGACAGCGATTCCCCGCTCTCATTGATCCGGGGGCCAGAAAGTCCTCTCTAGGAGCAGCCCCCGCAAACTTAGTAAGGAAACACTGAAAGCCGAGCGCTTCGTGCATCGTCATGCCCAATGGGCAGTTATGTAATAAAGAAGCAGAGGTGCAACTTCGAGTGTGCATAGATGGAATAATATTAAGTGTCCCATTCCAAGTGTACACTCAGTTGCAGTACGAGGCCCTGCTCGGAATTAACATATTTCAAAAGGCGAAAGTCCGGATAAACTTCGGCACGAACACCTGGACCACGCGTAGGAACATCGTCAGGTCGTTCTTTAGCACCGAAGGTGAGGTTGTAGCTCGTCTCTCGGCATTGGCAGCTTTAGGCGGGGTAGCTGAAACAACAGCACCCCAGCGCTAGCGGCTGAACCATCTCCTAGATGTCATACTGAGAGACGAAGAGACACTACAAGAAGCGGAGATGACCCCTCACGTTATCGACGTGCAGAGGCACCGACCCATTAAGCAGAGACTGCGAAGGATTCCGCCGCCCCTGCTAAGCAAAGTGTATGCAGAGAACGATAGGCTAGTGCGCAAGGACATCATCGAGCCCTGTGAGAGCGCCTGGAGCAGCTGCCCGGTCATAGTACCGAAGGCCGGTAGCAAAATTCGATTCTACATCGACTTTCGCGCCGTAAATAATATTACGAGGAAGGATGCGTACCCCCTTCCTCATATGGATGCTCTGCTGGACAATCTTGGAGATGCAATGTACCTTTCCAAGATTGACCTGTCGCAGGTATACCATCAAATACTATTGGCCCAAGAGAGTAAGGAAGTGACGGCCTTTGCCGTGCCCCAGAAGGGCTTATTTCAGTACCGTCGGCTGCCTTACGGTTTGACGAACGCGCCCAAATTAAGCCAAGCTGAAGAAGAAGATGACATCAAGAACCGCTGTATGATCATCAAGAAATCAGAAGTGTAAAAGACTTTTAGTATTGGCATATTAGAAATAAGAAACTTTTATACATATTTTATATTGAAATACCTTATCGTTATTAGTATTATTTTAGCTATAAGTTGCGTACATTATACATTTTTTTTCCTTTTCTATCTTAAGTGTACCATAAACATATAATATCATTATTATAATATCATGAACGTATAAATATCATGTTAGACGTGACATAAAGGGTGACAAAGCATGTCCTAATTCAGGCAGCAATACAGCTCCATAAACATCTATGTATTTATAAGATCTAGTATGTTTTTGTATCACAGGGGGCCAAAAGCGGCATGTATTTCTATTCTTATTTTTTTGTTGTATATTTTACGCGTCTTCCAGCACTGCCGGCGTAGAATTATCGAATTTTCTTTTCGCGTATGGAATCCGGGCAGCCTCGTACGTAGCAAGGAACCGGGACGACGCATAGTTTAATTATAGTATTTAGGATTAGAATAGAAACAGGGAGGTTGGTCCCTATAGAACCACCAATGCCACGCGGACACTATGGTCCAAAACATTGTTCAGCGGAACGCTTAGTTAGATGTAGGTGACAAACGAGTGCAGCGTCACTCACCTCATAAATATAAAAATTCGAAGGGAAGTTCGAACGGAACAAGCTTTGTGAACCTGACTCCTGGGGCTGACTCGGTACCACGGCAATCGCGAACGAAAACACGCATCGCGTTTCTTTCTTTTTTTTCAGTCAGTTCATACCTACTTTATTAATTATAATGAATTATCAAAAAAAATAGCAGAAGAATTTTCACCGAAAAACATCGATGATTCAAGATAATGAACTCTTTTTTATGAAGGCACACGTGAACCAAATGCTGTGAAAATAAATTCGGCTATTGGTAAATGATTCATTACTTTATTAAACTGCATTTGCGTTGAAACTATTTATTATTATTATTATTTAGAGCTTTAGATATATTTGTGTAAACTATACACCCTGTTTTATATATATATATATATATATATATATATATATATATATATATATATATATATAAAACAACATATATATATATATATGATACATCTAAAATGTACTTGGCCAATTGTTTTCATGATTCATTGTTTTAAAACGTTATTGTATGTATTTTTGTCTTAATCCATTACTGAATTTAGAAAAATATTTTATATAAATTTTTTAAAAAATATATGAGGAGATGTATTTATAATTCTTACTATGCGAAAGCACATCAAACTTGCCTAACTATTTTATTTTTGTTAAAACTTATATATTTCTAATATATTTTTCTGAATAAAAATGGTGACTGCTTAAAATAAAATTTTTATTCAAGGAGATGTTATCGAAAACATAAATTTATTATTTAATAAATTATATTTTTTTACACACACACACACACACACACACACATATATATATATATATATATATACTGTGACCGGTCAAACTGCCGGTCCGCGTTTGCGAAAATGCGCGACGCACAAAGGAGGAAGTCGAGAGAAGAGTCGTTTTTCTCTTCCGAGCTGCCGAGGAAAACAGTTGCGTTGGAAAGAGAAACACCCGAAATATCGTCGGGTCATTGTCATTGAGAATACATTTTTAATAGTTTCAAAAGACATCACTTCTAATCATTTCAGTTCCCCGTTCCCCGTTTTCCAGTTCCAGCGACGCCAATGCTACCAGAGATCTTGAAGGTAAGCGCTCGCAAAAGTCGGGTTATAAAATGGCACCCAACGTGGAGCCCAACTGACAGATATAAAAAGATATCATTCCAGCGACCCTGAGTCGCGCACGGAAGTAGGATAGTTCGCAGTGGAATTCGTAAACTACGAGACAAGAGTTTCGGCCGGAAAACACGAAGCAAAAACAAAAAGTTAAAAACGTGCCGTTCAATGCGCGTACGGCCATATTAGAGAGCGGCACACGAATATACGCAGCAGCGCCGTTGCGCGTAGCAGACACGGCCAGCAAGAATAATGAAATGAATACCCCCGCTACTCGTTATAATTCGCTTTCCGCTCGCAGAAGGTTCAATATGACGTAACTGTTAAAAGTAAATGTTAAATGTAAATGTTAATAAAAGTAATGTCGAGTCAGCCATGTCCCCGAAAACTAAAAATAATAATAAAAATATAATAATATTAGTATATGCATGAGTAACATAATTTTAAATAGCTTATGTACATGACAATATTTATAAATTTCATTCAATTATATTTTATTTACTTTATATTCATAAATGCATTTACAAGATAAATATGGACTGTACTTAATATATATATGTACCATTTATTATATATTATATATTATATTCTATATATTTTGTATTTGCTATATATATTTATGAAATATCTTATATGTACATAATCACTGTTGCTGATTTGAAAATCCTGAACGGTGTATGACTGCCCTTCTCTCTGTCGTCCAGCTCATTAGCTTAACGAAGCTAGTGACAAATACCCCTGTAAAATCTGCACAATCAGGCTAAAAAAATAATACTGGCATTACAAGCCTGTATGATTGAGCAGTAACAGCTGACAGCTACTACGTTGTATGCATGCCAGTACATACAGGTTTTGGCAGACTGAGAAATTACAGAAAAAGGTTGAATTTCTTGATTCTGCAAAATACATGTTGCTCAGAACAACTGCACCTATGGTGAAAGCAAATTTAGAAAGATTCAATAAGAAATACCAATTCTGACTGAAAAAACCTGTTATTAAAAACATGTCCTCGACGAGCCATACATGTAATACTTAGTAGTAGAGATTTTTAAAGGTAATTTATTTTCTCTTACTAACTGGCAAGCTGAGAAGCTAGAGGATCACTGACACACCAAAGTTAAATTGGTAGACGTTGTATTTAATTGTTTTTATATTTCATTGAGGTGATATAAGTGTTTATCTGTATAGACATTGTGTGATTGGCCGCTGTGCAAGTCAAAGATAATCGGCGAAAGTTCCAGAGAGTACACGCTTTTTCCAACCTAGCATCTCATTATGTTTAATAAACGTCAGTGAAAGTGCCAGTGATTTTAACATAATGTTAACATCTGTCTGCTATATCAGGCATGCAGTCCACGTATAACCTATAGGTCAAGTGTAGTACATATAAATGAGAATTTAAAACCATCAAAAGTGTGGGAAGAAAGAGGAATTTTCTGGCCCAACAAAGCTCATTAGATTTATGTGAACCACAGCAATAGTGGTAATTAAATTCGGAATTATTTATAAAAAATTATAAATTTTTGCAAAAATAATTTAAGAGTATTTTGTGTCATACGAAGGTCTCATATATGTGTCATATAGCGTACAGCCAGACAGAACTGGTTGTAAATATCGTACTTTCACTACAAAGCAGTTTAAAAATACGAAAAAAAACTGAAAGTTAACAAGTAATGAATAAACAATTAACACTTGCACAGTATCGGATTAGTATACCTGTCATAAAAAGAATATATGTGTAAGAATAAATACGTTTCTACTATGAGGTAAGATTTTAAAATAAATATCGTAGTGAAAATTTCTTGAGAACACAAGACAAATATAATATTAATAAATTTTCAATAAATAAGATAATAAATAAATAAACAGTTGAATAAAAAATTTTTTTTGACAACCACAATTTTGATATTAGATTCTTATTCTTTTATTTCTCAAACGAATTGAAACCCAAGGAGCAGAAATAGATGATAAGCTATTTACAAAAAAACTTTCTTTTAATTGAATAAATAAATACACATATAGATAAAGCATTCACAGTATAAGCCTGCATAGTTACATATATGAGAGATAACAAGGTTCGCTTATACGAGATGAACCAACGTGAATAGCTATGAGACCATAGAAGAAATATCCAGGAAATAGAAAACTATAATAGCAACAATTTAGAACCAGTAGTGTAAATAAATTTTTTTTAAATAAACAAGATTCTTAAATAATTTAAAATTAAAAAGTTCTTTGTTTCTGTCAACGAAGGACATTAGAGATTGTTCAGCTTGATAGCCAATCTACAGGTATTAATTAAATAATTAGCATCTGATAGAATAATAAATAATGTAAAAAATAATTAATAATAAATAATAAAAAAAATAAAGACACAACTACAAGGAAACTATTCAAGCATAAGCAAAACCAGATGACACAGAAGTAATAGAGGATTTTTTAAAACACAAACCACCTAAATAATTAATAATAATAAATCAATAAATAAATAAATAACATACAGCTAGGAAACAGGATCAAACAATAAATTGAACATTAAAATCACCAATTAAGAAGGTTAACCAGGACATAAATCACATTTATTTAATAACTAATAAATAATAAACATTTGTTTTGCTTAAACAATCAGCAACAAAAAAATTTTGGAATTTTCTCTGCTTTATGAGGATTCAAGAAGTATTCTAAATTAAATTATATCAAACTTAACAATTTTTTTTTGGAAATTTTGCTTAGTTTTTTTTTTTCTATCACTTCAAGCCACTAAAATCAATTAAATTTTTTCTCTCAACCTCAAAAAAAAAAAAATTTAATAACTTTCACAATTTTTCACTACAATAGAAAAAAACATAATAAAAATAGTAATAATATTATTTAATAAACAAAAGAAACAAGCAAGAAGAAAGAAGATACTTACCAGGGATAGCGATAATTTTAGAATTCGGATTAAAATCAGAATTATATGAGTAAATAAAAATAAAGTAATGTTTGATTGAAAAAGAATAAAGATTAAAAATACAGTCTTTTAATAAAATAAACTAAATTTAAACAAGAAAGACTGAGAATTATAAGTTGTGAATAAGTCTAAGTGTAGGTAGTATAATTTTTATCGGACTTATAAATTTTATAATAGTCGTGTATATTAACGAATACAACCTTAAGTTATAATAGACGAAATTTTAATCCATAATTATATAGTAAATTATATATAAATTACATATATATATAAATATATAAGCAATACTTAAATTCTAAAAAAAAACTATTGTCATATATACTTAAGTAAAATGGATGCAAAGCCATCAACAAGTGACGCACTGGCCAACGACGAAGGAAGGTAGCCTTTTTCACAGAGATGTCGCCAGAACAACTTACTCAAGAAGGAAGACAACATAACATTAAAACACAAGATAATATCGAGGCTCTTTGGGACAGACTAGGCCGATTTGAGCTACGACAACTTTTTGGAAAAAGAGCTGCTGACTGGAATCAGATAAATGACGAGAATCATTCACATATATCAGAAATATCGGAAGTATTAAACTCTACAGAGCTGAACTCAGTAAACGAGATAAAAGCCAACAAAGTAGTAGCTGTTAATATCGATGCACAAAATGCTGCTGCTCAGCAGAGCCCCCAACAAAAAACAATTACGACGACACCACCATGGTGTTTCCCCATTAATAGCGTTTGCAGGATATAATATGGGTCAATGACCATCACCACCGGCCCACAGTACAAATCTGATCGGTGCAGAGAAAATACCGGCAAACATGGCGAACCCATTGGTATAATCTACCAAGACCATGGAGTGACCCCCATCATTTGTAGATGCAGCAGTATCCCGCGAGCATGCGGCATCCACAACCAGAACTATCTATCGCTCTGGCCCAAGATAACAACAGTAACGCAGAAGATCCAGCACTACCACTGCCGCATACGTTAAACGGAGCTCCGAATATACAAACGTGGCACCAGAGCAGGTTGTATGATAGCGCGTATCTTAAGGAAACATGAGCAGGTCAACTGCTGATACAATGGAATGTGAAATATTCAGGAACGCCGCAGGAGGACGTAGAAGAGTTCATAGAGAGACCAGAAGAGAGTTTAGACATTCCAGTGGCAGCCATACTAAAATTAATACCAGGATATTATGCGGATCAGGTTGTATATGGGCACGGCCAATCTATAAGAAGTGGTAAACGCCCGAACACCTGAAGACAGCATTGCGACAACAATTCCGATCTATCGACTATACACTGCAATTAGAAGAGGAACTTAAGAGATAGTACGCAACATCCTAACGAGTGGATAGGGTATGAAAGCAATATTGAGAAAGGGGTCGGCACCATTGCCACCGGAAACACAGTTAGATAAGGTGTACAGAAATTTGAACCCTATCTTTATCGACAAAATCAATAGAGCGGATTTTAAGACGCTAGACGAGATGCAGATACTAGGCCAGTAAATAGAATTTAAGAAAGAGCTAAGTGAAGATGTCGTGACAACAGTAAACTGCACGCGTTACGGGCCTAACAGAACGTCGGGAACGCCTAAGGGAAGAGGCTATCGGAGTCGGCCCTACTACCCTTTACGATGAGACTCCGCGAATAACTAGAAACAAAAACAACACAGGACGCGCAGCAATTACCACCACAGACGTTACCGATTCTCGACGCACGACCTCAATTCGGGAGAACGAGAATCGATTTTTTCTGTATATTGAACTGTCAGGAAAAATATTTCCGGCCTTCATCAATTCGGGGGCTCGCGATTCTTATATTGGTCCACGCCCAGCAAAAGTTATTAAGACAGCCAACATACAAATCACCTCATTTATGCAGCTGCCAGATGGCCAGATCTGCTACTACGACGGAGAAGTAGATCTCCTCCTGCAAATAAATGGGCAAAAAGTTATGAAGCCCTTCAGAGTGTCTACCTCTTTAACGTTCGATATCATCCTAGGGATGAATATCCAGATTCAGTTACAAATGACGACTAATTTCGCCGAGGCGACCTGGCATACGTCTAGAAATATAGTAAGACTCCATCTGACGCGTGCGAACAACAAAGTATAGCCGCATACCGGACAAATTATTAAAGCAGGCCCACGCAGAAGTTGACAGACTTCTCGCTGAAGGCATCATAGAAGCTTCGGAGAGCTCGTAGATCAGTTGTCCAGTTATTGTTCCGAAAAAGGATGGCGAGATCAGGTTATATATAGACAACAGGATAGTTAACCAGGTGACGAAGAAGGATGCATATCTGGTTCTTCACATGGACGTGCTATCGGAAAATCTGCGTGACGCTCGTTATAAGAGCCACGCGTATCACCAGATAGCTTTAGCTGACGCTAGCAACAAAATAACTGCCTTTGCAGTCCCGCAGAAAGGACTGTTTCAGTATACCGGAATTCCATATAGGCTGACCAACGCCCCGGCAAATTCCCAGCGCGGTATGGCTGTCGCGTTCGAACCTCAGTGGCAACCATGCGTATTTGTCTATGTGGATGATATTATTATCGTCACGCATACGTTCGAGGAACCTACTCATCAATTAGAAGCAGTACTGACCTGGCTTAATCAGGTTAGGCTTTAAATTAATAAGGAGAAGTATGAGTTTTGTTGCCCGCATGTACGTTACCCGGGTTATATGGTAGATAAAGACGGATTGCATACGGGACCCGACAAGCTAAAGCCCGTTACGGAATATCCAGCCCCAACGAACATAAAATAGCTGAGAACTTTTCCCGGCAAGATAGGGTGGTACGTCCGCTTCATAAAATCTTTAATGGACGTAAAGGCACCACTGAGTAAACTTTTATGCAAGCTCACGTATTAGCGCGTCGCATACAGAGTAAGCCCTATATCCTACAAACCGACGTCAGCATCTACGCCCTCAGTGCCCTGCTAAATCAAGACATGGATAAGGAAGAACACCCTATCACCTATGCGAGCAGGGCATTGACTAAGACGAAGATAAACTACACGGTGATCGAAAAAGAATGTCTCGCCGTACTCTGGGCCGTAGAGAAATTTCGACGCTACCTGTTGCGAGAGAAATTCACGGTGATCACTAATCACTGTAGCCTAAAATAGCTACATACGCCAAAAAAATCCCTACGGGCAGATTCGCAAGATGGGCCACAGCGCTGCAGGCCTATAATATGAAAATCATTCATGGAAAGGGCGGCCTGCACAAGGTCCCAGACGCGCTCTCACGCCCCCTACCACAGAGACATTGCCAACAGATACCATCGCCGCTATGGAGCTAGATAATTGGTATGAACGAAAAGTCAAAGAAATCCGAGATTGCCCAGAAAGATATCCAGACTGCCGCATTCAAGTATCATCCGCTTAATAGTTAGCATGTATGCATGCTAATACATAAGCCTCGTCAGCCTTCTTGAATTTCGGTAGAAACGCAAGTGAGATGCCCACGTACAGAAACATCCGCACAAACAACCAACCACGTCAGTCATTAACACCTGCTGATTGGCTAAGTCGAATGAAGAGATTAGCCGTCATTCATGAATTAGTCAGGAAAAACTTATGTGCAGCCAGCGAGAAACATGGGCACCACTATAACAAAAGTAGAAGAGATGCATCGTTTGAGGAAAACGAGACGGTTTGTTGAAGGAATCACGTATTATCATCAGGGCCGGATAGATTTGCAGCAAAACTAGCTCCAAAGTTTATTGTACCATACCGAATAGCCAGGAAAAAATCCCCTGTTATCTTCAAACTAGAAGACATGGACTACAGAAAGAAAACCAAAGTACACGTTTTGGACATAAAAAAATACTATCCTTCTAACAGGTCATCTCGTTTCTCCACAGGCACCACCAGCAGAGACGATGTTTCCAGGCATAGGCAGAGGCAGAGGGCTGCGCCGATCTTTGTTGACCGACCAACCGCGTCGATTACGGGACTTCATTCTCTCAATTCAACGGGCTCAGCACCCGTAAACGTGACTACGCCGTAAGTCCTAGTGACACATGGACAAGCGACGCAAGAGCGTCAATGCGAACTCGAACAAACTCTCGATATGACTCAACTAGCCCAAGCCCTACACCAGCGAAAAGGTGAACCAGAAGTAGGAAACCTGATTGAGTTTAGTCCGGGCTCAAATCAGGTGACGAAGAACCTTGGCCGAAAATATCCATACTGGTCAATGAAGAATCCTTTGCTTTTCCTCTATTGGATACTAGCAATTCCCCCCTCAATGACCTAGAGAATACCCCACATCCACCCCTTACCGCAACCAGCGATCGTTCGCAACGACGTAAAACTTCGAAAGAAGAGAAAGCAGTAGTTGAAGAGGTTAGTAAGCAACCACATGAAACTACGACAAACTACGACAGTTAAGACGGCCACGTAGACGTGAAGCTACGGAAAACGCACAGGAGTGCGAGCGTCTGGAACGACGTAAAACTACCGCATCAACATCAACAGAAACAGCAGACGTAGAAAAGAGTAGGCAAAAGAGACTGACTGGATTGTGAATCCTTTCACGAGAAGATACGAGGATTTGGGCGACACCATTGCCATAATCGAGAATAATAAATCGCAAAACACACGCGAGCGCGGCAATGTAAAGATGTCGTAATGTTGACGGACGAGGAGTGGCACTAGAAAAGAGTATACAATGTTTCAAGTAAAGAGAAAGCTACTTGCCCTGTCCCGCAACAATGCCCCAACGACAGCTGAGAGAAAATCAGTAACTACAGAAAAAGGTCATTTACAGCAACCTCCATTGCAGAAAGAGTTAACGCAACGAAAAGAAGCCCGGGAAGATGACCGAATCCAACCCGAGCGAAGAAGAGTGATAAGCAAGCGTCAAGCGATATGAAATATAGACATTACCTAGACAATAGATTAGAATAGTTAGGTTATAAGTTTCATATTTTTATTGTACATGATTTAGTTTTAGCTTAGCTTTAGTAACGCATTACAATATATACCTTTTTTTCGTACAAAATAACTTGCTAGGTTTGGTATTTATAAATATAACCATCTTTGAACTTTCAGCGCACAAAGTATTTTGTTTAATTTATAAAAGTTTCACACAGTAGTCAGAAGCTCCTGATGCTGTATTCGTTAGGATCAGCGCGTAGTCTTCATATTTTATTTTCTTTTATATATCCGAGTAAGATAGAAACCAGCCATTAGTATCTAAGATTTTTGTATCATTAGACAGAGACACCACCTAGCGGCGATAACACCGAGGGACCACCGATGGTCACAACAAAAGATACAGTTTTTATTTTCGTTATTCAAGAATTATAACGTTGACTTTATCATAAATAACATAAATTTCAAATGAGTGGGTCCGTTATTCTCATATCCCAATCCTTATCCCCAATAAGATCCTTACTAGACGACTTCGAATACAGACTCGTGAACGAGACCTAGAATAAACGTGCGTCACACGTCGGTTTAGAAGGGGGAGTTGGTGACCGGGCAACATGCCGGTCCGCGGTTGCGAAACCGAATGTTCACGTGTGAAGGTGAAAATGCGCGAAGCGCGAGCCGCGAGAGTGCTTCGCTTCGGTGTTTTCGGAAGTATCAGATGTACGAGTTTGAGCCAATAGGTAAATGAAAATATAATTGTTCTCAACGAATGTTTTCATAACCTAAAGGATATGTATAATATTGAGGTATGGCAAATATGTTATTATTTACGCAGATTTAATATTTCTATGCACGCTGAAAAAAGTTTTATTAAATAAATCGTTTTTAAAAATAACCGATGAAAAATCTCCCATCTTTTAAACACGTCTATTTAGTTGTTTTGCAGGATAGTCTTTTAGCTAAAATTTTTAAAACTCATATTTTTACTAGGAAATGAGATTTTTGAGTGTCCGCAAGATGGAGTTAAAGCATTTGAGTTGTTACTTCTATACACAGCCCTATTAGACCAAATGGATAGGAAAAAGCAGTATGGAAAACATATATAATTTTTACTTGAAATGTGAAATTTCTTAAAACCATCATTATTTTGTAAAGCCAAAAGAATATGATAGTGTTTTTATAATACTGAATTTTGTATAAAGAGTAAGTACAGCTTCTAAACTAATATATTATATTATAAATATTTAAATATATATTTATACAAAACAATTTTTTAATTTATTCTTATATCACACATCTCTGTACTGTTAGAGGCATTATATATAATTTACATATTTTATATAATAAACAGCTTTTATAGGAACTTTTTGTCAGAAAACAGTTACAGATTCAAAAATCAGGTTAAATTTCAACGAATCAACACTATTTGATACTGGTACTTAGATATTAGAAATGATTATCTATTTCAATATTTATCTTTACCTTAATATATTTTTTTTATGAGAGGAAATATTTAAATAAAAATACAAAATATATTAATCATTAGGTACTTTGCATGAAAATGATCCTAATAGTATAATAGGTTGCGCATTAGGATCTGAAAAATAAAATTCGTCAACGATTTTTCCGACTTTTATTGTCATAAGATTTTAGAAGACGGGTTGGGAACTTTCAATTGATGTTTTCTATAAAAGTATTTGATAACAAATTTTAATTTTGTGAAATTCGAACAAATCATCGATGAACATTTTATAATTAGGATTCATAAACGAATTTGAGTTATCGAATTTATCAAAAGAGTGCAAAAAAATTTTATTTTATTATTTATATACAAACTCTATAGGATATATATATATATATATATATATATATATATATATATATATCCTGCTCACCTACTATATTTAAATACGTTTATATGAATTTCTTCTGACAAAATTATTACTCGCGGCTAGTTCCTACACTAGTTGCAATGCACAAGTATTATAAAATAAAAATCTTGTATAGGTCAAATATAATTTATATATAACTTCGGCTAATACGGCCCTGATGAATACTGGGTGAAAATAATGATGAAAACCCGATAAAACAGAATAAGTTTTTTTGTACATTTTAAGTTCCATAAAATTCCACAATATCTTATAAATCGGCGCTGCAATCTATTTAATCTTCTGCCAGATGTTTGGAGCACTCTTAAGTAAGAAGTTTTCTACACGATCAACCCAACACGTCTCGTCTATTCCATATATGTCATACTTTCTTTCCTTTTATATATATATATATATATATATATATATATATATATATATATATATATATATATATATATATATATATATATATATCATTCATATCTGTAACAAGTTTAGTTATATTAAATAAATAATTTTCTTAAGATCTCCAATTACAAAGTAGTTTAGTTTTTATATCAGAATTACCATTTAATATAATATTGAAACCAAAATTTGGAGAAGCTCGACTCGCATTGGATTCCTCTAAATTTCTTCCAAACAAGTCAACATTCATGTTGCTATTGATCGAAACGTCTATTTGTTTATTAGCATATGTATTTATTTTGCACCCCTATTACATAAGAAATTAGTTTTCATTAACTTGATTGTTGATCCAGCCGATGGTAGAAGAAGTATTTATCTGAGTCTCTCTTATCTTACCACTTTCATACCATTCGACCTTCTCGCTACAAGACAATATCCAAAACATTCCGCCCAATAAGTTTCCAAAAGCAAACGATAGGCCTCAGTTGCATTTTGCCTCATATTAAAGAATAGAAACAATGGTTTCATTTATTTGGCTGGAAACTTGCCATGATTTTACTCGATAGAATAAACAACATCGAAAGAAATGTTCCATTATAATGCTACAAAGTTGTTGGCAGATACACCATCTACAAATATGACACATGAGGTCTGACATTTCTGCCCTAAATCCACTGGCCATCTTTTGACAAACGTTGGTAACTTACTTGTGCACCCAATTATACTACTATTTTAAATGGTCAAAAATAAACGATAAATGAGATAAATATAATAATTTAATATAAATTAAATATAAAATTTAATATTGATCAAATTAAACTGTGAAATCACTTTAAGTTGACCGCGTTCTACTTCTCTACGATTGCACTGCTCTAATTGAAATTGAAAAATTCAAATCAATGTCAATGTTTTCACAGGAAGTTCTCCCACCACTTGAAGTTTCCAGCACTGTATGGTTGAGAACCGTGATCTCTCGTTGACTTAGTCTTGGATAAAGTAAAATTTTGAACTATCGCGTAACTAACTCTAAACTGCATTCATGAAAAACGTTAACATACTTTTGTATCGATTAAAATTTTTTGTGATTTATATTGATTGCCGATGAATTATTTCAAGAACCTTTTTCCCTTAATCTACTTCATACATTTCGAGTTTGACCAAGAGGCAAATGTGTAACTACCAAACAATAGACACATGGTACAATTTTATTTATTAGTTGTCTTCTTATTAATTTTATATAATTAATATAATTATATAAATTTATTATAATCATTGTATACATTTTTACAGATACAATAGAAAATGTCTTGTGAATAAGGATAAGCGTAATCAATGTCGATATTGTAGACTTAAAAAATGCTTCAAATCCGGAATGAAAAAAGAAGGTTAGTTTATTTAGTGATATATACTTTATCATTCATAATTTAATATATAGCAGTCGTTTGGTGAGTCAGTTTATATTCCTATTTTCTCGAGTCTTATTCTTATAGACTAAATTTTTCGAAGGTATTTTACAAAATAGTGTTTTACGTATTTCAGATGCGAAAATTAAGCTCATTCATGTATACGTCTTTGTAAAAGGGCTATTAGATGTTGGAAAAAGATATTTACTTCGTATAGTTTCTACTAAATTAATAAAAATATCGGAATTGCCTAATATATTTCAAATCGTTCATGCTGTTGATTGCTCGAACTGAATGTAATTGTACCAAAGAAAAATGATCACTTAATTCAGCAGGTCATTGAATGATCACCTAGTAAGTATAGAAGATCTAAGATTTGAGAGAGAAATGACAGTATTTTTAAGAATATCTCTTAATAAAAATCTAGCTAAGATTCTCAGGCAATCGGTATACCTGAGATTTGGAGCCATAAACAAGCCGACTCCGGTGTACATTTTTATCCATCAATTACATGCGAGAGAATACTTTATACGAATGCGGTTTATAAAATGGAATTTGGTATCAATATATTTACGTTTAATTCAAATTTATTTATAACTTTATATATTTGAAATTACTAATGAGGCCTACGATGGTTCGATCACTACAGCGAAGGACTAGTAACTTGGTGATCCGAGTTCAAATCCCGGTCTCATCCGATTGACACAACCGTTGTAATAATTTACATGTGCTTTGTTTACAAACGCATCGTAGACCTCCGTCGCTGATTATAGCCGATATTTGGAAGCATAAATAGAGCGATTTTAAATAACAAAAAAAAGTAATGTGATCATTTACAAATAGCAGACTTTATTTTCACATAATTTTGTACATCCGGGATTTTATATATATATATATATATATAAAATTATGAATGAAGATATTTATCTTTATGATACTTCTGATTACGATGAAAATAATTAGTATGGTATAATTCGATCAAATAAAAAATATCCAGATTAATGAAGGATGAATGTAACGGAGAAAATATGATTATTGGTTTTCAGAGAAAAATTCTAATGAGCGGAGAAGACATAGTAATAAATAGCTAAAGGAATAAAATCGAACATTATAAAGAAGACAATTACATTTGAAGGTTATCGAAGATGTTTTGAAAATTTCGTCATTATACATTGTGAACAGTGTAATAAATGTCCTCAATTACATGAAGTATATACTATTAGGAGTGTGAATAAGTCTTTCCCGTTTTTTGTAAGAGATGGCGCCACCAATACTGTGCGAGTATTCAATGGTTACATATGTCATAATCAAAGCTTATTCATATATCAACAATTCCATACTAACACATTAGTTAAAATTTTTTCGCATCATAAATTTTTGATATCGTGAAAATGTCGAAATTTGAGCCGAGTCGACGTCATTTGCGGGAAGTTTCACTTTATTGGTTCAATTTGAAGAAATCTGCTGCCGAGACGCATCGATTGCTTCAGGAGGCTTATGGAGAAGGTTGTGTCGATAATTCAAGTGTTCGCGGATGGTTTCGACGCTTCAAAAGCGGTGATTTCGACGTGGAAGACAAGGAGCGTTCCGGGCGGCCGCAAATCTTTGAAGATCGAGAATTGGCGACTTTGCTTGATGAAGATTCTTGTCAAACACAAGAAGAACTTGCTGAAGCATTGGGAGTTGACCGAACAACCATTTCCAAGCGCTTGAAAGCCATGAGAATGATCCAAAAGCAAGGAAATTGGGTGCCGTACGAACTGAAGCTGAGAGACGTCGAACGGCGTTTTTTCACTTGCGAACAGCTGCTTCAGCGACATAAAAGAAAGGGTTTTCTGTATCGTATCGTGACTGGCGATGAAAAGTGTATACGTTACGATAATCCGAAGCGAAGAAAATCATGGGGACTACCCGGCCATGCATCATCATCGACGGCCAAGCCAAATATTCATGGCGCCAAGCTCATGCTCTGTATATGGTGGGACCAGCTAGGTGTGGTTTACTATGAGCTTCTGAAACCGAATGAAAGGATCACAGGCGAGGTCTATCGACGACAATTGATGCGTTTGAGCCGCGCACTGCGAGAAAAACGGCCACAATACTCCGACAGGCACGACAAAGTTATTTTGCAACATGACAATGCTCGCCCACATGTTGCACCGCCGGTGAAAACATACTTAGAAACGCTCAAATGGGAAGTCCTACCCCACCCGCCGTATAGTCCAGACGTTGCTCCGTCTGATTACCATCTCTTCAGATCGATGACGCATGGCCTGGCTGACCAGCACTTCCATTCCTACGAGGAAGCCAAAAAATGGGTGGATGACTGGATAGAGGCCAAACCGGTCGAATTTTTTCGCAACGGGATTCGTATGTTGCCAGAAAGATGGGAAAAAGTTGTAGCTAGCGATGGCCAATACTTTCAATCATTCATTTGTAACCATTTTTTCACAATAAAGGCTCAAAATTTGAAAAAAAACGGGAAAGACTTATTCATATATCTGATAAAAAATAGAATGATTTGGAATTCATAAATTGCTAGAAAGATGGGAAAGAAGTATAGCTCCCGATAGATGATACTTTGAATAACGGATCTGTATTCATATTTTTATAATAAAATCTCATATTTTCGAAATAAACACTGGAAACTTACTTGTATACCCAATGTAACGTTCTAAACTCACTAACAATTTAATAGTGATTTTTTATATTTTATTATACATAGATTATAAATAAAAATTACATGTAACAAGATAATTATTTATTTATTTGAACAGAATACATAATTCTTTTTTTGAGGGATATACATAGTGATAGGATATACATAGATGAGCTCAATGTTCGCCCTCAAAAAATCGAAAAGCACTGTTTTGTAAAAAGTTTCCGAATTTTTGGTTGATAAGAATCGAATACAGACAATTGAAAAACTTCCACTTGGCAATGAAACTCTGGCGCCTAACAATAGTAAATAAACCGATGCCCTTATGTTCTGACTATCAAGCTACTTTATATATTTATAACATTGTTTTAATAACGTAAATTCAAAAATCTAGAACTTTTAGAAATAATTTCTAAATTATACATAAGCGAAAATCTGAATTTTATACAAATAGAAAATGGTAACATGTCATCGAAAGGAACTTCAACAAATAATATGGTGAAATATTTGTATAATTGAGTAGTACATACATAGTTTGTTCATCCATATGAATTTCTATTATATAGGGTGACTCATTTTAATCAGCGCAGCTGGATTATTCGCATCTTAAGCCAGATAGGGCAAAGTGGTTCTGACAAAAGTTGTAGAAGGTAAAGAGGGCAATACAAGAGAGCTAAAGTTTTGACCTTGAACTTGCACCTCAAGGTTATTTCAAGGTCATATAGATTTTTTAAGATGGGGTTTTGACCCCGGATTCGGAAATTTTCAGAAATTCAAAAATTTTCAAGATCATTTCAAGGTCAAATCAAGGTCAAACTCGGGATACAAAATCATTGATACCTTAATTACAGACAGGCTAACCAGGTTTAACACTGATGTACCGTATCCCCACATACCCTTACAATCTTTATAAACATACCCCCAAGTAAGCAATATTTGTATAAGGTTTGTAAGGGTACGAGATGATGCGGTATATCAGTGTTAAGATTGGTTAGTCTATCTGATTTAACCTTTAAATGATCTTTAAAATTTTCTCAATATGATTTTAAACATAAAATTTACGGCTCTTTCCGAATCCGAGGTGAAAATAGGTTTTTCCATTTAAAAAAATCACTTTGACCTTGAAATAATGTTGAAGTGCAAGTTCAAGGTCAAAAACTTTAGCCCTATTGTATTGCCCCCTTTGCCCTCTAGAAATTTGGTCATAACCACTTTGCCCTATCTGCCTTAGGTTGCGAGTAATCCAGCTGCGCCGATGAAAATGCGTCACCCGGTATTTATTTGTGTAGAAAAGGCTTTCAAAATATAATTTTCTTATTGTTATGGAAGCTTAAGCATTCTATCTGTTAATGCAAGAGATTATGTAATACTTTAGGTAATTTTCAATGTACATTTATTTCCTTGGCGTATTTTTTAACTAATCTATTTCCAAAAGATCAATATTTGATTTATTCATCTATACAATATGTGGGAACGTGTTTGACGAATTCATAGATGCTTTTGTTAATAATATTGATGGACTGTGAAAATACGTAGCAGATGATCATTCACCTAGCAACATCGATGATTCAAGAAAATAATTTTTATGGGTAGAAGCGTAAGTAGTACTTATTCATAAAATATATTTTTATGAATTTTAGCTAACAATTTTTTAACCTATGCATATATTATTTAAATACTTATATTTTTTTTTCTTCTGCTTATTATAATTTTGTATGAACTCATTTTAATATCTATTATTCGTCTGCGCATTAAACTTTTATATAAACACTTTAAGAAAATCTGCTAGGTATGCCATTTTTCCCGTGTGTAAAAAATGATGTGAAAATGAAATCAATTCTTTGTGAAGGATCTCAATTATTTTATAAGCTGTATTTGAGACGTATTAATATTTTAACGTTTTTCAGAAGTTTCGATATATTTTGTATTAACTATACATGCTTCTATTTATAAGGATGTATATAAAAACCAATAACACAAGTATTATTCCCCAATAATAATAATACAATACTTTAATTGTGCTTATGTCGACTGTTTTTATATAAATTAATAAATAATTCTATTGGTATTAGAGTCGAATTAAATAAATTTCAATTCATACATAATAATATCAATACATATTTATATCAATATTAATACATACCAATAAATAATTAATTGAAAATTATAATGACAGTTAGACTGTCCTTGTTTAAAATCACCCCCCGTAGACTAATCTGAAATAATAAAAATGTATTAGCTGAAAAAAATTCTTTACTAGTCAAGTGCAATCTGTCCATCACCTTTACCTAATTGAAGATCTGCCGTAGTTGTCCAAACTTTCGAGCTCTCTATGGCTCCTCATTACGACTAAACTAAACTCTATATTAATATTCTAATCTATATATATATATATATATATATATATATATTATATATATATATATAGATATATTTATATATATATATATATATATATATATATATATATATATATATATTATATATAGATATATCTATATATATCTTCTTCTTATATATATATCTATATATCTATATTATCTATATATATATATATTTTATTGTAACCGTCCCGATCGGCGGTTTCTGCGTTTTAAAACCGCGTGCACGCGTAAGCACGAATAGTACATTCGCGCTGCGAAAAGGGCGCGCGCGAAGCGCCGCGCAACGCAACGCTTGAACGACATGAAAGCGAAGGCCTTCTTCTCTGTCGAGCTACGGTGCTGTACTGACGCATTTTTACACTACGTCTACTACGTCGTAACGAGTGAGAGTTCGTTAGCCTCGTACTGTATGTGGCTCGTGCACTGTAGTCCATTAGAAAAGAGACAGTTTTAAGCCTCACCATCAAGCCCGAAACCGACGTCTCAGTTTCTGATATAGAAGACGCAGCGAGCACTCCGCTCCCGACAATTCTCGTCGCAGCGAGTGTTCGCATCGGGAGAGCGATCAGCTCCCCGACCGCCATTACACCACCAACACCGCCGCAGCCGTGGCCGCCTGCACGACCGGAGTCGTGTGCGACCTGACGCCGGTGAGCACCCTGTTCACCCCTCCACCACCACCAACCAGCCGACGGCCCAGCAGCAGCAGCGTCTCCGACGGCCTGCCCAACTGAAGCCGAACATCGCGAGAGGAAGAGCGCGAGAGCGAGCGAGCCCAACATCATCGCCGCCGCGGCCGTCTCCCTGACGGGTGTCGAGCGAGAGAGGGAGAGAGCATCGACCACCGTGTCTAGCAGCCCGTTTCCGAGGAAGGACGAGGACGCCCTGCAACGCATGGTAAAGGCAAGTACTTGACCGCAGAGTGCGCTATTTAGGAGGTTAGTCGCGTCTGCCGCCGCCGCGCCCGCGTCGCGATCATTTCCCCGAGTGTTTGTCCACCTGTGTATGTCCCTATCGCGTGTCCCCGTCCCCTGTGTACTAAGTAATCGCGTGTAATTGTATCGGACTAATCTGCGAATGGAAGTTTCGCGGAACCCGCTATCTATCTCCACAGAACTAAAAAATGTAGTCATTTGCATATACCATCCCCATTCTAAACCAAATGTTCAAAACCAATCAATTTAATATAGAATGACAAATCTTATCTATTTAAATAATACAATTATTTTTCCGCAACTGAACCCCAGAAATAACAAAAATTCTACAATCGTTGCTGTCAGTTTTGTATCTTCAACTCAATATTATTATCAGGAAAATAGTAATGAATTCCTTATATAGGATACCTTTCGATATTTAAGAGATGTATCTTCTAGTTTATTATTTATATTATATTACATTCTGTATTATTTACATCGGCGTCTTCCTTATATTTTTCAATGTACCCCGTAGTTACTTAATTAGCTTCGATTTTTAATAACGCTGATGAAACAAATGATATTGATGTATCGATTTCTACTATATTTTTGCATTATTTTATACCATAATTTAGTTTTCTAATTTTGAATTTATAATTTTTTAATCGATATGAGGTTTCATATTACCATCAAGTAATTTCAGCATATTTTGTACCAGCACTTCTTCTAATCTCCAAATAATTCCTGATAAGCACTTTCTGACATAGCTGTGAGCTTTTCTAGCGATGCAATCTTTATTTCCTCAATCGTAGTGGAAAGATCTCCTCTCATGGATCTTTTCAGTTTTAAAAAAAATTTTCAGTTTCAGAAAGTCACAGAGAGATAAATCTGGTGAATACCGTTGCGGAGGCATAATTATGGTAATGTTATTGGCCAAGAAATTATGATCAAGCAATAACGTGTAAGGTGGCACATTATTGCAGTGCAATACTCATGACAGGATTTTCCACGATTCCGGAAGTTTTTTACATATCATACTATTAACTTTTATATGGACGGTGCTTACGTAATTTAAAAAATTGTTTGTTTCTATAGAAAAGTGATTTAAAGTGTATGATAAAGGTCTGAATTAATGCAAAAGTTTCGGGGTCAGTGTGCTTATGGGAAATGGCGTATCCCGACCCTCTGCAGTTTAAACAATTATTTCAAGGAGGTCTTTCAGCAGAACATAGAAGTGCAGATGTGGAAAGAGATTCTTCAAAACTAGTAAAAATGATATTGAATTATGTATAATGTATATGTATATTAAAAATGATAAATGATGGATGTCGGAACAAATTTTAAATGCCAAATTATTAATTGTTGATAGGTAGAAAATAAACTATAATTGAAACCAGAAACTCATCTCTCATATATGAAAAATTAAGAAAGGAGAGAAAATGGAAGAATGATTACAAACTACTAATTCCCGTCTCAAACTTACATGTAATTATGAATTAGAATGTTTTAGAATAGTACAAAAAAGCTATGAGGGCGGGGTGTAAAATCGCCTATTTATTGAATAAAAATAACTTTTTTCGGCCTTTATTTAGCTTTATTTCTCAATATAATCTGCATCAAGACTAATACACTTTTTACAAAGGTGTTCTAATACAATTATACGATTTTTTAGTCCGATTGGTCAAGTTTCGCAAAATACTTGTCACACCATCGAAGAATTCCTCGTTGCTCCCAAAATTTTATTTGAAACCTCATTCGCCGACAAAATTGTTTTTTCGTTTTTGACCGTGATTCTCTTGATCCAATACATTGCTTTAACTGTCTTTTGCTTTTAAAAGTGTAGAGGTAAATTCAAGTTTCATCTATAGTTTTAAATCGAGGCAAAAATTCGGTATGTTTCTACTTGTATTCGATTTTGATCGAATATTAACAAATGCTACACACACAGCACAGAACATCTCCGTGATCAAATGTTCGTAAAATACTACAAACACGTTCCATTGACATGCTGAGAACCTCAGTTGTACTCAACTCTCATTTACTTTTAATGAAATGGCCATTGATCATCATTTCGTAAAGTTTTTCAATTATTTCGAGAGTTGTGACCTCAACGGGGCGCACTGAACGAAATTCATCAGCAGTGCGTGTGCGGGATTTTTGAAATTCAGAAACACATTCATGAATCGTTGAACATGAAGAAGGGGAGTCTCTCAAAATAGAATCTAGTTTTTCTTTAATATGAAGTGGTGTTATTCCTTTTAAATAAAAATATTTTATGACCACACGTTTTTCTGATTTTTCTATTTTCAGATCATCGTTCTGAAAAATATATAACTGATAATATAATAAATATTCTGACAGAATATTAACCAGAAGTTTGTTCTGCCAGTATCCTCTCTAAATTAGAACGGAAGCAATTCACCTAATCTAGATTACATAAAATTTTTATAAAGTACATGAGAAGATGTATTTAAAATTCTTTCTATGCTTCTGTTAAAAGCTATTTTATGGATTAAATATACTAATGACTTTACTTTTTCTATATTTATTTGTTATATAGAAGTTATTTAATTAAAAACAAGTATCTAAACAAATATATAAGTTCTAGATAGCAAAATATAATAAAATATAAATGAGAATAGAAATATTTAAATACCACAAATGGAGTGATTCAAATCTTTTGATAACCACAAGTGATAGAAAACTCATTCAAAGATAAAGAAAATCGAATACAAGTATTTAACCAAACCTCATTTATTTGTTTGAAGCTAGCATTACAAGATCGATGGTCAGAATATGTGACCAGGCTTTCGTCTTTTATTTTTGATGATAATAATGCTCGGTCAATGTAATTGCAAACGAATGGAATCGCGTCGAGAATAGTCAGGAAACTTACAAGAGGAATGATCAAAAAGATTAATCAGCAGCTTTTATATATGTTAAATTTGGAAGAAAATAACGACAAATTAGACATTAAATATCATATACTTTTGGCAAAAATTAACGGAAATGCTCAAACGTATAGAGAGGTGACTAATTCTTTGGTTAGAAAATCTTAGATAGGTGCGACTTGAAACTATTTTGAAATTAATTTGTTGTTAAAAAATGTTTTTATAGAAATCGATAAATAATTATGAGGAAAGAAATAATCCTAGAAAGAAATGCTAGATTTTGAACGTGGTCATTAGGAGCTTTAAATAAAGTAATATTTACGATACACGCGAAACCTATGCACCGGGATCGAGACTTTGCTGAGTTAGAGCTCTCCTTGTGATAACCAACAAGTTTGTTTTGCCTATTAGACAAATAGAGGTAGAAACCGCTTTATCTGGAGAAATAGAGCAGGATATTTATCTCCGATTCCCAGATGTTTCAACAGAAAATCAATATCGAATCAGTAATAATATATTGAAACTAAATCGAAAACTATAAGAGCTAAAGATTAGTCCAAAAATATGGAACGTAAAGTTGAAGGAAATTGTAAATAAATAAGGATTATAGAAGAAAAGAAAGATTCGAGTACATTCATGTAGACCTTTGTTAGTTATTAGAAGAAACAGTTAAGGTATTGTAGCTATCTTGTTCTATGTTGATAACTTTCTTCTGATGGTGTGACAACGTGATAGCTCAGCTGCGCAAAATTTATTAATAATTTATACAGTGACACACTATGTTAGCAAATAATAGACGATACGCAACGCGAAAAACTATAGAAGAAAATTATAGCGCGAAAATGAGAAACGAAGCGTGTAATAATATACACATTAATCTAATGAACGAAATTATACCGGAAAACCTGAAAGAGAGAGAGAGAGAGAGAGAGAGAGAGAGAGAGAGAGAGAGAGAGAGAGAGGGAGGCAGAGAGAGAGACAGTACGCAATATAAGCTCTTCCTCTCTGCCACTGAATAGAATGTGTCTCGCGGAGCCAGAGAGAGAGAGAGAGAGAGAGAGAGAGAGAGAGAGAGAGAGAGAGAGAGAGAGAGAGCTGCACCGGATATCGAACTATGTAATGTGGTAGTGCAGTTACACAATCTCACACAAGAACCGAATGAAGATATTCAAACATTCCACCACTCATTAATTACGCTTATGAGACATCAAGGAGGTTATACGGAACAGCAAAAAATCGGAATGATGTATTATAATATACTCACAGAATCTCGCCTCAACATACGCAGTTATGATGTAACAGCGAAATTCCGCTATATAGCAAATCGTTAATGAAGAAGTTGATAAAATGATTGTTCAGATCACTTATACATATGCGCGATGTAACGTAATATACTATTACTCATATATACAACAGTATATATCTTATTGTTTCGGGGATTGGCCCTCTTGCGGTGAAATAGGACGCGCAAGGGAACACGGGCGTCAGTGTTGACGGAGCCGCTGATCAGTTCACACGCGTTTGATTTCATTCGCGACGATATATTTGTATTGGATAAACTGCGGCCTTTTAGTTTTATGTGTCGATAGTGCTTACGTCAGTGTTTCGAAGAACTAGGTTTGTGTTGGGATTGGTGTCCATGTTCGTCTCTGACGACGTGACTCGGTCCAGGGCGAGCTCGACACGCGACAACGGATTTGTTGCCCGACACCTATGCGTTAGTTCCCCGAGACATCGGGTGCGCTTGGTGATGGTCAAGGACCATTTTGCGAGCTCCCCGTGCCTGGATTAGCTCCGTACTGGTGGTGTAAGGTAGCGGCTTGGATTTTGATTTAGGCTGAGCGCACTTCTGGACGATGTGGCTTTCGAATTGCGTCAAATTGCGTAGACGCCAGATATTCGGTAAGAGAGATCTATAATAATTTCGCGGAATTATCCATGCTTCATTCAGTACTAAGCAAATTTATTGTTAAGTTATCCTTTATTATGATTATATAGTTTACTTTGTTTTAAGTTTCTCCTATTTGTATTAATAAAGATTAAATAATAGTATTTAAGTTAATATCTTAATAAAGATTCCTCTTTCTACGGCTTTTCCCTCAAAACCGTGAGGGTTTTTACGCCGAAGCAAGAGTATTTATTTGTTCCGCGAATTGTGCATTTCTTCTGTTGTTAAACGTTTTACTCACTCATCCTTTCTTTTCAAAAATCACGTTAAATTAATTCATTGTCTACTATATGAACAATGATTGAAAAAAAACTTATGAGACTGTCCAGATATCCATGGAGTTCACGAGTCGTAATTATAAATAAGAAGGACAAAAAAGCCTGATTCTACATTAATTTCAGAAACATGAATAAGGTAACCTAGAAAGACGATTATCCTTTGTCACAGACTAATGCTATATTCGATAAATTAAGAGGAACCATTATCTGTCGAAACTCAACATAAAAAATGGCTACTAGCAACTAGCATTCACGCCTGAAAGTCGTCTGACACTTACTTTACTATGACAGGAAAAAATCTTTTCGAAGTTAATGTTACGCCTTTTGGTCTTCACTCAGCACCCGCTACGTTTTAAAGGCTTGTAGAGAGAATTATTACACCAGAGATCGCGTCATATGCATTTGCATATTTAGACGATATGGTAGTAGCATCGTCTGCATTCCAAGAGCATCTAGAAAAAGTACAAGATGTTTTCGAACACTTGAAAATAGCAAAATTGAAATAAAATCTAGAAAAATGTCATTTCCCTCATTTCAGCTTGAAATATTTAGGCCACGTAATAAACAAAAGTACTTTACAGCAAAAGCGGATTTAGCACCACCAAGGAATCTAAAGGAAATACAATGGTTCATGGGTTTTATATCTTGGTATAGACAATTTTTAAAACATATCTCTAATGTTATCACGCCATTACACTATTTCACTCGAAAGAAAGGAATGTGGATATGGGGCGAAGTAGAGCAACGTGCATTCGACAAAATAAAGCAGCTTCTTAGAAATGCACCCGTCCTTTCCTGTCTACACTAGAGCCGTCCGTTTATTCTACAAACGGATGCCAGTAAAAAAGAATTGGGAGCAGCGCTTACAGAAGGAAATCACAAAAACAAAAGATTCATTGCTTTTACCATCAGACCGCACGCCAAAGCTAAAAAGAAATATTCTAACACTCAGCTAAAGTGCTTCGGAATCAAATTAGGCATATAAAAATTTTGCGGCTACTTCGAAGGATATAACTTTATTTTTTTAACTGCCCATCAACTGTTAAAACAGTTAAATAATATAAGGAGTCTGTCTAGTCGTTTAGCCCGCTGGACACTCGAATTGAATCAATACAACTATAAATGAAATGTCGTTATGGTTGGGATAATTTACTTGCCGGCACATTTACTTATTCCAAAGCTACAGAAATAAAAGTAGAAGACTGGTAACCATACCCTAAAAAATGTGGAGAGCGATCCTCAAAGCTATCTAAATTATTGCATAAACAACAGACGGTTGTTGACGGTTGTTGTGAAACTCTACAATACAAAGTTTGCGTATCAAAAACCGAGCAAAACAGAATAATAAATAAAGTACATAATCACCTGACTGCCAGACACCTAAGAATTACAACAACGCTAGTAAAAATTGCAAAAAATTATTATTGACTTGAAATGCTCCGTATGGCCGCACAGTACATAAGAAACTGTGAAAACTACTAAAAGTTTAAAACACAGCAAGAAACCAGCCGGTAAACTACATGCAAGATTAATAGAACTAATGTGGGAAATAGAGTCCGTAATTCCCTTTCGACCTCTTCGACGATCGACGATTTTGAACGCCTGGTTTCTAGTAATGCAAGATAAATTTACTAAGTGGATAGAATTGAAACAGTTTCGAAAAGCCACAGCCGAAGCAATATCCAACGTTATAAAACAACAGGTAACGTTACGTTTTGGCTCTCCGAAAATTTATACGTCGGATAATGGGACACAATTTATCTCCAAAGAATATTCGACTATGCTTTGAAAAGGAATTCATTATAGGAGCACATCGCCTGTATTATAATGTGATTACAACCACGATTTCACAATATATATAAAGAAATACAAAAACGTGGAATAATTATTTAAACGAATTACAATTTGCGTATAATACAGACTCCTCTAAAATAACAGGATTTGCGCCGGTATATCTAAATTTTGGATTGAAATAATAGCAGCCATATCTCATTGCTGCTAGAAATTATTTAACAAAGCAGAAGTTAAAGAAGCGTTTAGCGCAAAATTAGCGCCGAAGTACGTTGGTATGGTTATCTATGAGACAGTATCTTCAGTTATATTTGATCTAAAAGATAATAAAGTAACGATTAGTAAACTAATTTACATAAAACAAGTGAAAGAAGTATCTAACACTATAGATATTATACTAACCAGTGGCCCATAGATTCTGTCAAAACGCAGCGGTCAGATGAACAAGAACTCTGCCACAGAGCTTTGGAAGTCAGCGTGGCAAACAAGTGCCATTGTTTGCCATTTCTCGCCTTTTTCAATACGGCAGTATTGGTGAATACAGCTTCAGCTGAAATGGACGGGGTATTAGAAAGGGAAGAATTTCAACGTACATATGAAGAGACCATACTACATTTTAACCGAGAGCCATTATATATGGCTGAGCCAGTAAAGATAACATATTAGCACACTCTCAACGTGAGGTATATCGACAAAAACAGAGAAATGATTAGTAATTTTGTCATAATACCAGAGCGGTCTGTCGATATAATTTTTGGTATCGGAGAAATATCAAAACTTGGATTTCACTTTCTCCAGCGAACTAGAACTCAGACAGCGCAGGAACGTCAAAATGCGACGACTTGATAGCTGAGCCGCGCAAAATTTATTAATAATTTATACACTAAAACAACAAGTAAACTATATAGAAATGCAGAGGGTTGGAAAGAAATAAAAAACAAAGGAAAAAACTCAGAAACAACTTCGTGTAATACATCAGGTGGTCCATCGTTATGAGTAACGCGTGTCAAGTATTAATCGCCTTATATAATTCAATTAAAAGTATCTTAGGAATGGATATATACCCACTTGTCGAATTGCGACCATTTAGCTGCACAGTCATGTACAAAAACTAATGGTAGTAACAGACTACGACACATTATTGAGAGAAATAAACATTACATAATAGAATGCCTTAAAAGGAATATTGTTGAGATTAAGTGGGTCAAATCCTCAGAATAATTATCAGACTTATGAGCAGGAGGTCGGGGCGAACTGAAGAGAGCTACATACTAGACTTAGATGCAGTATTTTGAATTACTAATATACTTTTCTATTTCCAGATAACTGTGAAAAAAATGGAGCGATATTATCCCAGAAAATTAAAAAGAAAAAGAAAAAATTGTTTAAAGGACTGCTTACAGAGGTATAAACCTTTATTTAAAGCCAGGTAGCTGAAATCCTTATGAAAGCTGAATCCATACATAATGTCAAGAAATAAATAGATTGATATCGACTACTAGCATTCCCGTCTCCGCATCACTCGATATAGTAGCATGATCGACTTATCAAATAGTTTAATACTGTCTATGTAACAAATACTCTATGTATAAAAACATATTGCCTATATATCATTTTACCTATGATGATATTTCTGCAGAAAAAAATTAAGAATCCTGCCTGAGGGCCCCCTCAAATATTGTCAGTGGTATGGCTGTCTTAAGTTAGTCCTGAATAGTCCCTTCGCCTGATTTTTCTCAATATTTATGATTTTTACTAAGTACACATATCTTAACAGCTTTAGAGGGAAAGAGAATATTCCAAAATCCACAAAAACTCCATAAGGATTAAGGTTGAATTTATCTTCGATAATAAAAAACTTGCAAAATATTTGAAACCAAAATCATATAGAGCTCGTTAATTTCTAATTAATAATTAATAAAATAATTAATAATTTCTCGATAAAAGTTCAGCAATACAGTCTTCGGGTCCCCTGAACGGTTCTCTGCATATACTCAGTACAGGTGCATTTGTATACATTTTTCTCGAGAAATATTGTTTGTAGAAACGAATTGGATAGAAATGAAAATGTCTGCGACATTTACATCACAGTAAGCTTACTGTACTAAGCATGCACTGTTAAAAAAATTGTAAAAAAGTCAGCGTGAAACCATCTATACTATATTATACTGTTATAAGTGTTAATATATATAATATTAGCATCCACCGTCTCGGTTTCATTCGAGATCGTAATGTAACCGATTTATTAAAATGTTATATAATGTTAATGTAAATAATTCTCTATCTATAAATCTATATTACTATAGATAATTTTATCTTCTGATAATATTTTTGGAGATTCAATATACAATTCAAATTTGGGTTTCCCCCAAAGCATCGACAGTGCTGTGACTACATTGAGTTAGTCCTGTCACAGTATTTTTCTGAAAAATTTTAAACTTAAGTTTTTTGGAGCGTGGATTACGATGCCATAATAACTTTAGACCGAAATTAAATATTTCTTCCCAAATCTATGTAAACGCGATAAAATCATAATTTACTGAAATGATCTTGAATACATTTTTCCAGTATAAACTATATATTTTTGGAGAAAAGTTCAACAATTCCATATTAGGATCTCCTCAACAATTCTACGATTGTACTAAACACAGATAATTTCGAACAATTTTTTTCGAGAAATGCTCATTGTAAAAATTCAACGCATATTGTATAAAATGTATATTCATAAGATCTACAACTATTGTTTGAAATATTTTTTGTAATTTTAAGTACGCTAATGTAAAATTTCATCATGTTAAATAACTTTATTTCATTAAATTGAAGGCTCAAGCAAGAAGTAAATCTGATTGTTTACTATCGTTAAGTACCGGACTTTTCTGGCCAAATTGAAGTTTGTAAAATGGCCAAGTTGGATTGTTAACGAAATTTTTCGGAATCTTTTAACAAAAAAAGTGTTTTCCTATTTCTTTGAGGGCGAAAAGTAAACTCTTAAATCACAATCCTTCAAAAAAATATTATATAATCTGTTCTAATAAACAAATAATATCAAAAAGAATACAGATTAGATTAATACTCCCATAGGATCACGCTCATCATTTCACTGACGTACATTTTCCCTCCTGGTTACACTGGATGCGCTCAATACTTCTTCAGCTCTTTCACATGAGCTGTTCCTATCCTCCTCACGTCTCCCATGGCCAGTACGTATACGGTCGGCGATTTCAACTTCGTGATCTAGAATCGCCCTTCTTACTTGTAGTTTTAAGCTTGCTTTTCCTTGGCTTCGTCAATATGGCGTGCTACAAGGTGGCGCAGAGTATCGAGACGCTTCATGTGATCCTGCCATATCTCCGGACTTATCTTCATTATCGGGTATCTCGCTTCTACCTTTCCTCGTAGGCTCTTTACCGGGCTGCGATGCCTTCCACAGTTTAAGAACGCAAGCGTCACCTTCGTGCTTGACTGCACCGCCCTATTGAGGGCATGGTGCAGTTCGTGCAGGTGTTGATCTCAGCTTTTATGATCGCTTCCAACAAACTACTTTGTTGTCGAACTCCTTCCCGTTGTCCGATAATCAGTAGATAATCCCGTGTTCCCAACCGGAAAAGAATGAGCTCTTCCAAAGTCGTGCGACTGCCTTGCCGTCTTCAGTTCGCAGAGGCTTCATTTCAATCCATCGGGTGAACAGGTTTTGAAATAGAAATCAAAAATAAAATAAAATAAAAACAGACCAAGATATAACGGTACTGTCCTTTACTTTTGAGAAACTCCATCATATCTGCTGCCACGACCGCCCACGGACGTTCTATGATTCTGTGACCGATTAAGCTTACTGAGCCAGTCTGCGTTACTTGTATCTCTGAAATCTCTTTACAGCTGCCGACGTATTCGAAGACATCGTGTCATACTCCTGGTCAGTAGTACTCGCAAGCTAAACTGTCATAAATTTTCTCGACTCCGAAATGCCCTGACGAGGGTGTTCTATGCGCATCCTCTAGTACTCTCTTTCGAGCCCCAAACGGCACGACAGGTCGACATCCTTCCTGAGGGAGTTGGATCCTTATGGTGTTTGTAGAGTAGTCAATTCTCGACCCTCCAGCTGGCGACTTCCATCAGTCGGAGTTTCTTCAGTACTATTGTCTGCTGGCCCAAACGCTTCGCTCTGGCTGTCTGACGACTACTCGGACGAACTATAGCCTCTGAAATCTTGGCCAGATGGTGACTCGGAACGCTGTCGTAGATGCGTTCGCCCTTTCGAATGTGCCGCTTTACCTCTCGATTTCCCGGTTTCTCGTCTACATTCCGTGTTGGTAGCTCCTTAACTGGTTCTAACTGGCTCCTTTGATGGCGTACTATCCTTTTCCTTTTCTCATTCTTCTCTTATTGATCCGCTAGTCGGGAAAACATATTATTGCTTGTTGTCGTTATATCGTACCCGTATTGTAGCAGACCGGCACATCTCCTCTCGGACTAAGGCATATTTCACGTAGCCTATTCGCTAGACTTTTCTCACTCTCCGTACGTCGGTTCCTCAGCCGATGCCGCATATCCCTATCACCCATGAACATTTGTCGCACCAACCTCTGGTATCGTTCCGTTTGTGTTACTTTTCTCCCTATCTTCATCTGCGTCTAATTAATTAGCTTAATGTTGAATCGATTTGTTTCATCTATTGAAATAATATAAAATTTTCCTCCTACTCGTCTAAGCTTGAATAATGTGTCGTGAATAATCAATATTACGAAAGTGACAAAAAAGCAAGAAAATCAAAGAATCGAAAAATAGATCGTCGACGCCTTTCTCCACGGGGATCACCTCTATATGCTCTCCGAACAACCAAATAAAGCGTTTCTAGCGACAAATATATTTCTAGCACCACCCAATATTTTACCTGGATACCCGTCCCTATGATCATCCAGCGTTATATGAAAATAATAGTCTATATGGAAAAAATATATATTTAAATAAAGTACATTGGATAGTAATTTAAATAATTTAATTTAAACAGTTGTGAGAATAGTATATATTATTGAATTATATTGAGCAGTTATTATTGAGAATTGAATCATAATATCTATATAATTTTCTTTTATTATTATTGTCGTCAATATATTATAATTATACTTAATTATAAAAGAAATAAATTTACTAATAATTTAATTTGATAATAATTTAAATTTTAATAATTAATAATATTACTCAATTAAATATTATACGCTAAATATCATATGCTAATTCAAAATTATATCAACAATAATAATAATATATTATGATATATTTGTAAATGAAATAAATATTTTCTATCACATGTATCGAATATAATTTAAATTGTATTTTAAATTAATTTATATTATGTTTCATTGATCCATTCATTTATTCGTATTATTTTATATCTTGTCACTCCTCAATTCGTCAATTCATCTTATTTATAAAAAAAAAATTGCTTTTTCCCGCGCCTCGGGGACTTAGTTTTCTGGACGAATCGACGAAAATATTAAGTCCCGCGCCCGATCCACTCGACCATGACTACTGTGCTGACCAACCTCTTGAGTGGTCAGCTGCAAGCTATCTGACCCCTCCTGGCCACTACTACTGGCACTCTCTCTACCGCGGGCCTAACTCGGCCGGTCGCCTAATGTCGACGGCAGCGTTCGCTTCGCACATCACTCCTCGGCCGCTGCATTCGCAAAATGGCGGCGGTCGCCTCGTGCGGTTTTTGTTGCGTCTCCTAGCTAACGCACTTCGGCCCGCACGCGCACACAATGGCGGACTTCCCGCACCACGTGGTCTAAATAGGTTAAGCCGTATGGGCGCCACTGTGACATGGTGGCCTTTGCTCTGACACTGTCATAGAATACTTAGCTCTCACAGCACCTACCTGCTGCCTTTCCAGCTCCTGAAGACTCGTTTTCGTCATCTTTCTGGCAATTTATGAATTTTGGACCCAAAAATAATTTCTCGTCGATCGAGCCCAAGAAGATATCAATTATTGATTCCTTCTACTGAACTATTCTGTATTCATCAAAACAAGTTGTAAATAAATGGTGCCAATTCTGGACTATAAGGCGGGTGAGCAAGATTTTCGCATGCGCTATTCTCCAAATAATTTTAATCCAAAGCCGGAAAATATGTCGTAATGTCATTGTGATGAAAACTGACAGACTCATGTCTGGTTTCATATGCTGGCCGTTTTTCCTATAATGCTTACTTCAAATGAATAAGTTGAGATCGATACAATGGTGGTTTGATGGTTTGATCAATTGGAAGTAGTTTGTAATAGACAAAACCCTTCTGATCCCACCATATGCAGAGCATGACTTATTATGTGAATATTTCGATTTGACCACGACTGGCCGGACCTCCCGGACCTTGTATACGATCTTCTACATTCAGGGTTATCATAATAAATTCATTTTTCATCACCAGTCTCAATGCCAAGCAAAAATGATTTATTTTTATATCGTTGCAGCAAAATTTCGGGCATGCAAATCACCGTTCAACGTCTCCCAGCTATAAATCGTATAACATCCAGTTTCCAATCTTTTGAATGACACAGATCCTAAATCAAAGCGTCTAATTTTTCGTCTTCAAAACTTTTCGGATTTTTGTCTTCAATTTCATTTTCAATTCAATATCATTACTTTAGTATCGTGTAAACCACTTACAGACCTCAATTCAACAATACATTTCGCCCGATAATTTTCCTCCTCAAATTGAAGAAGAGAAGCTGCGGTTTCGTTTATTTGGCTTCAAACTTGTCATGATTCTGCTCTATAATATAAAAGACGCGAAAAAAACGCTCAAATATAATTCTATAGTATTGTCGAAACATGTACAACCTACAAATATGACAGATGAGGTCTAACATTTTTACCCGGGACCCAGTAGTGACGTCATGTTTTGACAAACGCTGGAAACTTACTTGTACACCCATATATATATATATATATATATATATATATATATATATATATATATATACATACTCGAATTTGAAGATTTCGTGAAAGATCGAAGAGAGAATAAATTCCTATGATTAACCTCAGATTAATTTTTTTTTGTTGTTTTAGGATGGACAAACTCTTGCAAGAGGACGGCGAACTACCAGACTCATTCCTCCTAGTTGAATACGTTTAGTCCTCTCAAATATAACGATTGTGGATAATAAAAGTATAATATGCGGATTGGGATGAAGACATGGCAATGAGCAACCATGGCGAAACTTCGGTGGCACTGTTAGACCAGAGTTCAGTAGCATAATATACTAAGTTGATTAACGGATTTTTTTCCCCTTCTGTCCTCTACCCTGTCCTATCACTTCTTAGGGCTCAAAGTTACAGACTTTGAAATGTAATTTTGTAGCTTCTTCGTTCAAAGTTAATAAAGAATGTGATTTATTCGGCGTTTGCAGCAATTTAGTTCAGTTTGAGAGAGACTTTTCCTGGATCGAAAGCGGTTTTTAAGGCTTGACTGAAATATTGGTTAGGAGCTGCAATCAGTTTGCTAATTTGCTGCTAGAAAGCTATATCTTCTTCTCGCAGTATAGAACTAAAGTTTTCAGTAAAACTACGTCTTTACGACTCCTGACTCAAATTGATTGATCATAGATTTTGAATCTTCTACTTTTCTTTACGACTATGTTTCTATCTTTTCGTAGAGAGTGAGAGAAAGAGCAGTAGAAACTTATTGGTGTTCATAAGAACCTCATAGCTCTGGCGATATGCGGTCGTATTTTAAAGGATCTGTAGTAGTTCAGGTGATGAATTTTGACAGCACAACTAGGTCAGTTGTAACACTAGCCGAATGGCAATGTTAAACTTCTACGTACAGTGAATGATGAATTGCGAAATGACTTCATAACGATGTCAAAGACGATGGTAAATAGATGGTCTTGTAGATTCCTTATTCTGTTCAATCAACGTGAAATGTCAGAAGTCAAATTAAGAATATACACATAGAAGCTGGAATCATTCAGATGTACGTACGGACAGTGAAGACGATTATCATAATAAGGTTGGATTAGCACAAGCTGGATTAGAAATTGAAAATCACAATTGAGTGATACCAATAGTAGTTATGAAAATTGTGAAACTTTAAGCTCGAGGTATACAAATAATTATAAGAAGTTAACGAGGAATTAATTGTATATGACAGAGATGATACATCTTCATTTTATTAATCAGAAAGATCAAAAAGTTGTAAAAGCTGTTCTGAAAACTCTAATCCTTTTATTGAAATATCTACGAGTGATGAAGACAAATAAGTATTACCATTGAAGTCAGTATTTAAAAGAAAGATAAACAAAAATTATCAAAGGCGTCAAAAATAAGAAGTTATATTTTAAAATAGTGGCTACATAGATAAGTATAAGAAGTATTTCTTTACGGATATTTGTAACCGGAACTTACATAAAAATTTGATGCTTGTATAAAAAGAGATATTCTTTAATTAAGAGTGAATAATGTTATTTAATCTATAAATTTAAACGATTGTCGCTTAACATATATAACAAAAGGATCCTGATAAGAACATCGTCTTCACAATTAGGATACCTCCTACAAATGTAATTAAAATAAAAAAGAAATTTTTAATAAAGAATTTTCTTTGTTAAATACAAGAAGATGTATAAGAAGCCTATATAAACATTATTTACTTTAGATAATATTTATAACGTATAAATAATATATAGAGCAAATTATAATGTATTCTGCAAATTGTATTTTATCAATGGAAAAAATTAGATAAAATTTTTGTTAAGTTTGGCGTTTTTAGAGATGATATTTGGACTAGGAATAATGAATTTGTATATTTCACTCAAGCTATATATATTATAATTTTTCGCTACTGATTTGTGAACAACACTTCAAAGTCAGAATTCGAGTAAGAACATTATTATCAATGTATGAGTTTCTTAAGATAGAATTTCTATCTGATAATTGTAACGATCCGTCCCCTCTCTTCTTGCTCGATATTTATATTTGAATTTGTAGGGTTCTGTGAAGATAGAGAATCGTGTTGGGACGGTTGAATGCTTATGCACGTTATCTACTTACTATATATATAATATATATATATATATATATATATATATATATATATGCCCCCCACTGAGTAACCTACGTTACAAAATAATATACAGTTAGAAAAAGACATACGGTACCTAGGGTCGGTCTCCAGTTGTAGGGGTAGTCGCTATCCAGTTGTAGACTCCTCCTGTGTTCTATACTAATTAAAAATATAAACACGTACATATACACGAAGATGAGAAGCCGGAGAGTCAGATTAGACAGAGTTAGAGGAGGGGAACGCAAGTGAGTCTTCTCTACGCTACTGCCTGAAAGTTATTATCCGCGTGAGACATATGAGAGATTTATTTTTCTCATCTATCGATGAGTGCTCGTTTTTTTCTGATTTATCAGTATATATTGCTGATGGTTTCTTTCTCTTCGCGGCTGTGCTCGTCCCACTACTGTATACGTTTACAGTATTCAGGACAAGAGTCACGCAGAACATCTGCCTGCTGCGCCCTCGCCGTGTGCCGTACGAACGTGGCCCTGAGATACCCCAGTCGTCGTTGATAATGCGATCCCTCGCATCGTCTTTGGAAGCAATCATTATCAGCGTGCTTTGCAGCTGATAATTCGTCTACTAATCTGAAAGAACATCCACGCATTTCTTGAATGTGTACTGGAATTGCGTGTCGATTATGTATTATGCATTTACCATTAGATATTTGTCGTTTATTAATTATACAATACCCGCTTTACAGACGCGCAGTTTCTTCAAGTTTTGACGGAATTATTAAGCGGTGATGCCCAATAAGAGTTCATTTTGCATGTACCGTGATTATATGGGACGAGTTGCAAAGTTCAATGCGAAAATTATACTTGCAACCAATTGAGCAAAAGCAATATGATGGAAATGAGAAGGAAAAAATCGAAAGATGTTAGATGACGTGAATTCGTTATATAGAGAGGTTAAGTAAAATTGAAGGCTATTGCAATAACGTGACACATGACAATAATCGCCTTATAGAGAAAAATGTTGCCCGATTTGTATTAAAAAGACATATGTTATCAATTTTCATTCATATTTTTAAAATTGTACGTATTAAACATAGATATTTGGGTGCTTCAAATAATTACTTATGTCAAAATCGCTTTAATGTAAGTCATGGAAATGTTCAAATTCTTTTGTTAATTTTAGTTTTGAAATCGCTCTAGTATAAATATAATTGCCAGGTATTTATGAGAGAGCTAAAATTTATATAATTAATTATTGGATATATCATAGTTAATTATATGATACTATGTAATGAATCAACGTTAATTATTCGACGAAATCTGCAAATCATTTGTATTTCAGGAAACAAAAAAAATGTTAATGCATTTAAATATTTAGTTTTCCTTTAAATTAGGTAATAGAGAATTTAATAGTTTCATATTATAATATTATCATGCAAAAAAAATATTATTCCAAAAAGGAACATCCTTTAACGTTAAGTATAATTTTCCATAATTTAAATACTTTGAAATAAAAGAGCTATTCATTGATAATATTTTTTTTCTAACAGTATATTATTGAAGCTAAGAATATTGAATAACATTATAACAATATATAATTTATTTTCACTTACATTCGAACCTATATATAAATTATTAACTTGAAATTAAACTTTCCTGATTTTTATTAAATTTAATTAAACTTTAATGATTTTTTTAATTATAACTATTTAGATGGATTATTAAAAATGGAGACATAATAAAATTAGTTCAAGCTATTTTCTTTATATTTAGTGCCACCAAGAATTGCATCCAATGCATCAAGTTGATGTCGCCTGCAGTAGTATTTATCCCTCATGCTTCTGGGAGGCCGAGATGCGCTTATACTTTTTCGCGATTTCTCACATTGAGCGAACGGCCAGGCAGATGGAGTAAACTAAAATAAAATATAAAAGGGAAACATAAAGAGCAAGAGCAGTCGAAACCAAAAAAAAGAGAAAAGGTGCTATAATAATAGGGAAAATAATAAATACAGAGAAAACCAGAAACGAAAGCAAAAGTGTGATGGGGTAAAAGAAAGCGAAAAAGGAAGAAGAAAACTCGAGAAATGAGAACGAAAGCGGGACAGTAGTAGAAACAAAAAAGGTAAAGAAGAGAATCGTATGATTTGCACCACTTTTATCCAACGTAGAAGACTCGATGCGATTCGCACAGTAAGTCAGTCGTATTAACATCATACAACGTTAGAACGATTTCTAGATTCTCAAGGTCCTTCTAATTCTGAGTATTAATATATAATGTTATGATTTTTGCATAATTTTACTTTAATTACATTACTATATATTTTTCTAGTAACTATAGTTTGCTAAGTAATTGTAAGCAATATGGAAACAACCGCAGAATTCTTTAATATTGACCAACTTAGAAGAACTGAAGAAAGAAATTATGTGTTTGAAACGTTAGCTTTACAGTTGTCACGATGATGTACGAACATTTCGTCGTATTCTACGCGTAACTAGAATAAGAATAATAAAATGAATTTTCTCTAGTTTTCTAGTTTGCTGAAATAATATAAATGGTATTATTTACGAATTACATGGAACACATAATATGAAATAAATAAAATTTCAACTAAATCAGATTACACTGTTCTCTTTATCACGTTTTGTCTCTTAGTATGACTTTTTTCGATATATACTATATGAATACAGATTAAAAACTGAAAGAACTAATTTCAACGTATTCTTAAATTATATTAGCCCATTTTCTTATCTAAAAGAATTAAAATAAATATGTAAAATATACATTAGCATTGTCAAATACTTATTTATATTTTATAATAGCTGTCCAGAATGAACGAGACAAAATAAGCTGTAGAGGACCTTGTTATGGCGACCAATTTAACTCTTATACCGGCTTAAATGTAATTTCACTTCTACAAGCGGAAATGTTAAGCAGACAAGTTGGTGAAGCTTTAGAGGTACATTTAATTTTTAGCTCAGTATTTTTAATATATATATAAATATATACATATATATATATATATATATATATATATATATATATATATATATGGTTAAGAATTTTTGTATGAACACAGAAGTTATTTATAGACTTTGTTAGCTAAATTATGATACTTACGAAAGGCCATAGGAAATATTTTACATAAAATTTAATTTTCTACAACAGAGAAAAAGAATATTGAATAATTCTTTTAGGCAAAGCAGGAGTAGAATAGAAGTAAGAAAAAGTCGAAAAAACATATATATATATATATATATATATATATATATATATTTACCTTGCATCCTGTTTTGGCTGACTGTGCTATCAGCCCGAATGTAGAATCCATTAGTGTGTAATCGCAGTAATCCTATTATCATTTAATTCTACCTTTCTCCTTTAAATTTTCTAAACGTTAGAACGATTCTTGCATGTGGATCCTTTTAAAATTTTGGTCTTTTTTGTTTTCTGCTATAGTAGTTGATCAATATATATATATATATATATATATATATATATATATATATATATATATATATATATATATATATATATATATTGTGACGGAGGATCCTGAACGCTCCATGTGTTCCCTATCCTGGGTACCTAGGGTCGCTCTCCAGTTGTAGGGGTAGTCGCTGTCCAGTTGTAGACTCCTCCTGTGTTCTATACTAATTAAAAATATAAACACGTACATATACACGAAGATGAGAAGCCGGAGAGTCAGATTAGACAGAGTTAGAGGAGGGGAACGCAAGTGAGTCTTCTCTACGCTACTGCCTGAAAGTTATTATCCGCGTGAGACATATGAGAGATTTATTTTTCTCATCTATCGATGAGTGCTCGTTTTTTTCTGATTTATCAGTATATATTGCTGATGGTTTCTTTCTCTTCGCGGCTGTGCTCGTCCCACTACTGTATACGTTTACAGTATTCAGGACAAGAGTCACGCAGAACATCTGCCTGTTGCGCCCTCGCCGTGTGCCGTACGAACGTGGCCCTGAGATACCCCAGTCGTCGTTGATAATGCGATACCTCGCATCGTCTTTGGAAGCAATCATTATCAGCGTGCTTTGCAGCTGATAATTCGTCTACTAATCTGAAAGAACATCCACGCATTTCTTGAATGTGTACTGGAATTGCGTGTCGATTATGTATTATGCATTTACCATTAGATATTTGTCGTTTATTAATTATACAATACCCGCTTTACAGACGCGCAGTTTCTTCAAGTTTTGACGGAATTATTAAGCGGTGATGCCCAATAAGAGTTCATTTTGCATGTACCGTGATTATATGGGACGAGTTGCAAAGTTCAATGCGAAAATTATACTTGCAACCAATTGAGCAAAAGCAATATGATGGAAATGAGAAGGAAAAAATCGAAAGATGTTAGATGACGTGAATTCGTTATATAGAGAGGTTAAGTAAAATTGAAGGCTATTGCAATAACGTGACACATGACAATAATCGCCTTATAGAGAAAAATGTTGCCCGATATATAGAGACAAATGTTGCCCGATTTGTATTAAAATGGACACACGTGTTGTCAGTGTAAAACTGTACAATGAAAATTTGATACGTGTTCTGGTACAGACGGCATATTTTTTCATGATTATAAATGAAACTGTCCAGGAAACATAAGTGGCCTGGTCAAGTCAGGTTTGGCCGAGCGAAGATTTGTTACACGCTATTTTATTTCCGTAAAAATTGGCCGCTAAAATTCTAAAGCAATAGTTGAACATGGATCAGTAAATGAAATAATGGAGAAAACTAAATTACTTAGGTTCTTATAATTCCCAGACGAAGCTTTACAAAATTAATGTAATACTTTTTTGCATACACATGGCCGGAGCAACATTCCCAACACTTTTAGATAGAGTAATGTTACTGCACCTCTTTGTGTATTATATTGCTTATTAAGTAATATTATTGCTCCAAATGCATTCGCATATTTGGAGGATGTAATTATAGTCACTGAGAGATATAAAGAACATCAATAAGTTAAATATAGCTATAAAAAACCTAACAAGAATGTCGGACAATATCGGCTATTTCACCATTGAAAAACGAGAAAGAACTAAAGCGATTGTTGGACCTGTTTTTTGGTATAGTCGGCTTATAAAAAGACTTGTTGAAGACTGCAGTACCGTTAAGTTTTTTATTAAAAAAGAAGATGGACAAGATATGGACATAAGAACAGTCAACATCATTTGAGGAGTTGAAGAAAAATTTAATGGAAACTTCAGTATTGGCATATCCAAATTGAATTTTGCCTTTGATTTTCAGACAAATGAGAGTCTACGCAGATATATTTACATAATAATAGAGAGTCTGAACAATCTGTCAAGTAAGATCGTGGTCGTATTAATTTACAAAAAATCTATTTGATACAGCTTTCATACTTATATATACATTGCACACATTACAAACGATCATACAACTCATTCAATAATGTGTTCAGTCACCACCGGCGGCGATAATTTCCTGTCATCTCCGGGGCATGCTTTCTACTAATTTGACCGCGTATTCTAGTGGTAACGATCTCCAGATCTGATGAATTAGGTAGGCAAAGTAATTCAAAGTGTGTGTACGTCTTCTATAAAGCTTCTCTTTAATATATGACCACAAATTTTCATTAAGGTTTGCATCGGGCGACAGCGACAGCCAATCCAATGTAACGATGCCAGATTAAATCTTCCACTCAGTACAGAGCTGGCTACGGTGTTTAGGATCATTTTCCTCCTGCAGAATACAATCTTCATTTTTTCTGATGATCCATCGTTCGGCATATGTCAGTAAAGCCTTTTTATAGATTTTTATCATTTTCTCGTCATTTTTCAAAATCTGTATCAATATTCTCATCCGTCTAAGCGAGTCGTTTAATGTAAGACAAGAGAGAAAATCAACGAAATTGATGATAATAAATATGGGCCTCGTGATGAAGGATATCGTATTAGGTGGACAAGGCACAACAAAATCTATAAGAACACAACTAAATAAAAGTCGTCTTTCCATACTAAATTTGAATTTACAGAATAATTTAAATTAGTACTCTTTTAGCTCGCTTAACATGTGTTAACGGCATAGTTTCTAATTTCTTTCGTCATAGAGCCCATTTTTGTCCAATGGGTTATTTCATATGCGAACCACATTGATATTTTAATGGCGGTAATATGTCCGGTGAATAGGGCAGTTGTGGTAACGATGCGATGCCTTTTTTAAAATCGGCATGCCGTTTCTGTCGCGGTGTCGCCGAGTTTCATACAAAATTTTGTCGCGCACCGTGACTCTAAATTTCTTTGTTCCATTTTCATGACGTGCCCTACTCACGCATTGTTACAGAATAATACAAGGGTCATCAAGGTCTCAATTGAGAGAGTAGGGATAAACTATTAGGGTGGCGGAACTTCAGGTTCGCAGTGTTATGACAGGCTGAGAAATAAAGTCGGTCGCCTTACTTAATTCACTGACCTCGTATCTTTTGCAAGCAGAGACGGCCATCGGTGGCTTCAAGGTCAAACAAGATATACTTCTTTGATCTACTAATTTTCCTTCCAAGGGAAGAGAAGTAAAATTTTGGTCCATGATTGGTGTAGAAAGAATATGGCAAGGTTTTATTTACGAAACGAGAGCTTAGCGGCCCTAGGCGAATCTGAGGGTTTTAACGAGTTTCGTAAAAAGGCCTTTTCATACTAGGTAAGGACTACATTTTTCCTTATGAGAATTGGAATCAAGCGGTGAAGGTGCGATTTGTAGGTTAAAAGGAGGAAAAGTAGTATTTTGCACCCGCAAAACAGCTGTAGAAAAATCATATTTTTTTCCTCTAGCTCGGGAAAAGAATTATTCTGTCACTTACGTACAATGTCTAACAGTATGCTGGTTTGCCGTGGTGGCAGATTACCTGCGCGTTAGATGGCTGGAGAAATTTGAAATTCCCTAGGCAGATTTGCACGTTGGGTATTACAACTCTCACAGTAGGACTTTAATATTAAATATAGAAAAGGTGCGAAAAATAATGGTGTTTGAAGAATGATATTGAAAATAATGATATTTTATTCAGAAATCCAGTAGTAAATTCAACTACACAATCGAAGATGAAATGGTATAATAAAATGATCAAAGCTGGAGAATCAGATACTAAAGATTTTGCGACGAACATGATTGAAAATGGTTGCCATTTCCGGCATATATTACACTCACTAAATTTCAATAACCAAACTGAAAATGATGTGTGAAAATTATGTGTCGCGGCAACTGAAAAGAATAGACTTCTACAAGAAAATGCTAATATATCGAAAATTTTGCAGAGTATCTAAATGTCAATATTTATTGTAAAATAAAACCAAAAGAGGGGGATCAATCATAATCAAATTTAATCGAACTGGAAAATCGACTGGAAGTCGGCTCTCACCGATGTATCTCGAAAACAAACTATGTCACGAGGGACTCACATGTACAAGAGACCGCTACTGAGGCAGTTATGAGTTTCAGCTATATTGGAAAATTCACCTCAAAAGTTTGCGTATTTGGACCGCTCCAATGGGCGTGGTCCAAATTAAACAAGATCTAGACACCGATCGTCGCTAAAGTTCTTATAGGCTGCGTCGTGCAGGAATATGGTGGCATCTCAAATTGCACTTGGTGAGGGGGGCCCTATTACACGTTGGAAAGTCTACAGATGAGTGGTTTTTTAAATTTTTTTCTGGACGATTTCTGTTAACTCCTTTTTACAGGAGAAAAAGTGTTTACTTTTATCAGATATATATTTTTAGTTTCTTAAATCGAGCTATTTATCTATTGTGATTTTATTTCCACTAATTTTCTTAATTCTTTCTCTCATCAACGGTCTTTGTGCTAACCGGAGAGAGAGAGAGAGAGAGAGAGAGAGAGAGAGAGAGAGAGAGAGAGAGAGAGAGAGAGAGAGATGTGAGGAACGTATCGAGACCAGAGTGAAAAGTTATTCGCATAGGCGAGACACCACGATACGTGGTGCTGAAGTAGCCGTAAAGCGTCTCGAGAACGAAAACGAGGCTCTGTGCTTGCAAATTCTCAGTGTGTCCTGACGCGCGGAGCTGGACTGACATGGAGAACATATGCACATAAGTTGTATGCCCTTTTACACTCAGTTGCAATAGAAATCAAACATCGCACATAGACGTTTACACTGAACGTAGGCTAGAATAAGGATCACGCCAGGACCAACTAAATCATTAAACTTAAATCTACCGTTTTCTATTTAAATGAATATTATTATAAATTCATTCAGATAAAGATGCATTCTATTTCTTAACAGTCTGTGCCGCAGTAACTGAGGGTCAATAAAAGCGAGGACACTTTAATTTTTACAAAGTAAAAGGCATAGGCGAGCGCGCTTTTTAGATTTATATTTTTTTGTTATTATATTTTATATTTTTTGATTTCATTGGTTTTTCTTTATTACAAATTAAATTTTGTTTTTTCCATATTAGTATTTAATTTTATTAGTTTTTCTATCTTAAAATTTAAACTATGAATTAGTAATATTTTTCCTCCTCCAATCCTAAATCTATATCAATTTAAAAATACTAAACAAATTAAAAGGAAATGTATAAATGATACTCTTTGTCAACGGAGATTGGTGTGTCTGAGTGGGCTGTAGTTAAAAGATAGGAAATGAAGTTGAATAAACCTTAATATCCGAATTCTTGGTGTAAACCAGCAAGTAAGGTATGTTAAACCTGAGCCAAAAGTTCGAGAAGTAGAATAACAAGAAAGAACAGGTGTGAGTGGAGCGATAAGGCTTTACTTGGGTGTTAATTGAGCACTCAAAGGCCAAGGCGAGGTGAACCGGAGCCTATCACCCTGTTGAAACAAGCGTTATTTATTATGTGCTATAATTTATCTAGATATTGCATTATTTTATTTTCCTTGTATATTTATGTATTATAATTTTACAGCTACTTTTCAGTTTTGTAGGAGAATTAAGAGGATTATTATATTTTCGTGAGATTAGATTCATATAAATATAATTTTTTACAGTTCAGCGATGTAAAAGATGATATAAATCTAGCTACGAAAAAAATAGCTAATATAAGCGACGTATGTGATAGTATGAAACAACAATTACTTATCCTGGTCGAATGGGCAAAATATATACCAGCATTTAGAAATTTAGTTCTTGATGATCAAGTAGCTCTTCTCCGTGCACATGCAGGTGAACACTTACTACTAGGAGTAGCTAGACGTAGCATGCACTTAAAAGATATACTTTTGCTTGGCAATAATTGCATTATTGTTAAGCTTTGTTCAGGTATGTCTTATCTTATATATTTTATATTTTATACGAAAACTAATTAATTAATTTACTGAAAAGCTCATTTTTTAAATAATAATTTAATTTCTTATTAATACTTTTAAAAAAAGTATAAATATATCTTGTCTAACCGACATGTAGGCAAAGTAGTATGGAAGAAAATGAGTGAGTGATATATAGTTTCCAGTTGATGAACGTAATGTTCTATAAAAATCTGAGCTAAGAGATACTTTCAAAATAAGTTTTGAAGTAAATTAATAACTATATATAATAAAGAATAAGTGTTTAGAACTTAATGATGAACCGTAGTGGTTCAAAACGTTGGGCATCAAGCGAAAAATTAAATTTAAGGTGATGGAGATAAACAGGTTGTCTTTTGCTTACATAGAATATAGTTGATTTTTATTATTTTTATTATTTTTAATCTAAAATAATTTAATTGTACTTATGTCGACTACCCATATACAAATTTTTTATACAATAAATATTTTTTTATTGATCTTACAGTCCAATCAATTCAATCTAAAAATAAAAATAAAAATGAAAATAAAAATAAAATAAAAATTAAAAATATAAATTAAATTAAAAATTAAATTAAAATTATAATGACAGTCAGACTGTTCTTGTTGACATTCACCCCGGTAGACTAATCTGAAAATTAAATATTAGCTGAAAAAATTCTTTGTTAGTAAAGTGCAGTCTGACTGTCCCCAACACCCTTACCTAATTGAAGACTTGTCCAACGTTTCAAGCTCGATACGGCTCCTCATCAGGGACTAAACTAAACCTTATATTCTAATCTATATATACCGCATCCCGTTAACATCAACTCCAGCACTATGTCTATTTTCGGTATTATAAATGTCATCTCTCAGCAATTAATCTATTAATAAATTGAATTGGATAACCATTATTCATGAAAGGTTCGCTTACTATCTGTAAATTATTTTGTCTAAAATCTTTATGTGACAATTTTATTGCTCTGTCAATGACACCCTTTAATGCTCCAATTTTGTTTCCGAATTGGTGGTGTGAGTTAAAATTTAAAAACCTACCTGACCAAGTAGGCTTTCTGTACCAATTAAGTTTCACCTTATTATTACTACATTTAATAACATTAATGTCCAGAAAACTTGACTGACTATTAACCTCAACCTCCCTTGTAAATTTAATTGTCATGTACAGAATTAAAAAAAATTAAAAATTGCTTTTTGAACCAATGATATTGAAGAGATATGTTGATGATACAATTGATGATTTACAATTGTTTCGGAAGTTTTTGTAGATGAAATGGTGGATGTTTTTAATTCTGTACATGACAGAATTAAATAAATTAATAAAAAAATATTTATTAATATATTTTTAATCTAATTTTATTTTCTTTTTAGTAATTTTTTTCTCGATTTCTATTTTTCTATGTATTTCTATTTCAGATTCTTCGGAGGTGATCATAAACATGATCAATCTGACTGTTATTATTTTAGTGTAATATACGAGGTCAGACAATTAAGTATGCGACAAAATTAAAAATGAAGGTGCATCGCTGCGATCCCGTTCAAACTAGACCCCTCCCGCATCACCTTACTGCTTCGTAATTGCGATATAATTAGAAGAGCTCGAACCGTTCAAGATTGAAAACTATACTGTCTAATTTTTCTGTTTTTTAATGGCTATATACTTGGAAAAGTTCGAAGAAAATTAATATCAGAAAACGTTGTAGGAAAATTTCTTTTGTTATGGGCACCCTTCCTATAGCAGAAGAAAATTATTATGTACAGCTGTTGTGATGAAAAATTTCGCCTTAGCATTAAAATGAATGATGGTTACTTTAAATAAAAAAATATAGCCATTACATAGTTTACAGAAAAACTAACTTAAAGCTATATATAATACCATAACGAAAAAGAAACATATAATATATGTGACAAAAAATAATAGATATAATATACGAGGTCAGACAATTTCGTAATGCTACAAAATTAAAAAATCAATTCTATTTAAAAATTAAGGTACATCGTTATGATTTCCTTCAAAGTAGTCCCCTTCCGCATCTATACACTTATTCCAGCTACTTTTATAGTTTGCGTAACAATTTTGGAACATGTGGATCTTATCCGAGTAACCTCGCCACAGATTCTTGGATGTTTTCAACGGAGTCAAAATGTCGACCCTTGACAATTTTTTTTCAAATAGGAGAATAGGAATAAATCGCAGGGTGATATATACTGTAAATAGGGCATTCGTGGTAACGTTGAAATGCTTTTAAGCATCAAAAACTGAGACACTGTACGCACTGTCACAGGGAGCATTATCGTGATGCAGAACCCAAATCTTCGGGATATCTGGATGCATTCTGAGCAGCCTTTTTCGTAATTTTTCGAGCACATGCGATAAAATACTTGATTTACGGTTCACTTGCTCATTCTCGCCTTTGGCCTTGGCGCGCCAGGGGACATCCACTTTTAGCTTTTTCGTTTAGTTTCGAGGTCATATTGAAAGAACCAATTTTTATCACCAGTAATAACTAGATCGAGAAGAGTAGGATCACTTTCAACCCGCTCGAGACAATCTTGAGCGATATTTTTTCGGTGGGATTTTTGCACATCTGAAAGGTTCTTCGGTACCATCTTCGCACACAGCTTCATGACGAAATTTTCAGTTAAAATCTTTCTAACTATTTCCCAGTTTATATTAAACTAGTCAGCCAACATTCGAATGGTTAGTGATCGGTTTTGAAAAATAAGGGAACGTACGCGCTGTGCATTCGCGTCGGTTAGCAATTCATGACACCGACGCACCTAACTATGACACAGGGCATTACTACCATACACATTAAGCACTTTTATAACAACACTCACGCGTTGTTACACAATTCTAAACAGCTAGAGAAGAAATGATCGTACAAGGGTCGTCAATGTCTCAATCGAGATATTAGGGATCTACTATTACGGTGGCGGAGTTAGAGATTCGCAGTGTTACTACATAATAAAAATAATAAAATCGGTCGAATTACTTAATTGTCTGACCAATAAAAATATTTATTATTTTAAATAATTATAAATGAAAAATAATACAGTATATATGAAAATATATAAAATCGTATCTTTTGTAAAAAAGTGGTTAAGCAAATTGTTTAAAAATATACATTTCTATCCTGATATATTTCAATATTTATTACATCAAAAGAAAATACTATATAAAGATTATACTTAGAAATGTAAAAACATTAGATACAATTTAGTAATGAGTACTCTATATATCTATGTAAGAGTCATTTTATCACATGGACAATCTGAAAATAATTTCTCGTTGTACCATGCTACATAGGTTTACAAAAATTTTACTTAATACATTTTTAACCAACCTTTACAATTTACGACTTTTACTTAAAACAATTACTATATAATGACATAATCTAAGTTTTTCGATTTGCTAAAACTATAGACGTCAATTTTTGTATGAGTATAAAACACGTAAAATTATCAAAATTTACAATATATATAATTCAAATACAAGCCGAATACTATTTTAACTTTTCTGTATCTACCATTATGACAACAATAATTTTCAGAGATGCAAGAGTCTCACATGCCGACTTCGCCGCGAGTTGAAGCACCTGGATTTCATCATTCAAATAATTATGTGAAATTTATCTATTAATGTGTAAGTTAATATAGTATAGTAATATTGTAGTATCTATGATCGACCATCTTTAGAAATTATATGTAATTTCCATGAAAAAGTTAACAAATCTTAAATGAATAATGAACGTATGAAATTGTGAATCGATCGCATAAGAGAAAGTTGGCGATATGTTTAGAAGTAGATTGAAAAAGTAAGATTGAGTACATTACAAAATTAATTATGAAAATATGTAGAATAAAAAATTTAATGAATGATATTGCCTCCCTTCTATGCTATCGAAATGAACGAACAATATAATCGCATGGAATGATATATATGTGTTCGCTACATATGTAGCGATATATTTAACTGGACATGTCCATCAGGATTTCTGTGCAAAACAGTGTCGAGAGAGAGAGAGAGAGAGAGAGAGAGAGAGAGAGAGAGAGAGAGAGATTTGATCTTTCTTCGCAACACCTGAGCACCAATTCTCATACAACGAATTCTAAGGGTTTAAATGACCACTCACTATAGGAGTGAATGTAGTGAATCACGAGTTTACATTTTCCCTTTTATTTTGCACCTATGTTCGAACTTTGCGAGTTATAATAAATGATTTCATATTCATAGAAACTTTTACTGAATCCATTTTTTATCAAATATCATTTGAATGAAACCAAAAGGTGGGGTTATTTTCTATACTCATTATTATTAATTATACCAAATATGAAATCTTACGTAAAAATAGTCTCTAAACATTTTAATATTGTATACGGTCCTCTAAAACTTCGCGCATAAGTCTTCTTTCATATGATCATTTAAACTTCTCTTTTATAGTCCCAATACGAAGCTTTCAAGTCATCAAGGTACAGCTGTACACCACATTGTATGGTTCAGATACAAAATTTTTAATTGCTGTCGCCCAAGATACGTGGACATCGGTATCTACTTGCACGGCATTTCATCGTGCGTGTATAAAACTTTCCGCAGAAGAACATGTATCGATAAACCATAACTTGTATTTAGCGCGATTGTACTGTATACCAGACTGTATACAGTGTGAAACAGACAAAGGCATTCGAGTATAATATGACGGATACCGCGAAATCTAAATAAGAATACTTTTATTATATATGGAATGTTCGAAGTTGAGGTAAGAAAGAACAAGGTCAATAGAGGGATTCTTTACGGTCTCGGCTTAATAGAGTAGCATCTACCTAAACAGTCGACGAAGCCCAGCATGTAATGTGGTATCCAGGAAATAATAAGAGAGTGAGAAAGAGAGAGAGAGAGAGAGAGAGAGAGAGAGAGAGAGAGAGAGAGAGTGAAGAAGAGCGACATAATAGGACTAGATGGAAAGACATTATACAGAATTAATAAAAGGCAAAGTAGGGTTCCATAGTTTTGCGTACATATGTTTAAATTTTTGGTATATCAAGTAACTTTAATAGACTGTAATATAGAATAAGTCATAAACACTTAGTGGTGAAGAAGAAACTAACTAAAGAAACTGACTATTTTGGAGTTACAATTTTTTGCGCAAATGCGTAATATTGGGCTTGTAGAGTTTCCAATACGATCTTAACGACGCGCATAAAGAGTTAGTAGAGGAACATTCCTACCCATGTTAACGCGCATTTCGATAAGGATGTTGAACAGAGAAAGAGAAAGACATAAAAATTGATTCACTACTAGCTGTTGCCTTTGTCTACCACCTAGATAATTTGTAGATTTAGTCTAAAAAAATGTTCTCTTCTTTTGAAATCAGAAACGAATTACGTCCATACCTTAAGGTCATGTGAAGAGTTCTCCGGGAAAAACATTATACACTAATCGAAAGATGTAGTTGCGAGATGTAGAATTTTTCATTCGCTGTTTTCGGAATAATTTTCAAGACAATATGAATATGTTGCAAAGAACTGTCATGATGGAAAATCAATGTTTAGTGTCTCGTGTAATGTATCAATTATGTACAATCAAATTAGCCATCGACTATTCGATTTCATTTCAAAAGTATAGTAGCTCCAATCTTTTGCTCCTACAAAATATTGTGGTGGTGCTGGTTCGGTTATAGACCATATTTTTATCTTCGATAATATCCCGATGCAAAAACTAAATTATTTTCTAGCGTTCATGAAGAAAATTTTGAACTGTTGAATAAAAATGCGATTTCTTACGCTTCTCCACGTCAGTTCATGCGCGAACCAATTTACAAAATTTTGGAGGATTCCCAGTGATTTTATACGCCTTAACGTTTTATTTCCAGCGATTCGGTAAATCATTTATCGAGGCATGCTACGAATTGTATGTACTCAAAGCTTCTTGGGTAATCTAGAAGCTCTTGGTACGCGATAGCCAAATTTCAATATAGTTCTTGATCCGCGATATTCAACATTTTCGAAACGCTCAAACCACTAATCACACATTATCATACCTAGATAATATACAGGATACTCATTTGACAGAAACATTTAAGTTTGAAGTAAAATTTTTATTAAATTAAACCTATGACTTAGAACTTGTTGCATTGAAAAACTCACCAACATGGAGAGGTATCCTTATTTCGTATATGGATTATAGGTAGGTTTGGTCAAATAAATAAAAATAAGGTGATTGAGCCGATAATGATGTTGTTTATTGGCTCTTGGGGAAAAGCCTTGAAAAGGCATAAAAACCCCACGAAATGTGATATAATTTTTAGGATGTATGCGTATGATACGTACTTGGTACGTAATGTATAATTCGTACTCGGTACGCTGCGTATGATACGTACTCGGTACGTAATATATAATGCGTACGCGGTACGCTGTGCTGTTGGCACTTTACACGGGGCCCCGGTATTCAGAACTGTGTCTGCCTCATCAAAACCTTGTGTCGCTTTTGATTTTATATTTTATTGCGTTATATTATATATATGATTACGCTAATATATGAATTTGTGTTGTATGAGTATATGAATGATGAGAATAGTGAATATGAATTAAAATGAAATGAAACTAATTAATTTAAAATAATTGAACACGATTGTCATGGAAAAGGCACGTTCGCACTCGACAACGGATCCCGATAGACTGAACAGTCGCGTAATGATTAAGTATCGTTATAATTTAGTTCTCCTTTGTCCGCCGTCCGAGCGCGCCATACAATATTTATATAAACATCAAAAACAGCTTATGTTACATATTGAAAGCGAAACTTTCCGTGCACGGAACAGAACTTCTCAAATATTCTGCTTTGTTAACATTGGGCATGTGTAATATAAAAAAATTTTTATATATAGATATATATATATATATATATATATATATATATATATATATATATATATATAAATTAACGAAGATACAATCTTATAGGAAAGCACTTTACCGATGCCATAAAAAAACTCAGCTTAACAAAATCAATAAGCATTTACATACAGATTTTATAGACATGATCTACCAAGTAGACTTTGATACAAAAGATGAGTTACAAATAATTGGATACTAAATTGAACTCAAAAAGTGCTGCCTCGTCACTAAAGGAGCCACAATAAGCTGAGAACTGTAGAACTGAGAACTGGTTAGAACAGCAGCATTCCCCTCGCATGATGATTGAAGCAATTACGATTAGCACTACAAGAGGGCAGCAAAACAAAACGAGTAATACAAGAGAAAACAATGGCCTCTGTACTATTGGGAAGCAACGAAAAAAGACAAGATTCAGTGCCTAGTAATTTTTTCACGTGGCCGAGCGTTAGTGTAATGAAAAATGACGGACTCATGCCTGGTCTCATATTCTGTACGTTTTTCCTATAATGCTCGCTTCAAACGAATAAGTTGGATTCGATGCAATGGTCCATTGATTGATTTGACCATTCGGAAGCAGTTCATAGTATACGACACCCTATTGATGCCAACATACGTAGAACATGACATTATTTACATGGATATTTCATTTCGGCATGGATTGGGCGGCCTCGTCGGGTTTTGTATGCGATTTTCTACGTTTTGAGCTATCATAATAAATCCATTTTTCATCACCAATGACTATACGACACAAAAATAATTTATTTCTATTAGACGTCTCTCGGTCTCAATTCGTACGGCAGCCAATTTCCAATCGTTTGAAGAGAAACGGTTTTTTATGTGACACTCTATGATATAGCAAGTTATTCTTGAATCTGACAGGAATCCTCACTCAGCAAAGCATCTAATTCCTCGTCTTCAATATTTTTCGGCTATCCCGAGTAATCATTGTCCTCAAGTTCAAAATCACCATTTTTGAATCGTTTGAATTACTCATACCCGTCGATTCACCAAACATTCCGTATCATAAATTTCAGAAAGCAAATGATAGGCCTCAGCCGCATTTTTCCTCATTTAAATGAATAGAAGACATCGAAAGAAATGTTCAAATATAATGCTGTAAAAAATGTATATAAAACTTTAAATAAATTTCCATGAAATAACTTTAAATAAGTTACAACATTAAATAAATTTTTTTCAGAGTACTCTTGGATCTAAAGGTTAATCTTGATATCGATTTTCTCTCAAGTTTCGATTATGAATTCAAGTTTCTCTTTATTTTTCCTGGAAATTACACTATTGTATCTTAAATCGAACTTTTGTTTCCATATACTATATAACGATGGGGCGCTTGACTCCGATCTTGATTAATTTCCATTATGCTATCCAGAATTTGATCTAAAATTCTAAAAATATTAAATTCAATATAAATTTATCACTATTTTGTTCAAGGAAATATACTTAATTACTGAATTTTTTATATTATCTTGTCAAAAATATAAATATACACTAAATATAAGAAAATAGTAATATTATTAAGATTTGTTTGCTGCTTATTCGTTATATTATTATTATTTGTAAAAAGAACAAGTTTTTAGAACAATTAAAACAAATATAAAACGTTTACTTAAACGCTTGATTTCGACACATTTCCATATAGCTGATTACAAATGAAGATTGACATGAAAGTTACTGCCCCGGTATAAAGATAACAGAATCGCTTCCAACGACGAAGATAAAACTTTTTCACACGATATCATTCTCTGTTTTTGACTTATTATGTGGAGTAGGCAATATATCATTTAGATATATCGGTGGCCGTGTACGTGTACGTATACATGTACTCGTATATGCTATTACTATATGTTACGTAAGTAGATTAGTATATTGTATTATATAAAATATTAGTATATTATTTGTTATAATATTCGTATATTATAGTATATTATTATAGTATATTATATTATATCGTAAATATCATGTTTATTGTACTTATGTCAAATGTTTAAAAAAAAAAACTGAAAAATATTTTCAATGATCTTAGAGTCCTATTAAATAGAATAATAATAATACTAATTTTTTTTTTTTATTTTGAGGAGGAGGAAAAAAATCCTTTATGGATCCCGGAGACCGGTCCCCGGATATGTAGGACTCGCCTGTGAAGGGCATACCCACTAAAAAACTACCTCCTCAGTGCATTCCCCTCGACTGCTTCCCACAGCTCTGAAAAGAGCTGGGAGTCGGGGTCGGCAGGCGTGCACCGAGGAGACCTCCTCACGATGGCGTAAGTGCAGCCCAGGAACCGACTATGAGGACATTACTTCTGGGCTGCGCCATCCTATTCGCCCTTGCGGGCTTATACGCCTTCTTCAATTCTTCTTTTGTAGTCCAGAAATTGCAGAAATTGCAAATCCTGGACTACTTCTCATGACTCTCCAGCATCAGCCGGACGATATTGTCAGGCCCACATGGTCCTACGTCTCTCCAGAGGCACTCCCTTTCAAGGCGAAACACCTCGCAATGAAAGAATGTGTGAAGTGCATCGTCTCGGGGAGCGCAACAGTGGGCACAGTTCGGATTCGGTACTTTCGCCATCATGTGGAGATAGGATCGAAACCGACCGTGCCCCGATAAGAGCTGTGTGAGGTGGTAATTAACCTCTCCGTGCGACCTCTGGAGCCATGGTTTTAACTGATTGATCAGACGAGCCGTCCATCGGCCACGCGGATCCCTCTCCCAGCGCTTCTGCTATTCGGTTATCGTGACAGCTCTGGCCCGTGCAGCTGCCTCTATTCTGCCGAGAATATTCTTATTCTGGTGGACAAATTTCTTTTCTTGTGCCTGGAGATCAATGGGGGTAACACATGCGAGTGCCAGCACCGCCGACTCGGAGACCGTACGGTAGGAGCTCACGATGCGTAATGCGCCTCTACGCTGCACTGCCGCCATTCTTTTTCTATATTTTTGGACCATCAGTGCATCGGCCCATACCTCCGCGCCGTATAGCATGATGGATTCAGCTGTCCTTATGAGTAGACGCCGTTTGCAGGGTGCTGGACCACCAACATTGGCCATCAACCTGCTAAGTTGTGCTGTCACTCGGGCAGCTCTATTCGCCACTTTTTTTATTTGGTCCCAGAAGGTCAGCTTGGAATCAAGCGTCACCCCCAGGTACCTTACAGCTGCTTTGGTACTCACCGTCGTGTCTCCAACCTGCATAAGGCGTATCTTTGGGATACGTTTCTTAGTTAGGAGCACGATCTCCGTTTTCGCCGCCGCCAGTTCTAATCCATTGTTTTCCATCCATCTCTGCACTCGACGCATCACCTGGTTTAGTCGCATCTGTGCAGCGTCATAATCTCTAGCGATGATAACGGTTGCTATATCATCTGCGTATCCAACCAGAAAGGTGTCCTCAGGCATCTGCATCCGGAGTATTCCGTCATATTAAACGTTCCACATGTTGGCTCCGAGTACAGACCCCTGAGCGACCCCGGAACTCAGTTTTTTCCTTCTCCGACCGTCCGTTGTCTCGTAAACCATGTATCGATCCTTAAGGTAGTCATCCAATATACGAAGTATATAAGGTGGCATCCGAAAGTCTCGCTCCATGGCCCTCAAAACATTTGCCCATCCAACAGAGTTGAAGGCATTCCGAACGTCAAGGGTAGCCAGGAGGCAAACAGGTCGAGAGTAGTGATTACCTCTCTCTGTGCGCCTCGCCGCATCAACAACCTCGAGGATTGCGTCCACCGTCGCCCTGCCTCCCCGGAATCCGTACTGTCTGTCAGCCAAGCCGCCGGCAGCAGCAACAGCTCCCAGGAGTCGTGACTTCAGTAGACGCTCCATCAGCTTTCCAGCTGTATCTAACATACATAGAGGTCGATACGACGAGGGCGCCTCCGGCGGACCCTTGCCCTTGTCGATAAGCACAAGTTTCGCCACCTTCCAGCTAGAATAGAATAAACCAGCTGTCAAGCACGAATTGTACATCGACAGAAGGAGTTCTGGATGATGCTCAACTACTATTTTCAGCACCTCTCCTGGAATTCCGTCAAGTCCTGGAGCCCTCTTATTCCGCATGCTTCTCACGGCTCTACCGTGCTGCTCTTTGCTGAAAAGAGGTACATCCAGTTCTCGTTTCGGTGGAGCTGGATCAGACCTATCAGGGTGGGTAGGGAAAAGGGTATCTACGATGTTTCGCATTGTGCCTGAGTCCAAGGTTCCATGTTTCCATGAGCTCCCAGTTTTCCAGCAACTACCCTGTATCCCAATCCCCATGGATCCCCATCTATGGCTTCACACAGCGCCTACCAGCATCGGCATGGGAATAATAATAATAATAATAATAATAATAATAATAATAATAATAATAATAATAATAATAATAATAATAATAATAATAATAATAATAATAATAATAATAATAATAATAATAATAATAATAATAATAATAATAATAATAATAATAATAATAATAATAATAATAATAATAATAATAATAATAATAATAATGACCACGGACTGCAGCTCGCGCTGCAAAAGACTGAGTTGTTGCTGTTGACTCACAGGCGTAAACAGACGGTGGTTCCGATGACGTTAGGGACGGAAAGACTGGAAACCAGGCGTGAAGTCAAGTATCTTGGCGTTACCTTGGATACGAAGCTGAGCTTCTGGGCCCACTTACGAAACGCGGCGACAAAGTCAGCAGAAAAGACCAAGGCTTTTACTCAATCCGCTCTTGTTTAAAGAACGGAGGCGTGGGTCACAAAAATTGTGAAGTGCGTGAGTTGGGTTATGTTTGTACAAGTGTAGTTAGCAGTGGAGGGTGTCTCCAGCCAGAGCCCATGCGCATGCAGCCCTCACCCAGTACCAGAATGCCGCTCCGTGCTTCACTCTCGCAACCCGATTACCCTTATGAGAGGAAACCTCGGGAGGCGTGGCGCCCACATCTTTATATTCGGGAAGATGTCCGTTTATAAAAACCCCTGCCAGACGATGGCGCACAGCAGGCCCATAGTCGGCCGCGCACGAGCTGGCAGTTCCAGTCGCGCCCGTGCCTTTCAGAGCCTGTAGAGTTCATCCACTCTGTGCTTGCTCGGCTTCGCTCCGTGTCTCGCTCCCGCTGTTCGAACTACTCTACAGAATTTCCAAAACTGCGTGGCGCGCGAATTTTTATATGCGAGGTTTGTGTAACCCGTTTATAGAGCCCCCCTCGCCAGATATGACGCCTACAGATTTACTCAATGACGGCTGTACTAGCATTGCCAGTACTCCCCCATTTTTCAGTCTGTCAAGCTCGTCCACTCTGTGCTAGCCGTCCCGTAACCTGGCCGAGACCGTCACGTGCGAGCGTAGCAATGGTTATCCCTTCCTTTGCCAGGTGTTATGTTGTCTGATGTGTCAGTTTTGTAAGTGTATACCTGTAAGAGTGTGCTGTCCAGTTGTTGTAAGTGTACTCCATCCTCCTTTATCCGAGCTTGGGACCGGCACCGCCGAAATTTTCGTGATTGCTGGGGTCATTCCCATCGATCTGCTCGCGGCCGAACGGAAGCGAATTTACGAGCGGAGCCCGAACGTTGGAAGGGAAGACGCTCTGATTGAAGAACGAACGAAGACTATCGAGACATGGCAGAGACAGTGGACGATGGACGAAAAGACTAATACCCGAAATCGGCCCGTGGAAGGAGAGGAAATACGGAGAGGTGGACTTCTACCTTACCCAATTTCTTTCCGGACACGGATACTTCCGTAAGTACCTCTTCAAGATGGAAAGGGTCGCCTCTTCAGAATGCAAGTACTGCGGATGGGCTTGGAACGATGCGGAGCACATATTTTTTGTGTGCGAACATTGGACTGAGCCACGACTAGAGCTACAGACAAGAACAGTGAATGACCAGGCAAGGACTGCCCAGGCTGAAGTAATGTATATAACAGTTCCGGGCTGGTGTCGGTGCAACACGGAGATATGTGTTTAAAGCGTAGTGACATGGGTTTTCTGTCGAGTCGCACATACTCCGGTGGCCGTTTTTCAGGACCATTCTTGCTGAACGACCATCGGAGATGCATAAACAGCATTCACAGACTCCGCAAAAAAAAAAAAATAATAATAATATAATGATAATGACATCCAGACAGTCCTAATTTATGAGCACATCTTAGACTTATCTGAAATAAAAATCATTAATTTAGCTGAAAGACAAAATTATAGTTAGTATTGAACAATTTGATTATCCCCGAAATCGTTTCGAGATCACTTCGGATCCTCCTCAGAGTCTAAACTAATAACTGTATCATAAAGCTTATTTACCCTTATCTCCACTATTAAAATATACAATTTTTCCCATTATTAAAAATCTACAGATACCCCACCTTTTTTTAAAAATCTTAAGATAGTACTTTTTAGAATATAAATTAGGTGAATGAAGAATGATAAGTGTTATCTACTTTATTCACTCTCATATTAAATTTACATTATTTCTATTCTTTTGATTACTTTCTTGTAATTATTTTCGCGACTTTCTCTTTTTTACTTATTCTTAATACACTATTCCAAAATATAATATGTACACTCTTAAAATTAAAAGAATGCAAAAATTTCAAACAATGCTCTTTTGATCATTATGTAATATTCGAAAACATGAAACTATATTGATATTCATAAATTCTTTTTTTTAAATATCTATCTGTGTGTCAATGTATGATTCGTTGCAATGGTACGATTAATTTTATCTGCAATTCCTGATTTTGAACATTGATTATCCTTATCTTTGTAATCGTTAAATAAGTCACTTAAATTAATACTATTTTTAAAAAAAACTAGAATTATTATTGTTATTTTCTAATTATTTCTGATAAACCTCTAACATATAGTAAAACCATAACAGTACTCTTATTCATTTTAAGGTTTACATGTATTCTACATACACTATTATAAGTTTTATACACTCTCTCAGTAATCATTTCATTTACGAATAATTTCTGAATAACTGCTTCTTTTAGTATCTGTAAATGACTGTGTCGAAAATATTTAGGTAATCATTTAATAGTTAAGTCAATCAGAGTTCCAGTATCGTAATTTTATTTACGAATTGGCGGTGTGAATTAAAACCCAAAAACTCCAAATAGGATTTCTATACTCATCAAGTCTTACACTATTATTATTAATTCTAATGACATCAATACTTCAAATAGTCAGTTACTATTGATGTACTCTCTTTTGTAAACTTAATTCTATTATGTACAAAATTGAAAGCTTTCGCCATTTCGTATTGAGTATGTGTAGATTTTTAATAATCGAGATAAATGTATAATTAAAAACTTTCATCATATGTGTTCGGACAAAAGCTAGGGGAAATTTCATATTTTGCGAGTAGAATAGGATATTCAGGTGTGTTGGAATAACTTGTTGGAGTTGATTGGAGTTAGAATATGATTTTTGCGGAGAGGTTTATATTCGGATGGTAGAATACAATATCCAGGTATCTCAGTAAAACTTCTAGAGGAAGTGTCCTGTTCGGAAGATGGAATACATTGTCCAGGTGACTCGGAACATCTTTTACGTTGACTTTCCTGTTGTCCGGCACTAGCATATGATTTGCAGGTATCACGGATCGACTTATACGCTGACTTTCGTATTCAGATAGTAGAACACAATGTCAACGTTTGTCGGGACGTCTCCTACTAGGAACTTCCTGTTCGAACGGTAAAATACGAAGTCTGGTGTCTCAGGAACTTCTATGATCAATTCCATTTCTAAGATCAGAATATGAGGCCCAGGTGTTCTAGGACAATATCTACGGATAGTATTGCAATTCTAACGCTTGAATACGACATCCAGATGTCTCAGCATAACTGCTACTGCCAGTTTTGCATTATGGAGGATAAAGTACAAGGGCTAGTTGTCTCATGCAAAATTCCAGATTCCTCAGACCGATTTCGATCGAGAAATTCGTATTCCGGCGGTAGAACACGATGTCAAGGTTTGTGGGATGACTCCTACGTAGTTTTTCCTATTCAAATTGTAGAATACTGTTCCAGAAGTCGCGAAGAACCCCTCTAACCCTGTCTAGGAGGAGTTTCGTATTCAAACGATAGAACCCGATGTAAAGGTTTTTCGGCAAAACTTGTAGGGGGAGTTTTGTTTTAAATGTTAGCATGAAATGCCTAAATGTGTTGGGACGACTTCTACGGGCCGTTTTTCATTTCGTACAGTAGAATACGATATTCAAGTGTCTCAGATGACTTCCACGGGGTATTTTGTCTTTGGACGATAGAACACGATGTCAGGAATTGTTGGGATCACTCTTGTAGGGAGTTATTCATTATTCCGTATTTACATGATAGACCCTATATGGACGTATATTGGGTCGACTTCTCTGGGATGGTTTATATAAGTATGGTAGAATACGATGTTCAGATGTTTTCGGACAACTTCTAAGGGGAGTTTTGCTATTTGGACGGTAGAATTAGGTGTCTAGTTGTCTCCAGACAGCGTCTGCGGGGACTGTCGCGTTCAGGAAAGTGACTATAAAGATGAGTGTACTTTCTTAACCTAAATGTAGGTCTATAGTTAAAGGCGAAGTTTATTTTATTCATTTAAAATATTTTCTGGTTGTAATTATTAGACATTTTCGAATATAATTTAGCCGTTTGGAGACATCAGATTTAGCTGTTTGGAGACAATGCATCTTAGCATGCACTAATTGATTTAGTGAGGCTTAATTCCTTTCGGCGCATTAAGGAACAGTTTCAGATTATTTTGTCTTCTGATCATTACCGCTTGTCAGTTTTTACGATTAATTTAATACGATCAATTAAATAGGTTATTTTTTAATTTACATTTATTTTTTGTTCTTTTAATATATACGCACATTGGATTCTTATGTTTTTTAGTTTAAGAAATCTATTTTATAACGTACAAACTATTCATATTACATACCATATAAATATCAGTGACTTGACTCAAATGTAAAGATATTAAAGATTATAGAACTAATATTTTTAAAATATATTTTTGCTTATATGTGTAAGAAATATTAAAGATAATTTAATTGTACTTATGTTGACTGCCCATATACAAATTAATAAATATGTTTTTATCGGTCTTACAGTTCAATCAATTCAATCTAAAAACAAAAAGAAAAATAAAAAATAAAAATAAATAAATAAAAATAAAATAAAATAAATTATTTTATTTTAAAAATAAAGACCGATAAAAAAATATTTATTAATTTGAAATATTAAAGAAATGCATGTTCAACTAAAATTGTATTTACAAATATGTAGCAATATCGAAAACAAAAAATACATTAAACTTTAACTAATTTTTGCTTATTTTTACAGATGATCAAAAACAAAATCATGATATTAGTAAAATCGGATCAAGAATAATTGATGAAATAGTAAAGCCTTTGAATGATGTACGAATTGATGATCCTGAATTTGCTTGTTTAAAAGCTATTGTCTTTTTTGATCCAAGTAAGCTACTATAATATTATATATTAATTTTATTATAATTTAGAAGAGATTTGTTTTGGGTTGTTACGTAAGTGGATAATTGATTTTAGATCTAACAAAAGTTATTCCACATTTTCTTTAACCTTTAAATTCAATTATTATAGAAGCAGTGACGCTAAAATACTAATAATTTAGCATATTCTTAAACGCTCCGACCTGAGGTATGGAATTTCAAAGTTATATTGATGTGCGATTTTCACACAATGCATATACTATAAGAAATTTCTAACGCATCACAAAAGCTACGGCTTTGTCTATATACCGCATTTTGTCGAAGTATAGTTTTCAGGATATGAGAACATATTGTATTTGATATAAATGTTTCTTATAGCGTTCTCATTTGTCCAAAAAATCAGTTGAAAGTACTCTATGTCAATTGCTAACGATCACTTAATTCTTGCATGTATACCGTTGCGAATAAACCAATCGATTCTAGTTAGCCAGACGAGTAAGTGAGCCGCTTAATAAAGATTTATGAGAAAAATTTCCCTTCTACCCGTATTTCATAATTTAGAATTAAAAAACAGCTTGGCAAATTTTTTATACGATGTTTGCCTTCTATAGTTTTCAAAAAGCCTTTCATGTCTAGTATCTTGTTTTTTGTCTATGTATGAGCTGAATCTACGACTGCAGATGCCAACGCTTCAACGGAAAACTACGACTAGAATCGGAAACGAGGCGTGCGATAAATCAGATGAAAAACTTTAATTTTTTATAACACTCTTTATTCGAATTAACTTCCACCATCGTTGTACGGCTGCGAGTACGAGCGTCCCGTACTGAAACCACTACGCATCGCATCCCCCCTTTCCCCTCCCTGCCATGTCCATCTATGTCCACGGAACCCGCTTCGTGGTGCTTGTGGTCGCCGCACGATCGGCTTTTCGATAAATGTAACTCACGAGATCGTGATGTTATATCCGATATATTTCATGTAAAGAAAAGTTGTTCTTCGCGCGTTGTTGATAATAAATTTTTGTTAGGTAAGCAGCCCGCAAAAGTCGGGTTATATAATGGCGCCCAACACGTGAGGCCCGAGGGATATAAATAATAATAATTTGTGTTGAGAAAGTAGAAGACGATGCTCAGATATGGATTTTTACTTTTTTAAAGCTTATTCATATGTCAACAATTCCATACTAACATATTAGTTAAAATTTTTTCGCATCATAAATTTTTGATATCGTGAAAATGTCGAAATTTGAGCCGAGTCGACGTCATTTGCGGGAAGTTTCACTTTATTGGTTCAATTTGAAGAAATCTGCTGCCGAGACACATCGATTGCTTCAGGAGGCTTATGGAGAAGATTGTGTTGATGATTCAAGTGTTCGCGGATGGTTTCGACGCTTCAAAAGCGGTGATTTCGACGTGGAAGACAAGGAGCGTTCCGGGCGGCCGCAAATCTTTGAAGATCGAGAATTGGCGACTTTGCTTGATGAAGATTCTTGTCAAACGCAAGAAGAACTTGCTGAAGCATTGGGAGTTGACCGAACAACCATTTCCAAGCGTTAGAAAGCCATGGGAATGATCCAAAAGCAAGGAAATTGGGTGCCGTACGAACTGAAGCTGAGAGACGTCGAACGGCGTTTTTTCACTTGCGAACAGCTGCTTCAGCGACATAAAGGAAAGGGTTTTCTGCATCGTATCGTGACTGGCGATGAAAAGTGGATACGTTACGATAATCCGAAGCGATGAAAATCATGGGGACTACCCGGCCATGCATCATCATCGACGGCCAAGCCAAATATTCATGGCGCCAAGCTCATGCTCTGTATATGGTGGGACCAGCTAGGTGTGGTTTACTATGAGCTTCTGAAACCGAATGAAAGGATCACAGGCGAGGTCTATCGACGACAATTGATGCGTTTGAGCCGCGCACTGCGAGAAAAACGGCCACAATACTCCGACAGGCACGACAAAGTTATTTTGCAACATGACAATGCTCGCCCACATGTTGCACCGCCGGTGAAAACATACTTAGAAACGCTCAAATGGGAAGTCCTACCCCACCCGCCGTATAGTCCAGACGTTGCTCCGTTTGATTACCATCTCTTCAGATCGATGACGCATGGCCTGGCTGAACAGCACTTCCATTCCTACGAGGAAGCCAAAAAATGGGTGGATGACTGGATAGAGGCCAAACCGGTCGAATTTTTTCGCAACGGGATTCGTATGTTGCCAGAAAGATGGGAAAAAGTTGTAGCTAGCGATGGCCAATACTTTCAATAATTCATTTGTAACCATTTTTTCACAATAAAGGCTCAAAATTTGAAAAAAAACGGGAAAGACTTATTCACATACCTGATATTTTACCGTCCAATGATGAAAGTATGTATATAAGATGTCCCAAGGAAGGATAGGTTCGGTTAGGTTGTAAGGGCTTGTGCTGTGTCTTAGTCGAGCATTGCAGTTACGTTCGGTGGCCTAAGGCCCTTGGCGATACCCTATATTTTCCGAAGGGTGGAGCCATAATATATTTATTCTCAGACAAACATTTCTAGTTTCTCGCAGATTTAGCTAATATTCCAATATTCATACTCGATACCTCTTCCAGATTCTCCATAAATCTTTATTTTTAGATTGTAAGCATTTTGCTTGCTTGGGTTCAACATCGCTATAGCAAGTAGGTTGTTGTTTCCTTCTTCGTGTGGCATTCTCTAAAGGAATCATCAGATGCCTTACTCCATCATTTGAGAGTGACGCCTATTGCGCAGTGTCCTGTGATGATTCCTATAATAATGCGAACGATTACTTTTTTGTGCCTTAAAAGGTCACTAGTTCTTGTTTCATCAATTGCAGGCCACAGCTTTCTGGATATGAGGCTCTTGTTTCTTGTCTAACATCATTCACTATATTTTGCTTTAATGGTTTCATCTATACTCGTTTTAATCGTAACAACCGATAGCCATGTATGACTGTCTGCTTCGGCGTTGATTTTCTCCGTCCCCAGCTTTACTAGCTCATCCTCTCTGGTATTACCTTCGACATCGTGGTACCGGGTACCCAGCAGAGTCTGATTTCGCCTTTGGGGATCCACGATAGCACCTCCCGATACCTCATTACTGACTTACCATCTGACTTACCATAAAATCTAATCGATTTTTATAGCAGCTTGCCCATCTGTGTACATAGTTGCCTTTTTCAGGTTTCTATTCTTCAGTTGTGTCTGTATGACTTCTGGACTTATATTTGTTCCGAGTAGATTCCTATGCCTGTTCTATTTTCCATTTTCTATCCATCTAGGAGGAACGAGGTTCTATTACGATTATTATTAGATTATTATTAGATTAGATTTACGTTCTCGTTTATCTTAGAGTCGTTTATTCAGTCCTCCTTTGATGTTGTCTCTATTTCTGTATCCATCTGGAACTCTAACTTGGTTACTATATAGTCTAAGGGCTGTTTTATTTAATGGTCAGACTGCCGGTCCTCGGTTGAAGAACAGAGTGCGCGGTCTCGATGCTTAAGCCATATGCGTTGCCTCCATCCTTTGCCCTTCCTACGTTAATCGACCCTTCGCCTATGCAATCCGCTTCGAAGTGCTAATCATCACCGCGCTATGCGAGTTATATAAATTTAATGTGCGACGTTGTAACAAAAATTTGATTATAGTGCATCCAATATTAGAGTTGCATTTACTCATCTTTTTCTCCCCTTCTGGCCCGGTTCATAGTTCTAGTACAGGCGACGAGAAGCCAGAAATCACAACACCACGTCGGTACATAACACGCTGAGAAAGCAGGTTACAAATGACGCCCTACGTGGGCTCCTCGCGCATAAGTAATGCTAACTCGTTATGCATAGTAATATATTCCTCCTCTTCACGTAATCGCACCGCAAAGAAAAGTAAAGTGCAAATAAAAAAGCAATTGCAAAACAACACATGGAAGATGCGATAATAAGCGAAAAGAGGGTCATCTCGTATAATCCCTTAGAATTGACTACGTATCCCGTTCCGAAAATGATAATGATGGGTAATGAGCACAGGAATTGTAACGCTTGGCTACATGTTGCAAAAATCGTAAAGGAAACGTTAGAAGCTCTGAATTGGGACGTTCAACCCCAGCCGCCGTATTAACCAGGCATTGCTCCTTCAGACTACCACCTATTCCGGTCGATGACTCATGGTGTGGCTGAGCAGCACGTGACTTCTTATGAGTAATTGAAGAATTGGGTAGATTCGTGGATCGCCTCAAAAGACGAGCAATTTTTTAGACGGGATATCTACTTGCTGCCCGAAACATGGTCAAAATTCGTAGAAAGTCATGGGCAATGTTTTAAATGACATTATCTGTACCTTTTTTACAATAAATTCTTATTTCTTTAGAAAAAACGGTGGAGACTTATGGGTACACTCAATATATATATATATATATATATATATATATATATATATATATATATATATGAATGCTGTACGAGTGTCCCTTCTCCCTATCGCCCAGTTCACTGATTTGTAAAAGACAGTGGAAAATACTCTAGCTCATTATCTTTATAATCTAGAGAATGTAAAAGAATACTTTGTGTTAAAATGAGATTTTTGAAGCCCTCTATACAACTGAACAGCAACAACTGGGAAACAGTGATAGAAGAGAGTCAATAGATTCTGTTAAGTGTATATTGTTCAGGAAGACCACGCTAACAGTGAAACTCCAATTTAGGACGATTTGAGCATAATTGAAGTATTTGCCTAAAAGAATCTATTGATGAAACAGGTCCTCGACGAACCACATATTCGATCCCTATCGAGTCAACCATTCCCTAGTTATTTTACAGTATTTAACGAATCATTAAAGCAATAAGAAGGAAAATAATTCATCGAAAAATTATATATGTATTTTTTTACATACTGGAAGCATCGCACATGGATAATAATAATTTTTAATAAGTTTTATTTCAGATTCTACAGGGGTGATCCTACACAAGGACAGTCTGACTGTTATTATTTTAACTAATATATGATAGTATAAAGACTGTAAGACCGATAAAAATATTTACTAATTTATTCAATACAATCGACATAATTCATACAATTTTTAATTTTAAGTTAACAAATATATTTACATGAATAAAAATTTACCTTATGTATGATTATATTATATAGATCCGTCAATTCCAAACTGTCAGTCGTCCCCTACCTAACTATTCAGGAGTTCTTTGGTTAACGCTTCAAACGCTGTTTAATTCCCTTAGCTCAATAGAACTCTTAGATCAATAGAGGTATTATTTTCTGTTTGGAAGCTGATCCTAATATCATCATATTTGGGACAGATCTGCAGGAGGTGCTCTGGTGTATCTGCCTCCCCAAATGAGCAAGTATCGCTCTTTTTCAGATGAAATCAAGAGAGATCAGACCCGAAGTCTCCATGCTCCAAGAGAAACTGAATTACCTATCGCATCAGCTTGATCAAAACCACCCAGTCCTATCTCTGACACTAGGTAGGGTAGAATGTGTCAGCCGACCTTTTGTCGAGTTATCCCAAATTGCTTGCCATTCATTAAGAAATCTTTCCAACATCTCTCGCGTGGCACGACGTTGATCTTCACATGTTGATGCATTTTCCGTTTTACATACAGTTCCGCTTTACCTCTGCATTCTAGCATGATATCGAGTTTGTCCGTTATCAATGCTAGAGCGTCGCTTGAGGTGATTGTGTACGCGTGGTTGACTCTAATGAGTGTCTTTGAGTACTTATCAAATATTCTTTGCTGTTCAATACACATAAAATCATGCCATCCTGTGCCTGCGTACACAGCAATAGGTGTGAACAGCCCGGCGTAGATAACTAAGCTCCTTAACTTTGAGGCCCCATTTCCATCTAGCTAGGTATCCGATCCTTCTAAATAAATCCATCGTGGTGTCCATCGTCGCTGCGCAATAAGCGGTTATTTGTAATTTCAGGAGATCATATTATAAATAAAGTTTTGTTTATTCCGACTAAATACGGAGTTTAACTTTCGTCATTTCTGTTCCCCGTTCTCCCTGTTGCTAGCTCCAGCGTCACCTACGCCACCAGAGATCCAAAGGTAAGTAGCTGGAAGAACGCGGGTTATAAAAATAGCGCCCAACACGTGGGGCTCCGCAGGCATAACCAACATTATTCAATCGATCCCGATTTATGCATGGCAATAGGCATCGTCGCGTACAAATTTGAAACCATCGAATAAAAAGTTTCGGTCGGAACTAGAATAAAGTACGATTACGGGAAAAATAAAAAGTCGAGTCTTGCCCACTTAACGTGTACGTGACAGATACGTACGAAGGCCTGCCATATTATCGAAAGGCATATAACTATGCGCAGTAGCGCCATCGCGTGTAGCTGACGCGACCAGTATGCATAATAAAGGTAACGATGGAATAAATATTCTCTCCCCACCCCCTCTCGTGAAAATCTGCTTTTTCCTAGAAGAATTCGTAACAAAGAATTTCATTTATTTACATTCTATTTATTTACAATTGTATCTATAATTTCATTTATGAAATAAATATTCCTTTTTATGACATATACATTATATATTATATATTATATATTCTATACATATTATACGTATCCATGCATTGTTTTCAAATATACATATTTATTATTACTGGTTTAAGTCCTGAACGGTGTACTGCTGCTCCATTTCCCTGTCGTCCAGCTCACTAGCTTGAAGAAGCTAGTCGCAAGTGTCCCTGAAACACCTGCACAATCAGGTGAAAGAGAAAAGATATATTTATATTACCATTCCCAAGCATATATGATTAAGCTGCAACAGATGACAGCTGCCACGCTGTATGCATATAAGATACATAAAGATTTTTGGGAGACTGATAAATAACAGAAAAAAAGTCGAATTTCTTAATTCTGAAAAATGCATATCATTCAGAACAGCTACAACAATGATGGAAATCAGATCCAGGAGGATTCGAAGAAAAATTAAAATTTTGAAAAAACTGTTAGTAAAAACATGTCCTCGACGAACCATTCATACAACGCTTAGTAGTAAATTTCTTTTCTAAATAATTCATTTTCTTTGATTCTATCATTTGCAAATTGATAGACTAAGGAGCAGGAGGACCATCGACATAGTAGTTGGAATTGATAGGTCTTGTATTTGTTTGATTATTTTTATATATAATAGAAGTGATATAGGTGTTTGTTTGTATGTATTCAATGTAAGTAACCCTTGTATAAGCCAAAGATAGCTATTATAGTTCCAGCAAATGCACGCCTTCTTCCAATACAGGACTCTAGTATAATTAATAAAATCCAGTGAAGGTGCCAGTGATTTTAAAACAAGTAGAAGACTTATAGCTATCTGCTATATGGGGCATACAGTGCACGTACAACCTATATGTCAACTGTAATACGTATAGGTGGAAAATCATTAAAAATGTGGGAAAGAATAGGTATTTTCTGAATCAACAAAGTTTGTTAGATTCGTGTAAACCACATCAATGGTGGAAATCAAATTGGGAATTATTTATAAATAATTTCCAATTTATGTAAAAATACTTTGAGGGTATTTTATGCCAGACGAAGGTGTCTGGATCTCGTCGTTTACAGTTAGACCGAACTGGTTTCAAGCATCGCACATTCGGTGGAAAATAACTATCATAGGACACACACACACACACACACATATATATATATATATCAATATACGCTTTTTCTATGGAATAACGTTTTAAAATAAATATAATGAAAGAAATTGACTAAAACCCTAGATAGTAATAACATTAATAAATTTAGAATAAATCAAATTATAAATAAACAATTAAATAGAATTAAACAAGATTAAACATTAACTTTTTTCCAAATAATTGCAACCACATGAACAGGAATAAAAAGTAAATTATTTACAAAAATTTTTCTCAACTAAATAAATAACGATAAACAAATAAATAATATTTCAATATGGTAAGTCTGCATGAATATAAGAGAAAACAATGTGCCCTTGTACAAGAAGGCTAACGGTAAACAGTTATGGAATCATAGGAGAGATATCCTGAAAACATAAACAACAATAATAACTATTTAAATTTAACAATAGTATAAATAACCAATTAATAAACAGAGTCCTTAATAACTTAAAATCACACCAGTATATTCCTTTTTATTTTCTTTCAAATAAGGACATCAGAGATTGACAAGCTTGGTAGCAAAACTGCATGTATTAATTAAATAATTAACAAGTGATTAAATAACAAGCAACTTACATCATAATTAACAATAAATAATAAATTCAAAACATAACTGGAAGAAATATGTTCGATTATATGCAAAACTAGCTGGCACAAACAACATAAACAATTCATAATAAATAAATAAATAAATAAATACATATAAGATGTACAAATAAGTTTCCACCATGTTTTATAAAGAAATAAGATTTTATTGTAAAAAAAAGGTATAAATAATGTCATTCAAAATATACTTTTGACCATCTTTCGGGCAGCAAGTCGATACTCCGTTAAAAAATTACGGCAATCCACAAATTGACCCATTTCTTTAATGCCTCGTAAGAAGTGAAGTACTGCTCAGCCAGACCATGAGTCATCGACTGCAATAGGTGGTAGTATGAACGAGCAATGTCTGGTGAATATGGCGGGTGAGGTAGGAAGTCCTAATTCAGTGCTTCTAACGTCTCCTTTACGATTTTTCAAACATGTAGCCGAGTGTTGTCATGCTGGAAAATGACTTTATTGTGCCTTTTGGCATATTTTGGACGCTTAATCTTCAATGTTCAGCGCAATTGCAGCAGCTGTTTTTGGTCACGTTCCCTGGTAACGGTTTGATTGTGTGGAAGTAGTTCGTAATAGATTACTCCAAGCTGATCCCACCAAATGCACAGCATTAGCTTCTTGCCATGAATGTTTGGCTTGGCCATCGAAGTAGAGGCATGCTCGGGCGTACCCCATGAGTTCCTATGGTTTGGGTTGTCGTAGTGAATCCACATTTCGTCTCCCGTCACGATTCGATGAAGAAATCCATTGCGATTTTGCCTTTTAAGCAATTGTTCGCAAGCGTATAAACAACGCTCACCGTCTCTTAGCTTCAGTTGGTAAGCAACCCAATTTCCTTGCTTTTGGACGATTTCCAGGGTTTCGAGACATTCTGAAATAGCTCGCTGAGTCACTCCTAACTCTTTTGCAAGTTACTCTTGCGTTTGGCATGGATATTCCTCCAGTAAAGTTTCCAATTCTGTGTCACCATACATTTTGTGTCACCACACTTCCACTGCGTGTTTTGTCGTCCACATCAAAATAACCACATTTAAATTTTTGGAAGCACTCCCGACAACTTTTCTCACTGAAATTAATATCACCATAAGCTTCTATGAGTAGTCGGTGCATTTCAGCTGCAGATTGCTTTAAATGAACGAAGTAAATTAACAATTCCCACAAATGACGCTCAGTTGGTTCAAAATTTGACGTCTTAACACGATGAAAACTAAGTGATACTAGCAAAAAGTTAGAGGTATTAAAAGGTTATACTGTTTCCAGATGTCAACGTACATAATACGACTATTTACAGCTGACAATTTCGATGTTATCTTATTGGTGGCGCTATCTTTTCAAAATGGCAGAAACTTATTTTTACTCCTAATAACATACAATTTAAAAAATGATCAAACAATAACTTCACATTTAAAAGAACCAATTGAGAAAGCTAACAGGACATAATTTTCATTCATTTAGCAACTAATAAATAGTAAACAATTTTGGCATAACCAAAACATTTTTTTTGAAATTTTTTTTGCCTGTATCTGAACTTCAGAAGCATTTTGCAATCTGCTTCAAATCTAATGAGTTTTTTTTACATTTTTCCTGATCTTTTTGTCAGTTAATGCAAAAAATTTTTAAAACCTCAGCAAAATTAAATAACTTTTGAAACTTTCCCTCCTATCATTAATGTAAGAGTACCTATATAATAAAAATAAAAATAACATTATTTAACAAAAAGAAGACGAAAATATTAGAATTTGAATTAAAACCAGAATTTTAAAAGTGAATAAAAATAAAGCATAGTTTGAATTAAAGAGAATAGAGATTGAATACAGTATCTTAAATTATAAATTACTTTTAATGTAACAAGGACTGATTAATATAGATTATAAATAACTCTAAGTATAAATAAACTAATTTCTATACGTATTTAGACTAAATAATGAACATAATAACTGTATAATTAGTCGAATAAAAAATAAATAATCAAAATTTTAATTCCTAGTTATATGGCATATTAAAAGGTATTTAAACCATATAATAATCAAATTTTTTAATACTCAATTAAACTGGAAGCGAAACCATCAACGAGCCACGTACTGGCCGAGGAAGAAAGGCCGAGGAAAGAAGGTTTTCGCGGAGATATCGCCAGAACAATTCATTCAAGAAGCAAGACAACAAAACATCAAAAACAAAGATGACATTGAATTTCTTCGCGAGTAGAAGAGAATGAGCGGTATTCGGCAATACGTCAACATCGAAATACTGGAGGGACATGGAACCAGCGAGAGCCCACTAGTAAGGGACTCGGTAAAAGACCAACCGGCACATTCATCCACTCTATCTTATAGCATTAGAGAGTGCTATCTTAGCTACGGAGACTGAGATTAAAGAGCGAGAAGAGCCGTGAATGTTAGTAGCCGAAAAACGTATGACGCTTGGTCGTCCGAGGAAAATCCCTCTACTGTCAGAAGAGATGTCACCCAAGTGCGGAGGGGAATATAACGAGATGGGTATAAGGAGAGGAGTATAAACCATCCGGATATGCGCGGTTTGGTATCCCTTGGAATGAAGATCTTGAGGAGCCGTTAGTACTAGCCCCAGAACCAACCGCTAATCCAGCCAAGGAGGAAAGGGAGGAGGGGAAAACCCATCCCCAGGAGGAAAGTGAAGAGAAAAAGGGGAATCACACGGTGAGAGGGGAGGGGAGTAAGGAGGGGAAGGCTAAATCGGGTGAGGCGAGAAACGTGAAGGGAAGGAAGGAAGGAAATCTAGTAGTAGCGTGGAAACAGCAGCGCGATCTCGAAACAACCGCGGAGAAAAATGCGAGGGAATCCCGAGAGACTCAGCGAGTGGACCCTTGATCGAGAGGACCGCGTACCTGGGGCTACCGATTCCTTTTACAACGATGATATTTCCTGTAGATATCGTTTCGAGAGACTTCGACATCTAATTCTACCATACAATGACGAATCTCCCCAAAGAAATCTTCCCGAGACACTGGGATATTGTGTTCCATCGTCCGTACAAGAAACTAAAAATTGTCACTCAGAAAATCAGCATCATTATTGACTTCAATCAAGATCTATGGTCATGCGACGATTTATTTCATCAAAATTAAGCAGTTTTGGAACGAATTTCGCTGACACATATCTCATGCTCAAAAGATTTAAAAAAATAGCGTGACATGAGCTAATCCATATGCCGACACTTCAACAACTTCTCCGATTGTAATTCGACTTTTTTTTAACACTTTGTTGTTGATGTGCTAGGACTTCCAGAGCGAGGTTCGACTTTACAAGTTTTTGAGTCAAGTTTTAAAGCATTGAATTTCATTTTTGATACAAAATTAAACGTAATTTAAAATGTATATTTTAGAAAATTTCAACTCTTTGCTCCATTTTTTTGGTAAAAGAAATTCAATGTTTTGATTTTATACATTAAATGTCAACAACATTCCATCCGACGCATTTTTAATGTAATGTACGTTTCGATTAATTATGTATTTAAGTCGACTGATCCTGCCAGTTTCAGTGCAGTATAGAGCCGATTGATTCTCATAGAGTTGTGTAAAGCTATCAATTCTTGATAGATAGGACTTATAGTTATGTATGCGGATTGACAAGTAGCTAATACAATGGTTTGCTGTTTTTGCGTTTTCCTTATCGTATCATCGCATAATTACATCATTTTATAATTGCATTACATAATCGCATTTAGTCAGTGAGCTCTTACAGTCCGATAAGCTTGCATCTGGATAGTCTTCGCAAGAGTTAGACATGTTTCACATATTTTGTGTACCTGAAACATATTGGAATGGTCGTTTAATTGTATTCGATTCAACGGTCGTCGGATTTATCTGATGTTTACTCCAAATATTCACCGCATATATTGTTATGCACCCCATTATATCCGGACGTGTATCATTCGAAAAATACTGTAGTACCCCTACAGCATCTCTATAAAATGTGTTGGAAATTTCAATAGAGTTCTCGTTTTGATCTTCCTTAATCTTCCTATCATCGTATATTGTTGTTATTGTAAAAGATGTTTCTCATAGTTCAGCCATCTGAAAATCTCTTAAGCATATTGTTACTGAATTTTTCCTGGCATTATATAATTTCTCTCTCTGTCCTATCTTTAAACTCTAATTATTAATTCCTATCTTTTAACTTCCTCTAGCCATTCCTACAATTTTTCATCTTAAATTGCCTGCCTAAATTATCGATGTATTTATGTATGTCGGTTTCTTGTTGTCCCATTAATATGTACATAATATGTTATCATTGTACAATAAACTTACTGCAGAAATCAAATGGGTTGTGTTTACCATATATTTATTAACACAAATGACAATACAATGACACATATAATACAAGTTCAGTAGGTGGCGGGATTCGCGGGAGCTGAGCCTTATGCTACCGTTCTCTTTCCATACACAGAACAAACTCCTCTCTCTCATGCATTTCACTCAAGTTGTTACCTCGGGATGACCCCCCCTCTATTGGGTATAATTGCACCTAATGATACTAGTGCGCACCCTTTGACCACCTTGATGTGCAGATCAGTACTTGTAGAGTACAAATCAAAGCTTGAGCTCTGCAAGCCAGTGCCTACTCAGCCAACATGTATAAACACCTTGTGTAAACACCTTACAAATAATATATCGTCGACATATAGAAGAACCACAATATTTACAGCACAGAATATGGAATATGCATATGCGTATGTATATATATATATATATATATATATATATATATGGGCATACATATATAAGCGTATTAGTCTGGTACTTGCACATTGTTGTATACACAAGTCAGTGCACTGTTAAAATATCTTTTTTTAATTTTCAATTTGTTTGTTAATAATTTAGTTTGAACATCTATGTTAGATATTAATTATTATTAACTTTACGCAAGTTGTAAACAATAGTAAACAATAGTTGTAACAATTAATTTTGATGTTTAATTATTTGGTGTATTTATTTACTAGACAAATAAGTAATTCTTGCTTTCATAAAATTTAGTTGCATATTTAATTACATTGTATGCACTTATCTCTATACACTGTTAGTAACTATCTATAAACTATACTCTGTTTTTCTCATATATGGACGCTCTTTAGTATACCCACTCATAAACTTTCATTACTTCTCTCTGTCTCACTCTCTCTCTCTCTCTCTCTCGCTCCCTCTGTTTCTCTTTCTCTCTCTTTCTGCCTGTCTCTCTCTTTCTCTCTCTCTCTCTCTCTTTCTCTCTCTCTCTCTCTGTCTCATTCTCTCATTCACCGCGCAAGTTCTTGTTATCCGTGCGCAGTATGATTTCGCGCACACATGTCTCTTTCCTCCAGCTACTTGTTTTTACGTACGTGTTCTTTGAATTAGAACGCTCATCCTAATTTTCTGGAATGTTTTTAGATATTACAATAAATAACGATTTCAGATTTTTAAAAATCCTTTGTTTCTCAGTATAAGCACACACATTCCCGTGCGATGGCGTCTTATTATTTGCAGGCATATATTTCCAAAATCATTTTTCAAATATAATTTACTTTAAGAATACTTTAAGAGCTTTAAATCACAAATCTCCAAATACGCTATAGTTGCAGGCTGGTAGATATTTTTAAATTATGTATATTCATTTGGTTAATAGTTAGTTAGAGAACGGTTGTGGAAGCTGGAATGCTTCATGTATCATAAAATAAAGTAATCTATTGCATACTGCTCAATGTTCAAAATTAAGTAGTTCTATTTTATTGCATTCTCTCAAAATTTCTTTCTTCTTCGCTTTAACTAAACGCCTTTCAAGTTTTATGTACTTCGAAACAAATATTATATCTTCACCTTCTAATGTATCTGAAAACCTACGCTGTTTCAGATGTTGAAGATTCGGCGAATATCTGAGTCATCGTCGGATAGAAATAGTAGGGTGATAATGAAGTCGTTTGATTAAGCATGTAAATTTTATTTGAAGGCACAGGCGATGCGGCTCATTTCGATTAATTTGGGCAATCTTTAAACTCTGAATATCTTATGTCAATTGGAGCTATCTAACCAAGTAGATGACAGACATGAGATATTAATGATATTCATACGCTTTTTATAATATATATATATATATATATATATATATATTATTAATGATATAGTTACGCTTTTTTAATATTATATCTGATAATTTTGAATTTAAACTGAAAGAAATATTTAGACAGAAGGATTTGAAAGAGTTTCTACAGACTGATTTTAATAGATGAAAATTGTTATTTTATTTATTATAATTTGAAGAATAAGTTGTGTAAAATTTTAATTGTTCAAATTTAAAGAATAATCAATTTCTATTTCAATAGTAAGAATTTGAACATATTTGTTTGTTGAAGAAATTGGATCAAGAAGATATTATAATAAGGCTGATAATTATAAATAACTTGTTCTAGAGAATTGATCTAGATTGTTTCGGCTTTAAATTATTGTTTCTAAGAGTATAATGCATACAAAATATGCGCTATTCGATTTTTTAAATGTTTCTTTTTGTTTGTTTGCAACGATTACATATTTAAATTTATAAGAGTAGATAAGAATATTTAAGAAATTTAGGCGTTGCTTTACAAAGCACTGCTCATGGATTTGTAAGAATAATGTAAGTACAGATACGTATGCTGCAATTTAGTTTTTTAAGATCATTTAGAACACACCCAACATATTAAATTTGATATTATAGAACGAAACGATAAAATATTGGATGGCAGAGTTTAAACAAGGCCATAAGAACTGCCAAGACGAGCATCGTAGTGGTCAACCAAATGAGGTGACGACTCTAGAAATGTTGGAGAAAATCCAGAAAACGCTACTGGATGGTCGTCGACTGAAAATACGAGAGGTAGCAGACATGCTGGGCATGTTACAAACTGCGGTAATCGCATATTAACTGACAATTTGGATAATTTTCATTGACTTGAAAAAGGAAAAAGTATTAACGGCCACTATTATGCGAACTTACTGCAAGGTTTGAAAACTGCCGCATTTAGCTAGAAAGAAAGTGTTGTTCCATCAAGACAATGCAGCAGCTCACACATCCGTTATTGAAATCGCCAAAATTAGTGAATTAAAGTTTTAATTGCTACCTCATGTAGACTATTCGCCAGATTTAGCTCCCTCAGATTATTTTCTATTTCCAGACTTGAAGAAATGGTTAAATCTCTGGAAAAACTGGCCAATGTTAGAGAAGAAGAAGAAGAAAAAAAACAAAAAAAAATAGGCAATGGAAGAGTTATATAATGAGAAAAGTGTAAATTACTCAAATACAGTTGGCTTAGAAAAATTAATTTTTATGAAGCAGATTAATGCTATGAATATTAATACTAATGATGTAACAAATTATCAAAACATCGTTGAAATGATGAATGCATTTTGAAAAAATTATATTGAAAATCTACCAGCAAAAAATATAAACAATATATGGCTCTTTTATTCAATAAGTCCATAATGTAAAATTCAATCGAAAGCTTAGATCTTTTGCCTCGATATCAGATTGGAAACTGACCGCCTAGTTCTACTTATATTCGATTATTGAAGAAATCGAAGAAGCAGATTACATTTAGGAGAAGGAGAGTATAGTTTTATCAAAAACCGACTGGTCATACAATGTACGTGTGGAAATATGCAACTCAGGCAGTACCCCATGGAGAATAGAAACGGGTAGGGCGTGATAGAGAATGTTTTGATATGAAAATTGAGAGAATAGCTATAATATTAAATCCAGTAATTTTACAGAAAATTCTTAATAAAACATATATATGGACTGAAAACCACGAAATGAAATTGAGTTTCATGATGAGTGTCGATCAGTTTGGACGTCAGATAGGACTCCCGGCGTGGGATATAAAATTACGACTGATGTTCATTTTGACATTAAAAATAAATGATTGTGCAATTTTACTGATGAGAATAGCATTTGCGCTTAGAGAGCTGCAAGATGTAGTAGATAGTGAGAGAGTTTGATAACTTCATAAATGAAACGTCGATGATTCATTATTTGAGTCTAAACGAAACTTAGCAAGCAGATTTTGTCGAAATGATATTTTATGCTGCCAACAATAAAGGTTATAATTATTTACTTATGATTATTTATACATTCTTCAAACATGCATGGGATGTTCATATAAAACATAAGACGAGAGAAGAGATTGCAATTACAATAAAGGCCATTTTCGAGGTCGTATTCTAGAAAATCTACATTCCTAGGCAAAGAATTTTATTGAGAATATTTCTGTAAACGTTTCCATAAAACATTAATGCATAAAATCAATATACAATTTAGCTTGCGGCATCATTATAAATGGCTCGACACTTTATCCAATCCATATCACTGAAATTGAGCCTGAAAATATAGGTCATTCCATTATATTAAAAATACTCGAAAAAAAATACTCGAATAAAAACAAAGTTCAAAATTGAACATAAGGTTTGAGTTAGTAAGCTAAAACAAGTATTTAAAAATGGTTATACCGTTAATTGGGCACTGAAATTTTGAGAATAAACTAGTTGATGTCAATGAGACCTATACAAACGTACCAATTAGTTTGCAAGAATAATTACTTAATAATATTTCTCACGAATTCTTTAAGCTTATAAAAATTGTAACAATTTATACTGGATAATATGACCGACCTAATGTAGTATATAAAATTCCTTCTACTGCCAGTCATAAAAAGTATATTGATCAAAAATTTTAAAAAATGAGAAAAGGATTAGATAGAGATAGGTTAGATTGTTAGATAAAAATAGATATCTCAGCTCAATGTTCAAACATCGAAGACGATGGACATATGTTTAATTTTGATAATGTCAAAATTATTGATGATAAAAATAATACTAATAAGCGACTGAGGTCTGAAATGATTTCTGTTTTTGTGAGTAAAATAATATGCGAGTCCGGTGAAACAGGTATAGGCGTACTGCAGGAATGTGCCCAGTGGACCTTGCCAGGGCTGATAAAGCAAAAGCTAGGTGCGGCCAGATATTGTGTATGTAATAAAACATAACTTATCGGATCTTGTCTGCCAAATAAAGGGAATATCCCAATGGACTTATAGAAGAGAGAACTCCAATCTGTATCAACTTACACCAAGTATTGCTAGCTTCATCTGTACTCTCGTTGAAATCTAAAAGTGACTTCGCATCAATATTCAAAAAAAGAAAGGACTTTGATGGAGGGTATACGCTACTCTTTGGACGTTAACGAAAGTAGGATTCAAAATCGTTCAGGTATAAATAGATGGAAGCAGCCCCAAAAGGAAGAGAGAACAAGCGCCCGTTGAAAACAAGCGGCAAGAAGGAAGGAATAGTTATTGAAAAAACTACTTTTGCAAAAAGATTTTTTAACTTATACCAAATAAAATTCTCTGTCCTGTATAATTTCATCCCGCCCGGATTCCTACAATAATATAAATAATGTATAAATAATTTCTTAATAATATTGCACACATTTTGTACGTCTTTTCATATGGTAGAGGTTTATATGTAACGACCATCTCTCTTTATTAAGTGCCTTTCGCATTTTTTGCTCATATTATTTGACTGGATATGCTAAGGCCTGTTTGTATATTATTTAATATTATATTTTTATACATTTTTAGCAATATTGAAGAGAATTCCTTGTAGGCGTGTAAATTTTTTTATGCAAATAAAAAGGCTCGGCAAAACACTAATAGTTCCAATGATTTGATTATTTAAAAAATCTTTAAATTAATTCTTATGCTTTGTTTAAAATAAGTATGATGATTTTTTTATTTTTATGATATAATCAGAATATTTTATGCAAGTTTACTGATATGAAAATTTTAAGTTTTATGAATGTAAACTTTACAAATAATTTCATTTGTTAACAACAAAAGTAGTCGTTATATTGATGAAATGAGTGCACTGATAATTAGCACTGCTCATATATATATATATATATATATATATATATATATATATATATATATATATATATATATATATATAAATCTATATTTTTTCTTTATTATTAAAAATGCTGTATTCAAAAAAAATTATATACATATACACAGTGGGAAAAGGACAAAATAATTTACCGTAATTTAGCTACGATTATATCTGTAAAAGAAGCTCGTTTAAAACAGCTTGCACTTGAAAAAGCTGATATTTCACCGCCCATTTTATACAATTTACATGCATATTACATACGGCATCTATGGGGAAAATTGTATATAGGACAATATCCTAACTAACTCCTAAATCCAATCAACTTAAAATTTTAATTCTAACTATATTTTTATTGCAAAAAAAGACGGAAAAAAGCAATTATTTTTTCTTTCGTATTTTAGCCGCCATTTTGTTGATTTTGCACGTACATCAAAATATTCTAGTTATTTTGTTTCAGACCATCCGTCGGCAAGATTTTACGACCACGACAACGTTACCTACTTTTTGAGGTTTTTGCTTTGACCATACTTTACATGTATAAAAAATGTATAAAATAAATAAAAAAATTAAATTTTTTTTGTGTAATTCAAGAGTGTATTTACTAAGCATTTATTTCAAATCCTACATCCATATCTTCAATAGCATTCTCAGAAAATTTTCACAAAAATAGCGTTCTTTTCGAGGATATAAAGTAAAATACTGCCTTAAATTAAATAAAGTATAAAAATTAAAACATAATTTGTCGTCACAAATTATATTCAGTGTGATTTGGCATACACAACTATTTTATAACAGAAGACGGAGAAAGAGGGAGAGAGAGAGAGAGCGATAGAGAGAAAGAGAGAAAGATAAGGAGAGAGAGAGAGAATTTCCCACATACGAGAAAATAAAATTTACAAAAATCAAAAGACATCCATAAGGTGTGAGATTGACCAGAAGAACAAAAAGGACTAACGTCACACCGTTTTTAGGATACGAATCCTAAAATTGGATATGGCCATTCAACTAAGCTGGCCTGACTAAACTATTCATAGTTTAAGTGGACTATTTTGAGTTGATATTCGTGATTCAAGACGCCACCTACTACCCGCTAGTGAAACTGACTATTAAGACCGTTAAATTTATTTATTGATGAAAGTAAAATTATTTTCAATAAAAAATATAGCTTAGGCCCTTCTGAATATAATTTAGAATCGATATGTCAAATTTCAGAGCAATCGGTTCAGTAGTGTTTTTGTTCATCGTGTACGAACAGAAACACGCTTTGTCTTTATAAATTAGTATGAGTATGCTAATATAAAAAGTTATTCTTAGTTATGCAAGAGTTGAAAAATTTGAATATAATGATCCAAATTTGTAAAATTCGACAATGCATTTATTTCTGTACCAATAAGTTACAAAATTAAATATTTTCAATTTTTAATAATAATAATTGGAAGAGTTTAGAAGAGTTTTATATAATGACTTCTTTCTGTAAAATTAGATAATTCCTTCATAATAATAGTAATAGTTCTTCAAATTTAAATTTTTAATAAAATTAACAATAAATTGATTGGCTTGGTCGAGTTTTGATTAAGTTGTCAAATATCTCCCGTCCGCCTTTTGGTCTTGATGAATTTCGCGGCTATGTACAAAGCGCTACAGAGCTCGTATCTGGTAATATTATACATCATTTGAAAGCTCTTGACATAACATAAAAAAGGGCGCTATGCATGATTAGTTTGGATATTGCGTTCAAAAGTTATAGACGTGTAAACATATAACATACATGTAATTCACTAACACCGAAATTCGCGCTATTTTAAAGTTTTTTTTCGTCAAAGGCAAATCCGCTAGATAAACGTTCCGTGAGATTAATGGTGTTTTGGGCAATGGCACGCTATCACTTCGATCTGCAGAGGAATGGTTTCGACGACTCATAGCCGGTGAAAACGACATCATAATTAAGCCAGCAGGCGGAAGACCTGTGACGACGAATACCGATCAAATAATGGAATTTATCGAGTTAGACTGGCATGTGGCATCTCATGACATCACCTAGGAGATGAAAGTTAGTCACCAAATCATTTTAAACCATCTGTAGAAGGCTGGATAAAAAAAGCTTGATGTTTGAGTGCCGCATGAATTAACTAAAAAAACCTTATGGAGCGAATCAACGCCTGCGATGTGCTACTGAAACGAAACGAACTCGACCCATTTTTGAAGCAGATGGTGACTGGCGACGAAAAATGTATCACATACGACAATATCAGGCGAAAACGATCGTGGTCCAAGGTCGGTGGACCGTTCCAAACAGTGGCCAAGTCGATATTGACGGCCAGGAAGGTGTTTGCTGTGTGTTTGGTGGGATTGGAAGTGAATCATCCGCTATGTGTTGCTCCCATATGGCCAAACGCTTAATTCTACCATCTACTGTGAACAACTGGACCGCTTGAAACAGGTTATCGACCAGGAGCGTTCACAATTGGCCATCAGGAAGGGTTTAGCGTTCCACCAGGACAACACCAGACCACACACTCCGTTGATGACTCGTCCGAAGCTACGGGAGTTCGGATGGGATTTTTCATCGCATCCACCATATAGCCCGGACATAGCGCCAAGTGATTACTACCTGTTTCTATCGATGTCGAACGCCCTTGGTGGTGTAAAGTTGGACTCAAAAGAGGCTTGTGAAAAGTGGCTGTCCGAGTTCTACGCAAATAAGGAGAGGGATTTCTACGAGAGGGGTATTATGAAGTTGCTGTCTAGAAACAGAGTATCGAAGAAAACGGCGCATATTTGACGTAAATCCAGCCACTGTAACACTTTTTATAAAGTATTTAATGAAAAGCAAAAACGCAGAAGAGATATATTTGACAACCTAATATATATTATCAGTAATTTGTATAGTTTGGTCTTTATTGTTATAACTAAAATATTAGAAGTGCAAAATTTGAATAATTCAATTTTCAATTACAATGCATTGTAAGAGTTAGAAGAATTTGCATATAATGATCTGCAATTTGTAATATTCAATAATACATTTATAATTGTAGTAATATTGTGTAAAAATTTAAATATTGAGTATCATTAGCAATAAATTCAATGAGTTGAAAAATGTTTAAATATTAATTACTTCTTGTGTAATTTAATATTGTATTATTTTTTAATTTATTTCTTTTTCATTCTTTTCATCGATAGAGGCTCTGTTTTGATAAACAAACAACAGTATCATCACCAAGCAAGGATACAGAAACGATTACATGTTTAATCACCCCGATTACATCTTCAATCATCCAATAAGGTATTTCAATTTTATAAATATATAAAATGTAAAAATTAAATTCAATAAAAAATAAAAGAAACTTTCTAATTTTTCTATTATTTATAATATACGGTGTGTTTAAATAATGAGGTGCTTTTGGATTTTCTCAAAAAATATTTATTTATTAACCAATACTTATATTGTCCCTTTAAAATAGCCCCCTTCAGATATAATACACTTGTGCTAACGGTTCTTTTTAAAGCAATTCTGATAATCATTTTTGGGTATAGCCTTGACTTCTTTCAGTAATGCAGTTTTTATCTCCTCAATCGTTGAGAATCGATGTCCTTTCATGGGTCCTTTCATCAGTTTTGGAAAAAGCAAAAAACTGGGTGCCGAATCTGCTGAATATGAAGGCTGAAGCATAACTGTGGGGGTTGATTTTGGTCAAAAAATCTCTTACCAGTAACGACGAATGAGCAGTTGCATTATCGTGATGCAAAAATCACGAATAGTTTTCGCAAAGTTCCGGATCTTTTTTGCGTATCGCCTCACGCAAACGGCACATAACAAGCTAGTATACTTATTGACCGTACGACCTTGTGGCAAGAATTTCTAATACAGTACGACGTAGAAATCAAAGAGAGAGTGAGTAACACCTTAACTTTTGATAGAACTTGGTGTGCTTTCTTCGGTCTTGGTTCTTCTGGGCTCTTCCATTAGGATGATTGGCCTTTAGTTTTTACTTTTAGTCTTTGCATGGCCATATACTGTTACTATCCTTTTGAGAAAATCAGCATCATTATTGACTTCATTGAACATCCCCCGTGCTATGGTCATGCGACGGTTTATTTGATCAAAATTAAGCAGTTTTGGAACGAATTTCGATGACACAAGTGTCATGCCCAAAACATCTAAAAAAATAGCATGAGATGTGCGAACTGATAGTGATTCGACTTTTTTAACACTTCGTTGTTGACGTGCTAAGATGTCCAGGACGAGGTTTGTCCTCGGCATCCTCTCGGCCTTCTTTCAACAGCTTGTATCACTTATCCACATTCTTTTCACTGAAAATAGACTCACGGTATGCAACTTTCAGCATTCGAAGAGCTTTAAGGCACTGAATTTCATTTTTGATATAAAATTTAATGGAAACTCTTAGCTCCATTTTTTTGGTAAAAGAAAATCACCGAGCACACGAAACATTTCTAACTTTGTGCGCCAGTCACAAATAAATCAATAGTGTTATAGAGCTAGTATTGTGAATATATGCCTGCTATACCTGTACCAACACAAAATAAAAAAGCCAATAATCAAACGGCCGTAGTCCTCGATATTTTCAAAGTCAACTTATTATTTGAACACACTTATATCTATATGTATATATATATATATATATATATATATATATATATATATATATTAATTTACATTCTTGTTTTTTTTTGTTTCAGATTTCTTGAGTGCCGTAGAGTGCCCGTCATATGACTACCCCCTCCTTACGAATACCTCCTTAGACGTAAATAATTATCTCATCTTTCATTTATTCCGCATTACATCATAATCCATCTCCTACCCGCTCTGATCCTATTAATTTGTTAAGCTATTGTAGTCCTCTGCGATCGCTATTACTATATACCTTGCTGTTGTAGTGAGAGACTATCGGAGTATCAACCTAATCTAATGAAAGCTACGATGGCTCCCCACATATAGACTCTATCATGACATAACATAACATCTTGCGATCTGGATAACATGCACCGGTCCTCCATCGCCGAACGATAAAGTCCACCCATCTTCTAGGTACCGGACAGCGTTCCCAGTACCGAAGACTGAGGACCATAGGCTCTCTGGATGAATTCATAACATCTAGGACAATGCGAGAGGCCTACGCCCGATGAACGACAATCACATATTTAGTATAGTTTCACAAGCAGACGCTCGCAGGCAGATCGCTGTATGGTTTCGTAGCAATCTTGCGTAGACCATCGAACATCGCTGCATACTTTTTTACAGGAAGGCGTTCTATTTCAATCCATTTGCAGCACAGATATGGGGAATGCTCCTCTCCTCACAAGGAAGTTGATTCTGAAACAATTCTTTTACCCGTCGAAAGGACGGGTTTTGTCCTTCCACTTCAGAATTGTGATGATAGTAACACTCGCTAAGACTGGTAGAGTCAATACCAGACGAGAGCGGAGCAATACTGCGACGATATCTCCAACTTTCAACTGGCATCTTGTGTTGAACTACTTTGTATTCCTTCGTTCCCATCGAGAAACTATTCTTGACTACGGCTGAAGGACTAGTCTATACGAGTTATCTTCGTCCTGCTAATCCCGTATTTTGGGTGAATTATGAAGTACCTTCAGCATGTCTGGGATTGGCAGGAATGGATTCGCTTGGAACTATTCCATCTCTTTAAAGTTAAAAGGGAAAGTGCTTACATATCCCACTGTGCCAATGCTGATTTTTGTTGACACGATATATTGTTGAATAGAAACAATTATTAGACTCTTATTATTTTCACTTTACCTATGTCACTACTGTATTAGTTATATAGAATCTAACCGACCTATCCTCTGATCTGTGGCCTCTTTCATAAGCCTTACTATTGGGAGGAATAAATCGCTTAAAATAAATCCTAAATATGATACCTTTAAAATATCAAAATTCTGACTTACTGGTTTTCTTATTTATATAAGGTATATATTGTTGTATTCCGGATGACTGTATTTATTCTAATACTCCAAGGTATTTGAAATCATCCTGAGTCACTTGTTTGGACATCTTCAGTTCATTTGATATTTTACATTAACGTTTAATTTTAAATATTTAAGGTATCACCATGATGATGAATTCTTTATTGATGATCTCACGACCAATTGCTGAGATAGAACTGGTTTTAGAAAGAGCTTTTCGCAGATATATTACAGAAATTGGATATTTAGTAAATTGTAATTTGGGAACAGAAGTTTATTAACCATTCTTTCCTTCACGAGGCGACTACTAATCCATTCTTTTTGGGTTAGTGGCTCAGCTTTCTTTATAACAATTTTCTTTTTTTCTAGACTTCTTACGATTTCTCTCATCCATCTTCTTATGTCCTGAGTGGTACGATAAAGTTCGACATCCCTTGCACATTTTTTGTACTGCTTTCGATAACCTTCACAGTCGGGATACGTTTCACATTACAAATTGATTGGAAAATTGTTTTTTTTTTTTTTTACAAAAAAAGGTGAGCAATAAAATGTTCTAGATGTAGTACATGAATTAAAGCCTAATTAGTACGTGAAAATTTAAATTCAATTTTTTTCGTAAATTATGGAGAAATCATTGAAAAGTTCCCTAACTATAAGTACTAAAAAAGCTAGACGACAGTCTACATCACCATTGCACGAGGCTACCGATGACCGTAATTCTAGAAAACTCCGTCGAAGGTATTTGATAGCTTTACGTGGACATTCTATCATTACTTAGTCACATGAAATGAAATTTTTACTACAACGAACAATTGTAGCTAACAATTTCGAATTCTGATCAGCTGCTTTAAAATTTTAATCAGTTTTTGAGCATCATCCTTCTTTTGAGTACCTACTATACTATCTAGTAATTGATACAATGCACAAAATAACAATTATTAAAGAAAACATAAAAACTCATTATTGTACTGTGATAGCTAAAATGATATCAGAAAGATTAGCTATTATTCATTTTAATGCATCGAAATTCCGACGTGACGATTACATAACTCTTCGAGATATTATAAAACAAGATACTAATTTTAACCCTAAGAATAGCGGTAAATGATGTGATCCCTCCTGTCCTCGTCTGTAACTCTAGTCGTGGCTCAGTCCAATGTTCGCACACAAAAAATGTGTGCTCCGCATCGTCCCAAGCCCATCCGCAGTACTTGCATTCTGAAGAAGCGACCCTCTTCATCTTGCAGAGGTACTTACGGAAGTATCCGTGTCCGGACAGAAATTGGGTAAAGTAGAAGTCCACCTCTCCGTATTTCCTCTCTTTCCACGGACCGATTTCGGGTATTAGTCTTTTCGTCCACCGCCCTCTTTCGTCCGTTGTCCACTGTCTCTGCCATGTCTCGATGGTCTTCGTCCGTTCTTCAGTCACAACGTCTTCCCTTCCAACGTTCGAGCTCCACTCGAAAATTCGCTTCGGTTCGACCGCGAGCAGATCGATGGGAATGACCGCAGCAATCACGAAAACGGCGCACTCAGACACGGTACGATAGGCGCACGCGATTTTTAACGCGCTCACCCTTTGTACACTTTTCATGGCGTCGGCCCAAACCTCCGCCCCGTATAGCAAAATCGAGTGGGTAACGCTCATCAGCAGTCTGCGAACGTTCTGTTTCGGTCCGTTCGTATTGGCCATCAGTCTACTTAGAGCCTTGGTTTTTTCTGCTACCTTTGTCGCTGCGTTTTGTAAGTGGGGCCAGAAGCTCAGCTTCGTATCCAAGGTAACGCCAAGATACTTGACTTCACTCCTGGTTTCCAGTTTTTCCGTTCCTAACGTCATCGGAACCACCGTCTGTATACGTCTGCGAGTCAGCAGCAATAATTCAGTCTTTTGCAGCGCGAGCTGCAGTCCATCGTCTGTTATCCATTCGTTCGCGCGTCCGATGACCTGATTCAGCTTTAACTGAATCAGGTGATAGTCGCATGCGACTATCGCGGCTGCCACATCGTCGGCATAGGCAATGAGACGCGCGTCGGAGGGCATGTCTAGTCTCAGCAAACCGTCGTATTGTACGTTCCAGAAGTCGGGGCCTAAAATGGAACCCTGCGCCACCCCCGCTGTCACGCATTTCCATTTCTTTCCATCCAAAGTATCATACGTCAGTCCTCGATCTCGTAAGTAGTCCCGTATGATACAATGGAGGTAGGACTCAACCTTGAAAGTCAACTCCAACGCCCCCGGTATCTCTGTCCATTTTGCAGAGTTAAAGGCGTTACGAACGTCCAGGGTCACCAACAGAACCAGTGGTCTGGTTGCATGACAGCCCCTGTTCGCCGCGTGAAAGATGTTCGTCACGTCTTTATAGTCTAGCATAGTCCCACTACGCCTCGACGTCGAGCTCGTTGAGCTTTCCGTCTCAGCTTCAAACAATTGCTTCTGAGATCCGCGATCTCGTCTGTCCACCAGTATGTTTGTCGTCTGTTTCGTACTTTCCGTTTCCTGGGCATGGTGGCATCACATAGGCGCTGGAGAAAGCCAGTCGTTGCCGCCGCTAACGCCTCCACCCTGTCCCCATTCGTCAACTCTTGAGGCACCTCTCGTAAGGGAGGTTCTGCATTTTGCAGATACCTTTCGAGTTCGTCTATGTCTAGGCGTTTGCGGTTCCACCCCGTAGATCTTGTGCCCCGTCTCCTCGTCTGTTTCGTCGCGTCTGTCAGTTTAAAGGCAATATACTGGTGCTCACTGTCCGTATAGTCCTGGATCACCCGCCAGGCCCTTATCCTAGTCCGAATTCTGTCCGAGGTCAGAGTCACGTCTGGTATGGAGTTACCATACCTCAGTCGTCTGTACGTCGGTATCGTTCCTTCGTTAACTACTGCCAGGTCGAGCCTTGCGGCCATCTCCAGCAGCAGTCTTCCCCGTCTGTTGGGCAAGGGCATTCCCCATTCGATCGCCCGCGCGTTAAAGTCGCCCGCCACGATCACGTTACCAGGGATTTCCCGCAACGCGTTCTCGATTTTTCCAAGTTTAGCCGCGTATTCGGAGGCACTGCTGTTTGGGCTCAGGTAAACACTGACATAGGTTATGTCAGCGACCGAAACCCAGTCACAGTCCTCCTCAGTCCCGCTGCGTACGATATTCGACGCACCCTTTCCACGTAACCAAACTGCGGACTTGCCCGAGCTGCTTGTGAGCCAAGTCGGTAATCGTCTGTCTTTGTATTGCTCACTGATAATCAGCACATCGATGTTTAGTTCCACCGCAATCTGCGGGAGCAGTGCGTCTGCCACGCTACTCCCGTTCATATTGCATTGGAGTATCGTCGTCGTCATTGTGTGACTGTCTTTGTTTGTGGTCTGTTAGTGCTATCCTGAACGCGGCACACGAGGACGAGCCGGGTAAGTGTCCCCTGTCTCGTATATTATCCTCAGAGCACAGGAAACACTCCCCCCGGCTCTTGCAGTCCTTGTGGGAATGACCCTCGAGGCCGCATCGCCAGCAGCAGCTTCGTCTGTCCAGTCCTTTACAGTCTTTCCGTACATGACCGAACCCGAGGCATCTATAGCATCGTGAGACGCGTATCCTTGCTCTTATTCTTGATATAACCCACCCGATTTTAATACGCCCTTTCCTTAAGAGGTCGGTAGCCTCTTTTACGTCAAAATCGCAGACCGCCATTCTCTGTCCTCGACTGTTAACGTCGAAAACATGGGGCCGACGGTCTGCAATCCGTCCCGTTTCCCGATTTAACGTGTTCGCGATGTCCTCGTCGGTCGTGACACAGTCCAAGTCTAATCATTCCAGTGTCACCCTGGAGGTCAAATGTATTACGCGTCCAGTCTCTCCGACAGCGTCTTGAAGAATCTGTCCGTGAAGTCCATGAAGTCCGTCTCGTTGTTCTGTCTGGAGAGCTGCAAAAGTACCGCGCCGTCTTATATCTTTCTTATTGTTCTGGCTTGAGTATTACACTTGTCAGGGTCCACCTTTTGCCGTATTGTTTGTACCAGGTCTACGTACGTCTGTCCGTCAGCCGGCTTGATCACGATCGCTGCTCCCCTGCCTTTGAGGTTAGGGCGACCAGACCCGCGACCTTGGAGTCTCGCTTTTGTCTGCTCTTTTGTCGGTTTGTTGTCCGTCTCGGTCGTTTTCGGTTTTTTATGTTTTGAGACCACTGTCGCCCATGTTTCGGTCTCGATCATCCGCTGTTGTGCGGTCGCCTACTCCGGAGTAGAGGTCTGATGGTCTCTTTTCCGTTTTTGAGGAGTTTCCTCCTCACATTCACTCCGTCCTTTATCTTTTTGTTTTTGTCGGAGCAGTCTCATTCGCTTGAGTTCATACTGTCCGATTTCCACTGCTTCATTGATCTCACTCAGACCGTTTTTTATTATTTGACTTATATTTTTTTCTATGCATGTCCTTTCCATCATTTTACTTAGGACTCTGCTTATTGTTTACAATTCCTCCTGCAATTTACACTCAGCAGCTTCCCAAGTTGCTGGCGATTTATAAACATTCGCACTTTCATTCATACTGCTACCTGTAACATTTTCTGTCACACCAGCCAGGTTGCCTACTGGTGTGATAGGAGAGCCGGGAAGCTCCATTGACTCTACTAAGTCGCTTGCAGGCGGCACTCGAGAGCCTGCTATAATTTGTTTATTACCTTTCATGATTATATTATTAATTTGTGTTAAATGTTTTATATTTGTGATGGTCAGGAGGATCACTTGTTGGAGATGACGGTTTAGCGTCCTGAATCTCCCCAATACTGAAGCCCTCCTACATTCCGGTTGCCTCGGCGGTTTCTCCCCCACGACTTGCAGCAGGGTCCCATCCGTAAGCCATACGGCACTACTACGAGAAGCGAGATTTGACGTCTGACGACGTCTTACCACTGTGTGGGGGAGCCTGCCATGTTGGCTAGACTGGGTTCGGGCCCCCTACTTGTGGCGGTCCAGAAGTGCCATCCGGTTTTACAACTGTACCCTCCAGAAGGGGAACGCACATAAGCATGAAGTGATGCCCTCGCAGCTAATCTCACCAATCAACAAGTAATCACTGCATCCGCAAGACCTTACCGTCGCTCAATCTGGTCACATTCATACGTGAGAGATGCCCGTTTATAGGGTCTCCATCTCCACCATTCGTGGGAAACTCGTTTATAGAGTTCCCGATATACTCCCCAGTCCGAGTACAGATATGTAGGTGTGTGAATGATGAGTGGGTGTGTAGACGGGTGAATACCACTATTTTCGCTTGAAGTTCTTGTCCACGGCCACTTATTCGTCACTCTTAGAAGTGCTTATTTCGTGACTGACCGCGTGTGGTCGTTCCCCTATCCGTAACCCCGGGGACGCGTGTGGTAGCTGAACTCAAGGCCCCACAATTATTATTATTATTATTATTATTATTATTATTATTATTATTATTATTATCATTATTATTATTATACCCATCCGTTGTCTGTACCTTGACGAAGATCGGCTATTTCACCATCTCTCAGCTGATCGGGTGATGGGCTTAAAAGAGTACCTCCTCCTACCAATGAATGGAAGGGCGAAAAGATAGTATGATAGCTGCCATTGTATGAGTGAGCGGATATCCCTGGAGTATATCCCAGAGTAAATGAGTTAACGCACGGAGCAATGATGTGCTGGAAGACCCGAAAGGGCAACTGAATAGGGACGTCCATGCCGACCATGATCGAAGCTGCAGGTCCTATAAACAGACCTTCGTCAGTAATACAGAGATTAAGGAAGGCACACTCACTCAGAGACTCTATAAACGGGTATCTCTTGAGGAGTGAAAACACATGCGGAGCGTAAGCCAACGTTCCTGTAAAAGGGATCCTAGCAGAGTAATTATAGATGCATGCGTGAACTTCAAACATTGGAGTTTCACTAGAATATTTGAGGGCAAATGTATGAATCTACATGAATGAAGGTTAGAATGCGGTACTTTGGAACAAATGACAGACCGCCGTGTTTGCCGTTCGGTGCGACCCGTGAGCTGCCAAAAGGAGATCCTGGGTGTCGAGGCTTACGCCCGGTTGCGTGCTGGGTGACCCGAAACATCTTTGGCTCCCGCTGACGGCAAGACGGGAGGCTAGATCCTAGCCAGATCTAGTCAAACTGCCTTGGCGAGCGCGTTCGGTGTGTGATTTCCTCCGATGTTTCTCCAGAGAGTGAAACACCTTGTTGTTGGGGTGCGAAGCTCGAGAGGGCGGAGGTGGAATAGTGCACCAGAGCGCGCTATACTCCTGCACAATGGTCCGAGATGAGTCAACCCTTACAGGCATGTGTTGGGGGGCTGCCTTATCGAGCTCAACGTTGAAGGGTCCAGGAGGCCGACCATCTGCAGGAATGAAATAAAAAAAAATTGACCCATGGATTGCCAAAAGCAACAAAAGAGTTACCTTGGAGTGGGGGAGGGACAGCCGGCTGAGGCCGGGATTAAGTCTGTTGAGCGGACGAGTGAACTGGACATTATTCTCCAACTTGCTCGGCTGCTCAAGGACATGATCAAAGCAATGAAGAGCCAACCAAACATTAAAAAAGATATCAAGGATGGCCTTCCAAAAGCTGAAGAGCTCGTAGATGCTCTTCAGCACAAAATACAAGGGAAGAAGGTACCGGGGAGCCTCCTGCCAACAACTAGACAGAAGAGAGAAGAGATAACCCCGAAGAGACCGGCATCAAGTCCCCCGGATATCTCCCTTACTAAGGAGAAAAAAAAGGGGAGAACAGGAGGATAAAAAAGATGGGTGGCAAGAAGTAAAAACAAAAAAAAAGAACAGTAAGAAGAAGCAAAGTGTGCAGAATACTGAGGAACAACCTCAGCATCCAAAAAAGAACGCAATAAGCACAGAAATTAAAAAAAAAGGCCAAAGCTCGATGCGATCACCATCAAACCAGCGCAGGGGAAATCTTACGCTGGGGTGATGAGATCCATCAGAGCGGTCAAACCGGAGGACTTGGGCGCGGATGTGAGGACCGTCCGGAAAACCAAATCGGGTGAGGTGCTGATTGAACTCAGACATACCAAACCCGAAGGTCGGAAGGCACTCGCTGAAGTGCTCAAGGAAGCAACTGGCCAGAGTGGCTGTGTCAGGGAGCTGACCCCTAGAGGAAGTCTAGAGGTTAGAGACCTGGACTGCTGCGTGACGGAGGATGAGGTGTGTGAGGCCCTGAAAAGTAAAGTGCCAGATTATTGTGGCGAGCTGCAGGTTAGAGTGACCAAAACCAATACTGCGGAACAGCGTGCTGCTATTGTAGTGTTGGAAGAGGTTGCTGCCGTGCGTCTGCTGAAGATCCGGTTTTTGCGAGTGGGCCTGGTGAATTGTCGTGTACGCCGCCGCGAAATAATGACGAGGTGCTACAGGTGCCTACGATATGGCCACCGGAGCCATAGCTGTAAAGGCCCTGATCGTAGCGCCTGTTGTTATCGTTGCGGACAGAGAGAACACAAGGTTGCGTCTTGCACCGCAGAACCCGAATGCTTTCTCTGTAAAGGTGAAGCGAAATCGGAGGGACGCCGGCACGTTGCCGGTTCCGGCGCCTGTCCGACTTTTCGCGAGGCTCTCTCAAAAAAGGCTAAATGGTCGTAATTCTGCAAGGGAATATTAATCGCAGCAGGACAGCTGATCACCTCCTTCTTCGGCTTTGCCACGATACTGATGCTGATATATTAATTATCAGCGAACAGTATCGGAGCAGAGACGGAGTAGGTTGGTTCACCGATAACTATGGAACGGCAGCCATTTGGTTTCCTGACCCACGAAAAACAAAAGTAGAGGATCATGGATTTGGAAATGGCTATGTTTGGGTAACATGCAATCACATCACGTATGTGAGTTGCTACCTTACACCAAACCAAGCCATAGGTGACTACCAGGTCATATTAGATGACCTGGAAGACACCGTCAGAGAAATGAAAGGTGAGCTGGTAATGGCAGGTGACTTTAATGCAAGGGTCCTAGAATGGGGCATGGCGGAGCCCGACTCCAGAGGTCGAAGAGTCATGGAACTAGCGTCCAGACTTGGTCTAATAGTTCTAAATACTGGCAATACTTCGACCTTCAGGAGACCGGGCTATGCCGAAACTATACCTGATGTGACCTTTGCGACAGAACATCTGGCCTCTCGAATCCAGGACTGGTAGGTGATCGAGGACTACACAGCCAGCGATCACCAGTACATCACATTCCGCGTATGCGATGGAATGCCAGGTTTCACCGGACACAATTCGCGAGGGCCCCCTAGATGCAACGTTGCAGGGATAAATAGAGAGAAATTCTCACAGGCCATTGAACGCGGTCAGCAAAGCCTTGTTAGGATTCCAAATGGCTCATCGACAATTCAGCACGCCAGGGAGTTGACTAGCGCCACAATGCGCATTCTACGCCGGGCTTGCGAAGAGTCGATGCCGTGCAAAGTGGTTGGTGGAAAAAGACGTCCTGTTTACTGGTGGACGGCTGAGATAGCTGACATGAGCCGTAGGTGTTTACATCTACGACGAATGTCACAGAGAGCTCGTAAACACGGAGATGACATCACTATGATGAGGGCTGAATACAAGCTATCTAAGAAAGCCCTGCGACGAGCGATCGAAGCCAGCAAACGCCGATGCTGGAAGGCGCTGTGTGAAGACATAGATGGGGATCCATGGGGATTGGGATACAGGGTAGTTGCTGGAAAACTGGGAGCTCATGGAAACATGGGCACCTTGGACTCCGGCACAATGCGAAACATCGTAGATACCCTTTTCCCTACCCACCCTGATAGGTCTGATCCAGCTCCACCGAAACGAGAACTGGATGTACCTCTTTTCAGCAAAGAGGAGCTCGGTAGAGCCGTGAGAAGCATGCGGAATAAGAGGGCTCCAGGACTTGACGGAATTCCAGGAGAGGTGCTGAAAATAGTAGTTGAGGAGCATCCGGAACTCCTTCTGTCGATGTACAATTAGTGCTTGACAGGTGGTTTATTCTATTCTAGCTGGAAGGTCGCGAAACTTGTGCTTATCGACAAGGGCAAGGGTCCGCCGAAGGCGCCCTCGTCGTATCGACCTCTATGTATGTTAGATACAGCTGCAAAGCTGATGGAGCGTCTACGGAAGTCACGACTCCTGGGAGCTGTTGCTGCTGCCGGCGGCTTGGCTGACAGACAGTACGGATTCCGGGGAGGCAGGGCGACGGTGGACGCAATCCTCGAGGTTGTTGATGCGGCGAGGCGCACAGAGAGAGGTAATCACTACTCTCGACCTGTTTGCCTCCTGGCTACCCTTGACGTTCGGAATGCCATCAACTCTGTTGGATGGGCAAATGTTTTGAGGGCCATGGAGCGAGACTTTCGGATGCCACTTTATATACTTCGTATATTGGATGACTACCTTAAGGATGGATACTTGGTTTACGAGACAACGGACGGTCGGAGAAGGAAAAAACTTAGTTCCGGAGTGGCTCAGGGGTCTGTACTCGGAGCCGACATGTGGAACGTTTCATATGACGGAATACTCCGGATGCAGATGCCTGCGGACACCTTTCTGGTTGGATACGCAGATGATGAAGCAGCCGTTATCATCGCTAGAGATTATGACGCTGCACAGATGCGACTAAACCAGGTGATGCGTCGAGTGCAGAGATGGATGGAGAACAATGGGTTAGAACTGGCGGCGGCGAAAACGGAGATCGTGCTCCTAACTAAGAAACGTGTCCCAAAGATACGCCTTATGCAGGTTGGAGACACGACGGTGAGTACCAAAGCAACTGTAAGGTACCTGGGTGTGACGCTTGATTCCAAGCTGACCTTCTGGGACCAAATAAAAAAAGTGGCGGAGAGAGCTGCCCGACTGACAGCACAACTTAGCAGGTTGATGGCCAATGTTGGTGGTCCAGCACCCTGCAAGCGGCGTCTGCTCATAAGGACAGCTGAATCCATCATGCTATACGGCGCGGAGGTATGGGCCGATGCACTGATGGCCCAAAAATATAGAAAAAGAATGGCGGCAGTGCAGCGTAGAGGGGCATTACGCATCGTGAGCTCCTACCGTACGGTCTCCGAGTCGGCGGTGCTGGTAATCGCATGTGTTACCCCCATTGATCTCCAGGCACAAGAAAAGAAATTTGTCCACCAGAATAAGAATATTCTCGGCAGAATAGAGGCAGCTACACGTGCCAGAGCTGTCACGAAAACCGAATGGCAGAAGCGCTGGGAGAGGGATCCGCGTGGCCGATGGACGGCTCGTCTGATCAATCAGTTAAAGCCATGGCTCCAGAGGTCGCACGGAGAGGTTAATTACCACCTCACACAGCTCTTATCGGGGCACGGTCGGTTTCGATCCTATCTCCACAAGATGGGGAAAGTACCGGATCCGAGCTGTGCCCACTGTTGCGCTCCCCGAGACGATGCACTTCATACATTCTTTCAGTGCGAGGTGTTTCGCCTTGAAAGAGAGTGCCTCTGGAGCGATATAGGACCATGTGGGCCTGATAATATCGTTCGGCTGATGCTAGAGAGCCATGAGAAGTGGTCCAGGATGCAATTTCTGCAAAGCGATCCTGGACCACAAAAGAAGAATTGAAGAAGTCGTGTAAGCCCGCAAGGGCGAATAGGATGGCGCAGCCCAGAAGTAATGTCCTCATAGACGGTTCTGGGCTGCACTTACGCCATCGTGAGGAGGTCTCCTCGGTGCACGCTTATCGACCCTGACTCGTAGCTCTTTTCAGAGCTGTGGGAAGCAGTCGAAGGGAATGCACTGAGGAGGTAGTTTTTTAGTGGGTATGCCCTTCACAGGTGAGTCCTACCTACCCGGGGATCGGTCTCCGGTATCGATAAAGGATTTTTCTCCTCCTCCCAAAAAAAAATTATTATTATTATTATTATTATTATTATTATTATTATTATTATTATTATTGTTGTTATTATTATTATTATTATTATTATTATTATTATTAGTATTATTTTTTTTTTTTTTTTTTTTTTTCGGAGTCTGTGAATGCTGTTTATGCATCTCCGAAGGTCGTTCAGCAAGAATGGTCCTGAAAAACGAACACCGGAGTATGTGCGACTCGACAGAAAACTCATGTCACTACTCACTCAACACATATCTCCGTGTTGCACCGACACCAGCCCGGAACTGTTATACACATTACTTCAGCCTGGGCGGCAGTCCTTGCGTGGTCATTTCACGTTCATATCTTTCATTTCAGATTCTCATGCATACTCGATATTACATTCACTCTTCATAGACTTTCAATCGTCCAAACATCCATCTGCTCTTTTGTTCTGAAGCACATTCATAACGTATTTTGCGATCAACCGCCAGCTGTCCGCGTCCGTCATCATAATTTTCGTCACGTTTTCTGGCGTGATCACTCCTGTCCCCGTCTGTAACTCTAGTCGTGGCTCAGTCCAATGTTCGCACACAAAGAATGTGTGCTCCGCATCGTCCCAAGCCCATCCACAGTACTTGCATTCTGAAGAGGCGACCCTCTTCATCTTGCAGAGGTACTTACGGAAGTATCCGTGTCCGGACAGAAATTGGGTAAGGTAGAAGTTCACCTCTCCGTATTTCCTCTCTTTGCCCGGACCGATTTCGGGTATTAGTCTTTTCGTCCACCGTCCTCTTTCGTCCGTCGTCCACCGTCTCTGCCATGTCTCGATGGGCTTTGTCCGTTCTTCAGTCACAGCGTCTTCCCTTCCAACGTTCGAGCTGCGCTCGTAAATTCGCTTCCGTTCGGCCGCGAGCAGATCGATGGGAATGACCCCAGCAATCACGAAAACGGCGCTCTCAGACACGGTACGATACGCGCACGCGATTCTTAACGCGCCCACCCTTTGTACGCTTTTCATGGCGTCCGCGCATTTCCTGATTTTCATCGCGTCAGCCCAAACCTCCGCCCCGTAAAGCAAAATCGAGGGGGTAACGCTCATCAGCAGTCTCCGAACGTTCTGTTTCGGTCCGTTGGTATTGGCCATCAGTCTACTTAGAGCCTTGGACTTTTCTTCTGCCTTTGTCGCCGCGTTTCGTAGGTGGGGCCAGAAGCTCAGCTTCGTATCCAAGGTAACGCCAAGGTACTTGACTTCGCTCCTGGTTTCCAGTCTTTCCGTCCCTACTGTCATCGGAAACACCGTCTGTATACGTCTGCGAGTCAGCAGCAACAACTCAGTCTTTTGCAGCGCGAGCTGCAGTCCGTGATCTGTCATCCATTCGTTCACGCGTCTCATGACCTGATTCAGCTTTAACTGAATCAAGTGATAGTCGCGTGCGACTATCACGGCTGCCACATCGTCGGCATAGGCAATGAGACGCGCGTCGGAGGGCATCTCTAGTCTCAGCAAACCGTCGTATTGTACGTTCCAGAAGTCGGGGCCTAAAATGGAACCCTGCGCCACCCCCGCTGTCACGCGTTTCCATTTCTTTCCGTCCAAAGTATCATACGTCAGTCCTCGGTCTCGTAAGTAGTCCCGTATGATACGAAGGAGGTAGGAGTCAACCGTGAAAGTCAACTCCAACGCCCCCAGTATCGCTGTCCATTTTGCAGAGTTAAAGGCGTTACAAACGTCCAGGGTCACCAACAGAACCAGTGGTCTGGTTGCGTGACAGCCCCTGTTCGCCGCGTGAAAGATGTTCGTCACGTCACCTATAGCTCCGATTGTCGACCGTCCTTTTCTAAATCCGTGTTGTTGTTCGGATAGGTCTCCGGCGTTTTGAATTGCCTGTGACAGTCTTGGTCTCAGCAGTAGCTCCAACAGCTTCCCTGCCGTATTTAGTAGGCAGAGAGGCCTGTATGAAGAAGGCGAATCGGGGTTCCCCTTAGACTTACGGATGAGAACCAATCGAGCTTCCTTCCAGAGCCTGCTAAAAACTCCCTCCACCAGACACCCGTTGTACAAACCCAAAAGGATGTCCGGGCGGCGCGAAGCGACCACCCGTAACACTTCACTAGGTATGCCATCGGGACCCGGGGCTTTGTTAGGCTTCAACGCATTCGAAACTCTGCAGAGCTCTTCCTGCGTGAAGAGAGGGATCTCTATATCTGTCATTTCGTTTGCCGCGTCCGTTCTGTTGGGATGGGTTGGGAAAAGTCTCTCAACTATCCGCTCCATCACTTTCGCGTCTCGTAGTTCCGGCGGACCCCGACCTCCCAGGGCGCATGTTACAATTTTATAACCGTTGCCCCAGGGATCTGATTCTACCTCGTTGATTAGTTTTGTCCAACACCGTTTCTTACTGTCATTGATCGCGTATCTCAGTCACTGTCTGGCGCGACTATACTCCGTAGAGTATAGTCCCACTACGCCTCGACTTCGGGCTCGTTGAGCTTTCCGTCTCAGCTTCAAACAATTGCTTCTGAGATCCGCGATCTCGGCTGTCCACCAGTATGTTTGTCGTCTGTTTAGTACTTTCCGTTTCTTGGGCATGGTGGCATCGCATAGGCGCTGGAGAAAGCCAGTCGTTGCCGCCGCTAACGCCTCCACCCTGTCCCGGTTCGTCAACTCTTGAGGCACCTCTCGTAAGGGAGGTTCTGCATTTTGCAGATAACTTTCGAGTTCGTCTATGTCTAGGCGTTTCGGGTTCCATCCCGTAGATGTTGTGCCCCGTCTCCTCGTCTGTCTCGTCGCGTCTGTCAGTTTGAAGGCAATGTACTGGTGATCACTGGCCGTATAGTCCTGGATCACCCGCCACGCCCTTATCCTGGTTCGAATTCTGTCCGAGGTCAGAGTCACGTCTGGTATGGAGTTACCATACCCTAGTCGTCTGTACGTCGGTATCGTTCCTTCGTTAACTACTGCCAGGTCCAGCCTTGCGTCCATCTCCAGCAGCAGTCTTCCCCGTCTGTTGGTCAAGGGCATTCCCTACTCGATCGCCCGCGCGTTAAAGTCGCCCGCCACGATCACGTTACCAAGGATTTCCCGCAACGCGCCCTCGATTTTTCCAAGTTTAGCCGCGTACTCGGAGGCACTGCTGTTTGGGCTCAGGTAAACACTGACATAGGTTATCTCAGCGACCGTTACCCAGACACAGTCCTCCTCAGTCCCGCTGCGTACGATATTCGACGCAACCTTTCCACGTAACCAAACTGCGGACTTGCCCGAGCCGCTTGTGAGCCAAGTCGGTAATCGTCTGTCTTTGTATTGCTCACTGATAATCAGAACGTCGATGTTCAGTTCCGCCGCAATCTGCGGTAGCAGTGCGTCTGCCACGCTACTCCCGTTCATATTGCATTGGAGTATCGTCGTCCTTATTGTGTGACTGTCTTTGTCTTCTGTTCTGTTAGTGCTATCCTGAACGCGGCACACGAGGACGAGCCGGGTAAGTGTCCCCTGTCTCGGATATTATACTCAGTGCACAGGAAACACTCCCCACGACTCTTGCAGTCCTTGTGGGAATGACCCTCGAGGCCGCATCGCCAGCAGCAGCTTCGTCTGTCCAGTCCTTTACAGTCTTTCCGTACATGACCGAACCCGAGGCATCTATAGCATCGCGAGACGCGTATCCTTGCTCTTATTCTTGATACAACCCACCCGATTTTAATACGCCCTTTCCTTAAGAGGTCGGTAGCCTCTTTTACGTCAAAATCGCACACCGCCATTCTCTGTGCTCGACTGTTAACGTCGAAAACATGGGGCCGACGGTCTGTAGTCCGTCCCGTTTCCGATTTAACGCGTTCGCGATGTCCTCGTTGGTCGTGACACAGTCCAAGTCTAGGAATTCCAGTGTCACCCTGGAGGTCAAATCTTTTACGCGTCCAGTCTCTCCTACAGCGTCTTGAAGAACCTGTCGGAAGTCCGTCTCGTTGTTCTGTCTGGAGAGTTGTAAAAGTACCGCACCGTCTTTTATCTTTCTTATTGTTCTGACTTGAGTATTACACTTGTCAGGGTCCACCTTTTGCCGTATTGTACATACCACGTCGACGTACGTCTGTCCCTCAGCCGGCTTGATCATGATTGCTCCTCCCCTGCCTTTGAGTTTAGGGCGATCAGACCCGCGACCTTGGAGTCTCGCTTTTGACTGCTCTTTTGTTGGCTTGTTGTCCGTCTCGGTCGTTTTCGGTTTTTTATGTTTTCAGACCACCTTCGCCCATGTTTCGGTCTCGGTCGTCCGCTGTTGTGCGGCCGCCTGCTCCGGAGTAGGGGTCTGACGGTCTCTTTTCCGTTTCTGAGGAGTTGCCTCCTCACATTCACTCCGTCCTTTATCTTTCTGTTTTTGTCGGAGCAGTCTCATTCGCTTCAGTTCATACTGTCCGATTTCCACTGCTTCATTGATCTCACTCAAACCGTTTTTTATTATTTGACTTACATTTTTTTGTATGCAAGTCCTTTCCATCATTTTACTTAGGACTCTGTTTATTGTATTATTATTATTATTATTATTATTATTATTATTATTATTATTATTATTATTATTATTATTGTTGTTGTTGTTGTTGTTGTTGTTGTTGTTGTTATTATTATTATTATTATTATTATTATTATTATTATTGTTATTATTATTATTATTATTATTATTATTATTATTATTATTATTATTATTATTATTATTATTATTATTAGTTAAATGTAATTTGTTTAAGGAATATTTCAATTTATTATTTCATTTATTGATGTATTTATTGCTGAAAATTTTGGATAATCGTTATTGTAACATCGAGCTAATAATTTTAATAAAATAATATTAATTTAAACATTGAAAGTATATATATTCATATACACGTGTAAATGTAAACTAGAGTTTTAAAAATAATATATAATAGTATAAAGATAAAAATATATATATAAAAATAAATGTAAGGTATTATAATATGTATATATATATATATATATATATATATATATATATGAAATGTATTATAACACGTATTAACACCTATATATATAGGTTCATATATATAAACATAATATATACTAATAACACATAAAAAAAAGTATATATATATATATATATATACTTTTTTTTTATGTGTTATATTATATATATATATATATATATATATATATATATATATATATATATATATATATATTTATCAAGAAAAATTTATAATATAATAATATATTATTAAATATATACATATATATATATATATATATAAATAAAGTTTTGTAGAATAAGAATCAAAACTAAAATGACCGAATTTCATCTAGTATGTCATCATCTTATTTGGGCGAGGAAAAAAATTTCAGAATACCGCCGAAATAAGACGTTGGCTTGCGCAAGATCATACGTCAGAAGCGTATGTTTCTCCGATGAAGGTCTCATAGGTAACGCAACATGTACATTAGCGATGCGCTAGTGTACAATTTTCGATGTTTATTTTATAGTAAAATTAATACTTTAAACAATTAAATTACATTTTTAATGCAACATATATTTAAGACAAAAATTATAATGAATGTTTATGATAAAATGTAATTGTTTATACTAATATTAAGGCTAAAAGTAAGCAAAGTAAACAATGTAATAAAAAAAGCTGTAAAAACGAGGAGCAGAGAGAGGGATTGCGGATGATCATGGAAAAATCGGGTATATAAAGCCCCGATTTTTCCACAAAAATTCATTCAGTCAGCAGCATTCAATCAAGCAGCCTCCTGTAAGTCCTCTCTCTATCACCGTGCACTATATACAAGTAAGAAATAAATATCATTAATATTTAACAAATAATAAATCTAATATTCCTCTCTCTCCCTTTTCTTTCTATCTCCTTTTTCCGGGGAAGTGTCTGGTCCTCCTATATGGTAGGACTGCAAATCCCCCTAGTTTATCAGCCATACATCCTTAGTCAATAGGGAACTAGGTCGGTAGGCCGAGGCGGGTTCAGTTTCCCCTTCGAAAGAAGAGGAAATTGCATCCAATTAGAGCCTTGGACTCTGACCTATGTAACACCAGCATAGGGTTTCATAACCTCCATCAAAATTTATACCTTATTGTTTATTGCCTTTAAGTGATCGACTAGGCATTCCCGAGCTAGTGGAAGCAACTCCAAGCTCAAAACTGCCTAAAACAATAGGTGTATATGCGTATTAAAATTAATACACGTATGTATTAAAAATAAAGAGTAACGTGTACGGAAGGGTAAATATGCCCAGACGTCACATTATTATCTAAAAATTCACTATCTAGTTTAATTCTTTGTCAGTTAATCTTATTAGTTTGTCAACAAGAGTCGACAATTTTTTGGGATGTAAAATGGTCTGAATTGAAATTTAAAAATCTTCCCGAAAAAGTACGTTTTTGGAACCAACCAATTTTTAAATTATTATTAGATTCCTTAATTAATAATAGGTCTAAAAAGCTTAGACTATTGTTAAAATATTTTTCTATGATAAATTGTTTTTTTATTAATACTGTTAAAAACTGTAAGGTTATGATTAATTAAAGTTTGAGCTACTGCGATTAAGTTATCACCTACGTAATTGAAATAGATAGTTACATCAAAATTTAATTGAAATATAACTTCGTTTTCAACATCATTCATAACTTTATGAGTTAAGTTAGGATTCATTGGGTTCCCCATTTCTGTACCAAGAACTTGTTTATAAGTCTTATTCATAATATAAACTAGTTATTGTTTAAAATAAATTTGACTTATCAATATATTCTCTATAAGTAAGATTTCTTTTAAAATGCATATATTGTCAACGTTTTTCGAGAGATTCGCAATTTAAATTTTCATGCACATTAGTAACAAACTCACAACGTCTAAAATAATTAGAGCATATTCTGTGGGAATTTATTAATTATTTAATTTTGTTTTAAATTGAAAACTATTACGAATGTTAGAAAAAGGTGTAGTTAAGTATTAAAGTATAGGTGTAGGTAAAGTAAGAACTAAAAAGCAGTTATCAGTATCTCTAAAACATATTAATTACGAATTATATTCTGATCAAACATGAAAATGATATTATTTCCAGATTTTTTTTATTTAAGAGTGTGCGTTACACAATTTTCGACCTGACCTAGAAATGGTGATAGCAAGATAATTTTCTGGTCTGTAGTCTATAATCTTACTAATTTGTTTGTGATTTTTTAGAACGCTTCCTCGGTCACTATATCAGCTTACTGAACTCGATATCTCTATGGCTTACCTAGAAATACAAAAAGCAGAAAAGTATTGTCTCTCAAATACTTCTACTTAAAACGATTTACATTACTTCAAATTAAACTAGATTTACATCAGGTACACTGAATTCACATTCTAACTAGATTCTACATTGAAAAACTAAACTTTCTAATATTCAATAGTTCAATAGTTGGGTCGAAATTTAGGAAAACTTGCACGAACACTGCTGATGAATCTCGTACAAAATGCTACGTTGAGTTCACAACTCCCAAAATTATTGGAAAAATTTAGAAAATAATGGTAGAGGATCGTATATTAAAACTAAGCAAGATAACTAAGATCACCTGGATGTTAATAGCGGATGAATGCTTATGTAATATTTTGTGTGAAAATTTCACGATAGAGAAGCTCTTTGCTAAGTTGGTGCTGCGTTTGCTAACACTCAGTCAAGAATTGAAGCGGAAAGGTTTTTCATTTTCTTTTACTTTAATTTTCGTCATCCTTTAAACTATATAATAACTCTGCGTAGTATTGACCGTGGATGATTTTGGTCTTTTTCAGATAATAAATAAAGGCAAGTTAAATGCTGTTGCATCGCAAAATATTGGCCAGAACTTTGTTCCCCAATAAACTTGCTTTTCCCTTTCTTGGACGTGGTTCACCTGGTCCAATCCATTCTTTCGAGTGTCTTTTTGTTTTCAGAAATATAGTGGTGATCCAAAGTTTCATTTATAAATAGAAATCGATTAAAAAATTCACTGGGATTCTACCTCTAGAGTGCGAAGTTGTAGATAGAAACTGCTTTTCGTGTCAGTTTTTGACCAAGAATTAGCCCAAGCGGCACTGGCCCAGCACCAAGCTTCCACAGGCTGAAATTATCATGTAAAATTTTGAGTAAGCGGTCAATTGACATCCTGGTGACGTCAGTTATCTCAATCACTGTTAATATATGGTTCTTTACCACAAGTTTATGATTTTGTTTTTTCTGTTGTGAGCGCAACAAAGCGTACTAAATGAGATCCATCAGCAGTGCTCATGCGAATTTTCATAAACCAACAGTGTAATCATTAAATATGATAAAGCTGTGTCTTTTAACAATCTTTCACCACAATATTCTTCAAAGCAAAAAGACAGATGAAACAACGGATTAGACCAGGTGAATGACGCTCAAAAACGGAATAATCAAGTTTATTGGTGAACAATGTTCTGGCGACTGTTTTTGGGATGCGAAAGGATGTATCTTCATTTATTATCTGGAAAAGATTAAAATCATTCATGGTAAATACTACCCATTGTTATTACAATGTTTGATGGATGAAGAGAATGAGATTTTAAAAAAGTAAAAGAAAATGAAAGAAACTGTAAAAAACCACACTTAGAAAACTAGTTTTATAACGATGATGTACCTACCCATATATCAATTATTGTGATGGCTAAAATATACAAATAAGGATTCAAATTACTTCCTCATTCACCATATTCACCAGATTTTGTCCCAGTGACTATAGTTTAGTACATCATCGAAAAAATTAGCTGGGATGTAAAAAATTTGGTGCATCGTGGTCTTAACGACGCCAGCAACGAAGTCATAGTTGCTGTGAACGATTATTTTCAGGGACATAATAAATTGCACTATAAAAATGGTCTAACTGAATTAGAGCTCCATTATGAAAAATGTATTATTCTCTTTGGAGAGTATATTGAGAAATAAAGTGTAAATATTATTATTTATAGAAGGACATTTTTAGTAAAATAAATTGTTATTCACTGTTGAATGGCAAAACAGAGTATTGCTTCATTCTGATATTTGAGTGGTTGGAAACTAATATTAGACCCGATGAAATCGTCCTCCTAATATCAGTTAATATAATATAAAATGATATGATATGTAATGACATGTGTCACGACCCACACCGTCCTATTAATAGATTATGTTCCTGATGATCTTCTTTCTCATCACGGAAAATTCCTGATAATGGTTCTCCTACTACTCGCAAACGGACTCCTAAAAACAGTGATCATCCTCTAATGATTGCATTTTACTGCATTCAAAAATTCCCAGCTGTTGGCGAACTTCGCAATGGTTAAGTTGCAATATAAATAATTTTGCAACTCGTCGCCATTTTGAAAGTACACTTTGTAATTTGAAACATAGTATAAGTAGATGAAAAAACATATATTTGTGCCATTATTATTGAATTTCAATTGTTTAAACAATTTGTATAGCTCTTTGAATATCGAAAATTCTTCCATTGTCATTGTTTATTTAACAATAGAAAAATCGAGTTTTTAAGTTTGCCATGTATGCACTTTTGTTCAGAATTATCTCCTGCACAACTTTTATACGAAACATTTTTCGATTAGAGCAATATTATTTAAACTATTAAAGAAAAAGTAAAAAAAGAGCTTTTATTTTTGCTATTTTGCAATAAATAAATACGTCGCGGATGGGGTACAATTCCGACAATTTAGGGTCTTATTCTACACATCCTCATCTATCATTTAATGCAAAAAAATAGGCGTTAGAGAAATTTTTGAATCAAAACCCGAATTCGCCTGATCTAATTAAGCTATAATTTCTATGCAAAATTAAATCAACGAATCAAATGAGTATGTCAATGGTCGATACATATCTGAGGTGTACTAGAAATCCATTAGTTTTCTTATTTATCTACGATATCCAATTATTATTCAATTAACAGTTAACTTAGATAATTATTAATGTCTTTCGTCCACTGAATATAATATGCAATGCGTTCATAATAGTCTTCACAAATCTAAATGAAGAGTTTTCTTTAAACTTTGCCGCTTTGATGAATCTACTAAAACATTGTTATATATTAAATTTAGTAGAATGAAGAGTAGTAATAAATTTAGTAGAACGAAGAGTGAAATTAAAAAGAATGATACTTTAATAAGAGTATATACTATTCACTGAAACCAAAGTAAGAGTTTTACTTGCATCTATTCTTGCAAAATGTCAAAGGCGAGACCTCATTTAATTACTTGAAAACTGTTGATACTATTCTATGACGGACATTCTACGACTAGAATGATAATCATTGGCAAGATACTTCATCTAATACAATATTAGATCAGTATACGTCTTAAATTAGAGCATTATTTGTAATTTTCTGTTATCCGGCTCAAGAATGTGGATTTTGTCATATTTTCTAGAAGAGTCGTTGCCTAGATATTTTATAGCAAATTCATTAGTAAACTTATAATTTTGAAATAAATTTTTAAAATTGAATATTTAGTATAGAATTGACCAAAATTGAAAATGTTTTCATGATTCTCACTGAAAAATATTTATGTCATTTTGCTTCTCAATCTCTAGATGTGAGATTGATTAACTTTAAATCTTTGTGATAGAATTCTGCTGAATAATTTTGATAATAATGAACGAAAAAAATTTGTACGAACTTTCTCTATTATCATGAAACTTTTAATTTTATTTCAAATACAATAATATCAATCACAATAATCCGGAGATTTTCTTCCTAGATGTTCCTGGAGGTACTGTAAAAATATTTCTGATCAATTTTATTCTTGCTGATTTAGTTCAACTGAAAATATTACAATTGGTGTGTCTACATCAGATGTCGGAGCTATAATTATGAACGATCAAATAACTCTATACACCACTTTTAATGAATTTTCTAAAACATTGTTGTATGGTGAAGTACGTCTTTACGCAAGATTTTACAAGAACCTAAACATAAAATATTTGATCAATTTACGATGAGCCTTAGAGCTCATAATGAAGCTCTTTATCGAAGCTTTGAAGATATTTTATCTACCAGTACATAATGACTGGAACAACTATTGTTTTTGCAGCTGATTTTTAACAAATATTACCTGTGATTGTAGGAGAAACTAGTGCAGATATTTTCTGAAGTCATTATCATTATGGAAAACATTATCATTATGCAAATGCTTAGGTTAGCACTAGTTCACTTGGAGAAGGAAATTCTGATTTTCCTTTATGATCGTTCACTGCAGGAAATGGAACACTTCTTAATATTCGTGGTTACATTTATTTATTTTATAAAATGTCTCATATTTGTCGACTGATGAAAAGTTTATTAGAAAAATCGTATGAGTAGCTTTGCGACAAAACTATCATTACAATCTATGCATTTTCGACATATCTACATCTCGAAACATGTTAACTTTTGGAATTAATAATATTATTCTCGAGAAAGTTCGAGCTATATTTAAGGATTAAACTATAGTAATCATTAATACCATTCTTAGTAATGAAAATGTTATTCATGTTCCAACAGAATTTTTAAATTCTGTAAATTCTGCTGGGTTTCCTTCTTATCATCTCCATATAAAATTGGATGTTCCTTTTATTTTGCTCTGAAAACTTTTATAATGACATGATATTGTAAAAGAAAAGTAAAAGATATGCGAAATTGAAAATGAAACTGTTATTTTCACTGCTCCAGCTGCTGCCGAGACGACCCTCTTACGTCAGATCCCAATGATCCTATAGACATTTTCAATTGAAAAAACTACACTTTCCAATAAAATTTTCTTTTGTCATTGGGAACCGTGAATATTCGGTATGGCCGTCATTGTGGAAGCATGTCAGGGATATTCCCATGATTTTCTGAGCTTGGGATTATCGAAATTAACCTATTTTTCGTCCCCAGTTACAATTCGATGCGAAAATCCCTTCCGTTTTTGACGTCCAAGCAGCTGTTCACAAGCAAACAAGCGCCGTTCAATCTCGGATTCAATTCGTATTCAATTCGCCTCTTCAGATCTCGGCTTCAATTCGTATGTCATCCAATTTCCTTGTTTCCGAATCATTCCCATGACTTTTAGACGTTTTGAAATGGCTTCTTGCGTCACTTACATTGATTCTGCCAATTCTTGTTGCGTTTACACGAGTCGTGGTCTCCTAAAATTTTTTTTTATTTTCTAAGATAAATTCCGAAAACCGTGATTTAAACTTTTCATTAATGTGCTAAGACATACTCAATTTTTCTTTAAAATTGCAATAAATAGCCGATAATTCGCGATCAATAGTAGTTACTCTGTGCGTTGTTAAATTTTTGCAAGAAGAATATGACAAGCCTTGAATGGCCACGGTATTGCTCTACGGTAGCACGCATCACTTCATTCGACGCATTTAATACGAGACATAATGTTACATTCTCACCAGGAAATATAAATTTCCGTAATTTCGAGTACTGAATTTTTGAACTGCTCTAATGCGAACTTCCTACATCATTCCACTTAAAAGAATAGTTACTTTTCGCACCAATTATAATATCGAATGACTTATGTATCCGTGGTTGTGGTTCATAAGATTTTTTTTTAACAGGAAGAGTTTTTAAAGATTGTATGGTCTCTTTATTTTTTACTAAGACATAATTTACTTAACATTGATTTCTAAATTTAAATAAATGGATTTTCTAATATTAAATTTCTTATTGATTTTGTTCAATTTAAGAAATTTTTTTATTATTGAAAGTATCTCTTTTTTAATGAAGATAACAAATAATGAATAAAGCTTAAGTTAAGAAATATTTTTGAAGGTGAAGGAAATATTTTGTTAATTTACTGAAATGGTTTTATACTAAAAACATTTTCTACTAAGAAAATTGTTTTCTCGGTGTTAATTATAATTTCGGATAATTTTTTAAGGCTTAATCTGCGTAGAAGAATTGGCATAAGTACTACCCTCGCAAAACTTTATTTCATTACCTGCTATGGCTCGTTAACTACCTTAATTGAAGCCATCATTTTCATAAAACGTGAAATATAGTAGAAAAGAAAAGAGCTAAATTATCTTCTAAAATTCTAATCTTCATTTAAAACACTATCTATAATTGGTCGGCAAACCGTAATTTTAAAATGTATATATGTACTTCGAGATAAAAGTTAGCATATGGTTTAGAACGGAGTGTATTTACAAAAGGCCGCCTGATCAAAATTTATTAGGTGAGTGGAGAGACAATAGATGGATCACCTGAGCGAAAAAACTCATTGAGCAGGACTCTTAATCACCGATTCATCAGCAGTAATTCTTTTATTATCTTGATTACTCCGCGCAATAAAGGTCTGGAGTTGAGGGAATGATGGAAGGTGGTCAAATCGATCGTCAGAACGGAAGAATGAACATCATGGCATGTGTCAACTGAATTTATAGATTGTATCGAGTATATTAAATTTTGTAACCTAGACTTGTATTTGATATTTTATAATATACTATTCATATATATTTAAAGTTAAAAATAAGTAAGATCTATTATATTAGTATTTTTATATAAAAACATATATATATATATATATATATATATATATATATATATATATATATCCGGTATACCGGTATGAAATAGGAAAATGAAAAATATTTTATACAAAGTAATAGACATTGTTCTCTCTACACGTCTTTTGCAATTTGTGGATAACACACCAATAGAATTGTTTGTCTTTTGAAGCAAAATTATCAGACATACAATTTTAGACTACCTTGTAATAATCAAAGTGCTGCTCAGATAATGTGCGTCCCATCGATCCAAATAAATGGTAGTCGAAAGGAGCCGAAACTGTTGAATAAGCCAATTGCTTTGATTGTATCCTAGACCAGTTTTTCTTTGCATGCAGGTGCATTATCGTGGACCAAAATTGCCTTGCCTTGTCTTCTGTCCCATTCTGATCGTTTCTCAATCAAGGCATAATTGAAATTGATTACTTGTTACCAGTCGTAATCAGGATTAACTATTTCACTGGGTTGTAACAACACCACGCCATTCTAGTAACACCAAACACATAGCATTCTCTTCTTGACGAATCGATCTGGTTTTGAACTCGATGCTGCAAGTTATCCCGGATTCACCCATAATTCTATTTTTTATCTCCAGCAAAATTATGTTGTAGAATCGATTCCTTTGCGTTTTTGAAGTAAAATTTTACAATTGTTCTTTCGGTTTTCCATTTATTATACCTTTCATTCAATTCGTGGTATTCATTTTTCATACTTGTAGATCTTACCCATAGCTTTTAAACACTGACAAATTATATGCTCTGCAATTTTTTATCATTTTTATAATTTACTTTTAACCTAGTGTCATGTTTATCTGATATCATTCGGAATTCAGCATCTTCAACCTTTTTTTGTAGTCTTCAACATTCTTCATTCCTTATATGTAAATTACTATTTTTATATTATTAAAACTATTTTTTGATTATTGCTTCTGATATAGCATAAACACAATATGCCTTCACAAACATTCCATACGACTGTACAGCACTTTTCTTCAAACGGAAATTAGCCCTTTCCGCAAATTACAATTTTCTGGCACAAAATTCGATATTTCTAACATGATCAAAAAATCTGATACTATTTGTTCAATTATGTGATGTATACTAAATTAATTTTCAAAATTAGAAATATAATTTTTATGAATTAATTCTATTAATTATGATTATAAATATAAAATAAAATTATACTTGATAGTATAAAAATAACAATATGAATTCTTATTCTTTTGTTTCAGATGCAAAAGGTTTAAATGACATATGCACAATAAAAAAAATTCGATATCAAATTCAAATAAATTTGGAAGATTATGTCAATGATCATCAATATGATCAAAGGGGTCGCTTTGGAGAAATACTGTTAACGCTGCCTGCTTTGCAATCAATTTCATGGCAAATGATCGAACAAATTCAATTTGTGCGATTATTTGGAGGTGCACACATAGATAGTTTATTACAGGAAATGTTGCTAGGAGGATCAATAGCCGATGGTATTGGAAATTTACATTCTGTTAATACCATAAGCAATAATATTTATAATTCTACAAATACAACTAATGGCGCAGTTAAGAATTATGAATATTTAATCAGTTTTTCTCAGAAAATGTCGCAAACAGAAAACGTTGATACAGTTGGAAATTCCAGCCTCAAAATAGAAGTATCGTCGTCAATGTAACAAAAATCAAACTCATAAGTAGTATATATACGTTGAAAATCATCGGTAGATTTTTCCGATAGCCTTAAAATTTTTTTTCATCATTCAATAATTCGAAATCCCAATATAGAATGTATTAGAACACTGTCCTGCCATAACGGAAACGCTTCTCCAACTCGATTTCGAGACGATTTCGAACCAGTTGATTTTATGAAGCTGAATTGAAACATATATTACAATAGTAGATATCTATATACTGCAGTACTATGTATTATTATGGCAACTTTTGTTAAAAACTTAATTAATTTTGTTTTGTTTTATGTTATCATATTTACTGTATAAATTAAATTTATTAAGCTTTAACCAATCTATTTAGCTTAGTAACTTATGATATAAATATGTGAAAATACAAAATAAAAACTAAGCTTACAAATAGTTGTCATTTGGTGATTTTCTATATTTTTCAATGAATTCTAATTATATTTGATCTCATTCTATTTATTTCTAATAATAAATTTTTTTGATTCTGCTCAAATATGTAATGATTTGAAGAAATAATTAAATGACTGAGACATATGCAGTTTATACAAAAAATAATAATATATAGTTTGGCTTCGCCATTACACAAAGCTCTCGACCACAATTCAGATAGTTATACTAACGAGGTAAGGGAAATTAAATAAATGATTGCAGAATGTTGCCGTGACAAAATACTATTAGTATTCTTAAGGTAAGATTGTACAGTTTTCTGTAAACGTACAGTTTACGACGAACTCGTAGCGCTACCCGCTCGTTCCTCGCCTTTGCTACCTAGCGGTATCTTCAAATTCAATTCAAAATGCCATAAATCTATACTATTAGGTGTACAAATAAGTTTCCGCCATTTTGAAAAGGTGACGCCACCGATAAGATAACATCGAAATTGTCAGCTGTAAAAAATCGTATAGTATATGTTGACCTCGGGAAACAGTATAACCTTTTGATACCTCTGACTTTTTGCTACCGTCACATAGTTTTCATCGTGTTAAGATGTCAAGTTTTGCACCAAGTAAGCGTCATTTGCGGGAATTGTTACTCTACTTGTTTCATTCAAAGTAATTTGTAGATTTAGCACATCGGTTACTCACAGAAGCATATGGTGATATTAATTTGAGTGACATGCCTCTACTTTGATGGCTAAGCCAAACATTCTTGGCAAGAAGCTGATGCTGTGAATTTCGTGGGATCAGCTTGGAGTAATCTATTACGAGTTACGAGCGTGGATTGATAAGTTTCCGACCTGACTAAGAGATGGCGTCACTAGGCCTAACTTGAGGTGGCGTTCTATAGTCCCATCCGTAGATAGCTAGTAGCTATAGTTTCAGTCCGATCGCCAGGTTAGTTTAGGTTTGAGAGCACGCTGAACAAGACGCCTCTGTGTTTTTCGTAAAAATGGAAAAGACGGAAAACCGTGCTGTCATCAAATACTTTTATTTGAAGGGGTTAACGCCGAAGGAAATTCAACAAGAGATAGAGTCAATACTGGGGACATCCACCCCATCAGATTCAACTATTAAGCGGTGGGTTTCCGAGTTTAAAAAGGGTCGTGTGTGAACCTCTGATGAGCCTCGCTCAGGACGCCCGATTGAGGCTACAACTCCAGATATGATCGAAAAAATCCATCAAATAGTGCTGACACACAGCAGATTAAATGTGCGTGAGATAGCTGAGACCTGTAAGATGTTATATGAACATTTGTATATGGAAAAGCTCTGTGCAATATGGGTGCCGCGTTTGCTAACAGTCGACCAAAAATTGATTCGAAAAAACATTTCTACCGCCAATTTGGCGTTGTATAAGCCTAATCCAAGCGAATTTTTGCGTCGATTTGGAACCGCTAACGAAACTTGGGTCCACCACTGCATTCTTGAAATCAAATAGCAGTCTAAACAGTGGATTGGACCAGGGGAACCAACTCCAAAGAAGGCAAAAACAATTTTTTTGGCGAACAAGGTTATGGCTATTGTTTTTTGGGATGCAAGAGGTATTATATACATTGATTACCTTGAAAAGGGTAAAACTATCACTGGTCAATACTACGCAGACTGATTGCAACGTTTGAGCCACGAAGTAAAAATTAAACGACTTCATCTGGTGAAGAAAATAATCTTGTTTTATCACGATAACGGACCAGCGCACACGTCAATCGTTGCAATGGCTAAAATCAACGATCTGAAGTTTGAATTGATACCGCACCCTCCCTGCTCTCCAGACCTAGCCCCGAGTGACTATTATATGTTTCCTAACCTCAAAAAATGGCTTGGCGGTAAGAGATTTGCGGACAATGAAGAAGTAATCGAAGCTATAAATGGGTATTTATGGGAGCTTGATGAATCAGTCTATAGAGATGGCATTACTAGACTAGAACACCGCTATGAGAAATGTATCAGCCTTGAAGGAGATTATGTTAAGAAATAAAAACGAATTCTTACAAACGTTGTTTTTCTTGTTCAGGCCAGAAACTTATCAATCCACTCTCGTACTCCAACACAATCAAACCGTCACCGGGGGACGATACCAACAACAGCTAATGTAATTGAGCCGAGCATTGAAGATTAAACGTCCACAATATGCCAAAAGACACGATAAAGTCATTTTTCAGCATGTCAACGCTCGGCCACATGTTACAAAAATTGTAAATGAAACGTTAGAAGCACTGAATTGGGACGTCCTACCCCACCCGCCGTATTCAGCAGACATTGCACCTTCAGATTACCACCTATTTCGGTCAATGACTCATGGTCTAGATGAGCAGCACTTCACTTCTTACGAGGAATTGAAGAAATCATTCGATTCATAGATCGCCTCAAAAAATGAGCAATTTTTTAGAGGGGGTATCCACTTGCTACCCGAAAGATGGTCAAAAGTAGTAGAAAGTGATGGGTACCATTTTCAATGACATTATTTGTACCTTTTTTTTACAATAAATTCTTATTTCTTTATAAAAAATGGTAAAAACTTATTTGTACACCCAATAATAGATACTAGTATATTAGGGGCGCAGCTAATTTTTCACTGTTTTTTCTAATGACAATGCAAGTTTGCAGTGAAAAATATTTAAAAATGAATCGAGATCGAATCGAGAACGAATAAAAATGAAGAAAGATTTTCTATTAAATTAAGTAAGCCTGTCTTTGAAAAAGCCAAATAGATAATTTATAAATTATAATTTATCTCTATGGTTTGAACATTTTTCAAATCTTTTAGTTTTCAATTTACTTTCTTTCTGTTTCTACTTAAATTGCAATTTGAAAATAATGAAAATATGGGAGATTTAGCTATCCCGCCTCCCAGACATGGCAGTGGTGCGGGATTAGGAATAAGAATTTACACTTTATATCGAATAATATAATATTTATTGACTACTACGTGGCGTATACCAGTGCGTCTTCGCAGTACAGTGTTCGGTGTAGGAGACGGCTAGCCGCGGCTGGACGCTTGCGCCCCCAATCCTCGTCGGGGCGCCTCCGCTCTGTCTGCAGTGCATACTTGTGTATGCTGCTTGCTTGTACCATGTACAAGGTTTTGGCGCATGTGTAGTATCGCTCTACATGTGTATGCATGGGTTACGACTCCACATCACGCTCCCCTTTTTACGACATTTCTAATGGTTAAAAATGTCGGAAGGGAAGGGTCTTACAACTAATTGCTTATCCTACTTTATATTCGTTCTTACACTACGTTTTCGCAAGAAAATGGATTAGGAAGAGGGGTAACTGTTTCTTGCATACACTTGTTGACTTTTATTTACATACTCACGATCTATCTTAACCTAGATTACATAGAGCTTCGTGGCTACATTTAGAATATACATATATTGGAATAGTTAACAATTGCGCTAAATTATCGTACATCTTTGGTTTGTTCGATTTTTACTCCGTTACGCTCGAGCTGATACAGCCTGTGGCCGGGTAAGATGAATCTACACTTGCTTAGGTACGTGTGGAAGGTCTTGTTGTTTCTTGCCATATTGAACACATACCTGTCGTCGATCTTAACTGCTAACTTATTCTCTATTCTAATCGCGTTCATGCCTGTTGCACTAAGGTTGACTAATAGGTCGCTAATCTCTACGCAGTAATCCAGGCTGATCGTATACGGCCGAATACGCTCATCTACGTGAAAATTCCGCGGAACTATTATCCTGTTCATTATGAGCTCCTCTAGGACCGGGGCGTGTGCGAGCGCTAATATCGAGTCTTGCGCGTACGGGTTATTATTAAAGCGTAGTGATTTAATTGTATTCGACTCCTTGATGACTGAGTACGCGAAGCTTACAGTACGCTCTCCCCCGAAAATACAGCCGCGAGGATAGCGCTTATGTGCATACCCTGATCAAGGTACGGGCTGTGATCAAAGTTGAACTTCATCAGAATTCGATTCGCTCTTATGAATTCCTCTACGAGTTTAATCTACACCTTGCTGTAGTTTACTACCTCTTAGCATTTTAAGTTCGCGAACTACTCTGCCGTAAGGCTTACCGCCTGGTAATGAACGTTGTTAATCATTACCAGGTGATCGACGTCTTGCATCTGTAGAAACTTGTTGAAGGTGTCCCTGACAGGACCTATTGCTAGGTGATTGACCTTGAAGGCCTCGGAGATCGCCTGGACTATCTCTACGGTTATCTCGTGTATCATGATTGAACGCGGTGGTGGAGCTCTAATCGCGCTCGTCAACGTTGTCCTTTTTACCGAATACAGCGGTGGCTTAATTTGCATCGAGCTTGGGAGCCCGCGACGATACTAGCACTTGAACTGGCTAAGGCATGACCTAACCTGTAGGCGGCATACCGTCTCCGGGCTAGGTGTGTCCAAAGTCGCGGTGGTTGAACGGCGGATGCGTTATGGAAACGTCTCCGTAGTGAATGTACGAAATTCTATCACTATGAATTTATCGATTCATTCGTAGTGGTCTTTATGTAAAAAGAGAAAATTTTAAAGCTGATAAAAATTTTATATAAAAATAGTCATAAATAAAGAATTTATAACGAAATTCCTGTTTTTTACCCCTCCCCCTGTACTTATCCCAAAAGCTATCTTGACTCTTTGGAAGCTACAATTAAAACTATCCAATTTATATATGAAATGACTATGGTATTAAAATATTGATTGTATATATAGTGGAGAATGAAATTGATCATTTAAATCTCAGTATACCCACAAGATATCCATAAATATTTTATTATCAAGTGGCGTGGTAGCACGTGTGCTTAGCGTCCGTGCTAAGTCCGGGACGCCAAAGACGTGTCGCGTCTCCAGTTTCTCCTCCCTGCCGTATTCATCGATGTCCGTGGAACTCGCTCCGTGATGTTTGACTTCGCCGCGTGAAAAGCTCCCGAATATAAATTTGCGAGATCGTGTTATTATATAGTTGTCTCTATTGTTAATAAATGTTTGTTGTTCGCCCGTTTATATCAATAAATAGTTGTTCATTCTGAAAAAAGATGAAGTTTGACTTTCGTTATTTCTGTTCCCCGTTCCCCTTGTTTTCCAGCTCCAGCGCCACCGACGCCACCAGAGAAACTTTCATTAATAACGCTTATCCAATTGAATTTATTAATAGATTAATTGCTGAGAGATTGTTTGATATTTATAATACCGAAAATATACATAATGCACGAGTTGATGTTATCAGGGGCAAAATTATTGTCTTACCATATGTTAAAGGATTATCTGAAAGAATTAAAAGTAATTTTCGGTAATACAAATTCAAATTTTCTTTAAAAATAGCAATAATTTAAGTAAGTTGTTTAATAATTGAAAAGATCGGGATGATTTATATTTAAAATCAGGAGTTGTTTAAAAAATTAATTGTATGGATTGTAATAAATTGGACAAACAGGTAAATATTTCAAAAAGAGAATTTATGAACATAAATATAGTTTACGTAGCTCACATATTACTTCCGGTTTAAAGAAGCATTGTTAAAAGTTTTTACATTCTTTTGAGTTTGTGAATGTGGATATTTTGGAACATGGTATTAATAATAAGTATAAAAAGGAGAGTCTTACATTTAGTAAGTATTTACATTTCCAGGAATCGGAATAGTGTGAATTTAATGTTAGAGTCTAGTCAATTGGACAATATTTATCATTCTTTATTAAATTGATTGGTTTTGAACAATTTGTGTAGAGGGGGAATTTAGATTAAATTTACTAAATTTGGTAGTAGCGATAAGGTATCTATAGGATAGAATATAAGGTTTAGTTTAGTCACTGATGAGGAGACGTAGCGAGTTCGAAACGTTGGACTGGATCTTCAATTAGGTAATGGTGTTGGGGACAGTCAGATAGCACTTTAGTAACAAAAGTTTTTCAGCTAATATTTTATTTTCAGATTAACCTACGGGAGTGATTGTAAACAAGGACAGTCTGACTGTCATTATAATTTTTAATTTAATTTTTATTTTTATTTTTATTATTTTTGTATATTGATGTATGAATGTAGATATCTACTGATATTGTTACGTATTGTTTTCGATTGATTTGATTGGACTGTAAGACCAATGAAAAAATATTTATTAATATTCCATATATATTATACCTATTCATTTGTTTTAAACCAAATTAAAACTCATGAAAAGATGTTTTATATGTACATGTTTATTATTATTCAAATACTGAACGGTGTAGTACTGCTCTTCTCCTTATCGTCCAGCTCACTAGCTTGCAGAAGCTAGTGGTAAGTGCCCCTGAAACATCTGCATAATCAGGCGAAACAGAAAGTTATACTTGTCCTATAAGCCGATATGATTGAGCAGCAACGGCTGACAGCTACCACGCTGTATACATGCAAGTCACATGCAGATTTTTCACAGACTGAAAAATAACATGAAAAACTCTAATTTCTTAATTGTGTAAAATACACATTATTCAGAATAACTGCACCAATGGTGAACCCAAATCCAGGAACATTCGAAGAAAAATTCTAATTTTGACCAGTTAAAACAAATAGGCTCTCGACGAGCCATACATATAAGGTTTAGGAGTAAAGCTTTTTATATATAACTTATATTCTTTTGCAAATTGACAGGCTAGGAAGTAGAAGGACCATCGACACAGCAATTGAAATTGATAGACCTCATATTTAATATCTCTTTTTATATTTAATAGAGGTGATAAAGGTGTTTGTTCGTATGTACTCAGTGTAAGTAACCTTTGTGTAAGTCAACGAAGTAAGTTCCAGCAAATGCACGCATTTTTCTAATCCAGGACTCTAGTATATTCAATAAAAGTCATTGAAAGTGCCAGTGATTTTGACACAAGTAGAAGGTTAACAGCTGTTTGCTATACGAGGAATACAATACACATATAACCTATATGTCAATTATAGTATATATAGGTGAAAATTTTAAATCATTAAAAGTGTAGGAAGGAATAGGAATTTCCTGGCGCATCAAAGCTTGTTATATCCGTGTGAACCACAGCAATGGTGGAAATCAAATTGGGAATTATTTATAAATAATTTCGAATTTTTTTTGTAAAAATACTTTGAGGGTATTTTACACCACACGAAGGTCTCTGGATCTCGTCGCCAACAATTAGAAAGAACTGGTTGCAAGCATCATACTTTTACTGGAAAGTACTTCAACTATAGGTATAAAGAAGGGCAAAAGGAACAGATAGTTAATATTGAATAAATAATTAACATTTGCACAGTACGGGACTATTATTGCTGTCATAGGAAGGATATATATAAAAATGTGCTTTTACTATGGAGAAATATTTTAAAAATAAAGATTTGATAACAATTGATTAAAAATACTAGGCAGTAATAATATTAACAAATTTACAATAAATAAAACTATAAATAAATACACAATTAAATAAACAAAAATTATAATAATTAAAATCTTGACATTCAATTCTTATTCTCTTTTTTCAAACGATTGCAACTACAGGAACAGGAATAAATGGTAAACTATTTATGAAAATTTTTCTGAACTAAATAAATAATGTTAAACACATAAATAAAATGTCCACATGGTAAGTCTGCATATATATATATATATATATAAGAGAAAACAAGGTACGCTTGTACGAGATGGACAATTTTGAACAGTTATAAAATCATAGAAGAGATATTATGAAAAGATAAAACAAGAATAAGAACTATTTAAAATCAACAATAGTGTAAATAAAATATTTTTTAATGAACAAATTTCTCATGAATGTTTTCGACGATTCAGAGCTGGCGAAAACGACACCATGGTTAAGCCAGCCGGCGGAAGACCTGTGACGACGAATACCGATCAAATCATGGAATTTATCGAGTTAGACCGGCATATGGCATCTCGTGACATAACCCAGGAGACGGAAGTTAGTTACCAAACCATTTTAAACCATCTGCAGAAGGCTGGATACAAGAAAAGCTTGATGTTTGGGGGCCGCATGATTTGACGCAAAAAAACCTTCTGGAGCGAATCAACGCCTGCAATATGTTGCTATAACGGAACGAACTCGACCATTTTTTAAGCGGATGGTGAATGGCGACGAAAACTGGGATTGACGGTCAGGAAGGTTTTCTTGTGTATTTGGTGGGATTGAAAGGGAATCATGTACTATGAGCTGCTCCAATATGACCAGACGCTTAATTCTACTATCTGCTGTGAACAACTGGACCGCTTGAAGCAGGCTATCGAGCAGAAGCGTCCACAATTGGCCAACAGGAAGGGTGACCACCATATAGCCCGGGCATAGCGCCAAGTGATTATCGCCTATTCCTGTCCATGTTGAACGTTTTTGGTGGTGTAAGGTTGGACTCAAAAGAGGCTAGGAAAAGTAGCTGTCCGAGTTCTTTGCAAATAAGGAAAGGGGTTTCCACGAGAGGGGTATTATGAAGTTGCCGTCTAGATGGGAACAGATTATCAAATAAAACGGCGCATATTAGTACACGAAGTAAATCCAACCACTATAACACTTTTTATAATGCAATGAATGAAGAGAAAAAAAGCGGATGGGAGATATTTGACAACCTAATATTATAAAAGGATAATTAAATTTTTTTAAGAACCTCAACAAAAATACATAAATATTAAAACTTTCTCTCCTATCTATTATAATAGTACCTATATAATAAAAATAATAATAACATTATTTAATAAACACCATCACGTAATAAATAATAATAAATTAAATAAAAAGGGAAAAAGAAGAAAGAAGATACGAACCAGATAAGGCGATAATTTTAGAATTTGGATTAAAATCAGTATTATAGAAGCGAATAAAAATAAAGCAAAATTTGAATGAAAGAGAATAGAGATTGAAAACACAGTATTTTATGAAAGCAAATTAACTCTAAATTATTAAATAACGATAAATACAAGCTGTAAATAAATCTAAGGATAGGTAATCTAATTTCTATCGGAATGAATATATTTTATAGTAGATGTGTATATAAACGAATGAACGAACGTAATAAATGATTACACGAATTTAAAAGAAATAAATAAAGTTTTAATTCCTTTTTATATGGTACAAATAAATGGTATTTAAACCATATAAAATCATTTTTTAATATATACTCAATTACAATGGAAGCAAAACCATCAACAATCCACGCACTGGCCAACGAGGAAAAAAGGTTAAATAGCCTTATCGCAGAGATGTCGCCAAAGGAATTAACTAATGAAGCAAGACAACATAACATCAAAACCAAAGATCACATCGAAGCGCTTCGAGACAGACTAGTCCGATTTGAGCTACGACGACATTTTGGAAAATGGATGTTTCAGAAATATCAGAAGTTTTAAACTCCATAGAAGTAAACACGGTAGACAAGATAAAAACAGGTACATTAACAGCTGTTAATGTAGATACACAGAATGCCGCTACTCTGCAGATCCCCCAACCATGAACAATCACGACAATACGACCGTGGTTTTTCACCAATAATACCCCATTGAGAGGGTATAATATGGGCCAATGGCCATCATCGGTAGTGATTGCCAAAAAAGCTCAATTACGCTTTGTTGTGCGGTCGGTTGTGCTCCAAAACTTTTCATTTTTGCCGAACTTTTCTTTTGGTTGCAGATCTGTACATCCTCGCGACTTTTGTGAACCTCCAGTCTATAGTGGATTCCGAACCACTGTTTATAGAATTTTTTTAATCCAGACTTGAGTTCCTAGCCAGTATAAAGGCTGCTTAGATGTTATTGCGGTTTCTCATTTGCTGTTCGTAGACCGATGTATAGTGTCGGTATAATTGCATAGATGCAAAAAAAAAAACAAAGGTCGGTCAGTTATGCTTTGTTGCACATAAACATTCCCGGCCGCACCTAGATTTCGCTTTATCGGCGGGTTGTGCTCCACAACTTTTCAGTATTCCTGATCTTTTTTTATTGGTGCAGATCTGTACATCATTGCGACTTTTGTGGACCTACAGTTTATAGTGGGTTCCGAACCACTTACATTGCATCATTTCTTTACAGATTAGAGATGATTAACCAGCGTATAAGCAGGTTTTACTTATTGCTAATTATATATTTGCGGTTTGTAGACCAGTGTATAGTGCTGGTCTACTTATTTAGGAAAAATAGATTTGTGTTCATGTATATATAAATATTGCCTTTGTGATTAATTGCTGTTTCTTGACTTACAGTTTTGTGGACCGGTGTATGGCGCCGGTCCACTAATATTAGTGTATGATTCTTTGCTTATGTAAAAATATTTACTAGTATATAATTCTTTGTGTATAATTCAGTTCCAACTGCCATTTCCCTACCTACCTATTCAGATTCCTCTATTATGTCTGTTTCAAGTAGATTCACTATTGCTTCAAGAGACTCCTTTGTTTGTACGAGCTCTTTGACTAGTTTTTCTAGTGCTTTGTAATGTACTTGGCTCAATAGAGCTCTGACCTCAATAGAGGTATTTTTTTCTCTCTGGAACCTGATCCTAATTTCCTCGTATTTGGGACAGACGGTCAGGACATGCTCTGGTGTGTCCGTCTCCCCACATGTGCATGTATCGCTTTCTCTCAGATGAAAGTGAGAGAGATATCACCCGAAGTCACCATGCCCCGTGAGGAACTGCATTAACCATCGCGACGGTGTGACCCAGTCTGCTCTAATCCTATCTCTGACACTAGGTAGGTAAGAACGTGTCAGCCTACCGTTTGCCGAGTTATTCCAGATTCTATGCCAGTCATCAAGATATCTTTCAGATATCTCTCTCGCGGCACGACGTTGGTCCCCAGGTGACGCTGCATTTTTACGGTTTGATCCTATTTAATTTGTTCAGTATCAGAGCCTCAAGGGTTTTGCCAAGGAGTGGCAAGAGGCAAATGGGCCTGTACGACGAAGGGTCCTCAGGTTCTTTGACCTCACCCTTTCGGATTGTGACGACTTGGCCAACCTTCCACTCATTAGGGAAGACCGAAAATCTCAGATACGAGTTATAGATGTTGATCAGGTCCTGCCTGATGGTCGGCAGTGCTGTTCGAATGATGGCCAAGTCGAAGCTGTCTGGGCCTGTGGCCTTACTCAGCTTGATCTTGGCCATGACCTGATCCAACTCGTCGAGATTGAATTCTACCTCGGCTCACCTTGGAGGGAGAGCGTTAGCCAAGGACCTCATATCTTTTTGCTCTTGCGTTTCATCCTGCAAATTATCTGGAGTGAACAGTTTAGCACTGCCGTAGCGGTGCTCACCCCATCCGTTGTATATTGTTGTTATCAAAACGGACTTGCAAGCAACCTCTTTAATGGACAGCTTAAAGGTTAAACAGCAACGGTAAGCTACACCCCAGGGGTTCTGATTACCCTTTAAAGTGACAATTTCTTGCCATTCAGTTCCTTTAGTATGCCTGAGTCTATGGACATACTCCTTTCTAGCTGCTTTGTATTCTTTCTTGAGGTGCTCCCATCTGACGCGATCACTCTCTTTCTGGAATAGTCGACGGGCTCGATTTGTAGCCCTTTTTAGCCTATCTAAGTCAGGGTTCCATCAGGGAACCCTCCTAACAGCTACCCTACTCCTCGGTATGGCAGCATTGCACGCTTTCCTCAAAGTGGCTGTCAATGAGCGAACTCTCTCTATTATCTCCATTTTGGAGCCGGGCATTTCTTTAGGGACCTGGTCCCGTTCATCCACGAGTACAGCGTAGAAGGTTTCCCAGTTAGCTTTCTGTGTGGAGTACTGCTTTAGTTTGTTTCCCTGATTTGTGGTACTTCAATTTGCAGGTGTGCTTGCTCCATTAAGGTGGAACGTGATCGTTCTATGATTACTCGAGGTCCAGTTCTCTCTGACGGCCCACCCTGTCATGAGTGTCTCGAGATTCGTGGTGACAAGAGTTACGACCACATTTCTTTCTCCAACTTCGTTGTAGGCGGTAGCGATACTACCTGGCACATTGGCGATCCGGAGATTCCACTACGTTATAAAATTTTCCAATTCTTCCTCTTTGCGATCGGTGCGATCAGACCCCCACAGGGGGGATCTGGCATTCGAATCGACACCTATTAGCACCATCCTCCCCCGAAGTGCGTGCAGCACCTTACTTAAGTGTGTAAGATGTACCCCTATATTGTGGCTCAGCTGGAAATATCCACGAAGTGTGTGTTGGTTAGGAGTGTTAGTTTTATCACTGTCACCTCGGGGTTGAGGCTGCTATAGCCGCCCAGGGGATCTGCCTGTCAATATATACCATCCGTATGCGTAGTCCGAATCCCTCTATTTGGCCACTACGCTGGTATGGGTCCTGGAGAAGCAGGATGTCTACTCCTCTTTCCAAACATGTTGATCTTATCTCTGGAGTGACCCTGCGTGATCTTCTAGCATTCAACTGCGCTAAGCGCAGGTCAGGCCCACTTCGATTAATTCGTGCATTACTGGCTATAATCCGTGGAGTTCACTAATCTTTCCATGGCAGCTTTGTACTCAGGACACTTACTGTCCATTGACCCATGATTGCTTGGCCTTTTGGCCTTTTTACAATTAACACACTTTGGTGCTGACTCTTTCTTCGTACAATCTTTGCTGCCATGTCCCTCTGAACTACAGTGGGAGAAGCATTGCTCGGATTTGCAATGTTTTGCTACGTACCCATACCCTTGGCACTTGTAGCATGTCGTGACGCGGTGGTAATCATGTACTCTGCAAAAGAGTCACTCAACGTAGAGCCTCTTACGTTGTAACAGTTTTTCCCTGCTTTCAGGGGATACCTCCATCACCCAATTTGTGGTTGTATCGCTCCTTTTGCCCGTTTTCAAGCGGGGATTGAAGAATTCAGAGAAGGAAGTTGAAGTTATTTGAAGAATTCAATTATTGAGGTTAGTTCATCATTCTGTTCCTATATTGTCAAGGACAGTTCGTCTGCCGACATGTCCCTGGGCACGTCATAGACTATGAGTCTTGGCTTTACTCTCGTTGGGGCCTCAATTTCAAAAAGTTCCATAATACTTTTTGAAGCTTTTAATTTTTCCAGCCCCACCTTAGTTGCAGTTTCCGCAAGGAGGCCCTGGTCTCTCTGAGGTTCCTTATTTCAACCTTGGCCTGCCTCGGGTTGAATGTCTTTTGCAAGACTTCTTTCGCTTTTGCAGTGTAACATATCTTTTCCTCGTCGCTCGGCTGCAGAAAAACCACTTTTGGCGGTCGTCTGATTGCAGCTTTTGCAGCTTGGGCCTTTGGAGCGACCAACCTACGTTCTGCTTGTTTTTTCTGTACTTTGGATACCCCAGACGCATAGGTCTGCGGTTCCTTGCTTTTTGCGGCAAGCTCTTGCAGGGCCTCCGATCTGGCCTATGCTCGAGCACATCTGATGGCCATCTCTGAGATGACCACCATTAACTCTTTTAGGCTTTTCAGCCGCTCCTTCCTCATTCCTATATCCTCTGTTGCCTTGATTGCTGTCTTGATGATTTCAAAGTGGTCCGCAGCCTGGGCTGGAACCTCTAGGCAGTCCCTGGTGGTGTTACCAGGGATCATCTCATGCACAGGTGGGGCTGCTCTTATCTCTACTGTTTGCCCCACCTTTATATTTTTGTTAATTTTTGAGTCCGTTTGTTCAGGGATATTTTTATGGATTGTCGGCCCTGAGGAGGGACTGAGCGGTTTGGCGATGGTTTGCCTAGCGTTGCTTGCCGCTTGAGTAGTTGCTGTTTTGGCATCACCTGCCTTGGTGAGCCTAACTTGCGGCGTCTTTTTATTCCCATTTTCATTTTTAACTAGCTTCCTCTCTATTGTTCTAGCCCAAATGGGCTTCCCAGACTCTCTAGCCTCTCTGTCTTTCTCCTTATCCGCCTCTACTTTTTTCTCTAGTTTATTTTTAGTTTTTAACATAATTTTCGTACGTCCACCTACTGAGGTCGCTTTGCAGCATCCCGTTCGGTGGACAAAATTTTTAAAGAACGGACGGTCTGTAAATTTCACTGGCAGTTGTAGTGGCTCTCATCTTCTTCCCTGGAACCATGCATCCCATATCGCAACTGCCATACAGTTTAGGATTAGGGGGGTTTTTATAGACTAGTTCCATCTCTTGGCCGGGCGATAAAGCCAAGCCCCCGGCCCATTAAAGCAGAATATTCCAACGATATGACTGTCGATGGTCGCTGAACCACTTGTAACGGGTTTGCGGTAATTAGGAAGTAAGCGCCAATTTCCCACTCCGAGCATCGGTAACTCCCGGTTGCACCAAGCCCGTTAGGCCAAAAGCTCGCTTGATCCTATCCTGAGAAACCATTGCTGTATTTTAGCGGCATCTCTGATACATGCTCCATTTACTAAAGATGAGGGATACGTTACTCCGGCACACGAACGTGGACGTCAATAGTTGGTATTTTAGCACCGGGGAATGGATGCAACAGTATCTTGCGAGCGTGCGACATCTACAACCAGAACCACCTACCGCCCCAGTCCAAGATAACAACAGACAAACAGAATATCCAGCACCACCACCGTCGCATATGTCAAACGGGGTTCCGAATCCACAAACCTGGCACCAGAACAGGTCGTATGATAGCACATTCGTTAAGGAAACATGAGCAGGCCATCTGCTAAGATAATGGAACGTGAAGTATTCAGGAATGCCGCAAAAAGAAGTTGAAGAATTCATATAAAGATTGTAAAAGACCTTCGAAAGTCTCGATTCCGGGTATTTTATGCTGATATGCTCGTATATGGGCAAGACCGATCTACAATAAGTGGCAAACTTTAGAACTTCTGCATTCAGCACTGCCTTAATAATTTAGGTATATCGACTACACCTTGAGATTAGAAGAGGAACATAGTGAGAGCACACAAGATCCTGATAAGTAGGTAGGATCATACTTAATAGGTATGAGAGCAATACTAGGAAAAGTGTCGCCAGCATTTTCATCAGAAACAGCCGGATAGGGTTTACAGAAATTTAAACTCTACCTTCATCGACAAAATCAATAGAGCGCACCTAACGACGCTAAATGAGCTGCAGGTACAATAGGCCAACAGATAGAACTGAAAAAAACGCTGACGCGTGGTTATAAGGAACGACCAGCAGCAGAGACGTGACTAATGAGCAGCACGGTTGCCTACCGTTTGGAAGAACGACCAGACGATCAAAAGTGGTAGCCCTAGACGAGGGATAACCAAAACGCATAACGTTAACTGAACCACCAGCATCAATAATAACACCCAAGAAAGAACACAGCACGGGCTCATTGCCAGGTAGACGAAACCGAGAAGAGAGCCATAGCCCGATACCCCGAAGATCATGGAAAGAACCTAGAATAGAATTAAGGGAAAAACAATACCGGAGTCCCTCTTCCAGATATCTTTCGGTAATACCTCCTCAGCCTCGATCAAGATCGACTAATGAATCTCGATTCAGGCCTAGTAGCCCGTCCTCACGTAACACGACTCGTACAACCACCAGCCCCTCTCATCATTAGCGTCCAGCCCTAGAGAACAACGAACAGAGACCTCGATCACCTAGTAGAGAACGCAACGACGTGATTCAGCACGACCGCGCACCGAATTTGGAAGGACGAGAATCGATCCTTCCTCAATATTGAATTATCAGGAAAGACATTTGCCGCATTAATTGATCTGGGGGCGCGCGATTGCTGCATTGGACAACGTCTATCAAAGATTGTTAAGACAGCCGTTATACCAATCACGTCATTTATATCTCCAACGACGGAGAAGTATATCTCCTGCTGAAAATAGACCCCGACAACTTAAAGACTCGTGACGGAATCTCCGGCTTCCGCGAATATCAGACAGTTGAGAACTTTTCCCGGCATGGTAGGGACAAACCCCAGGAGACCACATTTAACCAACTGCGTATCTTGCTAATGCAAGCTTCCGAATTAGCGCGTCCCGTACAAAGTAGACCGTATATTCTACAAACTGATGCCAGGAACTATGCCCTCAGTGCCGTGCTTAGTCAATAATGAAGAGCATCCTATCGCTTATGCGAGCAGGGCATTAAATAAGACGTCTCGTCTTACTCTGGGCCATAGAAAAATTTAGAGGCTACCTGTTTTGTAGAGGAATTCACAGTGGTCACTGACCACAGTAGCCTAAAATGGCTACATACGCTAAAAAATCCTAAAAAAATTAGCAAGATGGACCACATCGCTGCAGGCCTATAATATGAAGAGAATTCACAGAAAAAACGCTCTGCACAAGATGCCAGACGCGCTCTCACGTCCCCCTACCACAGAAACATCGCCAACAGCTACCATCCCCACTATGGAGCGAGAGAGTTGGTATGAGAAAAAATTAAAAGAAACCCGATATCTCCCAGAAAAACATCCAGACTGGTACATTAGAGATAGCATGCTCTTAAAGCATGGCCCGAATGTTTACTTGCACGTACTAGGTTTCGGGGAAGAAGATTGGAAGATCGCAAACTCTTCCAAAGACGGCGAGCGAATAATGTTTGAATATCACAACACGCCGACATCAGGGCATTTTCGTGTTAACAAAACATTACAGAAGGTCTCTCGAAATTTCTACTGTCCCGGAGTGAGGCGAGATCTCTACAGCTATTTCAAATACGGCCCAGAGTATCAGCTATATAAAGTTTCACAGAGGGCATCAACTGACCTAATGACACACAGAAATGTGGAAGGGCCATTGATAAGCCTGGCCAATAATATAATGGATCCCTTTCCTACCAGTAAAGGTCAACAGAGATATCTTTTGATCTTCGAAGACCTTTCCACCAAATACTTGGAACTTCCTTCAACACATAAGGTGTCTGGGTAAGCGATAATTAAAGCGCATGAAGAGCTGGTTGTATTCAAATGTGCTTGCTCCAGGTTTCTCATCTCCCATAATAGCACTGAGTTCACAAATAATTTGTTAAACAGCGATTCGACGATCTCGGAATAATACAACAGGTGATAGAGCCATACCATGCACAGGCGAATCCGGTAGAGCGCGTAAACCGCACGTTCAAGTGTATGATGCCAATTTTCGTAAAAGAAGATCATAAAAACTGGGATATAACGTACCGGAACCGGCTTTCGCCATGAATACGCCTGTGCATTCAATTACGCAAGCCTCACCAGACTTCGTAAATTTCGGTAGAAACCCAAGGGAGATGCCTACGTACAGAAACGTCCGCACAAATAACCAACCATGTTAGCCATTAACATCCGCTAACTGGCTAAGTCCAATTAAAAGACCTATTTTTCACGAATTGGTGAGGAAACACCTATGCGCAGCCAGCGAGAAACAGGCGCACTATTATAATAGAAGAGAATACGATTTGAGGAAAACGAGATGATTTGTAGAAGAATCCACGTATTGTCATAAAGATCGGATAGATTTGCAGCAAAACTAACTCCAAAGTTTGTTACGGCATGCCGAATCGTCAAGACAATATCCCCTGTCATCTTCGAGCTAGAAGATATGGACAGCAGGAGACGATGATCCAAGGTATAGGCAGAGGCAGATGGCTGGGCCGGTCAACGTTGACAGACTAACCACGTCGTCCAGGGGACGATCATACTTGCAATCCAACGGGCTTAGCACCCGTCAACCCGGCTACACCGCAAGTCCTAGAGACAAGCGGGTAAGCGACGCAAGAGCATCAACGCAAAGACGAGAAAACCCTCGACATTGGTCAATTTGCCCAAGCCCTGAACCAGGGAGAAAAAGAAGTAGACATTGGAATCCTGATTGAGTTCAGTCCGCACTCAACTTAGCAAAGAGACATTGAAGAACCTGGATACCGTACCTTACCTGGACATGGAAACATCAATACCGTTCGATGAAGATTCCTCTGCGCTGCCTTTATTAGAAATCGGAAATTTACCCCTCGACGATCTAGATAACAATACCCACCACCCACCCTCTAACGCCACCAGTAACATAGAAAAAGTAATTGAAAAGGAGCATCTATGGAAAACGCACTGCCAGAATAGTGTGAGCGTCCGCAACGACGTAAAACTATGGATTTAGAAGAAGAGGTATAGAACGTACTGCTAGAACAGTACAAGCGTTCGTAACAACGTATAACTACGCAAAACGCAGAAAACGATATCATCTGCGAGCTTTCGACAAGACGTAAAACTACCACAACAACAACAATAACAATGTCGAAAGAATTAGTTGAAGAGTATCGTCCGTAATGACGTGAAATTACGACAACAAGAGAAGCGCAAGAATTCAGACGTCCACGTAGAGGTGATTCTACGGAAAACGCACAGGAGTGCGAGCGTCCGGAACGACATACAACTACCAGGTTAACATTAAGAGAAACATCCGACGTAGAGAGAAAGAAACTGATTGGATTTTGAATCATTTCACGAGAAGATACAAGGTTACACGTCTGACAGCGACGAGGCATATAAAAATGAACCATTGGAAGTGTCCCGTAGACGCATAGTGGTCCACCACAACCCACGAGATACCGTATTCTACAAGATAGCAAATACGGTCCATTAGCCCCCTACCACGCCAGCCAGGCCGAAAATGCCATAGGCGGGTAATATCGAAGCGACCAGCGAATGTCGGAAGGCCAGCGTCCATCGTCTACAAGCACCCCGGAAGATAGCGAAGGCCGACTCTATGGCGGAGACCGCTGCGCATTCATGCGCTCCTTGGGGACACAGCGATCCGGTGATCGAGAAAAGCGCTAGGAGTTCCCGAGCAGTGAAGACAAGAAGGCGCAAGGTAACACAATAATCCCGACAAAATTCAAAACGAGATAACGGTCCCTATGAAGAGGGTGCCTGTGCCGGTAAGACGTCCCAAAACTCCCTAACGCGCCTACATAATTCGACGAAAGGCCACAACGACACCTACAATTTGGAATACAAGAAGGGTTTTAATCCTTTCAACATTCAGGAAACTACCAGCCCTGTCGCCAGCCTATATCGCCCCGTCATGCAGCCAGCGATACAAAATTCCGCTACGGCAACCTGAAGGACCCCAGCGCCCATGACGAAAGCAGCCGCCCCGCCCTCCAGAGAACTTTATATCCCCAAGCTACCGCACCCATCCTATCCCGTAATGCCATTCTATAAGCAGCAGGACGGGAAAAACGATGGCTGCTGGAATTACGCTGATGGCCGTCATCGGTACTTCACCTGTCCATAACCACGAAGTAACAAATTTTGCTGCCGCTGTGTTAGTCGGACAATGGACGCCCATACGTGCATCGCTTGTCCCGGGAGACCGTCCCATGCCACATCGTCTTTGAAGGGGGAGGGAGTAGGCGACAGCACGAAGTAGTCGCCGAGTGAAGGAGATAAGACACACGCGAGCGTCGTAATGTAGCGATGGCGCACTGTTGACGGATGAGGAGTGGCACTAGAGAAGAGCATATAATACAATGGCTCCCAGTAAAAAGAAAGCTATTTGCGCAGTACCCAACACTGTCCCAACGATAGCTGAGTGGAAAACAGTAAATTGACTCCTCATTTCCAGTGAACCTCATTGCAGAAAGAGCCAATGCACCGAAAAGAAGCTCCAGAAGATGACCGAAACCGGTCCCAAGCGAAGAAAAATGACAAGCATGAGTCACGCGACACGAAGAAAAAATATGGACATTATTTAGACAATTGATTATATTAGTTATAAGTTTAATACCTTTATTACACATGTCTTAGTTTTCGTATACAATAACTGGCTAGGTTAGGTATTTAGAGCTATAAACATCTTTTATTTTTCAGTGCAATAAGTATTTTGTTAAATTCATAGAAGTTATACATAGTAGTCAGGAACTCCTGTTACTATATCCGTTAGGCTGAGCGCGTAGTTTTCATATTTTAGTTTCTTTTTATATATCCGAATAAGCTAGAAACCAACCGTACGTGCTAACAATTTATTTTTATAATTAGCCTAAGATTTATTTAGTATTATATAGAGCCACTACCTGACGACGACAATACGATTAGAGACCAACGATGGACAGAGTAAAAGGTACACTTTTTCTTTTCTTTATTCTAAAAAACATAACTATTTCATTTGAGCGGTTCTAATATCTATCTTTTTCAATCCTCATCCGCAATAGTATCCTTACCTTTTGAACACAGACGCGTGAATGACTAGATCAGGAGTAAATCCGCTTTACACGTCGGTTTGCAAGGAGTAGTTTATGACCGGCCAAACTGCCGATCCGCGGTTGTGAAACCGAATGTTCGCTCGCGGAAAAGAAAATGGGCGAGCCGCAAGAGTGCGCGACGTGCACGCACGAAGGAGAAAGGCGCAAGGAGAATCTCTTCTTTTCCAAGCTGCCGAGAGAAATAGTTGTGTTTAGGAGAGAAACATCAAAAATATTCCGACTCTCTCTCGATCCTGTCAATTAGGACGCTATCTGCATCCCGGCTATCCCGACGATCTTCCTGTGTCTTCATCGCAGTAATCCCCGCAGCCACAAATGACTAAGCGACCACCCACACGGTCATCTAGTTCGAGCTCCGAAATCGTCGCGTCCACGCTTTCCCCTTCCTACCGGTTATGTTTATTGTAATTAAATGTTTATTGTTCGCGAGTGTAGATTAATAAACGGTTATTCGTTCTGAAAGAAGGCGAAGTTTGACTTGTGTCATTTCTGTTCCCGTTCCCCCTATTTTCCAGCTCCAGCGCCGCCGACGCCGCCAGACACCCCGAGGTAAGCAGCCCGTAGAATACGGGTTGAAATATATATATATATATATATATATTATATACGGTCTCCCAAATACAAGTGCTCATATTAGCGGCATGATATCGAGAAGGAAACATTATGTGTAATATTAATATTCATTTGGCTCAATTGTTAATAGTTTTTGTATTACGGTGTGACGTATGAGCATATTTACCCTTCCGTACACGTTACTCTTGATTTTTAATACATACGTGTACTAATTTTAATACACATATGTATTCTTATTGTTTTAGGCAGTTTTGAGCCTGGAGTTGCCTCCACTAGCTCGGGAATGCCTAGTCGATCACTTGATGGCAACAAACAATAAGGTATAAATTTTAATGGAGATTATGAAACCCTATGCTGGTCTTACATAGGTCAGAGTCCAAGGCTTTATTTGGATGCAATTTCCTCTTCTTTCGAAGGGGAAGCTGAACCCGCCTCGGCCTACCGACCTAGTTCCCTATTGACTAAGTATGTATGTGTGATAAACTAGGGCGGTGTTCAGTCCTACCATATAGGAGGACCAGACACTTCCCCGGAAAAAGGAGATAGCTGCTGACTGAATGCGACTGACTGAGTGCTGCTGACTGCATGCTGCTGACTGAATGCTGCTGACTGAATGAATTTTTGTGGAAAAATCGGGGCTTTATGTACCCGATTTTTCCATGATCATCCGCAATCCCTCTCTCTGCTCCTCGTTATTACAGCTTTTTTATTACATTGTTTACTTTGCTTACTTTTAGCCTTAATACTAGTAGAAACAATTAAATTTTATCATAAACATTCATTATAATTTTTGTATTAAATATTTGTTATATTAAAAATGTAGTTAAATTGTTTAAAGTATTAATTTTACTATAAATTAAACATCAAAAATTGTACACTAGCGCATGGTTAATGTACATGTTGCGTTACCTATGAGACCTTCATCGGAGAAACATACGCTTCTGACGTATGATCTTGCGCAAGCCAACGTCTTATTTCGGCGGTATTATGAAATTTTTTTCCTCGCCCAAATAAGATGATGACATGCTAGATGAAATTCGGTCATTTTAGTTTCGAGTCTTATTCTACAAAACTTTATTTATATATGTATTTATTTATATATATATATATATATGTTCAAGTATTATCATTATTATTGTATGTATTTCTTTAATAATATATATACATTTAATATATTATTATATTATTTATTTTTCTTTATAAATGTATATATATATATATATATTTCTTATGTGTTATTAGTATATATTATGTTTATATATATACACCGATATACATAGGTGTTAATACGTATTATAATACATTTTATATATATATATATATATATATATATATATATATAGCTTACATTTATATATATATATATATATATATATATATATACGTGTATATGAATATATATACCTTCAATGTTTAAATTAATATTATTTTATTAAGATTATTAGCTTGATGTTACAACGGGCCATTGTTTCTGACCTAATTATCACTCAGAGAAGTGGGTCAACGCCCTCGAGCAAGGAAGAAGGAGTTCAAACGAAAGCAAAAGAGAAACGTGAAGATCAGCAACTCAGTTTGCCCCCTAATAATATTTACACATAGTTTTTTCTTCCCGATAGAATGCCGCTAATATGAGCATTTATATTTGAGACACCTTGTATATCTATGTTATTTATATACTGTTGTGTACAAATATGAGTAAAATTATTTATAACTTTTTAAATCTTTATGCATTCTTCTTTATTTAGTTCGTCCCCCTCAAAATACCCCCCCCCCCGAATACAATGTATCTATGCCAACGATTTCCAATTTTCAAAACATTTTTTATACTCGTATTTAGGAATGCCCATCAGTTCCTTCTTCCATTCCGCTTTTATTTCTGCAGTTGAATCAAAACCGTGTCCTTCAAGTGGTCTTTTGAGTTTACTGAACAGCCAGGAGTCATATCACTTTGCTCTATTTTTTTTTACAAACGAAGATAGCCGAGGTCAAAAAACACGTCTAACGTTATCGGCTGCAACTTAAAAAGTAAGCAATAAATATTGCTGAAAATTTTTTCGTGCTTCAGGAGCATGCGTACCAATATAACAAAAAAAATTATACAGGCAGACTCTCCAAACCCGCGAAATTTAAAAATTCTCGTTACTTTTTGAATACACTTCGTATACTTAGTTAGGAAGTTCCTTAAGCTTCAATGATGATTTAGCGATATTAGTTCATTCTTTTGATTTGATATAAATCTAGAAAATATAGGATGGATTAGATTTGTTTGTTTATTTTCTGCCAGCTCTAAAAGATCATAAATATTTCATTGATTTTATTAACTGAATTAAATTTAATAAATAAATAGTAAAAACTGCAAACTAAATATATAAAACCCAAAAATATTTTTGAAAAAATTATTTACTTGAAACAATTAAATATTTTTCTTAGAATGTTTATTTATTTTAATTTAATATTTAAATTTTTGTGCTTCATATAATATTCCTCGTCGTTGGTGGTGTATTGGTTTTAAAACTCGCCCAAAACGTGATGTGAGCGTTCTAGCGATCCATTGTATTGCGAGTGGAAAGCGGTTGTCCATAGTTTCTTTATTTTAAACCGTTTAGCTATGCGGTTCATTAAGCTACTAAGAAAATTTTTCCCTTGGCCGTTAAGAATGATTTTTGATGTTCCGAAGGTGCAAATAAATTTTTTTATAAAAGAATCTGCTATGGTAGTGGACAGTGTATCTAGTAAGGGAACTGCTATGCAGAAGTTAGAGAATTGATCTTGCATTGTCAAGATGTATTCGTTTCCAAGTTTAGTAGGGGTTAATGGCCCTACGACATCTAAAGCTATTTTATAAAATGGTGTACCAGGGGTATCGGTGATCACCATTGGTTGTTTGGTCTTTATTCTCACTAGTTTTTTGAGTTGACCATCTAAACACTGTTGTATTCTTCTTTGAATATCTTCCTTTAAGTTATCCCAATAATACTTCTGTTTGATTCGATTATATTTCTTGGACACTCCTCTATGTCCTCCTATTGGTGACTTATGTAACTCGTAAAAAATTTCATCCCTCTTTTCCTTTGGAACAGTACAAATGATAATTTTAATCGAGGAGTTCATAAAGGATGCCTTTATTGTTTCAGGAATGCCTTGCCATTCTATGTTTTCAATGTTCTTGCTTTTGGCTATGCTAATAAGGTTTTCTCCTATTTTGATTAGAATTTCTTTAAGATCGACAAAGTTTTGTATATATTGGTTTTTATTATAGTCATGGATATGGGTATTTCTCCTCGTATGCATAATGCGAAGAGGTTTTTGCAGTGCGACCCTTTTATTTGTTGAACAACTCCAATATCCATTGGATTAATGCTTATGTCATTGTTTTCCAGTAGTTTTTTTAGCACCGTCCTCACAGGGCTTTCCATTGCTAGTTACAAACAAAACGATGTTATCTTTGCGGTGGCATATTAGATCTTTGGTTTCTATTACCTTGCCTCTTTCAACCTCGTATTCTTTGTCGTGATTTAGGCTAACTGATGAATCGATGGAGGATATTGATTTTGTCTCTTCTAGCTGATTAGCGGTTATAAGTTGGGGTAAGGCTGTTGGTTCAGCTTCAAACTCTTCGCGTGATTCCGACTCGCTTTCGGCATAACAAGGCGCCTATAGAACCGCGTCACGCGTGGGCCTTTTTCTTATCGGAGATTTTGGATTAGTTTCCCTTTGCGTAATATCCTTTGTTCTTTTGTTTTCGATTATTGATAAAGGAGATTTTTCGGATTCCCCTTGCGTAATCTTTTTAGGTCGTCCTATCTTCTTTGGTTGTGTAGTTATCTTTGGATTTGATTTATTTTTATCCGTGCGTCCTGGCGTATTGCTGAGTTCTCGTCCTGATCTCGTCACGATATTTGTTGTGACTATTTCAGGTGGATTTCGTCATAATGCGTCTGCGTTAGAATTTAGTTTTCCTGGTTTATACAAGACGGTATAATCATATTCGGAGAGTTTGAACCACCATTTTTGTACTCGTGTATTCAGGTCTGCTGATTTAAACCAAACTAAGGGTTGATGATCAGTGATGATTGTTATTTTCCTTCCATATACGTAGGAACAAAATGCCTGTACGCTATGTATGACTGCTAAGGCTTCCTTTTCGTAAACCTCGTATTTAAGTTCTGCATTGCGTAAAACTCTAGAAGTATATGGTATGGGTCTATCTTTCCCTATTTCTCCCTGCGACAGAATACCTCCTATAGCGTATCCTGAGGCATCAGTTGTTATATTAAATGGTTGAGTAAGGTCGGGGAATTATAATAAGGGTGCATTGCATAGAATGTTTTTTAAAGTCTGAAAAGCTTCTTTGGTTTTGTTCGACCATACAAATGTTACGTCTTTTTGCAGCAATTTTGTTAATGGCTTTGCAATTGCAGTGAATCTTTCCATAAATCTGCGGTAATATCCGGCTAAACCAAGAAACTGTCGCACGTTCTTTGCGTTTTTCGGTTGTGGGAAATCTTTTACAGCTTCTATATTTTTTTCGTCGGGACTAAGTCCTTTTTCACTCAAACGATGTCCTAGATAATTCACTTTTCTTTTCAGAAATTCGCACTTGTCGGTTTGTAACTTCAATCCGGCGTCTCGAAGTCTGTTTAATAGTAGGCGCATTTTCTATCGTGTTCTGCCAGTGTGTTTGCATATATCACAATGTCGTCCAGGTACACAAATAATTCTCTCTCTTGTAGTCCTCTTAATAAGGTGTCCATTATCCTTTGAGAAGTGGCGGGTGCATTTTTCATCCCAAAAGGCATATGAACGAATTGATAGTGTCCAAATGGCGTACTGAAAGCTGTTTTATGTGCATCTCTCGGGTCCATCTTAATTTGTTGAAACCCTGATGCAAGGTCTAGTACGGAGTAATATTTTGCACCTCCTACTTGGTCAAATATATCAGTGATATTCGGCAGCGGATATGCATCGCTTAAAGTTTTTTGATTCAAAGCTCTGTAATCGAGCACCATTCGCCATCTTGGTCGACCTTGTGAGTCTGCTTTCTTCTTTACAATCCAAATTGGGCTATTAAATGGAGAATCGGAGTTCTCTATCACCCCTTGGTTTAATAAATTATTAACCTGTCTATCTATTTCTTCTTTGAGCGAATGAGGAAATTTGTATTGCCGTGCATTGATTGGTTCTTCATCTGCGGTTTTTATTTTATGAGTTATAGTATCTGTTCCAGGCAATGAATCTTCTGGTAGAAAGGAAATATCGCGATTTTTTTCGACTAAATGCTGTACGTATTCTTTTTCGGTTTCATTAAGGTGATCTGTCCGTATTATATCTCGTATAGATGCGGTTTGCACGGAAGTTAAGCTCTCCGTGGGGAAAATGGTGGGTTCATTATTTACTCCCTTTGAGGGGATATTCAGTTCTTCAAATATTAGTTCTTGCGTAAGTGAATAAAGCGTCTTCGTGGATATACTCACATTATCCAAGTAATTATTTAAAAATTCATTTGTATCGTTATCATCTATGTGTATCAATTCTTCATTCAGCCTTTGATGTTCATCGTCTGTTTCGCTCTCGTTGCTCTGATTATCGGTAGGTACATTAACGAGTAATGAGTCTACTGTATGGTCTATTCCTCCTTCTTACAATTCCGTGGCTAAATTTATGCGAAGAATCTCTGGTGATACAAATTCAATCGGTTGGTCGTGTGTATAAAAAAATTCTAGTCGTTTCAACTCATAGTTTAGTGTTACTCAAACGTCGCTTAAATATCGTGCCCCCAAAATGCCGGAATACGGTATTGGAAAATGATCGGAGACGACGTGGAAAAAAGAGATTCCTCCCAAAACTTTAAGTTTTAAAGTTCCTAGGGTGGGAAATTGCTCTGAGCTTATTCCCCTCAGGAGTCCTTTCTGTGACTCATCGATTTTCAACTGATGGGGTATGGTTCCTATTTTTATTAGATTTCCTTCAGATCCTGTGTCCACTAGAAATCTACATTTTCCTCCAGTTGGGTTTTTGGAAGTTACGGTAGGGAGTAGCTTTGTTTCTTGTTCGATGTGGATATTCGTGATTCTGTATGCAGGGGAACCTAAAATTTCATTTCCTAGATTTATTTTCGTCGTCTGACCAGCTATGACAAGTTGGTTGTGTGTAAAGTTTACTTCAGCATTATTTTTCATTAGGTATTCTGATCCGATAATTCCATTATATGGGATAGGGAAATCATCTGGTACAATCAGAAGTTCGATGCTTGTTCTGCAATCTTCAATGGTACAGTACCTAGGGTCGTTCGTTTTCGATCGCCCACTCCTACGAGCCTATAAATTTTTGACTCGTCCATGTGCGCTCCTTTTGGTACGAATCCCGTTTTAACGATGCTTACTTCAGATCCACTGTCTATCATAAAAGAAAGAAGGTATTGTGGGCCGAATTGCACCTCTATGTATGGTATGTAGTTGACTATTGTGGTTCCAAGGGTATTAATTCGCCTAGCAGATTCGATAATTGGTTTATGTTCGTTGAGTGCGTTTGTCTATCGTAAGTCCCCCTGTTCGCGCTCTCGTTCTGGGGACTTCGTCCGTTTCCCTGATTATATTGCCGCTTTCGACATTCCGATATTGTGTGCCCTGGATATTTGCAATAACCACATGTAGGTTTGTTATGTATGGTAGCATTTTGCTGGATAGGATTGCGAACCCTGCAAGTATCTTGAGTATGACCTATCTGTCCACACTTCTGGCATTTTACAACAGACCTTTGTGCATTGGATTGGTTAATATGACAGTAGTTAGCAGTATCGCCAGGCTTATTGGAAATTTGGCATAATATAGACGGTGGCCCAATATTATTTCTGCAGTTGCAGGCAGTGGGGCCGGTTTTATTGCATGTTTGGCACTTCGTCGTTGCAAGGCACTGGGATGTGGTATGCTTGGTTCTTCAGTAATTTTGACATAACAGCGCTTGGCCTTGTCTGAGTCTTTGTCGACATTCTGCAAATGTGTGACCCATTATATTGCAGTAGCTGCATTGCAAAGGTGTCTTCCTCGGAAGAGTTAAATTGTTTACTTGGCGGGGGTATATATTCTTGGTGTTATGGTACCTGTGGCGTATTTCTTGCTTCCCGAATAAGTTCTCCTGAGCTTCGAGTCTTCGCTCTATAGTGATTGCGTCTTTCACTACATCTTCGATTACTTCGTTTTCTTTCAATCTAGTTTCGATTTCGGGCCTTAATCCTAGTCGAAAACATTCAATTATTGCCTTTTCGATGCTGCGCTTGAAGGCAGGTGTATTTGGTGCCTTGGTTATGTGGCGATTTACTTCATAAAGTTGAGAACCGATGTCTCTCATTCTATTCGCATACTTTATGACTGATTCATTTTCTTTTTGATATTTACTACTCAGTTCGCCGTGTAGTTGGTGTGCATTTTTTGATGGGGTGTAAAAGACCTTTAAATGTTCTTTGAACTCTTCGACCGTGGTGAATGCGTATCCCGATATTATTTCTCGTGCTTCACCCAAGAGTTTTCTCTTGAGCAGTTTTGCAAAGCTTTCCTCGAGATTGCTGCTTATAAGTTCGCTTCTGTGCAGTATTCTAAAAATTGGCTAAGGGGAATATATTTCCGTCAAATTCAGGAACGAATTTTCATGCTTCCTTTAGAGGTAAGGTTGCAGCTTGTTCGTTCGCCATGTTAGTACTGGGGGAGTGTTAGGCTATTAAACAATCATTTGTCAGATGCGATAAGTGTGGTCTGACTGTGTCTTGTTCGGCGATATCTATGAAATCGCTGGAAAACGATAGATTTTCAGGGGTAGACAACCCTGTATGCACGGGACTGATATTTTCTAGGTTTTGTTCGATATCGGATTGGTCTTGTAGCGTTGATGAGCAGAATGGCGTAAATTTAACTTCTCTTAAGTCTATCAGAGGAGTTCTGAATTCATCCTCCCTTGGTTGATTCTCAGATTCGTTTTTTAATGGGATTTCTAACTGCTTCCCTGATCGAGTTTTACTACGTGTATTCATTCGATTTTTTATGTATATGGGTATAAATGTATCTCCTTTTTATTTATATGGTTGTGAGGCAGTTGCGTACGACTACCGTTTGTTTCGATATTTTATTAATTAGATTTTCTCTCTCTATTTTTCCAATTGATTTATTTAAATTATTTTTAATTGTTTCCTCAACCTTCACATGTTTAATAATTTTATTTTAATATATATTTGTTCATAAATTGCGTGTTACGAGATATATATTGATTAGTAATATCGTTTCATAAATTTTTGTAATGATTCAGTGAATAATTTTCGACCGAGAGGCAGTTGCGCATGGCTATCGTTTGTAGCTCAGAGGCTTTGGTGCTTGGTCATATTAATTTAAATTTCTGACCGAGATGCAGTTGCGCATGGCTATCGTTTGTAGCTCAGAGACTTTGGTGCTTGGCCGTATTAATTTTTATTTTGTGTTTTTTTTTTTGAAAATTTTTATTAATTTTTGATTATTTAATCCCACTTCTGTTCGTGATCTTTATTCCGTTAAGGAAAGTTGTGCAAACGCTTTTTCTAAGCTTTCTATAGTTTCAGTATCCTCCTTTTTAGGTGATTTATGGAGGCTTATTATAGCCCTTCTAATTGTAGCGATAATAATTTGTAAGTTTTTCTCATCTCTTTGCTTTTCTTTTAGCAAGGTTATAATTTGTTGTTCTCTTCTCTCTGATTTTGTTAATTCGTCCTGCTCTTCGGCGAGCAGGGAATTTATTTGTAATATCGTATTATTCAATTGTCTATTTTCAGCTTGTTCCTTATTCAGATTTTCTCTCTCCCTTTTAAGTTTTTGTTTCTGTGATTATTTGTTATTATTTTTTATTATTTATTTATTTTATGTATATATATATATATATATATATATATATATATATATTACCTTTTATTTATATATTCTATTGTAGCTTATATTTTTTCTACCTTATATTCTTTTATATATAACTGAATATGTGTGTGTGTATATATGTATATACACATATGCATGTACTGCATATGTATATATATACATTATTTTTTTTTTTAATATGTTTTATTCTTTTACGTATAGATTAGTATCGATATGTATGTATATAAATTTTACTGCACACGTACATATATATATTTTATATATAGTATTGCCCATATATATATATATATATATATATATATATATATATATAAATAGATATATATTTTTCACTATATATGTGTGTATATGTTTTTTTTCTCTTTTTTTTATATATATATATATTATTGCTTGTATATGTATTTTACTTATCGAGTGTTTTTAGAAGTATAAATTTGTTATTTGTTTATGTTATTATTATTTGTTATATTTTATTAGTTGTTATAGGTTCCACATCAATTGTTTAATGCCAAGTACAAATTATCCCGGAGGAGCCCCCAAAATATATATATATATATATATATATATATATATATATATATATATATATATATATATTATATACGGTCTCCCAAATACAAGTGCTCATATTAGCGGCATGATATCGAGAAGGAAACATTATGTGTAATATTAATATTCATTTGGGTCAATTGTTAATAGTTTTTGTATTACGGTGTGACGTATGAGCATATTTACCCTTCCGTACACGTTACTCTTGATTTTTAATACATACGTGTACTAATTTTAATACACATATGTATTCTTATTGTTTTAGGCAGTTTTGAGCCTGGAGTTGCTTCCACTAGCTCGGGAATGCCTAGTCGATCACTTGATGGCAACAAACAATAAGGTATAAATTTTAATGGAGATTATGAAACCCTATGCTGGTCTTACATAGGTCAGAGTCCAAGGCTTTATTTGGATGCAATTTCCTCTTCTTTCGAAGGGGAAGCTGAACCCGCCTCGGCCTACCGACCTAGTTCCCTATTGACTAAGTATGTATGTGTGATAAACTAGGGGGATGTTCAGTCCTACCATATAGGAGGACCAGACACTTCCCCGGAAAAAGGAGATAGAAAGAAAAAGGAGAGAGAGAAATATTAGATATATAATTTGTTAAATATTAATGAAATTTATTTCTTACTTGTATATAGTGCACGTTGACAGAGAGAGGAATTACTGGAGACTGCTTGACTGAATGCTGCTGACTGAATGCGACTGACTGAGTGCTGCTGACTGCATGCTGCTGACTGAATGCTGCTGACTGAATGAATTTTTGTGGAAAAATCGGGGCTTTATATACCCGATTTCTCCATGATCATCCGCAATCCCTCTCTCTGCTCCTCGTTATTACAGCTTTTTTATTACATTGTTTACTTTGCTTACTTTTAGCCTTAATACTAGTATAAACAATTAAATTTTATCATAAACATTCATTATAATTTTTGTATTAAATATTTGTTATATTAAAAATGTAGTTAAATTGTTTAAAGTATTAATTTTACTATAAATTAAACATCAAAAATTGTACACTAGCGCATGGCTAATGTACATGTTGCGTTACCTATGAGACCTTCATCGGAGAAACATACGCTTCTGACGTATGATCTTGCGCAAGCCAACGTCTTATTTCGGCGGTATTATGAAATTGTTTTCCTCGTCCAAGTAAGATGATGACATGCTAGATGAAATTCGGTCATTTTAGTTTCGATTCTTATTCTACAAAACTTTATTTATATATGTATTTATTTATATATATACATATATATGTTCAAGTATTATCATTATTATTGTATGTATTTCTTTAATAATATATATACATTTAATATATTATTATATTATTTATTTTTCTTTATAAATGTATATATATATATATATATATATATATATATATATATATATATATTTCTTATGTGTTATTAGTATATATTATGTTTATATATATACACCTATATACATAGGTGTTAATACGTATTATAATACATTTTATATATATATATATATATTTATATATATATATCAGGTATGTGAATAAGTCTTTCCCGTTTTTTTTCAAATTTTGAGCCTTTATTGTGAAAAAATGGTTACAAATGAATTATTGAAAGTATTGGCCATCGTTAGCTACAACTTTTTCCCATCTTTCTGGCAACATACGAATCCCGTTGCGAAAAAATTCGACCGGTTTGGCCTCTATCCAGTCATCCACCCATTTTTTGGCTTCCTCGTAGGAATGGAAGTGCTGGTCAGCCAGGCCATGCGTCATCGATCTGAAGAGATGGTAATTAGACGGAGTAACGTCTGGACTATACGGCGGGTGGGGTAGGACTTCCCATTTGAGCGTTTCTAAGTATGTTTTCACCGGCGGTGCAACATGTGGGCGAGCATTGTCATGTTACAAAATAACTTTGTCGTGCCTGTCGGAGTATTGTGGCCGTTTTTCTCGCAGTGCGCGGCTCAAACGCATCAATTGTCGTCGATAGACCTCGCCTGTGATCCTTTCATTCGGTTTCAGAAGCTCATAGTAAACCACACCTAGCTGGTCCCACCATATACAGAGCATGAGCTTGGCGCCATGAATATTTGGCTTGGCCGTCGATGATGATGCATGGCCGGGTAGTCCCCATGATTTTCTTCGCTTCGAATTATCGTAACGTATCCACTTTTCATCGAAGTTTCAGTCACGATACGATGCAGAAAACCCTTTCTTTTATGTCGCTGAAGCAGCTGTTCGCAAGTGAAAAAACGCCGTTCGACGTCTCTCAGCTTCAGTTCGTACGGCACCCAATTTCCTTGCTTTTGGATCATTCCCATGGCTTTCAAACGCTTGGAAATAGTTGTTCGGTCAACTCCCAATGCTTCAGCAAGTTCTTCTTGCGTTTGACAAGAATCTTCATCAAGCAAAGTCGCCAATTCTCGATCTTCAAAGATTTGCGGCCGCCCGGAACGCTCCTTGTCTTCCACGTCGAAATCACCGCTTTTGAAGCGTCGAAACCATCCACGAACACTTGAATCATCGACACAACCTTCTCCATAAGCCTCCTGAAGCAATCGATGCGTCTCGGCAGCAGATTTCTTCAAATTGAACCAATAAAGTGAAACTTCCCGCAAATGACGTCGACTCGGCTCAAATTTCGACATTTTCACGATATCAAAAATTTATGATGCGAAAAAATTTTAACTAATGTGTTAGTATGGAATTGTTGACATATGAATAAGCTTTGATTATGACATATGTAACCATTGAATACTCGCACAGTATTTGTGGCGCCATCTCTTACAAAAAACGGGAAAGACTTATTCACACTCCTAATATATATATATATATATATATATATAGCTTACATTTATATATATATATATATATATATATATATATATACGTGTATATGAATATATATACTTTTAATGTTTAAATTAATATTATTTTTTTAAGATTATTAGCTCGATGTTACAACGGGCCATTGTTTCTGACCTAATTAGCGCTCAGAGAAGTGGGTCAACGCCCTCGAGCAACGAAGAAGGAGGTCAAACGAAAGCAAAAGAGAAACGTGAAGATCAGAAACTCAGTTTGCCCCCTAATAATATTTACACATAGATTTTTCTTCCCGATAGAATGCCGCTAATATGAGCATTTATATCTGCGACACTTTCTATATCTATGTTATTTATATACTGTTGTGTACAAATATGAGTAAAATTATTTATAACTTTTTAAATCTTTATGCATTCTTCTTTATTTAGTTCGTCCCCCTCAAAATATCCCCCCCCCCCAGAATACAATGTATCTATGCCAACGATTTCCAATTTTCAAAACATTTTTTATACTCGTATTTAGGAATGCCCATCAGTTCCTTCTTCCATTCGGCTTTTATTTCTCCAGTCGAATCAAAACCGTGTCCTTCAAGTGGTCTTTTGAGTTTACTGAACAGCCAGGAGTCATATCACTTTGCTCTATTTTTTTTTTACAAACGAAGATAGCCGAGGTCAAAAAACACGTCTAACGTTATCGGCTGCAACTTAAAAAGTAAGCAATAAATATTGCTGAAAATTTTTTCATGCTTCAGGAGCATGCGTACCAACATAACAAAAAAAATTATACAGGCAGACTCTCCAAACCCGCGAAATTTAAAAATTCTCGTTACTTTTTGAATACACTTCGTATACTTAGTTAGGAAGTTCCTTAAGCTTCAATGATGATTTAGCGATATTAGTTCATTCTTTTGATTTGATATAAATCTAGAAAATATAGGATGGATTAGATTTGTTTGTTTATTTTCTGCCGGCTCTAAAAGATCATAAATATTTTAATGATTTTATTAACTGAAGTACAAAGATATAAATATTAAATTTAATAAATAAATAGTAAAAACTACAAACTAAATATATAAATCCAAAAAATATTTTTGAAAAAATTATTTACTTGAAACAATTAAATATTTTTCTTAGAATGTTTATTTGTTTTAATTTAATATTAAAATTTTTGCGCTTCATTTAATTAAATCGAAAATTTGCATATTAATTTTTTACAACTCGCTTGGTATAATAAAATAAATCTAATTCGACCTTTGAGAAAACTATTCTATTCTTTCGATTAATGAATTTTTCAAAAATTTAATATATTTTTTAAATTTTAGTATATATCTCCCTTCCGCCTTTTGATCTTATGAATTTCGCGGCTATGTACAAAGTGCTACACAGCTCATATCTGGTAATACTATACATCATTTGAAAGGTCTTGACATAACATACAAAACGACGCTATGCATGACTAGCTTGGATATTGCGTTCAAAACTTATAGACGTGTAAGCATGGAGTTCACTAACGCCCAAATTCGCGCTATTTTAAAGTTTTCCTTCGTCATGGAATTTATCGAGTTAGATCGTTATGTGTCATATCGTGACATCGCCCAGGAGATGACAGCTAATCACCAAACCATTTTAAACCATATGCGGAAGGCTGGATACAAAAAAGCTTGATGTTGGGTGCCGCATGATTTGACGCAAAAAAACCTTCTGGACCGAATCAACACCTGCATTGTGTTGCGGTAACGGAACGAACTCGACCCATTTTTGAAGCAGATGGTAACTGGCAACGAAAAATGGATCACATGCAACAATATCAAGCAAAAAGTGTCGTAGTCCAAGGTCGGTGGACCATCCCAAACAGTGGCCATGCCGGGATTGACGGCCAGGGAGCTTTTGCTGTGTGTTTGGTGGGATTGAAAGGGAATCATCCGCTATGAGTTGCTCCCATATGGACAGACGCTTAATTCTACAATATACTGTAAACAACTGGTCCGCTTGAAGCAGGCTATCGACCAGCAGCGTCCACAATTGGCCAACAGGAAGGATGCAGTGTTCCACCACGACAACGCCAGACCACACACTTTGTTAATGACTCGTCAGAAGGTACCGGAATTCGATAATTCAAAAGTTTCATCACAGCGACCATATAGCTCGGACATAGCGCCAAGTGCTATCACCTATTCCTGTTCATGTCGAACGCCCTTGGTGGTGTAAAGTTGAACTCAAAAGAGGCTTGTGAAAATTGGCTGTCCGAGTTCTTCGCAAATAACGAGAGGGCTTTCTACGAGAGGGGTATTATGAAGTTGCCGTTTAGAAACAGAGTATCGAACAGAACGGCGCATATTTGAAGTAAATCCGACCACTGTAACACTTTTTATAAAGCGTTGCATGAAGAGCAAAAAAGCGGAAGGGAGATATTAGACAACCTAATATAAAGTATTTCAAATGTTTATTCATATAATTTTATTTTTAGGTATATCAAGTTACGTTTAGTAATATTCAAGAAATAATTCTAATTTGTCAATAGTTTATTTAGTGTAATTTAATAAATATACTATTGCTATTCAAATAAATTTAATTATTTGTTTGAAATACATGGTTTATTCTAAATTACAAAATATACATTCGCCTTAAATATGTATGTTTTTACTTTAAATAAGTATATGTTTGATTCAAATAAATACACTTTTACGAAATGCATTTGTATGAATTTCTAAATTTTTCTTCTTAGTATGATAATTTAATACTGTAAATTATATTCTATAAGAAATTACATGATATAACGTAAATAGCAATGAAATAAAATTTATTATATACAAATGTAATAAATGTTATTATGTAATGAATTTACAGAAAATGAAATTGCTTATATCAATTTGAAGTCTTATTTAGTTTTAAATTCAAAATTTTAAGAAAAAAATATACACACACACACACACACACAAACATATATATATATATATATATATATGTATATATATATTTATATATATATAAATAAATATATATATATATATATATATATATATATATATATATATATATTGTAGGACAGAATTAAGAAAATCAAAATGTATTTTACTTTGATCTATATTTATTAAAATATAATAGATAAATGTATATATATAATATAATGGTTTCAGGTGATTGGAAAAAAATGAGGTGCTATAAGGCGCGTATACCGGACAAGTGTAGCTCGCGTGCGCTCTAATGTATAAATCTAATTTCTAATTCTCTTGACTTATATATACGTCGAAAGATAGCGGTGATGCCGCGGCTGATGGTAATGAGCAGGGCTGCTACGGTTGCGATCAGCCCGTACGCCGAAAGAGGGGGAAGATTTTCAAGCTTCCGAACGTTGACTGTCTTCCCCGACATCCCGAGAACTGTAACCGTCATAACTTTCCGTTACACTTCACAAAAATATAATTCTTATTAACGTATATTATATTATAAAAAAAATCTTCTATGATATATATATATATATATATATATATATATATATATATATATAAATAGCTATTTTCTTAAAAGTTTTGTAGCAGGGTGCAATGAAAGCGATTCGCTGATGTACAGGATGAAATTCTGTAAGTGTGTACGCCTTCTTATAGTCTGACCCTGTAGCTGTTGCCACGCAGCTATCTTAAAATTTTAAGAAAATTCGTACAGACTATTATGCACATATAGGAGTAAGACTTTTCAATTGAAACTTCTCGGTTTTATCGATTTGACAAATATTTTTATTTTTAAGTTGGTAGTACTATTAAAGTTATCTGTGACAAATTTCACGTCATTATATTCATTTCTTATATGGTTACACCTGTTTTTATTGAACAAAGAAAAGTTGTCTCTTCGATTTTTGTAATGTCGGAAATTATTTAACATAGAAGTAGCATTAAATTTTGTGCACAAAATGAAATATCGGCCGCCGAAGCGTTCCGAATGTTGCAGTAGACCTTTGGTGAGAATTCTATATCAAAAACAGGTGTTTTTGATCGGTACAAATTGTTCAAGGAAGGTCCAGAACACGTTCAAGACTAACCACATCAGAGACGACCAAGAACATCTACTGATGGGCTGCACGTCCACAAAATCAAAGAAATCGTTCCGCAAAATCGTCAATGGACTACTAGAGTGTTTGCTGATATTGTTGAAATTTCAAATGGGTCAGTCAACACCATTTTGAAAGACATATAGTGCCTAAAAAGAGTGAAATCTCGATTGGTGCCAAAAACACTCAATTTTTTGGAAAAACATCGCATAGATGTCTGTGAAACGATGCTTTCAGACGATCAGGACAAGATGAAATGCATAATAACTAGAGATAAGACTTCGCTTTACACTTTTGATCCAGAAACAACCGATTAATCGAGTGAATACCCTGACAAAGGAGAACAGAGACGGAAAAAATCACGCCAAAGTCGCTCAAAAATCAATGTTATGCTCACTGTTTTCTTGGATTATCGTTGTGTGATGCATTATGAATTCCTTTTATGACCTTTATAAACATTTGAGAGTTATGCGTGGTTTGCGTGAAGCTATTCGTCTCAAGGCCAGATTTATGGAAAGACAACACTTTCAGAAAGACAACGTTTTTGCCATCACGATAATGCACCAACTTTCACTGCATTGATTTTACGTGAATATTTCGCGAAAAATTGAACCAATATCGTTCCAAAATCACCGTACTAGCCTAATTTAACTTTTTAAGTGTCAGCCGGTAACGTTAGACGTGTTTTTTGACCTCGGCGATTTTCGTTTGTGAAAAAAAGAGCAAAGAAGTTGTATTCAATTTTGCGTAAACAATGAGATAAAGTATAGTGAAGTTCATAAAATGTTAACAAAGGCATATGGTGAATCTGCTATGAGTAAATCAAGGATTTACGAGTGATATAAGCGTTTGCAAGATGGCCGCGAAAAGGTTGAAGATGACGAACGACTCGGACGCCCAAGCACATCAGCAACCGATGAAAACGTGAAAAATGGAAATGAAATGGTTATGAACGATCACCGACTCACAATCAGATAAGTCTCTGATGATGTTGGCATATCAGTTGACTTATGCCATGGAATTTTCTTGGATGTTTTGGATATGAAGCATGTGCCAGCAAAATATGTTCCAAAATTGTTGAATTTTGAACAAAAACAATGACGAATGGAAGTTGCTCAGAAGTTAATAACGATGCAGAACTACTAAAACGTGCTACGAAATAAACAGGTGACGAAATATGGGTTTACGGATATGATGTCGAACTTAAGGCTCAATCGTCCCAGTGGAGATATTCTGGATCGCCAAGACCGAAAAACGCTCGACTTAACAAAAATCGCCCAATTCAAGACGTCTAACGTTAGCCGCTGCCACTTAAAAAGTAAGCAATGAATATTGCTGAAAATTTTATCGTACTTCAGGGGCATGCGTATCAATATAATAAAAGAAAATTGTTGTACAGACGGACTCTCCAAATTCGCGAAAGTTAAAAATTCTCATTACTTTTTGAACACACAGTGTATAAGGAAGCTAAATTAGTTCACCTACGATTAGGATCGTAACACATATGATAATGATGCATAATTTACTTTAAGAGTGGCTGCACCATTTCGTTGTTTGGAAGTGTATCAGTCAAGTAGAACTTCAATACCTTGCAAGAGGTCAGCAAGAGCAATATCGGTCAGCTAAGTCGACTTCTCCAAGTCTATAGTTCAATATTCTCACAAGGAAGTAGAATAAGCGTATTTAGCAGCAGTCTAATAGAACTCTGAATCACTGGAAAATCTTTGGAAAATCTCTGCTTCCAGCGCGGAAGCATGCATTACTTATAGTTCTCAGTATCCAACCTTGATTGCGGATACAAAGCTAAGGCATAAAAGGCTACTCTTTATCTGTATTATTGGAACTGACATTGACATTTCGTTGTCTACTTCAGTAAGGCAAAATTGAATGCCAGTTACCAGACGTATAAGACTTGAAACTTACCATTATAATGTAAGCGGCGCGAACATATCGCCCACCTCAAACGAATAATTTTATACGATACGTAAAAATAAAAGACCGTCGTTGTAATTCATGAACATCTATTAGTTTGACTGAAATCTCAATAGATTAGCTGATGTATTAACATGAACTGGAAGCAAAATTAATTTGCTGACTGATCGCTTGTATTCAGAAGTAGCAGTACGCAAGGTCACTACTCTCGTCAACTGATCATTACCATGATGTAAGGCGGTAATACGTCCTAATGTCCATTTTGTTGGTGGAAGCAAGTTATCTTTGAAGAGAAACAAATCGCCAATTTGAAAGCTATAATTAGGCTTAAGCCACTTTGTTCTTTGTTGTTATTTACCAAGATATTCCTTTTGTCATCTCTGCTAAAAATGATTTCTCATCAGCTGCGTCAAGCTCCATTTGAAGCAGAGAGTTTGAGATTCATCAATTTAAATAAATGGCTCAGGAAGTGTTACATGTCCACCAATGATAAAATGACTTGGAGTGATTGTACATACATCTGCAGCATCTGAATTAAGTGCGCTGAGTGGTCTGGCATTTAAACACGCCTCAATATCAGCCAAGAGAGTTGAAAATAATTCGAACGACAATTTCGATTCGCCCATAACTCTGTACAAATGTCTTTTGAAAAACTTCATGTTAGCTTCCCAAATGCCACCAAAAGTAGGGACTCTGGGAGAAATAAACCGCCATTCCATCTGATCTTGGGCCACAGTAGACGCAATTTTGTTTTCTTGAAAAAGAAGCTTTCGTAAAGAGACGCTGGATTTCAGCTTCACTACTCAGAAAGGTTCTGCCATTATCACTGAAAATAACTTCACAGAGGCCTCGACGAGCAGTAAACCGCCGAAACGCAGTTAAAAATGCTGGTGCGGTAATATCAAATATTAATTCCAAATGAACTGCATTAATGACCAAGCATACAAAAACTGCCACATAACCTTTAAAGGATTTTTGTTCCCTTCCAGAAGACGTCTTAATACAAAAGGGACTTGCGAAATCGACGCCAATGTGTTGAAAGGGTCGAGCAGGTCTTGTTCTAATTGCAGGGAGTGATCCCATCAACTGCTCCCGAGTGCGAGAATTATATCGAACACAGGTGATACATTGACGAAGAACTTCTCGAATAATACTTCGAGCATGTATTATCCAATAACTTCTCTGTAAATAGCTTTGCACAATTGTAGCCCCTCCATGTAAAGTACAGAGGTGAGCTTTTCTGATAAGTAAAGCGATAAAATGATGCGTTTTTGATAGAATCAGTACCAATAAAGGGCATTAATTTGCGTAATGGATTTGTTGATAGAAGTTGCTGTTCTGAAGATAAAATTCGAAACTCATTGAAAAAAACCGAGTGATGAACCAATCTAATTAAAGTAGTAGTTGCTAGTGAGATCTCAGCCGACAAATAAGCTGTTCTTTCTTCTCTTTAGAGAGTTACAGGATTGTACGTCAACCAGGACAATAAGCTATCAGAGCAACTAATTTATCAAAGGAAGAATATCACACAAACCATTCTTCCCAATCTTGTTGATCTTGAATGAACCATACTTCAGTTAAACTTCGAAATTCTAAGTTTTTTGAAATTTCGAATGATTGGATGGGCTACAAGGACTCATCCTCAATCAACGAAATATGTCGTGACCACCACATAGTTGATTCTTGCAACTGTAGTGCAGTATATCCTCTGGTTGCTAAGTCTATTAGATTATGTGCGTACGGCAGATGTCGGCATTTAACTGTCGGCAAGAGAATTATAACGTCACTAACTTTATTTGCAACATATAACTTCCAACTACATATGTGTGATCTTGCCAGACTAGAACGACTTTTCAATCGGACCAACAATGAATCTCTTTAGGCGAAGAGTCTAATTTAGAAAGTATTCTAGCCATAAGTTTGTCTAACTTTGGTAGACCGACAAGTTTAAGTGGAGCTACTTTTGTTTTAGCGATGAGCAGCCGTGGTGTACATCTGACACTTGGAACAGTCACAAAAATTGCAGCTGCAAAGGCACGCTCAGAAGCATCACAAAACCCATGTAAATGCCAAGATTCAGACCTGCTTGTATTTACCCAAAGTTGAATTCGAATGTTCTCTAAGTCAGTAAATCGACCTGAAACAGGCGAATCCCAATCGACACCTTGCATCCACAAAATTTGAATTTATATTTTAAAGGGTTATCTTCATAAGATAAATTATATATTTAAATATTCTATTTAAATTTGAAGTTAAAAAAACTATACAACTTCAAAGTTTAATATAAAATTATTATAAATTTTATTAATATTGATTCTATAGTAAACAGTAAAATATTCATACAAATATGGTCATTCTAATACAAATCTTTCATGACATCAATCCCCTCCCCTTGTATGTAATAGTAAATCTGAAGTTAATACCTCGATTAAATTGAATATATTAAGTTGCTATTAATTTATAGTTTTTATGAGAAACTTTTTTATAGCTTCACTTTTAGATAATGGAAGGATTGATTAGTTAAAAATTATCTATGACAATAAAACTGAATTAAATACCTCAATTAAATTCAATAGGTTCAAATTCGGGTAATTTATAGTTTTTATTAAAAATTTTTATTCTTGCACAACTTTCAGATAATGTAAGGGTTCATCAGTAAAAAGTTATATATGATAACAAATATTATTTTAATACCTCGATTAAGATCAATGGATTAAATTTCTAGTAATTTATAATGTTTATTAACAACTTCTATTGCTCTATGACATTTACATAATTAAAGGGTGAATTAGTAAAAAGTTATATATGGTAGTAAAACTGAATTCATACCCTAATTTAATTCAATGTATTGCATTTTTAGTAATTTTTAGTTTCTGTTAGGAACTTTAATGTTGTATTACATTTAGATAATTAAAGAGTGAATTACTAAAAAGTTATAAGTGGCTGTATAATTTAATATCATACCTCTATTTAAATCTATGGAATAAATTTCTAGTAATTTATCGTTTTTATTAGGAACTTTTATAGTTCCATAACCTTTAGAGAACTTCACGGTTAATTAAAAAATTTATAAATGACGGTAAATATGAATGGAATACCTCGATGAAATACTATAGATGAAATTTCTAGCAATTAATATTTTTTATTTGGAACTTTTAAAGTTGCATGACTTTTAGATAATTTAAAGCTTAATTAGTAAAATGTTATATATGACAGTAATTGTGGATTTAAAACCTCGATGAAATTCTATCGATTAAATTTCTAGTAATTTATAGATTATATTAGGAACATTTATTGTTGTATGACATTTATATAATTAAAGCGTTAATTACTAAAAAGCTATAAATGACGGTAAATATGAATGGAATACCGTGATGAAATTATATGGATGAAATTTCTAGCAATTAATATTTTTTATTCATAATTTTTATAGTTGCATGATTTTTAGATAATTTAATGGTTAATTAGTAAAATGTTATATATGACAGTAAATCTGGATTTAAAACCTCGATGAAATTCTGAGGATTAAATTTCTAGTAATTTATAATTTTTTCATAAACTTTTATAGTCGCACGACCTTGAGATAATTTAAGGATTAATGAGTAAAATCTTATATATGATAGTAAATCTGAATTTAATACCTCGATTACATTCATATATTAAATTTGTAGTCATTTATAGTTTCTATTAGGAATTTTTATGCTCCATCCCGATTAGATGATTTAAGGATTAATTATTATAGTAAAAAGTTATATTTTATAGTAAATCTGGATTTAATACCTCAATTAAATTCAATGCATTAAATTCGTAGTATTTTATAGTTTTATTAGAAACTTTTATATTTGCATGATCTTTAGAGAATTTAATGGTTAATTACTAAAAATTTATATATGACAGTAAATATGAATGGAATACCTCGATGAAATTCTATCGATTAAATTTCCTGTAATTTATAGTTTTTATTAGCAACTTTTATGGTTGCATTAGCCTTAAATAATTTAAGGGTTAATCACTAAAATGTTATACACGAACGTATATATGAATGGAATACCTCAGTGAAATTCTATCGATTATGTTTCTAGTAATTTATAGATTATAAAAGGAACATTTATTGTTGTATGACATTTATATAATTAAAGGGTTAATTACTAAAAAGCTATAAATGACGGTAAATATGAATGGAATACCGCGATGAAATTATATGAGTAGATAGGATATAGGAATTCTAGCACATAGGCATTCTGGCACACCCCCCTTCCTTAAAAAGTGTGCTATGTTCTCATCTAGGTCACAGGGGACATAGCACACTTTACACGCGAGTATACTTTGGGTTCTCTACTAGAGGGAAGGGCCGCATGTCACACTTGACAGGTGAGTAGACTTTCGCTATAGTAGAATACCTTTATGTGCCTGTAGCAAAGTGAACTACTTTATTAATTTATTTTTAGCTTATTATTTTTTTTTTCATTTTTCTTCTTCTTTGAATTAAGCAATATTTAAATAGAGTTTAAAGCAATATTTAATAGACTTTCTCGTTGTGTTCTGACCAAAGTTTGGAGAACAGGTGATATCCATTTTACTTTATGTGCCATGATGCCTATAGCAAAGTCAGTTACTTTTTTCTTTTTTTTTTAATAATCTATTTAAATAACCTTTCTTACATCTCCACTATTATACTGAACCATGCGAACGTACAAGATCAAGTAATAAGCTGTAGTATTGGCTGGAAAGTTCTCTTTAGCCTCAAATTCTAAACGTACATCTACAGGAGCACTCTTTAGAGATTCATTTTGTCGTGAGCAATCAATCACAATGAGAGGTTCATTATCGAGAAACTGTTTCTTTGAAAGCAGTGGTAGAGGTTCCCTGGTATAGTATGTTTTATGGAAATTTGCATACATATCATACAGTATTGCATATTGATAATTAGATATGTCAAGGTTTAAATTATTGTATGGGTAATATTGAGAATTCAAAGCAAGTCTCACGTTAGTAATATTGCAATGATCAAAACGACTGGCGTTTGCGGATGCTTCATATTTTTTCTTTGTCTTTAAGCAGAGAATCACATAATGTGGTTTATTCAATTGATTGGAAGTTTTCACTGTCCACACATGCTTATGGGCGCTTGGCAGAACAGGATATTCAAATAGTTCCCATGAACGATAACACATTGGAATGGGATTATCTTTGCCAATGAAATTTAAAAGTTAGATTTTCTGTTTATCAGAATCAATGACATAAGGCATTAACCATTCTATCCTTGCTATTTTTATGTTATATGCTTCATATGTAGTATTATTACCAACTATATTACCATCCTGGATTATGGGCATACAGGTCAGATCTTGATCTTACCAAAATGAGTTCACGTTTCATATTAATTACAATTTTTCTGAAATCTTTTGCGAAGCCCAAAGTCATACTTAAAGGAATAGAAACGTCAAAGTTTCCATGCCTATCTATCAATGTTCTCGTTATTTCTTCATTGCAAATCGAGCCTGCATTTTCAAGCATGAGCGTCTCGTTGGTATTGAATGAAGCCCATCCTTTCATGACACTACTCAATCCAACATTTTTACTTTTGTCTATCTCAACGCCATTAATTTCATAGCGAATTTCATCAAAAAGATGACAAATATCATTGTTGACGAATCTAGATTTAGCTGGTGCATTTCCAGCAGTGTTTCGTAATTTTCCATAGATATGGATAGAACTACGTGATGGTAGAAGACACAGATCTTGGTGTTGGATGGAATGATGATGCTTGATGCGAATTTCGTCATTATGATCAAAGTTTAGTGATGTATATGGTTGATGTGCATGAATTTCATAATGAGAAATTGACTCATCGAATGCGACACCTGATTGAATTTTTAGTATTTCGTCTATTTTTCAGAAAGCAGCAGAAAATTATACAGCTAATTTTTTTCCTCAAACTTTTAGACCAAGACCAGCAGCATCTCCGGCTAAAGCATCAGTTGCATTTAGTCCTGCGAACAGTGGAATAAGGAAAGTAAGAACTCCGCCAATTTTAGACAATAGAGGTATTGCACGTAGAATAAGAACTTTCTTTTTACAACCACTATTCTTAAAAACTTGACGAGTACCTTTTAAGGCGGACTGCATGTCTTTGCGTGAATTTTTACCTGATTTCAATGGTTTTTTCGCTGCTGTCACCAATTTGTTGAATTTTAGCCCCATTCCAGTTTTTGCCTTTAATTTCATAGCACTGGCAACCGCTAGTTGCCAAGCTTTATTAGCAAGCTTTATGTCAGCCACTTTACGATTACTGTTTTTAGTAGAGTACTGAATGTCGTTTTTTACATGCCTTATATAGTTCATTTATTCTCGGATCACCCCGTTTTAATCGGTTTGTTAATTTAGTTCCTGGACCACAGTATTGATAACCAGGAAGATGCATTTCGGTAGGTAAATTGTTGATTATTCTATTCACGTATTTCCTTTTTTGAATGCTTCCGAGTTTTATGCTCAATCATATTTCGCAGTCAAATTATAACTGATGATCGAAAATATAAAATCAACATTTATATATTTACGTCAGTCAATGTTAAACTAGAGTTTGTCATATTAACATGGATTTCACTGAGCAGAACGTGAAACTGCCCGTCACTAACTTTGATTTTGGAAAGGAAAAAAGAAGGAAGCGACACGGAGAGTTACTACCAGATAGTATACTAGCGCTATTCTGTGGTCCATCAAACTGCGGAAAAACAAATAGTTTATTAGCTTTAATCACTTCTGCCAATGGTCTTAGATTCGAGAATGTGTATGGTTATTCAAAATCATTAAATCAATCAAACTATCAATTTCTCAAAAGAGTAATAGAACCAATCGAAGGTATCTCATATTTCTCGTTTAGTGAACATGAATCTGAAATATCACCAGATTAACCACTGCCCAATTCAATTATGATATTTTGACGATGTAGCTTGTGAGAAGCAAGATAACGTCAGAGCATTCTTCTGTATGGGGATACATAAAAGTGTAGACTGCTTCTACCTATACCAATCATATGTTCATATACCAAAACATCTTATTAGATATAATATTAATATGTTGGTAATTTATCGTCAAGATGATATGAATTTAAAACATATTTATAATGATCATGTCAATACTGATCTGTTTTTCAACGAGTTTCGAAATCTTTGTTTTGAAAGCTGGAAAAATGATAAATATGGATTTGCTGTTATTGATAAAGATAGAACGATGGATTCTGGAACGATGGATATTAATATATATATATATATATATATATATATATATATATATATATATATATATATATATATATTAATACACATTCGTCTATTCTTCAATCAGTATCATCATGAGTCTCGACTTGTTGGAAGAAATTTTAGAGACTCGAAGGTGAGTTGAGGTCCTCCGGGCGCTGGATAAAATTTTACAACAGATGGCAACTTTTATATAGAAAATAAGCGACTTTGTAATGTTGGTGAAGCTATTGAAACTACTGATGCAGTTTGTGTAAAAACGTTATATTCAATCTTGGAGAAGGAACTAAATACTGTATCTTTAAAAATCAATGAAATTCTAAAAGAATGATAACTGAAAAGTTTTATATATTGTATATTATCTTTTAAACTCGTTTAAAAGATAATATGGTACAATCGGTTAGAAATTTGAATGGTGTTATAATAGATATTAATAGTAAAATAAATGCATCGACAAAATCAGCAAAGGCAAAGTTAGCAGGAAATAAAACAAAAAATGGTCGAAGAGCTACACAAACCTGCCCGCCACAGATATAAGCGAAGACAAAATAATATACGTGGTATAGATGAAACTTGGCAAGCAGACCTTGTAGAAAATATACCCTACTCTAAGGAGAATGAAGGGTTTCGTTATGGTCGTCCGCTCCTCCTCCTCCTCCTCCTCCTCGTTTTCCTCCTCCCCCAACAAGTCCATAGACTTATAATATTTGCCGGGACGACTTCAACAGCAAGCAAACGCTTGCCATTGCTGTTGATGTTGGCATTGTCGTTAGCGTTGCCGTTGGCACTCAGTGCTACTTTCATATTTCAATTTAAAACTTTTCAAATTTCAAATCTGAAAGTAGATTGTGATGCATAAACTCACTGTCGTGCGCCTTGTATGTCGTTTTCTATTACTGGTCTTTCCACTACCATGCACTAGGAAACTTTCCTATTGGTCAAAAAAAATAAAAAAGAACCGCCTACAGATTCCAAATTTCATTTAGAAAATGCGGCTTAGCCCATTCCTTTTATTTTTTTTGACACAAGAAACTTTTCCTAATTGATGAAGAAACTCCATTATCCCTCCATTCCCTTCCCCACTCACAGCTATAACGTTAAAAGTAAGGGAATTATACTAATTGATGAGTCAATCTCGGTCAGTATATCAAGAGGCGCATGTGTTCGCCTCCAAAGCAACTCGTTTTTATTTGTTGAAAATACAATGTCATTATGCTAATCGTCCATAGTTACTCCCTTTTCCAGACGGACCGATTTTATATACTTAACCGAATTTGAGAGGATCCTGGGTGTGGGACTGGCAAAGAAAAATATCTAGATCTTATTATATAGTATAGAGGGCAGGTGTTTTGTATAAGGATAGGCATTCATTGCTATACATGGTAAGCAAATTGAACTAATTGATTTTGACACACTTCCGCTGCATAAGCATTCGTCTCTACTCGGACCTGTTCCCATGCTTTTCCGAGAAGTGACCCTCGTACACAATAGAATACTTATACATTGATTTTCCATAGTCACACCCTTTCCCATACGCACTGATGTTATACTCAGTTGAAATCTGGAAGATACGAAGCGAGAGAGTGACAAAGAAAAATAACTCGTTTTCATTATGCAATATAGGGGGGGGCACGTGTTTTCTATAATGATAGACCTTCATCGCCATATACGGTAAGCGGATTAGACTAATTGATGAGTTAACCTCGGTCAGTATATCAAGAGTCACATGTATTCGCTTCTAATACGGCATGCTTTTACCTTATGAAAATAGAACGTCTATATGCTGGTTTTCCGTGGACATTCGCTTTTACAATTGCAAAGGCATTATACTCTTCCGAAATCCCGAAGACACAAATCGAGAGAGTGACAAAGAAAAGTATCTTGGTTTCATTATACAGTATAGGGGGCATGGATTTTCTATAACGAGAGACATTCATAACCATCAATCGTGAACGGATTATACTAATTGATATGGGTCCACCTCAGCTGCATAAACGTTCGTCTCTACTTATAGGCATTCTACTCAATCTAAAGTGTACTCACGTCTAAACTGTGCTATGTCCTCAGCATTACCTAGTTGGGGGCTCAGCACACTTTTTAAGGGGGGAAGGTGTACTAGACTGCCTATAGCATATCTACTTATATGGATGAAATTTCTAGCAATAATATTTTTTATTAGGAATTTTTATAGTTGCATGACCCTTCAATAATTTAAGCGTTAATTAGTAAAAAGTTATATATGACAGTAAATCTGAATTTAATACCTCGATTACATTCATATATTAAATTTGTAGTCATTTATAGTTTCTATTAGGAATTTTTATGTTCCATCCTGATTAGATGGTTTAAGGATTAATTAGTAAAAAGTTATATTTTATAGAAAATCTGGATTTAATACGTCAATTAAATTCAAAGCATTAAATTTGTAGTATTTTATAGTTTTATTGGGAACTTTTATATTTGCATGACCTTTAGAGAACTTCACGATTAATTACAAAATTTATAAATGACGGTAATTATGTATGGAATACCTCTATCAAATTATATGGATGAAGTTTCTAGCAATTAATATTTTTTTAGGAACTTTTATAGTTGCATGATTTTTAGATAATTTAAAGGTTATTTAGTAGAATGTTATATATGACAGTAATTATTTTATTTTATTAATATTTTATTTTCAGATTAGTCTACGGGAGTGAGTATAAACAAGGACAGTCTGACTGTCATTATAATTTTAATTTAATTTTTAATTTAATTTTTATTTTTAATTTTTATTTGATTTTAATTTTTTTTTTATTTTTTATTGTTATTTTTATTTTATTTTTCGATTGAATTGATTGGACTGTAAGACCAATAAAAAAATATTTATTAATTTGTATATGGGCAGTTGACAAAAGTACAGTTCAATTGTTTTAATTATATGACAGTAAATCTGGATTTAAAACCTCGATGAAATTCTGAGGATTAAATTTCTATATTTTATAATTTTTTCATAAACTTTGATAATCGCACGACATTGAGATAATTTAAGGGTTAATTACTAAAAACTTATATATGACAGTAAATCTGAATTTAAGGGGGTATCTCTAGTCTAAATCGATGAAAAAATCAATTTTCCAAAAACACCGGTTTTGCATTTAGTATACTAATAGTAACATCGTATAATAGTTTATTTTAACTTGCGCGCTCTAAAAATGTTTCTATAGCGTGTATTCTTGGTGCGCGCGCAAGTCTGATTTTGAGGCAATTCAGACAGCTGGCGATCGGACAGGTACATATTTGGTCCCGCTTCTTTCTGTATTTATATATCTCATCAGTATTTTCAATGATATTTTGAAGCACTGAAAGTATTTCTTTCTTTTAATTTAATTGTAAAAACAGTTTTTCATTTATATTAGTTGGAAAAAAAAGTTCTTAAAGTAGATAAAAAAAGTACAAAATTAGGCAATTCGAGAGCTGATCAACAAAAAAAAGAAATTTTCTTGGCAATCGATTTACGAGTGATCATGATGAAAGTGTGGTTAGTGCATCTGCTAAAAAAATTAAGAAAAATAATCCTGCATTCGAAGTGAACGTTGATCCATTGTTGCATTACGTCATAGTGAATTTCTTACTCCTTCTAAGACTACAAGACATTTTAATTTGTAAAACCTGTAAAGGCGATATAACGTTTTCCAAACGTAATGAACAAGGATTAGGTTTTCAATTAGTAGTTTCGTGTAAATGTGAAACAGAAACTCATATTCCAAGCAGTCCAACAATTCATATTTCCTACGAAATAAATGGCCGCTTTGTATTTGCGATGTGTTTACTCGGTGTTGGCTTGCTAGCCATAAATAATTTTTGTGCAATGATGGGTATCAGCAAAGTATATGCTTCAGCTACTTATTATGCAATAGTAAACCACATTTGGATAGCAGCAGAATCAGTAGCTACATTAGTTTTTAGACAAGCAGTTAGTGAAGAGCAAAGAGAAAATGAGGCTGCCAGTAATGTAAAAACTCGGCTCACAGTTTCTGGTGACGGCTCTCGGGCTCCAAGGGGTTTTTCTTCTATTGTCGGGATTGCTACATTGATTGGAAAATTTTCTGGAAAAGTTCTTGATGTCATTGTGAAAAGTAGAATATGTAAAGCTTGTGAACAATGGGCTGGAAAGGAAAATTCTATGGATCATCAAGACTGGTATGAAACTCACGAGCCAGATTGTAGTGCAAATCATGAAGGCAGTGCGGGATCGAAGGAAGTTAATGATATAAAAGAAATGTTCCAAAGATCTGTAGATTTGCATGATAGTTATTATGAATATTATATTGGTGATGGCGATTCGAAGACTTTCTCATCGTAACAAGATATACAGCCCTATGGTAATGTTTTGAGCGTTTTGAGTGTGTTTTACATGTTAAAAAGCGAATTCATAAAAGAGAAAAAGATGCTAAAAAACAACTGATACAAATAAAAAAGGCTCAAAAAGCGTTAGAAGCTTCACAAAAAGGTGCTGATGGAAAAAAACGACAAAAAAAAAACAAAAAAAATTGAAAAGCCTAAAATAACGGCTACATTGACTAATAAAGTCATGCTGGAGATTAATTTTACTAATTAAAGGTTAATTAGTAAAATGTTACATATGACAGTAAATCTGGATTTAAAACCTCAATGAAATTCTGAGGATTCAATTTCTAGTAATTTCAAGTTTTTATTAGGAAGTTTTATAGTTGCATGTCCTTTAGATATTTTTAGGGTGAATTACTAAAAAGATATCTATGACCGTTTTTTGATTTGAATTTTATAACTGAAATATAAGAGAAAAAACAAAAAAATATATTCAGATTGTTAATATAAATTCGAGATGAGTGTGGGAAGAGTTAAAAAATAAAGAAAAGGCTAATAAATGTCGCGAACAACTTTTCGCGAGCAGAGGGTTTTTGTTTCGACGTAAAAACCCTCACGGTTTAGAGCGAAAAGCAGCAACAAGTGTATAATTTATTATTTTTACAGCAGTAAACGATGATTCTAATACTACTACTAATGACAGTTATAATAATATGTAACGGCAGAAAACGTAACGAAACTTAGGACAACGGACGCGGCCAGCTGGCGATTGATCGCAAAATACGTTACGCATGTGCTACGGCGCAAAAAAGCAGCTGAATGCCTGGATTATGAAAATATGTAAGAGTAAACCCAACATCGAGTATGCATGAGAACCCGGAATGAAAGGTATGGACGTGAAATGACCACGCAAGGACAGCCGCCCAGGCTGAAGTAATGTGTATAACAGTTCCGGGCTGGTGTCGGTGCAACATGGAGATATCTGTTTAGTGCGTAGTCGCATGGGATTTGTGTCGAGTCGCACATATTCCAATGGCTGTTTCTCAGGAATGTTCTTGGAGAACGGTCATTGGAAATGCATAAATTGCATTCACAGACTCCTAAAAAAAAAAAAAAAAATTCGGTAGACCATAGGTTTGTTACTATTATTTTTCTTCGCACTTATCTCTTATCCTGAAATTTATTTATTTTTAACCTATATTAATAATAAATTATATTAATAGATAATTAATGATCCAGGAAAGGACGGGTTAATTGTCAGGTATAGGGAGAATATTATATTTTCTATTAAAATTAAAAAGTAAAAGAAAATCTATTTAGTTGAATAGAAAAAGAAATTTTATGATTTATTAAATTATATAAAATTATAATAGATAGCATACTACCCCTACCTAATATGCACCGGCGCTATGTTAACGCACGTTTCCGTTCACACAGGATGTGAGAGAGAAAAATTTATAAGTATAATAGAGAGATAAAGCAACAAGAGCGCCACCTTACGAGGAATAAGAGGAACTACTACTGAAATCTGCATGCACGTTTGTTGCTCTTATGAGTGCTATTCTATGCTATTATCTCTCTATCTCTCTCACACTTTATTTCGCTAAACTAATTTTCTACGAAAATTAGATATTTATAGTAATTACGTTATATTAAATAAAATAAATAAAAAAAGAACTATTATTCAACGAAACCTAATTAAGTGTATATTAATAAGATCCACCAAATTTATGAAACAGCAGCGAAAATTTTCCACCCAACGTTGATAAAAAAAATTTAATCTTTGACCTCCGTTCAAGGATTAAATTACCGGTGGCACAATCAATATATTCAAATCTCCAAAGATATCTACTGGCCTATTTTCTCTAGGAATATATTAGAAATTGGTTTCTTAACTCAGGCACCTTGTAAATTGTTAATTTTTATCCACACGACACTTGCACACCAACTTATTTTAAAAACTATATTATGCTATATTCTATGAACAAATTATTCTCCTTCTCTCTCTCTCTCCTTTTCCCTTTTTCTTTCCTTTTTCATCATTAGTATAAGTAACTAACATGTATAGGGTAAGGTAACCTATACATGTTACAATTAATAATAATAATAATAATAATATTTTTTTATAGAAGAGGAGAAAAATCCTTTATGGATCTCGGGGACCAGTTCCCAGGTATGTAGAAATCACTAACACAAAGGCATACTTACCAGTAAAAAACTACCTCCTCGGTGCATTTCCTTGACTGCTTCCGGTAGCTCTGAAAAGAGCTGCAAGCCGGAGACACCATGGTAGGAAATATTCCATAGATGGGGACCCAGAATGGAGCCTTGGACCGCGCCACACGTTAGCTCTTATCGCTTTGAGCCCTCTGCCGTTTCGTACAAAATGGATCTGTCCTTCAAATAATCTCCGATGCTCTGGAGTACGTACCTAGGTACATTGAAGTCCTTCTCCAGTATCTTCTTCAGCATGTCTATTCAGCTAACCGAGTTGAAGGAGTTTTTGGCATCAAATATCACCAGAAAGCACACAGGTCGGGAGAAGTGATTTCCCCGCTCCGTAGTCCTGGCCAGCTTCGCCACCTCATGAATAGTATCTATGGTGGACCGCCGTCTCCGAAAGCCAGACTGCCTCTCGGAAAGGTTACCAGATGTAAAAAGCGCCGCCTGTAGGCGGGGTCTCACCAGATTTTCCAGAAGTTTCCCGGCGGTTTCTAGTATGCATAAGAGTATGTACACCGAGAGAGCACTAGATGATCCTTTGCCCTTGCTTATCAGCACAAGTCTCGCCTCCTTCCAGCGGGGATAAAATATTCCCGCGCGAAGACATGAGTTACACATACCAAGCAACAGTTCAGGATGGCTCTGTACTACCGCTTTCAACACTTTTGTCTGAAGTCCGTCAGGTCCTGGTGCATTTTTCTTCTTCAGAGAGCGTACTGCTCTCTCTAGTTCCGCCCTTGTGAAAGGTGGTGCCTCAGGGCCCTCGGGAGGCAATTGTAGTAATTTATAGTTTCTATTAGGAACATTTATGTTCCGTCAACCCCAGATAATTTACTGATTAATGAGTAAAAAGTTATATATGAGAGTAAATAGGAATTTAATACCTCGATTAAATTGAATTGATTAAACTTCCAGTAATTTATAGTTTTTATTAGCAACTTTTATTGTTGGATAACTTTTAGAAATTTAAAGGGTTAATTAGTAAAAATTTATATATGGTAGTTTTTTGAAAACATTTATTGTTTCATGACCTTTACATAATTTATGTGTTATTTAGTAAAAAGTCATATCTGAAAGTAATTATGAATGGAATACCTCCATGAAATTTAGTGGATGAAATTTCTATTAATTTATAGTGGTCATAAGAAACTTTTACGAAGATATGCTGAAAAATATTCTGTTTGGCGTATAAAAAATAACTTGGCTTTTTAACCATCTTCCCAGCGTTTACACTGATGCGCGAAGCCCTGACGAGAGTGAGTGGAAACTCGTAGTTTCCTCAGTAGAAATGGAGAGAGTTATTTTCGAGTGTCACACAGACCAAAATTAGGGCAATTTGGGGTTAAGAATACATAACTGCCCAAAGCTATTACTAGCCGGATATAAGTAAAGATGAATACAATTACATCAGACACTACCCAGAATACGAATCCACCTACAGGTTTCATCGACTAAAGAAACGTAGAAGGCTTCGGAATAACTGTGGCAGCTGAAAGGAGGGATCCCTTCTCGGCCAATATTACCCAGTAAACGTTCCTGCTGATATTTAAGGATATCTGTACGCAATACCTAGAGGTACGACACTCCACCAGGCAACTGGCCAAAAAATAGTAAAGTTGTTCGAAGAACTAGTTGTATGCAAATGGGGATATCCGAAATATATGATCACAGATAATGACACATACTTTGCTAACAAGATAGTCAACAAAAAAACTATGTGAACTGAGAGTCGTCCAGGAGATAATAGCGACCTATCATGCGTAGGCAAACCTGTACAATGGGTGAATCGAACATTCCATGGAGCGATTTCGATTTTTATCAATGAAAATCATAAGAATTTGGATGTCTACCTGCCCGAGCTACAATTCGCCATACAAACATTGGTATATGCAACCACGCGAACATCGTCAGCGTTTCTAAATTTCGACAGAAACCCCAAAAATGCCAACACTAAGATATACCAAATACATAAAGACAAAAATCCAGTCACTAACACCTGCGGAGTAACTAGTTCGGCTAAAAGGACTACCAGCCATTCAAGAGCTAGCGAAGAGAAACTTATACACTGCTAACAATAAGCAAACGCATGATTATAACGAAAATAGAAGAGAAGAAAAATTTGAAATTCATGGTCTGTCGGAGAAATCATGTCTTATCATCAGATACTGATAAATTTTCGGCCAAATTGGCACCAAAATTTATAGCAGGGTAGTTAGGAAAATCTCCCCGTTAATGTATGTATTCGTGAAAATAAACTAAAGTAGGAGGACAAGAGAACATATCGCCGATATAAAAAGGTACTACCCTCCTAACACTCCAATTTCTCTTACAGATAAAAACGATTCAAGCAGAGACAATGGAGAAATCAGCAGTAAGAGGTCCAAGCCTGTGTCAATCGACGCAGATTGGGAGACACGCAGATAGCGGTGGGTCCAATCTTCAACCGCGGAGAAGCGGTCTAGCACCAATGTTATAACCGCGACAGCAACAAAAATACGCCCAGGCAACCCCGTGGAGCCGCCGTTCGGAGCGACGTAAAACTACGGAATGGGATGAAGACGAATAAGTAGAATCAGCAAAAGAGGGCATAGAGATGGACTTAATTTTCAACCCGTTCTTAAAAAGATATGATGACTTTGGAAACCAGATCGCCGTAGACTACGCCTCCGACAGCGGGAATTCCGACTGCGGAGGCGCATCGGTAGTCGACCTAGCCACATCCACGAAGCAATAAATTTTCCTACAGGTATAGGAGGTTGGTCCATGAACGCACAGCGCAGTCGAAAAGGGCAAGTATGATGCGCCAGGCGTCGAATGATACGGTGGTAGAGGATGGGAACGACGCATGCCAGAGCGGAAGAGTCAGTTGAATTATCTGTGGTCGTGTGATACAGGAGGTCGTTGATGCCTTAGGCAAGACAACGTAGCCCCTCGTGATCATCATACCCGGAGCAACAGTATATCAGAAAAACACGATAAACTCCGTTGTGCTCATTAGCCCTAAACCAATAGAAACCCCCACACAAGCTCCATACTAGTACAGTCACCCCTATCGATTTCACCTTATCATATCTCCGTGATCCTCTTTCCGCGAAAAAAGGAAAGCCCCAAATCATCTCGATGGGAAAGTAAGAATGACGTTCAACATCATTTACAAGATCAACAAATCAAATCGCGACGTAAAAATTTAGAATCACACTAAGGAATGAACGCGACGTAGAATTATTCAAACACACTTTTGCCTATTTTAACAAGTCTTCCGATATCCCAGCAGGCGAGGACCATAGAGGTAAAAATCCGTCAAAGGTGTAAATATGTCTCTTCATAAGGAAATCACTTGCCGGTCATAAATCGCCTTTTGAAAAAAAAGCTATTCGCTTGGTTTAGCCACGTTGCCACTGATACAATAAAGCTGAAGAACACCGCTAAAGATACAAATCTATTTCAGCAATATCCATCGCCAAATACGAATGTAGAATAAGAAACAAAAGATCATAGAGAAGACACCTGACGCCAACGACGTAAAAAGGAAAAAAAATCATATGACTCACAAACATACTTATTAGATTCTACAAACACTTTATTTAGAAATTGGTTATAGCGTAGAATAATATCGGATAGGTAGAAAATAATCTTATTTCATTTTATTTCATTTGATTTTTCATTCGATAAGATTAGAAATAGTTAGGAATAAAAAAACAATAGAATACTTAGAGTAACGTAGAAATGAGAATATTTATACATTTATCACATACTAGGATAGGATAAGACTGTAGAATAGAGAAAAACAAACAGAATTTGTAATTCTATAGAGACGCCACGAGATTGCTACGACGCCTGTAACATAGTAATTTAAGTATAATAAGACAGGGAGAGCCAGTAACACACCTACACCGGAGCTGATACGGCAAGTATTTTCCATATTTCTTTCAATCCATGCAATTATGCACCGCGAAACCCGTCGTCAGCTGGTGCATAGCGTATGTACCGCTCATTAAAATTAATCAGCATCTGATTATTTAACCTCCCCAACTATACATCCCGACCCTGCCATTCCTACTTATGTTCAGGTTAGCTTCCCTGGGACGAAGTCCACGACGATGATGAGTGAGTAACCGTGTACATTACACAATCGCAGTAATATATATAGATAAGTTATTTTATGGGTTATTTGTAATAATTTTTTATTAGATATTTAATACACTATTATACACATTAGTTATTTAATAATTTTGTTTCTTAGATTTAATATAAATCTTATATTAATATTCTACTCTTTAAAAGTATAAAAAATAAATGAAATCAAATTCTAAAACCCCATATTCTGTAAATACAAAACAAACAAAAAATACAACAACCGTAAAAAATAAGAAGGATATTAAAAAATCTAAAATTATAATTATAGAATCAATAAGTCACGATAATAATTTCGAAAATACACCTGTGATTATGTTAAATTCAACCGCGAATACCTTACAAAATAGAAACAATCCGTCGAAAATAAATACAACTGATTCGAGACCGGTATCGCATGAGCCGAGTGGAGTTTTTGTCGAAATTCGCACTTCTAATACAATGGTGCCGGAGTTGATAGGAAGAAACTACTGTATCAAGACATTTGCGCGTACGTGTGAAAGAACTAGCAGCGCGAATGCTTTAAAATGACGTCCGTTTGCTTGCACATGATCAAAGCTAAATCTACTGGAGATACTAATCTAAATTTGTTAGGACAATCCGATCATTCGAGTTTGGCAGAGCTTTTATATGATTCAATGATTACAACTAATTAGTTGCAGAATTCGCGAGGGTCATTCAGAAAGGAAACGAATCGAATCAAGATTATGACACGCGAATCAGACTGCTATTAGATCGATTAACTAAATCGAGATATAAAACCTACTGTGATAATAAGGCATTCAGATGATCGCAGATCGCGTAGAAAGAGTATCACATGAAATATCAAATGATGCGATTCAAATAGGCTTGGATGTTGAGCAAATATACGAGCATAGAAATAGCCTGCATAACGAAATAAACTAAACTGCGAAACGGAGAATTGAGTCAATTTTCGTGGCACATATGGAAGAATATAAATTTAATATATTCTCCCATATAGATTTAATTATAAAAATGATAAATCAAATCTTGGTAGTTCAGATTCAAAACATGGAAAGGAGGTTCGTCTCAAGAGCGCAAAGATGAACTTTAATAATCCAAAAGGCCAGCGACCTACGCAAGCGAAAAAATAAAACCCTTACCGATTATTTATAAATTTCAAAATAAATCAACAAAATATGAGGTATAATTTAATCGGTGTAGAGGGAGGTGTGCAAGAAACATTCATGGAAGTAAATTTAGAATTCAATGAATCTACAATAACAATCCAAATCATAGACAGCAATTTTCCTATAGAAGTTGACGGCAAAATTGAAAAGTAGAATTTTTAGAAAAGACAATTGAAAATCAATTCGATTTCCACGTATTTAAAAGAAAAATAACCCTCGAACTTCCTAATTGCTCCTGAAAAGTGATTTAATTACCGATACATCCCACTGATATGAAGGAAGGAATTTTAAATATAATTAATATAGGATCTATGTAGGAGAAGCTTTAGTCTCACCAAGCAATGGTCGAAAAAAAGATTGTATAATAAATTTATCCATATAAAATGCTAAATTTACTTTTCCTATTGCTCAATTAATATAACTACTGTTTTAGAGAATTTTGATGCAAATCATTTTACTGTTTAAGTGAAGTACAAATTATATTGGACATATTTTAATGTAATATCCTTTGATAAATTGTAATATCCTTGATGCTTAATCAGCAGAAAATGCAGCAATATCGTAGATATATAACTCATTTAATATGGGTAGTTTATATTTAATATATATTTTACCAATTTTTTTCAATAAATATCTATTGAAAATAGATATATTTATAAAATCCTAACCTTTTAACCTCAATAAATCTAAATTTATTCTTTTAATATTGTATTATTTCACGTGCCAAGATTTTTACAAAAGAAGTTTATTGCTAAATAAAAATAGCATATGATCATAGTTCTGTCAAAAAAGCCTGGATTGCTATTAATGGAGGGAAAAAGCATTAGAGGAAGGAAAAAGCATTAGAGAATCAGCTACAAGATATGACAAACGCAGAAGTACCTTACAGACAGAAAAAAGCAAATAAATACATGTTAAGGCCACAAAAGGTACTTATTTGAAAAGGGGCGAAGATTAAATATTAAATATTAATATGAGATATTAAATTATTAATATTTAACGATAATTTAAAAAAGATATGAGATTTCTTTTTTTTATTTCTTCTTGCTTTTTTAATTATCAGGTATTAAAGCAACGAAATCAATGGTAATACTATTATTGATCTCTTTCATATCTATTTGCATACGTTTATTTAAAATAATTCACTGACGCATGAGTATATGTTTTAATTTAAATACCTTATGAACATTACATATTTAATTCAACAAATAATCTTAAAACAGAAAAAATCTTATCAAAGACCATATCAACCGAGAATATTCTATAAAATATCACATTTTTTACAGAAACATAGAAGATAACTCCTGCGGAGAAAGTTATACTTCATCAAAAAGAGATTTCGTCAAAAGATAATAATTATGATTATGAAGCCAGATTAGAAAATCTAAAGGTTCAAAATACAGAAATTTCATTTTGAGCTCATATTTTAACAAATAATAATCGTATAGTACTGAAAGAAATGCATGGTATATTAGGTTGTAAAATATCCCCCTTACGTTTTTTGCAGCACGAAGGGTGTTCGACATGGACAGCAACAGGTGGTAATCACTTGGCGCTATGTCCGGTCTATATGGTGGATCCGAACTCCCGTAGCTCCTGACGAGTCATCAACGTAGTGTGTGGTCTGGCGTTGTCCTGGTGGAACACTACACACTTCCTGTTGTCCAGTTGTAGACGGTTCTGATCGATCACCTGCTTTAGGCGGTCCAGTTGTTCACAGTAGATGGTAGAATTAAGCCTCTGGCAATATGGGACCAGTTCATAGCGGATGATTCCCTTCCAATCCCACCAAACACAGCATAACCTTCCTGGCCGTCAATCACGGCTTGACCACTGTTTGTGACGGTCCACCAGTCTCAGACCGCGACCGTTTTCACTTGATATTGTCGTAAGTGATCCAGTTTTCGTCGCTACTCACCATCCGCTTCAAAAATGGGTCAAGTTCGTTCCGTTTCAGGAGCACGTCGCAGGCGTTGATTCCATCCAGAAGGTTTTTTTGCGTCAAATCATGCGGCATCCAAACATCAAGCTTTTTTTGTATCCAGCCTTTTGCAGATAGTTTAAAATGGTTTGGTGACTAACTCTCATCTCCTGGGCGATGTCACGATATACTACATGCCGGTTTAACTCGATAAATTCCATGATTTATATCCGAACTACATGTCGGGAGCTCAAATGTGGATGCGTGCACGGGTGTGGGAGGAGAGAATTAAAAAGATCACTTATTATGCTTCTATAGTCTTTATTAATTTAGCCGCCGTGCATAAAAAATGCTAACAGTCAAAGCGCTTTACACACGCAATATCTATATACGCGGAAGTATCCAGCGCAGTGTATAACGCCACTAATAGCACTCACGCGGCAGTTGAGGTAAAAAGAGGATGGAGTATTCAGCGATTTCTTCCTGCTCCGTATTGTGACCCTGACGTCTTAGGAACGGGTGCAGCCCTCACCACCAATACAGCGGTTGGGTACAATGTATTGCATGGGAAATTCCTCGAAGACTCGCCATGGGCAATCTTCACAGAGCTAAATTCTTTGTCTCGCAGATGCGCTTGTCAGTTCGCGTGACACAACTTATATAACATACATGTTATATACAATTCAAATTTATTACGGTTCGTAAAGCTTGAACAAATCAGCCCGATTTCGTCCGACGGACGAATATTCCAGCTCGTATGCATTTATATTATTTCTTAGATTTATTATCTTCTTCAATTGATAAGGGAGCTAGACGCGCAACGTGTTGTCGGAATGTATTTGATGCTCTTTTTCCCATAAACACTTGTACTCGACCAGTTGCTCCAGGATATGTTTCCGTGATACGCCCTACGAGATCACTTAATCGTAGGATATCTATCATCGCGCAGGAACACAAGTTGACCGATTGCAAAGTTTCCAATAGCATACCTCCACATCCTTCGTTCCTGCTGTTATTCTAAATACTTATCAGCCCAACGTTTCTGAAACTGATTACGGATTCTTTGCATTTGATGATAACGGCTTAAACAATTTTCAGGAAATGTCGATGCCTCTTCATTCGGAACGAATCCTGACGTTTCGCTGATTAAACAATGTGATGGTATCAAAGCATTTCGATCGCGAATGTCAGATGGTAACGAGCGCGAATTCAAACACTCCTCTATCTCAGCAAGAACCGTTGTGAACTCTTTAAATGTAAGAAGATATTCTCCGAATGTTCACTTTAGATGATACTTCGTATATTTTATGCCGACCAACCAAAGGCGACCGTCGTGCGCTGTGGTGGGTGATTGAAGGTCTACGTATTATTGACAGAGTGAGAAGCACTAGCAATGATTTGCAATAATTTAGCTACCGATGCTTAATGTCAGTAGATACTGGGCGATCCCAGTCGCGTTTAAGAATCCACAACATAGATATTTGGAGACATGCTATATTCGAAAGTACGCATCTCTTTGTCAAACGATCCATACTGCAATTTACGTTGAACGCGATAAATTTAAAAATAACCTCGTTCACGTTCCAGTACACGTCGGCTGCTTTAACAGTATCATCTTAATTAATTTCACGTGTCCGAAGAGAATTTTCTGATCGTTCGCGGTCTATTTATCGAGCTCGATGACGACTGCTTTAAGAATGTCAATCAAATCTTGATGTTTCCGAATCGCAAAAGATAGATAGTGGGCTCCTGTAACTATATCATCGACATAGATGTTCGTTTCGAGACAGCGAGCATGTAGTGGAAAACGCTTTCGCTCATCGTGGGCTAAATGTATCAGTGTACGTAGAGCTAAACACGGGGTACAGCTCATTCCGTAAGTAACAGTATTCAAACGATACTCTATAGGCGCTTCGCTATATCTCGCTGACCAGCCTATTCTCTGTAGCTTCCGATTCGAACGCGCCACACGAATTTGCCTGAACATTTTGACAATTTGGGCAGTAAAGACAAAGCTGTAACGGCGCCAATTCGAAAGAATCAGCGAGAGACCCTTTAGACGAGCAGGGTCGGATGATAGGGAGTCATTCAAGCAACACCGTTCCCGTATTTATCATGAAACATCCAATACGACTCATATTTTTTTATTGTGCTCGACCGCGTGATGAGTGGAGATTCTACGCACGCGGACTGTCACGTTCTACCTCTGGAATACGAGTCATATATCCTATCCTTTCATATGTGCTCATAAATTCTCTAGAAACCGTGGATAAGATCGGATCTATTCGAAAGCGGCGATGTATAGTGTTTAACGATCCCAAAGACATTCGACACGTCACTGTTCAAACTTGAGCCACATCTTCTTTTACTAGTAAGTAAATGGTGTAGCGACCATCGGCAGTGCGCGTGTGCGTATCGACGAATTGTTTGTGAAGTCCTCTTATTTCAGATGGCTATTCTACTGCTTTACTTTCTTGAGGATCAAAAAACGCTCTAACGCATCGTATAAATTATTCGGGGATTTGGTATGTAATGTCCTCAAAGGTACCTGAGGGCTTGGTTCCGCCTGCCGTGATGCACTCAGAATGTGCAGAAGCCAAACATCCCACTATTCGACATGCATTTTTAAGTTTAGTATGGCGCGCGCAATTCGCTGGCTTTCGTCTGTGTATGCGCAAATTTCCACTGCAGATTTTCGTTTGAAAGGAGATAAGTTCATTAGCGTATTTAAATGGTTTGCAACCGTTAAGTGTAGATTATAAAATCGGAATTTTAATGCCTTCCACGTTGAACCATAAGTCGCGCTAGTCGTTGTTACGTCCTTCACAAAATAAGCAGCAGGGCCCGTGAGACACGACTTCAAGTATTGTAATTTCGTTGTTGTTTATCAGTTGATTAAGCCCGGAACATTCTGTACAAGCGCTGTAAACAGATCTCGAAATCTCTCCCAATCCTCATACTTTCCGGAGACTGTAGGGAGATCTAGCTTAAGGAGTTGGCTGCATCGCGGCGTTGAATCTTGGAGCGATTCATTCGCGGATCGGCGAAATGAAATGGCGTCGATACTGCCATGGAATTCTGCGCTCAATATCAAGAAAAAACGAAGGGTATCCTCGTATGTCGTTTGCATTTCTGTAAATATTCCGCCTGTTACGTAACGATCGGTCTCTGCCCCATCTTGTGCTATGATTTCTGTGTAGGTCTTACACGTTTCTGACCAGATTTCTCTCTTATCCGTAAGCTGAGAACCTTTATTTCCATTAGGCGGGCCTTTTGCGCCGCCATCAATTTTTTAAACCCCGCGGGTTTCATTGCTATCTCGGTCTGACAGAATGCGCGAAAAGTTAAGCCTCTGTTTGCAATTATTATAAAATATAGATTAATGAAATCTGTTATACCTACAAAATTCAACGGCGATTTATGCAAACTAAATAATAGTATTGAGTGTACCAAAGTTACAAAAAATTTGTATACATATATATACATATCCGTGTATATATACAGATAATACGCAATAAAATACTAGAGCATACTCAATCTTAAAATCAATATAAAACTAGTATAAAATAAAGAATAAATATAAGTATAGAAGATAATAATAAGTATAAAATAAAATAGATATAGAATAAAATAATTAGAAATCTAGACTAAATTAAGTATACAGCTAAAAAATAGGATAAATTGAACAGAAATATATATATTAAACACAACATATGACAATCTAATTATTCTAAATAGCGATTACAAATATTTTACTCTAATACCCCACTCGGACAAATATCCTCACCCGGGGCACGAACAAATGTTTCGTTTATATCCGGACTACAGGTCGGGAGCTCAAATGTGGATGCAGGCACAGTTGTGAGATGAGAGAAATAAAAAGAACAAATATTATGCTTATATAGTCTGCGTCGTTGATGATTTTCACTTACCAGGCTGGCAAGGGATAGTCCGCACTACCTGCCGAAATCCCCCTCACACCGGCCAGTAATACAACGAGGACAGGATACAAATATATACAGGAAAAAAGGGGAGACGGTCCATTCACCGCTGTCGACGCTGCTGCTGCTGGTTATATTTCGTGCTAGGACGTCCCTTTGAGCACAACGTTTCTTGTTCTGTCGTCCCCCCCTCTCTCTCTCTCTCTCTCTCACTCTATCTCTCTCTCTCTCTCTGTCTCTCCTTCTCCCTCTAACCTACTCGCTGCTGCCTCTCTCATACTCTTTCTATATAATCGAACCTCCTTCTAACTTCAATCTCTCTCTCTCTCTCTCTCTCTCTCTCTCTCTATCTCTTTCTCTATACCACCTGCTGCTTTTCCAATACTATCCCTCTATATCCGCCCACTACACTCTTTTACTCTCTATTCTCATCACACCCACGCAACTAGTCCGCAAAAAAGAAATCTCTTCCCTCTCTCACGCGCAACTTCAAAGAAATTTTTGCTAAGGATCAGATTTGCAATTGCACTAAATATCGGCTGGAATCAATCTACCTTCTTTTTCACCATCTTCTTCAATCTTCACACTGATCGACCAATCATCGCCTTCCGCTCCTCTTTCCTCCAATGTACACTATTTGACACGTCTAGTACTGCCTGTATTTATTTTGTACTGTCCGCCAAATTCAGTTTTACACGCTTAATATATCTCTATATATATATATATATATATATATATATATATATATATATATATATATATATATATATATATATATATATATATGAGATGTATATGTGAGATTTTAATAAAAGAAGAGCTTTAGAAATACCATCAATATTTATTTGAGGAAATTTTGATCCAGTGGAAGAAAAAATCCATAAAAGTAATCATTTAAGAGTGCAGCCTAAATGTACTAGATGCATCGGATCCAAAAGTATGTTTGTTACTAAACCTAAATTTGGACTTTTATTGAGAATGGTTTGACGCACTTGATAATCATCTTCGTAACAATTACTTTTAAATTGCTCAACAGTTCGTATCGTCGCTATTTTTCCGGGAAAACAAACACTTTTATACATTTTTCCCTCAACTGTACATTTCGTACAAGAGTGATCTCCACTGTGATATTTAACACCTAGTACATAAGATTTTGCAGACGCGTCACATACTATCACATTTATTTTAATATTATAATGAATTTCATCAATAGATATTCCCTCGTTAACTAATTTAATATTTCATTCATAATTTGTGTAGAAATTCATTTGCATCTTTTGGTTTTGATTCTCCACAATAAATACCAATGATTTTCAGATCATTTATTAGACGTTCAGAACATAGAATGGGCCATACATTTTTTTCAGAACTTTTTCCTAAAAGTACACCATCTATATTAATAATTAAATCAATATTTTTATTATCAATTCCATAAAATAAACGTTGTCTTATAATTTTTTCTATACAAATTCGACTACCAAAATGGCCATACTGTCCACCTTCAATATCCAATATTTCTGAATACTTAGGCGTGTTAAGTAAAAATCTAGGATCTAATGGAAGAGAAAGGAGTGGTATTTCTTCTCTTATACTATGTAAAAGATTCGATATTGATATTTGTGGGATATTACATATAATAGCCCAACCGGACTTTCATTATTGTCCAACATTCCTTCTTCTATTTTTTTGCAAATTTAAACGATTCAAATCTTCATATAAGATATAATCATTCTCACCTGACAATAGCATATTTTTTATGCTATTAGCGTTATTAATATATTCACTTTCTTTGACATTATATAGATTACCTTGTGTTACAGTTATTTCATTAAGCATATCATGCAAAATTAAATTATATTTTTGATAATTTCCTTGCAAATATTTGTTAGTACTAGACATTCTTAATGATAAAATATTGGCTTGAATGCGTTTCCATGATTTATTATGTTCTTCTTGAATTTTTCTTCTAATCTGTCTTGATCCACATCCAATAGTATTTATTTTAGGTATACGTTTATTAACATTGCCCTGAGACATCTCCAACATATTTGTTACATACTGTTTTATAAATATGTAAAAAATGTATCAACTTTATACAAAGTGTGAACATTACAATTCAATAATAATCTCTACATACCCTATATTTATATGAAGTATTTATGTGAAATATGTACACAAAAATAAAGTATAATCCATACAATATTTCTTTTGTATTTATTGAAAAAAAATATAAAAGTGATACATTTGGAAGAGATACTAATAATCGTACTAATAATACACAGGCCGTCACAGTAACTTTTTTTCACGTGCTTACACAGAAATAAACGTTTTTTTAAAAACTCAGATTATATTATATTTTCTCTTCAAGAAAGAACTCTTTACGCATTACATATTTATGAGCCTATAAAAAAATTAGCGTCTAAATTACTAAGTTTTTATGTTCCTTTTTAAAATTTAGAATTTTTTTTCACATTGCTCAGACTAATTTTAATCAATTAATAACTAATAAAATAAATAGCAATTATTAAAAATAATATGAATTTAAATGAATCAATGGATAATGATAATGACAAACGCCAGTAAATAAAAAAAAAATATTTTTAGAATACGCTGGCTGATTGCTGAAAAATATGCTTTTGTTCCTTTTAGCATTATATATTAATGTACATGTTTAACAGATCTGTTCACACATTATAGCATTAAATCTTAAAACAAAAATTAGTATCTAGGTAGAATATATACCACAATGGCTTCCAAATCTCAAAATATAAAAAAATTTATATTACTTACCACAGAATTAATAATAATAATTGAAAAAGTACTCGGTGAAAGAGCCAACCTTGAACGTCTAACCGTGTCTATAGTCTATCGTGCATAAACTTTACGTCAACAATGAGTATAGAGTGTCAAAGGCGCATTGTATAATAAATAAACTATATATTGTCGACGTAAACGAGACAGAGGGCGAGACAGAAAGAAACCGAATAGGGTATGGACGTATGGTAAAAAGCGTTCAAACAAAAGAAGATCTGCAATATAACAAAGATATGGAAAGATCACATCAGTTCTGCAATTCGATGAGCGTATATTCAGACTAATCTATAACCTTTAGTCACTGTTAATTATAAGTTTAATAAAAAAGATGTGGTTAATAGCACAATTTTCACGTGAAGAAACAATAGAAGCTATACCGAGTATGTGGTTTCTTGAGAACAAAAGCTTGTGCCTGTGGCCACCATTCGAATCCAATGTTAAAATTGAAATGGCGATATCAAAAAAAATTTCACCAGAGGAAAACTGGCACACTTGTGGTGTAATCCGAATATTTGCAGATGCAGGTACATAAACGCACGAGGACAAATATAAAAATAGTTTCACGGAAAATGAAAGTGTTATGTGCATTTGACATATCTGATGTAATTTCTTTTTCTAATCTCTTACAAATTCTTGTAATTTTATTTCATGAAAGTTCTTGTATAATTGACGTTGGACATTTTCCTCCATTTAGAAACATACACTACAGCTCTAGAAAAATTAGACATAGCACGCTATAGTTCTGATGTAGAAGAGATGTTCGCTCAAAAGAATGATAAAAATAAGCGTAGTAATAGATACAAAATAAAGATCAGCGGTTCAGAGGAAAATGAAATGATAAAAATCAAGAATTTTCCACTAACTCCTCTAGACAATATTTTTGATAATATACATAATATATTATGATACAAAATGTAAAATTACATTCATTTCGATATATTTCTTATTCTTGATTTTTATATGTAGATTGTGTATGAATACGTTATTTTTCGTAAAAAATTGTTTGATAATAAATGCTACAAAACTTAACTTTCACAGATATATTATTTAGATTTTTCACACACTCAAGCTAACAAGAGTCATGCAGATCAATGTAGCAATGTCTGCAATCCCGAAGAATTGTACAATTCCAATTTAGAAAGTAAGGAGATAGATTACTTATCCATAACAGAATCAACTATAAAAGAAAATTTTAGTAAGTTGGCATTAAAATATCAATTTTTTAAAAATTATAGTACAGTCATATTGAATTCCATAAACTTTATTTTTCAATTCTTTATAAATAATGTATTTAAAGATTTGGATAATTTAAAGATCTTTCATTTTAAACACTAAAATAACGCAAAGAATAAAGCAATATAATTAGACCTTCCTACCTTAAAATATAGAAATGCTCTTTATATTCATACTAGCACACATTGAAATAATAATAAAAGTATTTCACTCAAATCTTTAAAAATGTAATGAAAATTTATATAAATAGAATGCTATTATTTACATCGAAAAATAATTTTCTGAACACTAATGCAGACTTTACAAATAACTCGGAAAATTGGTGGATAGTAAAATTTGTAGCAAATGACTCCATAAAAATAATACCAGCATCATGGATGGCAGATGATAGGAAGTACTGTTATTATCATCCTGACACAGGCCAGAAACGCGCCGTTCAAGCTGTTATAAAGAAAGAAAAGCCAAGGAAAAATTGGACACTATTCGAACTTCAATCAGAAATGTTGGAAAGTGCAGGTATACCTTTTAACTTGTGTATTTTGGTTCATTTTTTATTTGAAATCAAAAATTCCGATTTTTGCACGTCTCCATAATTATTAATTGAAGCTTAATTTGTATTTTATACTTGAATACTTTACAGAAATCCAATATGTATGTAAAATGTTGTATGCGAGTAGAAATTAGAGCAGTTACCTATTATAAAATTAATAACTTCAGACGCTATTATATAAAAATTCCAATTGATCTAAATATCTTCACACACACACACACACACACACACACACACACACACACACACACACCATTTTTATTTCACAGAAACATACGCATTAGCGATGCAAAAAAGTGCAGAACTCCTCGAGGATCGTATATCATCCTATCAAAAAGATAGAAATATTAATTTCAATTCAGAAATAGAATCGAGTATATTAATTTATTAATATTAATTAATTAATTAATAAAATATTAATTTCAATCAGAAATAGAATGCATTCGTTATGTTGCAGAAGAGGCAATTAGGTACATACATACCTCTGGCAACCAAACGAGTTATTCTGGAGTATAAGGCAGAGGGATTTCGAAATCTGATTCATATTGCCTTTAAATATTTTTCATGAGTGTAAATATTTATTTTTAATACTTAATGGCGTTATAAGATACATAAAAAAATAGTTAATCAAAAGATTATTAAATATACTTATTTGCAATCAAAAATGTTGTTATATGAATTATGAAAAGGTTTATGCTTAAATGTTTTAGGCAAGCATTAAAAACTTTTAAAACTTTAAAATTGTTTAAAAAATAATTATTTGGAAAAATATCGTATATTCCAAGTTTTATGTCTGTTTAATAACTCCACAGTGATCGGGCATACACACACACACACACACACACACACACACCCAGTGTGGAGTTTTGTTGCTTTCTCCCATCTGGCGCCTCCCCAGGTTGCGGATAGGGGATGGCTCGCTACAATTTGTAGAGGGCACTGAGGAAATAAAATACTCAGGGCGGACAGAAAAAGCTAATAGGGAGGGCCTCCCGAACGTAAGGCTAATTATGACTAATGTTTGGTATAAACAAGGATATACCCCAGGGAGTAACTCCGGCAAGACCGGTCAATCTCCTCACCGATTCCGATAGAGTGCAAGCCTCTATGGTCGGTGATAGCCCCTCGGATTCTGGGGAGGGCAAATCAAACATAATCATAGATAGTACACTGGGTACTAAAGGAGATGTCATGATGGATCAAGAAACAACGGATCGAGAAATCTCCATCACGCGCAGAAACAATCACCTGGAGCGACTTGGTGAGAAGATCAGCCAATTGTTGGATTTTGTCAAAGATAGGCATAACGTACACAAGACCATTAAGGATCTTGCTCGTTCCATCAATGCCTCATATAAATGCATTAGTATGGCAGAGGATGATCTATTAGAGTATCAACGTCCTGGTACACATTAAGTGGTGACTCAGACTATGCCGAGTCTACGCTCTGACACCAAACGAAGCGCAGCAGAAGCGATGGTTTCCACTCCTAAAACCATAGGTGGCAAAAGGACGAAAGAACCACCATTGGGCTCAAGGAGACCACTAGAGTCGGTCGGAGTACCTACAGGCAAGTCTGAAGCCAAAGAAAATCAATGGCAGACCATCAAGCGTAAGAAGCCCAAAGGCAAAGATAAAGAATTATCTAGTACACGCAGGCTTAATGGACGAAATAGGCCTAACTCCATTTTGATTAAGGCCAATGAAGGAGTTACATACGCGGAGGTACTGCGACAAATAAAGAATGACCCGGAGTTATCTCATGTCAAGAATGAGGTTAACAGGATACGTAGAAATGCAAGCGGTGCCCTTGTACTTCAGTTGGAACGGACAGCCAAAGATGCACATGAGTTGGCACGCATTGTTGAATCTATGGTTGGCCATAGCGCATCCACTTCGGTGCTGAGTAATCTCATTACATTGGAGATTAAAGATATAGATGAGGTCACTTCAAAGGATGAAGTATTAGAGGCTCTGAGAACACACCTCGAGCTAAAGGAGACTAACCTACTAATTGCTCGTTCCTTGCGGCAAGCTTATGGGGGTACTCAGACGGCGGTGGTGTCTGTACCATATAGCCACGCAGCTGAGCTACTACGTGTAGGGCATGTTCGAATCGGATGGGTCAGCTGCAGAGTTCGAAAAAAAACAGAAATAAAGCGCTGCTTCAGGTGTTGGCAGATTGGCCATTTAGCGTCCGTGTGCTCGGGCCCTGACAAAACTAAACTTTGCAGGCACTCCGGTGGAAAAGACCATCTATCCAAGCTGTGTGTAAACGGGCCCTGTTGTTTACTCTGTAAATGTGAAGGAAAAAAGGAGATTACCATCCAGCATACAGCTATAAGTGCCCGATTACCGTGGAGTTTTTAAACAGACATAAAACATGAAAATACTCCAACTGAATACCAACCATTGCGTAGCAGCTCATGACCTGCTGAAACAGACAATAAAGGAGCTAAGAATAGACATTGCTGTAATCTCCGAACCATATTGTGACAGGGTCAGACCACAGCGCTGGATAAGTGACACAAGCAATAGAGCTGCCCTCTGGATTGGTCAAAATAGGCAGGTACTAAAGCAGTCGAGTCATCGGAGCGAATTGATATCCTGGGCTAAAATACAAGAAATATACGTCTTTAGTGTATATGCTCCTCCAAGCTTGACGGACAAGCAGTTTGAAATCCTTGTAGCTAAATTAGTTGATGAAGCCATGGACAAGAAACCATTATTAATCGGTGGCGATTTTAACGCGTGGTCCACAGCCTGGGGAAGCGCTTCAACAAATAACAGAGGTAGTATGCTGCTTGATGGCCTTAATTCTCTTCAACTCCACGTGGTTAATAAGGGATCTGAATCCACTTCCATTAGGGGTGATAAACAATCAGTCATTGATGTAACATTCGCCAGTGATGACTTGATTCAGCGGATCCTTAATTGGAGAGTAAGCGACCTTTACACCCACAGTGATCACAGGGCGATCTTGTATGAGATTGCAGAGAAGAAAGTAAAGAATAAGTGCAATGAGTGAATGCCCACACGGAAATGGGACATCAGATCGCTAGACTGTGAAGTGTTTGCCACTATAATATCAGAAGAGCGTTTAGAATATGGTGCACCAGGCCATCTGGCAAATGCACTCATGAAGCATATCTCTGAAGCATGTGATGCATCGATGACTAGGACTAAGAGCGGATTTAAACATCGTCAATCTGTCTACTGGTGGACAAATGAAATTGCAGAATTGCGCAAACAATGTCATCGCGCACGTAGACTTGCCCAGAGAGCCCGCACCCATCGTGATACGTTTAATAGTTTATTTAAAGAAGCACAGAGAGTGCTTGTCAAGGCCATTAAGGCAAGCAAGCGTCGATGCTGGCTTGAACTGTGTGCAGAGGCCAACAATGACTTATGGGGACGACCATACAAAACAGTCATGGCACGATTGAGTAGGGCACCAATACAACCCACTAGCACGGTATTGATTGATAAGATTGTTTCCGCTCTCTTTCCCAATGACATTCATGGGACTGTACTGCGCACGCAACACTCGGACGATATACCTCCTATAACAGAAATGGAGCTACATAATGCTTACGCTAAGACTAGAGACAATGCTGCCCCTGGCCCTGATGGTATCCCTAATGCGGCAGTTAAGTTGGCGATACAGAAGAATCCAGCTATATTTCTAAAAGTATATAATGCTTGTCTTCTTGAGGGTATTTTTCCTGATTGCTGGAAAACTCAAAGGTTAGTCCTGTTACCTAAGGGCAATAAGCCACTTGATGATCCTTTATCATACAGGCCATTGTGTATGCTCGACACGGTAGGTAAAATATTTGAAAAAATAATATGTAGCCGACTGGAAGCATTCACTGAAGGATTGCACGGCTTATCCTCACGCCAATTTGGATTTCGGAAATCAAAATCAACAGTCGATGCCATTAAACTGGTAGTGTGTACCGCAAGAAATGCAATCAGTGGTAAGAGATGGAAAGGTGGCACTAAACAGTATTGTGCCATTGTCGCTCTAGATGTCAAGAATGCCTTTAATTCAGCGCGCTGGTCTTCTATTATGAGTTCTCTTAAAGAGTTCGGAGTACCTGGTTATTTACAGAATGTCGTGGCCAGCTACTTTGAGAATAGGATAATATTATACCGAACGGATGAAGGCACTGTATCGCATAAGGTTACTGCGGGAGTCCCCCAAGGCTCAGTTATGGGACCTATATTGTGGAATATTATGTATGATGGCGTGTTGAGGATTCCACAACCGCCTGGTTCAATAACAGTAGGGTACGCCGACGATATCGCTCTAGTAGTGACGGCTAAGACCCTTGATGAACTTACTGAAAATGCCAATGAGGCAATCAGCAAGATCAGTAGATGGATTAAGACGGTTGGTCTACAATTAGCGGAGCACAAGACAGAAGTAGTTCTTGTCAGCAGTCGTAAGAAGGTAGATAGTATTACTCTTAAAGTTGGTAGCTCCCGCATTAGTTCTGCGCCATCTTTACGATATTTGGGTGTTCAGCTTGATGCCAGGTTAAATTTCAAAGAACATATAAAGATATCTGGCGAAAAAGCGCAACGAGTTTCAGCTGCCTTGTGTCGGCTCATGCCTAACATTGGTGGCCCATGTCCACCCCAGAGGAAACTATTAGCTTATGTTGTTAATTCTGTCAGCATGTATACAGCACCAATCTGGCATCATGCATGCGGAATTAAATCGTATTGTGAGTTGGCCATTGCGACCCGTCGTCGCTCCTGTATACGTATTATTAGTGGTTACAGGACGGTATCCACCGACGCAGCTGAGGAACTTGCCGGAATTCTTCCTTTCGATTTAGCTGCAGATGAACTGGCTAGGCTGCATAACATATGTAAGGCCGCAGTGGATTCCCTACAAGGTGCTAAAAATGTGGAACGTCATCGTTCTATAGAAATATGGCAAAAAGGATGGACCGATTCTAGCAAAGGCCGATGGACTTATCGTATCCTTCCAGACATACACAGATCGATCAACAGGAATGTAGCGTCCACTTCAAAAAGTTGATATTTTGCTGACGATTTTATATAACACACACATACACACACACATTGCATACGACTTTTATGGGAAAAACTGTACTTTCGAGTTCAAGCGGTAGAAAAAGATCTCTAGGTATCTCGAGAGTATGGAGAGTATCATCTTCAAACGATAGAATATGTATCGGGACTACTCTTACTGGGTGTGTGCGTATTCGAATTATAAAATACAAATTTCTTCATAGCTTCATAGATATTGTACACATATACATAAACATTATTTCCTACCAACTATACACGACACTCCCCGTAGAAGTTGTTACAAATCATCTGGAAATCGCATTCTACCATCTGAACACGAAACTCCCTGTAGAAATCATCCTGACATGCGTAAGAATCGTTTTCTACCAACTAAACACGATAGTCCCAGTAGCAGTTATTCGAAGAGACTTAGACATCATATTTTACTGGCCCAACATGAATCTTCCCATAGGAGTTTATTTTCTCATACCTGGACGTTGTTTTCTATGAACTAAATACAATATTCCCCGTAGAAATCGCCCAGAGACATCTAGACATCGTATTCTATGTGTATATTAAAATGTGTATATATAATGTTTACAATATATATATAATTAAAAATGTATTCGAAAGAACATTTCTACTGCCAAGCTGGCGTTGTATAAGCGTAATCCAAGCGAATTTTTGCGTCAATTCGTAACCTTTTTTTTACGTCAAACTACACTCCTGAAACCAAACAATAGTCTGAATAGTGGATTGGACCAGGGAACCAACTCCAAAGAAGGCAAAAACAATTTTTTCGGCGACCAAGGTTATGGCTACTGTTTTTGGGATGCAAGAGATATTATATACATTGATTACCTTGAAAAGGGTAAAGCTATCACTGGTCAATACTACGCAGACTTATTGCAACGTTTGAGCCACGAAGTGAAAATTAAACGACTTCATCTGGCGAAGAAAATAATCTTGTTTCATCACGATAACGCACCAGCGCACATGTCAATCGTTCTCATGGCTAAAATCAACGATCTGAAGTTTGAATTGATGCTGCACCTTCCCTACTGTCCATACCTAGTCCCGAGTGACTATTATCTGTTTCCTAACCTCAAAAAATGGCTTGGCGTTAAGAGATTTGCGGACAATGAAGAAGTAATCGAAGCTATAAATGGATATTTTGAGGAGCTTGACGAATCAGCCTATAGAGATGGCATTACTAGACTAGAACATCGCTATGAGAAATATATTAGTCATGGAGGAGATTATGTTGAGAAATAAAAAAAATTCTTAAAAATGTTGTTTTTCTTGGTCAGGCCGGATACTTATCAATCCACCCTTATGTATATATATACATCTTTATAATTACATTCTACAAAAGTATGTGAAATAAAGCAATATGGTGTATTGAACGTTCTAATCATTTAAAAGCTCTTCGCTATAATGCATTGTATTTATATATATGATATTTTTCCTAATTAGACTTCACAATCACACGTATATATTCCTCATAGTGATCTTAGAAATTGTATATTACATCAACTAGACGATAGTGAAATACAAACGTTAAGATAAATAATGTAAAGTTATCTACGGACAATAAATTATTTTAGACGAAGCGATAAATCGAAATACATATTAAAAATTATATAATTGTATAATAATCGAAATATAGTAAAAATCGAAATATTATAAAAAAACGTTCATATCGTGTGTTACCGAAAGTCTAATGTTTGCCGTACAGGCGAGCTGACAGATGACGTTCGACAATGCGACGCGCCGGTAATTCAAAATAGCATGAGATATATGAAGTATTATAACAAAAATTATTATTATTATAATAATTTCTTATTGTTATTTTATTATAATATCAGAGTTATTGTATATTATACATAGGTGTTGTAGAAAGATTTTTATAAATCAACATGGCTTTGAACGTTTGATTATAGTAGATAGGCTATAGGCGTTCTAGCACATAGGCATTCTGGCACACCCCCCCCCCCTTAAAAAGTGTGCTATGCCCCCAACTAGGTCACGGGGGACATAGCACATTTTATACGCGATTATACTTTGGGTTCTCTACTAGAGGCGAGGGATAGGTCATTTTTCATTGTCAGTCCCACGCTTTATATCATCACGATTTCGACACAGTATAATATCGATGAAAATGGAAAAGGGAGTGACTATGTAAAACCAACATAAAGGTATTCTATTTATTTGAAAAATTTTCCACTTCTTGGAAGGAGCATGAGAACAATTACAATTATATTCAAAGGCAAACGCTAAGACGTTCTAAGTGAAACTGATGAAAATTTTAATATTTACAATGTTTAAGTTGTTAAGTCAATAATGATCACATAAACATAACAAATCAAGTACTAATTTTAAGTCAATATATACTCTAAAATTATAAAAATGAGATTATGTCTGAATATATTCTGCTAAGAAATAGTGTGCCTTCTTTTTTATTAACAGTGTGTTTGATATTACGTTGTATAAAAACTAAATCAGACACGTTTTTTAAATTATTGTCAATATCTAATACTATTCCCATTTTACCAATTAATTTAATTTTTTGTACATTATGAAAATTACTCCAAAGAAGGAACTGCGCGGGAGTTTGCGCACTAAAACCAGCTTAGCGCAAACAACCACGCGGGGGGGGGGGGTCAAAAATTCCTGGAATTTCGGGTAATTCCAGGAATTTACCAAAATTCTAGGAATTTTCAGGAAATTCTCGGAATTTTATATTGCCTAGAATTTTTCTTTTAATTGAAAATTTATAAAATTTCTTTTAATTTAAAATTTCTTTTTATTTGTAATTTTTTTTTTGTTAAAGTAGAAATAAAAAATACTGTTTTAAGATTAAATTTTTTTTATTAATATAATTTTTTTAAATTATATTTATATTCATTTTTTTAACCAGTTTCATCTCCCACTGAATAATCTTCTATCCATGTACGCATAATTAACACGTTACGAATCGCACACATTGGTAATCGCCTTGTGCTTAATGTGTGATTTTCACAGAGTACGTGTTCACCTTTATTTTGTAGTGACTACAGTGATGGACAATCGAGCTACTCCATATCGACAATATTTCTGAAATAGAGAAAAAAAGTATGAAAAAGTATGAAAAAGTATGGAAATACTATGGAAAAGTATACTTTTGAATATATGTATATGAAAAGAAAACATAAAAAGATGATTAAAGTATGAAACTTTCATCATACTTACATATTTGGCAGAATGTTTGACAACCATTCCTTCTTCTCTCGCCCCTTCACATATAATTTTTTTACTCCTGCACAGCATATCTCCAATGTTTTTTTTCACTTTATGGTAAGGAATGTCACCAGATTCCCATTCAATTCCATGGTAATCACGCTGCAGCCAGTGAACCGTTTTTTTTTCGTTCCATGTCAAGTCACTCCATGGAAATGGTGGCTTAAAGAGATACACTGTAGCTAGTGCACCTCTTTCCATACCTAACAAACTAAATTCTTTCAAAATGAAAGTTTGCGGACCTCTTGTCTGGAAACCCTGCATGTCGCAGAAGAACTCTTTATCTTCTGGATACTGAAGAATATTTTTTCTAAACATTTCTTCATATTCATGCACTCTAGCCATTTCTCAAATTAGTATATGCTGATTTTATAAGCTGAAGTGATGATTACGAATGTAAGTTCTGTGCTTATGCATTCATTTTTATAAGAGTTCTCCCCTCCTCTTGAAAATGACGACTCTCCTACAATTGGCTGATTCAAGAAAAATAAATAAAGATTTGATTGGACAACGATTGAATCTGTTTGGTTGGCTACGAGTCTATTCATCCCCTCCATTTTTAAAGAAAATCACTTACGATTGGGTGTGGGAGAAGAAAAGCATTTGTATGATTCAAAAGGGCGTAACCGTAGATATTCAGATGATCCGAAAACGATGCTCGTCTCCTCCCTCCTATAGGAAATGACGTTTACGATTGGTCGTTCAAGGAGAAAGGAGATGAAATATTAAAAGCATGATATTTTGATTGGTTCTACTCAGATAATAGATACTTTCTGCTCTTTCTAACATACTATTGAATGGTTTCTATTGCAGGCTTGATATTCTCCTTCCACTTCTGTTTCCCCTTCTCCTTATTTTTTATTTTCCTTTAAAAGCGAGACAATTTCTGGGAGGAACACAGTTTCTGCACCACAGTCAAATAAGTTCACTTTTTATATTTCTTATTCTTTTATATATTCTCAGTTTTTATATTTATATTTCTTATCTTTTCCATTATCAACTATACAAGTGTGTTGTATTCAAAACAGTGTTTTTTGTGTAATACTTTTATGAAACATTAAAGAAGTAATATTAATTATTTAACTCAATATATTTTATTAGTTAACGTAAAAAAACATAAAGTAAAATGGCTTTTCTTTCGTCTGTTGAGTTTAAAGTGAAACAACTTCGTGATATTTACGAACGTGTCAGTGAATTGAACATAATCGAACTCGAGAATTACTTATCAATAACTGAACAGGATATAATAAAGCTGAGGGAATTTGGCAAAAAACAAGGTCTCTCTCGAGCAGAAAATCAAAAATGTTTAACATGTCTGACTCATCTTTCATGTTTACAAGCAAGATTTCGTTATAATCTTGATAGTGAAGTGTCAGTGGGAGGTAGTCTAATCTCTAACGTATCAGCTAAAGTAGAATGGCGAGATATACAATCTGCTTTTAAAAATCGTATAAGAACAGGCGTTGTTGTTAATTTAGAACATGTGGACATTCTAAGTTTCTTGGTTGACGCACAGAAGCTCTTTGAAGAGAAAGCTAGAGCTTGCTTACACGAATATACAGCAATAAAAGTAAATTCTGATTTTATATCAGAGTTTTCCATGCAGAAAAATGGAGAGGAAACAACAGATATTAAATATTTCACAACTGTGAGTGCTACAATATACATGTCTACTGATTTAGAAGAATGGTATGTGGAGCATATTAAGGAACCACTTCTTACACATCTAGAAGAATTTCAGGATAAAGATTCTGGGTGGACATTAAAAAGTATTATTAGTTTATCCATAAATATGAAAAAAGTTTCACCTCACAAGGGAAGCTCATACATTCCTCTCCCTAAGTTCATAGCATCAAAAAGAGTATGTATCAACGTTCATAACATTGATAATCAATGCTTCGAATATGCTATTCTTTCAGCATTACATCCAAATGAAAAAAATCCTCAAAGAGTTCATAATTATCATAAATTTGCAAACGAATTGAACTTTGGTGATATAGCATTTCCTGTAAAACTGAAGGATATTTCTAAATTTGAAAAATTGAATAATATTTCAGTAAATGTTTATATGCTTAGGAAGTACGGTTCGAAATATGAAGTATCAATTGACATATTTCATTAAATAAGAAAGAGAAACATGTAAGTCTTCTCCTGATTCAAGATTTCAGAATTTTAGGATCGCAAGTGAGTAAAGCTCATAAAAAATTATACCATTGTGAAAGATGAAATTCATATCCAGAATTTTAGGATCGCAAGTGATTAAAGCTCATAAAAAATTATACCATTGTGAAAGATGCTTACAACATTTTTATAGTGAGGAAGGGCTACAAAATCTAATGTCGTTTTGACGACAAATTATCCGCTTACAAAGCATATAGACAGAAAAGTCCAGATGACGAGACGCCTGCACAATGGTTTGTTCGTGAACTGAAATCAATTGGTGAGCAGATTGATTATTTCTATAAAAATCCAAAACCAATAAAACTCACAGACCTTGACGAATTATCTTTTCAATGGTCGACCGATTGCCATAGATGTCGCAAACCATTTCTAGATGGGCAACTGGCACTACGAGATCATTGTTATCTTACAGGAAGGTATGTTTTTTTTAGATAAACAAAATGAATAATTTAATTTGATAATTAATTTGATTAATTTATTTTTTCTCCTCAGTCCATTTGATGACAAAAGATACTTATTGCCCAATACTACAGACACATTACCTTGGGGTCACTATAAAATCCTAGAAGAGTAAATGTCGCAAGCTGCAAGTCAGGTGGAGAGGGAAATAATGGAAAGTAAAAGTCATCAAATAGAGGAGAGGAATGGTAATGAGAGGGGATACGACGAGACTAATGGAAGAGTAGCTCAAGTAGATGTAGCTACTAAGAAAGAAGAGAGGAAGAATAGAATCACCAATGAGATTCGAGTAACGGTAAATGTACACGCATTATAGCAGTGAAGGTGAACCAATAAGCGTTGAATATAATACATCGGATGAACTATTGCATGAATGGAATCCTAAAAAAATCTTGGAAATATTGGAAGGGGTAAGCTCAGTTGAGGTCGAGAGAAGGGATGTACTCCATGAGGCAAAGGAAGAGGCAGAAATTTTGGTGGGGAATCAGCTATATGAACAGACTGAGGATGATGAAGAACTCATTCGAGCAGTTGAACAGTTCGAGAATTGTCGTCCTTCTTCAAAGAAAAAAAGACTATTCTAATAAGGTAAGATTCATAGTTAATTTTCTCTTAGAAAAAACTATGATAGAATTTATAAAACATTTATTTTTTTTAGAATGGATTTAGCCACTCTGAATAAAATTTCGGAAAGCGATTTCTTCCCGAGGAAAAAATGTACGGAATTGGAGAAAAATCATCAGTACATGGTGACTGCTCTTAAGCAAGTCTCTACAAAATATGTTACGAAAGTAGTTGCGGAGATAGATGAAAACTTTCAAATATTCTTACCGCAAAAGATATCGTCAGCCATATTAAAACATGAAGAATTTTTCATAAATATAGCTAATAAAGAAAATAAGCTTTGTTTACTTATAGATATCGGGGTGGTAGTTGTTTTAAGTTTAATACTTCTACTTCTTAAGTAATAATAATAAAACACATTGTTTCATTTCTTTTTATTATTTATTTGTCAAAAACAAAAAACATGTATATCTTAATTATATAAATAAATATTATAATCATAATACAATGTCTTTCTTATTTACTTTGAAATTAGTGTCCTTACACCTATCCATGTATGTTACTTATATTATATCTTGTATTCAATTAATTTCTTTTTTATTTATCCAACTATTATGCTCACTATTTAATCCTAACCATTTAACATATACGCGGTTACCACTCCGTTTTAGCACTTTTTCTACCAGATAAATTTCGGGATACTTAGTATTTTGAATTTCAATTTCAGAAAAACCCCCAGATACAGGCTTATCGTAATAATCTTTAACGTGATAAATTGCTGGATCAGTTTTTACAATTATTGATATTGTAAAAATTTCAGTAGACATACTTTTTCAAAAATATGTTTTACTTTACTTATTCGTACATTATCTCCGACATTGTATTTCGATTTTTTCCTTGCTATCATCTCAATTGAAAAGCGCTTCTTCACCTCCCTTTCGTTTTCTTGACTTACATTTTCAGGCTCAATTCCTATTGTTCGATGTTTTCTTGAATTGTAAGCTTTCAGTAAATCTGGTAGGATACCTATCTATTTGTAGTTTCCTTGTTTGCTGAATTGTATCCACATTGCATTTAAGGTTCTATTAAATCATTCACAAATACTTGCACGAAGATTACTGTTTGAAGAGTATAGATTTATCTTATACTTTTTCATGAGGTTTTGGAAGTGTGAATTGTAAAATTCTTTTCCTTGATCAGTTTGTAGATTGGATGGTACTCTTCTATGTTCCAATATCGTATTCATAGTGAGAGTAACATCGTTAACATTCTTTGACTTTATTGGTTTAGCTCCAACATACTTCGAAAAGAAATCTATAACAGTGAGTAAGTAACGAAACCCCTTATTGTCCTTAGAGTAGGGTATCATTTCTACAAGATCTGCTTGCCAAGTTTCATCTATACTACGTATATCATATTTTCTTCGCTTATATCTGCGACGGGTAGGTTTGTGTAGCTCTTCAATCAATTTTTGTTTTATTTCCTGTCGACTTTGCCTTCGCTGATCTTCTCGATGCATTTATTTTCCTGTTAACATCTATTTAATACCATTCAAATTCGAAACCGATTGTGTCATAGTATCTTTTAAACGAGTATGTGAGTTACTAAGATTTTTCAATTTCGATTCCAGTTCTGATTTATCCTGATTGGTTTTCATAAGATTTTTATCCAAATTATTTATTTTTTCTCCCCATTTCAATTTATTTTGATAAAGATCTTTGAATTTCCCTTCAATTATCTTACCATTTTGTTCCTGTTGTTTCTCGTTTTCTTTTATTATTCCATTAATTTTTGAAAATACAGTATTTAGTTTCTTCTCCAAGATTGAATATATCGTTTTTACACAGACTGCATCAGTACTTTCAATAGCTTCACCAACATTACAAAGTCGTTTATTTTCTATATCAAAATTGCCATCTGTTGTAAAATTGTATCCAACGCCTGGAGTCTCTCAAATTTCTTCCGAACAAGTCGAGACTCATGATGATACTGATTGAAGAATAGACGAATGTGTATTTATATATATATATATATATATATATATATACTATTTCACGCAGTTCTTCAATAATTGAATGGATTTCATTGATATGATTGTTATTTCCAGCTGATTGTTCGGCAATTAGTAATCTTAGTCTTTCAACAAGCTCATTCGGATCATCCCAGTACACTAACTCTATTGAATAATCGTTCTTTACTATTTTATATTTAGGTAGGTGACCTCCCCCTCTTTTTTTTGTATGACTAGTGCGAAATATTGGTGCAATCATGTTGAAATATTTTCTATATTTCGTATAGATTCATCTTTACTATGTTTATTTCCGGTGAGCACTTGTTGCTTCTAGAATACTGCGATAATTTCCACGATCAGCTGCACTTATTAATGTGTCGTCTGGTTGTTTTTGAATAAGTAGCTCCATTAGTCCATTACTTTTAGCATAAGTTAAATCTTTCACTTTTATTTTATTATCATCAAATATAATTTCAGAATCGCCAAGCATGTATATACCTCCAATATTTCTTATTCCATGTATGTTATCGAATTAACTGCGGCTGTGATCTAAAATATTGGTTTTAACATTATCTTCATGAATAGATTTGAATGTCGAATTCATCATTGAGTTATCTAATGAGGCAAAGTCATCATCGGAATCATAATCTTTCATGGAAGCTGAGCGAATATTATTATCTATCATAAAACTCTATTCGGGATCTAGTTGGTTTTCTAATGCTCTGATCATTCGAAATGAGATTAGAAGACTGTACACTATTTGATTCAACAAGCTTTTCAAGTGGTGTAATGACAGGTTTCAATGTATCTCCTACAACTTTTTCGAGATTCTCTCTCTCCTGTTTCAATAGTGCACATTTTCTTTTAATAGCTTTACGAGCTTGTATCAACTCGCTAAGAATACTCTTTTCTTTCTCAATGTCCGACATGGTGTCGTGTTGCTGTGTAAAATTGAACTGAGTCATTAAGATTTTTTTAATTTCTTTTTATTGCAAAACAGTCAAAACCTTTTATGTATCTACCAGAATCCATCGTTCTATCTTTATCAATAACAGCAAATCTATATTTATCATTTTTTCAGCATTCAGAACAAAAATTACGAAACTCGTTGAAAGACAGATCAGTATTGAGATGGTCATCATAAATATGTTTTAAATTCACATCATCTTGTCGATAAATTACAAACATATTAATATTATATCTAATAAGATGTTTTGGTATATGAGCATATGACTGACATAGGTAGAAGCAGTCTACATTTTATGTCTCCCCATACAGAAAAATGCTCTCACGTTATCTTTTCACAAGCTACATCATCAAAAATCATAATTGAATTGTGCAATGCTTTATCTGGTGATATTACATATTCATGTTCACTAAACGGAAAATATGAGATGCCTTCGACTGGTTCTATGACTTTTTTGAGGAATTGATACTTTGGTTGATTTAACGATTTTGCATAAACATACACATTCTCGAATCTAAGACCATGGAGATGAGTGATTAAAGCTAATAAGCTATTTGTTTTTCCGCAGTTTGATGAACCGCAGAATTCTGCTCGTATACTATCTGGTAGCAACTCTCCGTGTCGCTTTCTTCTTTTTTCCTTTCCAAAATCAAAGTTAGCGATGGGGAGTTTCACGTTCTGCTCAGTGAAATCCATGTTGATATGACAAAGTCTAGTTTATCATTCACTGAAGTAAATATATAAATGATGATTTTATATTTTCGATCATCAGTTATAATTTGACTGCCAAAGATGATTGAGCATAAAACTCGGAAGCATTCAAAAAAGGAAGGATGTGGATTGCTCGATAGAGTAATCAACAATTTACCTACCGAAATGCATCTTCCTGGTTATCAATACTGTGGCCCCGGAACTAAATTAACAACGCGAGTAAAAAGGGGTGATCCGGGAATAAATCAACTAAATAAGGCATGTAAAGAACATGATATTAAGTACTCTAATAAAAACAGTAATCGTAAAGTGGCTGACATAGAGCTTGCTAATAAAGCTTGGCAACTGATTAAAGCTAAAGATGCTAGTCGTGCGAAGAAAGCGTCAGCTTTAGCGATTGCCAGTGCTATGAAATTAAAGGCAAAAACTGGAATGCGGCTGAAATTCAACAAATTGGTGACAGTAGCGAAAAAATCATTGAAATCAGGTAAAAATTCACGCAAAGTCATACAGTCCGCCTTAAAAGGTGCTCGTCAAGGTCTTAAGAATAGTGGTTGTAAGAAAAAAGTTCTCATTCCACGTGTGATACCCCTTCCGTCTAAAATTGGCGGAGTTCTTCCTTTCTTTATTCCACTGTTCGCAGGAGTAAGTGCAACTGGTGCTTTAGCCGGAGGTGCTGCTGGAATAGCTAAAGTGGTAAATGATGCTAAAGTTGCACAGAAAGATTATCAAGAAAGTAAACGACATAATAAGACGGTGAAAGCTATTGCTTTAGGTGAAGGTCTCTATCTGAAGCCATATAAACGTGGAATGGGATTATTTCTCAAACCGCATGTCGGACACGGTCTAATTAAAAGAAAAAAAAACTTCAACTTAATTTTGCCAAATCGTCCACTAACAAACTTTGATCTTATAAAATATGCACATATATTACAAATTCCACATTTTCGAGGTGTCTTCATGAGAAATAGCCTTCCTCGTAATGGACCATGGAATAACGAATCTGCCATTGTTAATCTCGATGATTCGCAAAATAAAGGTACCCATTGGGTCAGTTATCTAAAGAGAGGATCTGACGCCACCTACTTTGATAGCTTTGGTGACCTCAAACCTCCCATAGATCTTATGAAATATTTCAATGTGAAAGAAGTGAAATACAACTATACAAGATATCAAAATTTTGACTCGTTCTTTTGCCGCCATCTTTGTCTTCGTTTCTTAACTGAAAATCTAGAAAAAGAATTTGTCAGATAAAATTTGATCATTTTCGCTCAATCAGTCATGGAAGATAGTTTCACTTTGACGCTTTCAGAAAAATCTTCTGTCTTATAAGCCCAATACTTTTCATCTATTGGACTACCAAAGCATAAAAATTATGTTTTAGGTTTAGTTAAACCTTTAACCTTTAATTCAATTCCAAATATTGACAATACAAATAATCAACTTCATTTAAAAGGAGAAATTATTACTATCCCCATTGGTAGTTACGAGATTGATGATATAAATCAATTTTTATCTAATACATTGAAATCAAAAGAATTGAATTTTTCTTGAAAGCTAACAATAATACATTTAAAAGTTGAATTAAGTGCAGTGTTTCGTTAGACCTTAAACCTCAAAATTCAATCGGTCGAGTGCTGGGTTTTACTACTCGTACTCTCAAAGAAAATATAAAACACCGTTCTGATTTACCAGTGAAAATATTGAAAATCAATGCACTCAGAGTCGAGTGTAACATTACTGCAGGAGCTTTCATTAACAACCAAAAAGTTCATACTATTCATGAATTCTTTCCCAGTGTTCCTCCAGCATATAAAATCATAGAAATTCCATCACATGTTATATATCTACCACTTAGTGTTTAATGCATAGATAATATACAAGTTCGAATCGTCGATCAGGACGGCAATCTAGTTAAGTTTCGAGAAGAGGAAATCACTGTTAGACTTCATATCAAATCTATATAATGGGGATTGTTTATAATTCTAGCACACATATAAGTACTCCATAATGGCAGTCGACAATCAGTCGATTGAAGAGTTTGCAACCGTTAACACTGAAGAACATTCAGTTGCTACAAAGTCTTAGTCTAAAAGTTCGTGGAAAAAAATTAGCTGTATAATTTTCTGCTGCTTTCTGAAAAATAGACGAAATACTAAAAATTCAATCAGGTGTCGCATTCGATGAGTCAATTTCTCATTATGAAATTCACGTACATCAACCATATATATCACTAAACTTTGATCATAATGACGAAATTCGCATTACCATCCAACACCAAGATCTGTGTCTTCTACCATCACGTAGTTCTATCCATTCCTATCAAAACTTACAAAACACTGCTGGAAATGCGCCAACTAAATCTAGATTCGTCAACAATGGTATTTGTCATTTTTTTGATGAAATTCGCTACGAAATTAATGGCGTTGAGATAGACAAAAGTAAAAATGTTGGATTGAGTAGTGTCATGAAAGGATGGACTTCATTCAATATAAACGTGACGCTCATGCCTGAAAATGAAGGCTGGATTGGCAATGAAGGAACAACGACAACATTGATAGATAGGCATGGAAACTTTGACGTTTCTATTCCTCTAAGTATGATTTTGGGCTTCGCAGAAAATTACAGAAAAATTGTAATTAACATGAAACATGAACTCATTCTGGTAAGATCAAGATCTGACCTGAATGCTATAATCCAGGAAGGTAGTATAGCTGATAATAATACTACATATGAAGAATATAACATAAAAATAACAAAAATAGAATGGTTAATGCCTTATGTCATTGCTTCTGATAATCAAAAAATCCAACTTTGAAATTTCATTGGCAAAGATAATCCCATGCCAATGTGTTATCGATCATGGAAGCTATTTGTATATCCTGTTCTGCCAAGCGTCAATAACCATGTGTGGACAGTCAAAACTTCCAATCAATTGGAGAAACCACGTTATGTGATTCTCGGCTTACAGACAAAGAAAAAATATCAAGCATCCGCAAACGCCAGTCGTTTTAATCATTACAATATTACTAACGGGAGACTTTTTTTGAATTCTTAATATTATCCATACAATAATTTAAACCTTGACATATCTAATAATCAATATGCAATACTGTATGATATGTATGCAAATTTCCAAAAAACATACTATACAAGGGATCCTCAACCACTGCTTTCAAAGAAACAGTTTCTCGATAACGAACCTCTGATAGTGATTGATTGCTCACGACAAAATGAATCTCTAAAGAGCGCTCTTGTAGATGTACGTTTAGAATTTGAGGCTAAAGAGAACTTTCCAGCCAATACTACAGCTTATTGCTTGATTTTGCACGATCGCATAGTTCAGTATAATCCCATCAGTGAAGATGTAAGAAAGGTTATTTAAATATTGCATAATTCAAAGAAGAAGAAAAATTAAAAAAAAATTAAAAAAATTAGTTGACTTTGCTATAGGCATCACGGCACATAAAGGTATTCTACTACACCTAAAGTCTATTCACCTGTCAATTGTGAAATGCCCCTTCCCCCCACTAGTAGAGAACCCAAAGTATACTCGCGTATAAAGTGTGCTATGTCCCTCGTGACCTAGTTGGGGGCATAGCACACTTTTTAAGGGGGGGAGGTGTGCCAGAATGCCTATGTGCTAGAATGCCTATAGCCTATCTACTGATTATTTTAACTATGACAAACAAAACATAAAAATACTTTAAACGTTAAGAAAGGGATTTGGATTTCAAATAAATAATCATCTTGATTCAAATATTAGTTAGAAAATTCAAATTGAAAGAATATAAAAGATTTTTAATTAATATTCCCCGAGATATATCCAAAAGACTATGTTTATAGTTTTTATGCAGCATGATCGCAACATCCTTGGAGCAAGGCTGTATTATCAAAAAATCTTCACGAAATTTATATCGCAGCAATCATACTGAAGCATGCACTATCAAAAAATTTTTTTTTAAATTCATCGTGAAACCATCAAAACGTATTATATTTTTATAACTTTTAATATATATATATATATATATATATATATATATATATATATATATATATATATATATATAAGCATCCGCCGTCTCGGCTTTACTCAAAATAATAATGTAACCGACTTATTAAACAAATTAATAAATATGATAGAATGCGATATCCGGAAGTCTCTGAACGATATCTACGGGGAATATTGCATTTAAAACAATTTAATTTTACTTATGTCGATGCTCATATACAAATTAATAAATATTTTTTTATTGGTCTTACAGTCCAATCAATTCAATCTAAAAATAAAAAAAATAAAAATAAAAATAAAAATAAAATAAAAATTAAAAATAATAATGACAGTCAGACTGTTCTTGTTTACATTCACCCCCGTAGACTAATCTGAAAATAAAATATTAGCTGAAAAAATTCTTTATTAGTAAAGTACAGTCTGACTGTCCCCAACACCCTTACCTAATTGAAGACTTGTCCAACATTTCGAGCTCGCTACGGCTGCTCATCAGGGACTGAATTTTTATTCTATTTTTATTTATTTTTATTTTTTTATGTTTTTTATTTTTAGATTGAATTGATTGGACTGTAAGACCAATAAAAAATATTTATTAATTTGTATATGGGCAGTCGACAAAAGTACAATTAAATTATTAATGACTTATTAAACAGTTAAATAATATCTATGTAAACAATTCTCTATCTGTAAATCTATATTCCTATAGATAATTGCATCCTCTGAGAATATTTCTTGAAAAATAATCAAAAATTTAATTTTGGTGTCCCTCTGAAGCATCGGTAGTGGTGCGACCGTATTGAATAAGTTCTGTTACTAGATTTTTGAAAATTTACTTATATGTTTTGGAGCGCGGATTATTAACATTACAATATCGTTATTAACATTACAATATGGAAGTTAAATATGTATTCCCAAATCCACGAACACTCCATAAAAATCATGGTTTGCTGAATTTATCTTAGAAAATGAAAAAAGTTGCAAAGATATTTAAAACCAAAATCATAGAGCTCATTAAAATACATATTTTTTGTTCTATATAATTTTTCAATACAAGCTATATATTTTTGGAGGAAAGTTCAACATTTACATCTCGGGATCCCCGGAACAATTCTACGTTTATACGAAATATAGATAAATTCGAATACAATCTTCTTGAGAAATGCTGGTTATAGAAATTCAGCGCATAGTACAAAAAATGTATTTTGATAAAATCTACAACTTTTGTTTGAAATACTTTTTGTAAATTTAAGTACACTAAAACAAAATTTGATAAATTTAAATAAATACATTTCTTCAAATTGAAAGAACAAAAAGTTTGTTTAATATAAACAACTGTTTTTCATTACAAAAAATGTATGTTTAAATGTATTAACTGGTTTAGTTGAAACGATATTTTTCAATTTAAAAAAATATTATTAATTGTCTAAAAAGAATTTATTTAAATTTCCTAAATCAATTTCATTTTCTTAAAAGCATTCAATTTCATTTCACAAGCATATTATTAATTTTCAGATCTGATTAGTTAAAAATAAAAATGTTTCCAAAATTTTTTAGCTAGATGTATCCAGGGTTTTCATCGCAATTCGCATATTAACGCATAACTCTAACGGTTACTACCTTTTTAAAGAGATTCTAAATCTTTAGAATTATGTATGAAAAGTTTGAACGGCAGAGATTTTGCGTTTCAAATTAAGTTGTGTTGCGCTTCCTACAATACTAATATAATATTGTGTGTATATTTATATATATTATATAATACATAAGAAAAAAATGTAAATATAATTATTCTTTATTACAATATAATATATATCATACGTTCACATAGTTGTAGATCACGAAAATGACGGTCTAATCAGTTCAGATACTATAGTTCAATTTTATATTTTGTTTCAATTATACAAAATTAAAATTTTTTTTTTAATATTTCTTTAAAGCAAATAAATATTTTTCAAATTAAGAACCAGATATCTTAAAACAAAATTTTATTTTTCATACATCAAAAAATATTTACTGTATTGAAATAAACATTTCAGTCTTTTAAATAAATAAAATACATAGTTTCAATAAATAGTCTAATAATGGTAAATGTATAAACCATTTGTTTAATTTAAAAGGTATGTATTTAAGTGGACTACATTTTAAATTAAAGAAAATCTACAGAGAAACTAAATCTAACACAATCGATCAATTTCTTTATTCATTGAAAATTATAAAAAGAAATTAGATGTCTGCATCAGATATTTCAACATAATGCTTATTATTTTTGAGAATATGTCCTAAAAATCCTGCACTTTTCACTAATGTACACCTTAACAGAAATGGAATTAATTGAACGCGTTCTTTGTCTGAAGTGTAGAATGAAATATCTTCTATCTTCAAAATATTTAGAACTAAAAAAATGTATATTTGAAGGTCTAATTGCAATAATTATATATTTATATATTTTGAACCGCTGACTTTATTTTGTCTTCTTTCATACTTAAAATATTTAACGTATTATATTTAATTTATAATTTTTTTCTGTTTAACAAAAACAATTATACTGCAACAAAAGCGCTTTGATAAAATTAACTTAACATTGAGTTAATAATAATGACAATTATCAGCAATTTATTTGTATTTTTAAATTGATTAGATCTAGAAATATCTGCTAATTGTAGACTAAACTTTTTTCACAACATTTTTCAAAAATTTTTTGATTACTTTTCATATTTTTGGAGCATGTTATCGGTATAATCATATTGGACATATACCAATCTTATATATAGGAGACAGTGAGAGAGAGAGAGAGAGAGAGAGAAGAAAACTGGAGAACACCCCAAGAGAATTAACAGGGATTGGATTACCCGATACGAATGGGGGCTTGTATACAACATGTGGGCACGTTCACCCGAGACCTCACCTTCACTCTCTCACACTCTTTCTGACCTGTCCCTGCGCATGCATCGACACATTGTACGGGGCTTAGCTTAGCAGTCTACACACACACACACACACACACACACACACACACACACACACACATATATACTTTCTTGAGATTGTAGTAAAGTAGATATTTTTTGTCATTTTTTTGGTATTTGCAAAAAAATAGCCTATTATCCAATCCTGACCGTGTAGAATACGTGGTTAAAATTTGAAGGCGATCGGTGCACTAGTTTCGGCGTCTATAAAGGACATACATTCTCTTTATATATATATCTATATATATATATATATATATATATATATATATATATATATATATATATATATATATATATATATATATATATATATTCTTTCTATACACATTTTCGGCATCTTAGAAAATGAAAACACTAAGTAAAATACTTAATGTTTATATTATTTATGGATGCGATTATCGGTTTTCTATTATTATTATATACTGAACAAATATGGTCCATTACCAAATGTATGTAATCTCAGCTCACTGTTTTACTTTTCAAATATACCTAATTATTCCTATACATTTTAAACATAATGTAATTTAAATGTTAAAAATATTAAATATTAATTATTATTATTACATTCTCTTACTGAATTTTAAGGAAACACAATACTTTTAAAACCTTTCAGGAGATTATTACGTTCTTTTATCTTTCTTATAAATATATAAAATAAATATATATCTATGAGATATAAAATGAATAACACTAGATTAAAAAAATTCTTATTGAACATTACATGTTCAATAAGACTTTATAACAAAATATAGTAATTAAACATTAATTTTTATATTCAACAATATAAAAAATCCTTGTTTGATTATCTGAATGGTGTGACAGATACTTGTTTTGGCCAATTTTATACTTTGAATGCTTATATATAAATCAATTTTTTTCGATTTATATAAATTATTTATTTGCTGTTATTTTCTTTGATAGACTAATCATCTCTTTCGTTAAGTATTTACTTCTATTATTCTAAATCATCGTATAAAATCCTTGATAATGTTTTATAACATAAAGTTTAAAAATATATATAATATTATATTAGTTTATATTTTAAACTAATAAAATTATTTATTATTCATAATATGTTTCTTTGATATATTTATGAGAAATATAAGAGAACATAATAATCTCCTGAAAGGTTTTAAAAGTATAATATTTCCTTAAAATTCGAAAAGAAGATGTAATAATAACAATTAATACTTAATATTTTGAACATTTAAATTACATTATGTTTAAAATATATACGAATCATTAAGTATATATATATATATATATATATATATATATATATATATGCGCAGTTCTTTTCTTTTTCACTCGCTCCGTCACTTCCCTTGTTTCCCCTTTTCGGCATCGTGCCTGCCTGCCACCTTGCCCCTCCCCTTAACTGCAGCCTGCACGTGTGCCCACTGTTTCTCCTTCTTTGCTTTAATGCGTTATATAATTATACTAGCATCTTATGTCTCGGCTTCGCCCGAGATAATAATTTAACCGATTTCATATACAATTTAATAATATCTAAGTAAAAAGTAGTATATATATACAAATCTATATTTTTATAAATAATTAACCGTAATTTACCTATCGTCGTTTCTGTATAAAAAGCTCCTTCGATGTAGCGTCCACTTTAAAAACTTGAAATTTTGCCGACCATTTTATACAATATATATATATATATATATATATATATATATATATATATATATATATATATATATATGTCTATGACACACACGCACAGAGAGAGAGAGAGAGAGAGAGAGATTTCCCCACGTAAGAGAACATAAAATTTGCAAAAATCAACAGATATCCATAAGGTGTGACGGTAGTGTCAGATTAACCTGAAGAACAAAAAGGGGTAATACCGACTAACGCCATACCTCCTTTAGGATACAAATCCCAAAGTTGGATATGAACATCCGTTTGAGCTGGCCTGGTATTAATACTTTAAGCGGACTATTTTGAGTTGATGTTCGCGAATCAAGACACCAAGTAGTGACTGCTGGTGAAACTGATTGTTAAAATCATTAACTTAATTTATTGATGAAAGTAAAATGATTTTCAATAAAAAAAACATAGCCTATGTCCTTTCCAAGATAATATAGAATCTATATGTTAAATTTCAGAACAATTAGTTCAGTAGTTTTCTCGGTTATCGTGTAGAAACAAAAACACGCTTTTTCTTTATAAATTAGAGTATGATATGATATGATATAAATGTATATTTTTCAGCAGCGCGCTACATTTATCGATAGTCGAGATTGCAGACGGACCTTGTTTGTGGTTAAGCCGCAAGATCTGGCGATGTCACGGAATGAACATCGCCTATGTGTCTGGCAATTTCTGCTCATCTCTGCTAGTATTTGCACCATACCATAGACTACCTTTGACTTATATTTAACGAAATTAAAAACTCTGAAAATGGTGGCATCTTTTAAATGGATGCAATGATTAGTGTCATCAGAGATAAATAGAGATTTCTAGAGCCCATGTAAAAAAAAGGTTCTAAAAATGACTGTTGCTTGCTGTAGCAGGTGGGGCGGTTAATAATATCAGGCACTCAATGAGGAGCCGTAGTTTTATTTCAGATTCTACGGGGGTGATCGTAAACAAGGACAGTCTGATTGATTGGTTTTGGACAATTTGTGTAGAGGGGGAATTTATATTTAATTTACGAAATTTGGTGGTGGGGATGGGTATATATAGATTAGAATATAAGGTTTAGATTAGTCCCTAATGAGGAGCCGTAGCGAGCTCGAACCGTTGGACAAGTCTTCAATTAGGTAAGGGTGTTGGGGACAGTCAGACTGCACTTTACTAACAAAGAATTTTTTCAGCTAATATTTTATTTTCAGATTAGTCTACGGGGGTCAATGTAAACAAGGACAGTCTGACTGTCATTATAATTTTAATTTAATTTTTAATTTAATTTTTATTTTTATTTTTAATTTTTATTTTTTATTTTATTTTTATTATTTTTTATTTTTATTTCTTATTTTTTATTTTTTATTATTATTTTTATTTTTTATTTTTATTTTATTTTTATTTTTATTTTATTTTATTTTTGGATGGAATTGATTGGACTGTAAGACCAATAAAAAAGTGTTTATTGATTTCCTGTATAATATCATTTAACAACTCTAAAGGTACATTTGTAAACAAAGATACTACATCCAATGAAATCATCTTGTAGTTTTTCGGAATAACAATATCTTTCATTTCATTGTAAAAACACCAACTATCCTTAATGTAAGAACTAGTTCTTCCAACTATCTTAACCAATATATTAGACAAAAATCTAGCAATATTATAAGTTGGGAAACCTATGGAAGATATTATTATTCTAAATGTCAGATTTTCTTTATGAATCTTGGGAAGCCCATAACATTTTGCCACAGTTCCATTTTCACATTTTAAATACTTATATGTAGTATCATTTATATATTCATTTCTTTTCCAATTATTTAATAACTCTTTCAAATTATTTTGTAGCTTAATGATATGTGGATTACCAATCTTCAAATAAGTACTATCATCATTTAATATATTATTTATACAATTTATGTAATCAATTTTATTGGAAGCTACAGTTACATTACATTTGTCGGCCTTTTGGAAGATTATATTAGCGTTATTTTTCAAAAAATTCTTCGCGGTAATTAAATCATGTATAAAATTACTATTTAAAAAATTATCAAATTTATTTTCTCTTTTAAAATTACTAATGACATTAACCAAAGATGCCCTACATTCCTTTTTAACTTCATCATTTAAACCAAAAAGATTACTTTCAACCTCCGCGATGATTTCTTTGATCGGGAGATTATTTTTACAATATAATATTCCATGTTTGGCACCTTTAGACATGATGTTTATTACTTCATTTGGTATCTCCTTGTCAGTTAGATTCTTAAACCAATTTTTATTGTTTGCATTGTTAAATTGATAGCTTTGAAATTGCTTTTTATTTCTTAAACATTCAAATTTCCTTTTTAATGTTTGTCTATTAATATATTTTGTCTTAATAAAATGTTTGCTTTGACCAAGAAAAAATTCATGTAATTCATTTCTTTCTATATTTTGATATAAATAATGTTTAATCTTTAATAAATATCTATTTAAGGAATGAATCTGAATATGTAAATCTCTAATTTCTAAATTAAGTAATTTATTTTTGAAAAAGAAAATATTCTTCTTTAGATCATAACAAACATTGTTACTATAAACCTGCAAAAAATATTCATCATGAAATCTATTATTAATGTGTACCGAAAATATATTTGATTTCTTGCATCTAATAAGGAATGTAAGTTTTTCTTTAAGAATTACAACTTTTAAATTCATTTTAATCCATTTTGAACAATAATCTTTAATAGTACTACCATATTTACAATAAATTTCTCTAAAATAAATCATGACATACCCCCTTAATTTAAGTTAAATAGACCTTCTATTTTAAAACAAATGAATTGTACTTCTGTCGACTGCCCATATACAAATTAATAAATATTTCTTTTTTTATTGGTCTTACAGTCCAATCAATTCTATCCAAAAATAAATTAAAATAAAAATAAAAATAAAATAAAAATAAAAAATAAAAATAATAATAAAAAATAAAAAATAAGAAATAAAAAAATAAAAAATAATAAAAATAAAATAAAAAAATAAAAATTAAAAATAAAAATTAAATTAAAAATTAAATTAAAATTATAATGAGAGTCAGACTGTCCTTGTTTACATTCACCCCCGTAGACTAATCTGAAAATAAAATATTAGCTGAAAAAATTCTTTGTTAGTAAAGTGCAGTCTGACTGTCCCCAACACCCTTACCTAATTGAAGACTTGTCCAACGTTTCGAGCTCGCTACGGCTCCTCATTAGGGACTAATCTAAACCTTATATTCTAATCTATATATACCCATCCCCACCACCAAATTTCGTAAATTAAATATAAATTCCCCCTCTACACAAATTGTCCAAAACCAATCAATCAGACTGTCCTTGTTTACGATCACCCCCGTAGAATCTGAAATAAAACTTATTACTACAATAGCTTATATCCTATATCCTATATTAAAAGTAATATCCAATAGAATAAAGATATCCAATATCCTATATTAAAAGTAAAAATAAAAATAAAAACAAAAAAAAATGCAATAATAAGTAAAATAAAAAATAAAAAATAATAAAAGTACTTATTCTATGTTAGTAAAGGACAACCTGACTGCCCCCACCACCTTAAATTAAGGGTCACCTTCTTGTCCGACGTTTCGGTTAATAAAATATTTAAAACGTCGAATTTTGGAAGTGAGGAAAACATTCTTTAAAAAAAGAAAACGTTCACAAATTCTTCTGCTTTCTCGTTGAGTAATTGTTTCGTTAAATATTCCGACACAAATTCTATTATACTGTTTACGGTATTAGCCTGCTCTATCGCACGTGTAAGCTATGCGCTGATGCATTCGCGAGCTTGCAATATACCTTCAAACGTTATTAGTTGGAACGTCATATTTGAAGGTATTTCATATTTCCTTCTCTTGCATATTCGATGTTCTTGAGATTCTTATTCATGTTGATTCGCTTTGTTGCTGCTCACATTGCTTTCAATATTTTTTGTTTTTATCCTATCGTTTTTCTTCAATATGTACTGCTCTGAAGCTGTACGCCGTTACGAATGATAGTTTATGATTCAGTAGAAATATTTTTGTCGGTTTACCAAATTCTTCGTAAAACGAATATGAATTCTTTGAATATGATGATATAACATCTGTGTGACACATGAATATTTCCCAGCTATCAACGTCAAGAGTCACATATTTTTGACTACTACAGATTTTTACGACAGGTTTATACAAACCATTCCAAGTTTCTAACCCAATCGTGATTCGCTTCGAGGCTGATCTGTTAATATCATAGGATTTCGATAAAAGCATATTGCTTAAACGAGTTTAAACTTCGTTACATTTCTACTTACCTTCATGATAGCTGAAGTATTATTGAAAAATTCGAACACGCGTATATTTTATAGGTCTTCCGATGCTGATGATGACATCTGATGCTCAAGCGCAAATCAGCTCTGCTTATATCGCATTACCCCCACCCAAACATTTGTAACTTTATATTAATCGAAAAACGTTACGTAATACGATGCAACAGGTTTTGACAAGTATAGCTACTTCTGATTATGATGCAACTCCTAATGTGAAAATGCGTTAAATATCGGATTTAAACACGGTCTGGCAAGTTTTATTTTTGTATCCTCTGGTTCAAATAACTCCAAGAAGTACAGCATGTTGTTATTTTAAATATTTGAACAAGTCTTGCCAGTTTAGACCTGTTACCTCTGAGAGCGTGTCAATGTAGTTTCTAAAAAAATATCATTGTGCTATTACAGAATATTAAAATGTTACCCTCTTTTCGAGTATAATATATTTAAGATCTCTGCGTATGATTTTAAGAACAAGTCAATATAAACTCATTTTTTTAGAAATAATCAAATTTGTGTATTTTTATTCACAGGTGCTATGTAGAGGAAATACCGATACAGGTTAAAAAATAATAAAAACATAGAATTAAGTTATATATTTATTACAATATTCCATTAAATTTTATGTATGAAAATTGTTACAATCACTCCATCGATGTACAAGATTGATTACAAAATCCAGCTCTGACAGAGCTAGTACACGGAAACGCATCGATTCGTACACAATGTTTCTTACATTTTTTTCGTAATTTTTTAACAATGTTTTTATAAAAGCCCGCCATCAATGCGTTATTCTGACGTGTATTTCGTGCGTATATATTACAGTAAGACGGTAAGGAACGTCCACTACACATAAAATAAAGAAACCTAACGCAAGATTCACTGCATACTAACGAATCGAAACTCTGAATTTGTTTTTTATTCCACTGGTATCGTACACGATTGCTCTTCAGTCATTCAAGATGATATGGCGAGCTTGGTGGAAAACCATAGCTATCAAAGTAGTTTCTATAACTATTTTGCGAACCAGGTTTGTCGGAGGTGTCTATGTTGGATATTACTGCAGCAGGAAGACTCAAGTGTTTAGGTATATGATCCGTGGCGCGTACCCCAACAGAGTTGGCGCGTACATCTCTAAGAACCTGCATAATCTTTTTAGTATTCATGGTAGCGATATATCTGAGAATGCTATTTCGTCACCGTTGTTGAATTCGTCGACTTCGTCAATGTGAGGATTTTTTGTGGCATCCATGTAGGGTTCTTGCAGAAATGTCGAATCTTCCGGATAAACTGAGCACGATCGTGAGGTTTTTTTAAAATAATCATGTACTTTGTACTTACCCGTGCAGAAATATACTCGGTATATCCCTAGCTCGGGCTAGATCCTAGTCAGTATTACTGATGATTTCCTCATGTATGTAATACTCGCCAGATCCGAGTTAGATTTCTCTACGATCATCTAATAATCGTCATATATTAATTATTATTTTCTCGAATTGATTCAGATTTCCTTATCTTTTATTGATGTTAGAAAGAAATACGTGTTTTCACTAGTCAACATTTTACAAGTAGAAAACTTAAGGAAATTCTCAGGCTTTCTATCTTGGATCTAGTCAGCTTTCCTTAACTTCTCCCTATTTTGGAAAGAATGGCGTTTTTCTAGGCGGAATCTGCCAAGTAGGAGAATTCAGGAAATGGTTAGACTTTCTATTTTGATTCTAGTTAGATTTCCTCAACTTTTTCTAATATTGGAAAGAACGACGTCTTTTCTAATCAAGACCTTCTGTGTACGAAAATTAGATATTATTTATATATATATATATATATAAAATAAATGTGTGTGTGTGCGTGTGTGTGGGTATGGGTGTGTTTGTGCGCGCGCATGTCTATATATATATAGTATATAAACACCCGCAGATCTTTCCAACATGGGAAAGAATTTAAAAAATTGATTTCCTATGTATGTTTTATCCTGTGTTTATAAAATTATTATATTATCTTAAATACTTTATGGTCATATGCAAACTATAGTATAGTATTAAAATATTATATGTTCAGCAGAGGTATTTAACATTAAAATCTACAATAATTAGTGTATAAAAAATATATTAATAATTCTTAATTGTTATTGTAAATCGTAATACGTAATAGTCATATAGAAAATAATTTATGAATGCTAATTAAATGGTATGCGTCACCTAAATACGTAAATATATTTTTTTATTTTAAATAAATAACTATTAATGAGTCAAAAAATTATTCACTTATAATCGAGGAAACAAACTTAGAATAATTTATTATTGGCTTAATTTCTAAATTTTCTGACTAGATTTTGTCTAGTTTCTAGCTTGGTATACCTACTAAAATCTAAAGTCATTCCCTATTAAAAATACTATTAAAAGTGGGACCAATCGGAACTAGGATCAGACTAGATTTCCCTTCTGGGTCCGAACATTTGATAAGGAAAACTCACCTGATACTAGCTAGATTCAAGAATAAATTTCTACACGGGTAAACTTAGATCTCGTTGCGCTTTACCTTTGTGAAATGTATTCGGGGTTATGAAAATATCGTTTATATTTTTATGGTGACCCTTCGTAAATTAATCGAGAATTATATTTTCCTAAATATATCACCGAGAGCTTCCCACAGGCATATTAATAAAGTTTGCTTGTAAGATGAATGTATTGTTAATTCTAAAACTTTGATTACTCTGTATTAAACTGCTCATCAAATTCCAGAAATCCTCGTAAGAAAAATTTTCGATTGGTCTAATAGACCGCTTCTTATACCTGCGCCAATAAGATCGCTTTCGGATGAAGCTAATGAAACTAGGTAAGCATGAATATCACCAATTGCATAGTCGAGCCAGAATATAGTATTCGTAGTATCGGACTATGATTCTTTTAAACATATCATTAAATGTTTATCTGAAACATCAAATTTCCGAATAAATTGTTCATTTTGTTCGGTTATCAAAAAACGTTCGCATGGTAGTTTTATTTCATAAATTCCTTCAGCATTCCAACGACCACCACTTTGATCAGCTTCTTCAACATCCTTTCCATCTGTGGTAATGAAGGCGACATTGAGCCTGTTGACTAGGCTGAGTCGGATATTGTCAAAAATGATTGACTAACACTTGAAATTCTTATCCACTGAAATTGGCAATTAATTTTCTTTAATTTACCTCCACACACATTTTTCCACATTTGTTAATTTTATAATCATTCTTCTGGAATCCGTTAGAGCTTTCATGCCCCGGATTTAAGAAATCCTTAACATCTGGATCTGTGTATAAAGGAGACGTTTCGTCTTCCGCACAAAAATTGTAACTCTTGCTCTCTTGGAACATTGTTGAGCCGCTCTATGTAAGTGCACAAAAAGTTTGAATCTGGTATTGTGGCAGGCAAATTTTCGTCTCCATTGTTTACGTGTCTTCGAATAACTTTCAACATAATAAAAAATAAGAAGCAACAATAAGCGTTAATAAAATTAAATAATTTGATATACATACACACACTTACTGATCGATTCACAGGGCTCCTAGAATTAAACTCATGATATTCCATACGGGTTCTATCCACATTATGAAATCTCCGCCTCAATCGTTCTTCTTCTTGAGGCATATAAAAATTTTGTATGGTATCATATCGGTCAGCTATTGCAGCATCTGTGGTAGATAGCGGGATATGTTGAATAACTCTTCGAACAGCTGTGTGCGGTTCTCTGTAGTCAGTCACCAAGAGGCCATATGTTTTTTGTTTGTTAAGCTCGTGTTCAGCTAAGGCAGAGTCACTTTCAAATCCGCAATTATTACTACTACTACTATTACTATTGTCAGGAAAATCGAGAGTTCTGAGTGGTCTGTAGTTTACTACAGGACGCTCTTCCACCTCGTTTTCTTCACCATTCTCGTCCTTCTCTTCCTCCTCCTCGTCGTCTTCCTCCTCGTCTTCCTCCACTTCCTTCCTCGCGCATCTGCTCGTTTTCCCAGGTTGGACCAGCATTTGCAGAATCTTCCAAAGCTTCGATATCATTCGTATCGTTTTCAATGAGAGGAGACTCAATATTTGATATACTGTCACTCTTAAGATCTGCTAGTAAATTTTGCAAAGCTAAAATTTTATTATTTTGTACTTAAAAGATTATTTTATTTAAATAATTTAAAAATTATTATGCCATTTTCTGCTTCATCGTAATCGTCGACAAACCTATCTAGAATTCTTTTATTTGTAGAATTTAGTCGACATAAATATTATTCAGATAATGATCATGCAAGAGTACACCTATTGAAAAGCTGCTACTGATATCGTGGTATTCTTGCAATACTGCACCGCGACAAGAAAAAATATATTTCGCGTCTTAATCCACTAACATCCAGAATCCGAATGCGAATACGCTAGTTATCTGAATACGCTATTATCTGCATCTTCTCCAAACCGTATGATAACTGTATCGGAGTGATGCAGCAAATTTGAAAATAATTTCACGCAATTGCTCCATTTCTAACCTTTCTGGATTTTGCACCGAAAGAGAAAACACCGGTAAGTCTACTGTACTCGCAATTCTCATATTTACCGAAGCTACAGACTTACACCCTTGTATTTTGTAGCAGTCGAAATTAATGGGTTTCAGCTTTTATAATATGATGAAAATATCAGCATTCCATATATTTCATTCACTTAATTTACTTTTATTTATAATAAATATAAATCAAATTTAAGCGCCCAACTTTGATTAGCGAGATGTAAAATGATACCGCTTACTTCTTTAGTCTTATTACCTTATCACTAATAAATCAATACATAACTTCCGCCTGCGACGATGCGTCGCCTTGTCAAATAAGCCGCCGCGGTGCATGTGGATGGGTGCAGAATTGAAAAAATTTACTCCAACTCCACAATGCGCGACAGACATATTAAAATGTACGAATCTAAATTTTGTATAAAAATGCTAAATTCGTACTCCTTCGTACGAGAGCGGTCGAGACTCGCTGTGAAGCACAGCACAAAGAGAGATGCCGACAGCTAGCCTGTATTATCAGTCCGATGACGGAATGACTTCGAGAAATCCATAACTCATTCGGTTTAGTTGAACGGATGTTCTAAAATATCTAGCTTATCTCGTTTTAATTCAAGCTAAAAAGTTCTTGATGAAGGAATTTTTTATATTCTAGTTTTCCTATTTTAAGCAACTTATTTAGTAATCTAAGAAAATATTTTCAATTTTAATTTAACAAATACTTCATTATCTGATACAAGGCAGATAAATATCTACTTGATATTAGCAAATCTTCTTTCAGTTATATAGAATAATACAATTATATAAAAGCTCTCCTCTATAATAGATAGTATTTATATACATGATATTTTTCCTAATTAGACTTCGCAATCACATGAAAATATTCCTCATAATGATCTTAGAAGTGATAGATTACACTAGAAGATAGTGAAATAAAAACAGTAAGATAAATAACGTAAATTTATCTACTGACGATAAATTATTTTAGAAAAAAAATCGAAATATGTTAAAAATTGATATGAAAGTCTTGTTAACCAACATTATTGAAGTCATCTTTGTTTCATAATTTATCTGGACTTAACGATACAAGTTTGAAATATTCAAACCATTCTCAATTGTGCAATGGGAATTGCGGTAGGCCACCACCTGTAAAGTAAAATAATAATAAGTACAAAATCAATAGCAATATTAGCGCGGGTGGTCGAGCTGACTGCTGAACCGAGCAGTCTCTGCCCACCTTGATCTGTAAATTACGTACAAGAGAGAAGAATAAGAAAGAACAATAACAACAGGAAAGAGAGGAAAGAGGGTGAAGAAGAAACCAGCTTTGCGTACGTACACAGCTGGAAGCGACTCCATGCACCAAGAAGGAGGCATACCCACGTACACAAGGAGTGGTAGAAATCAAACGGGGAAAATGGAGCAAGCATCTGCTTGCAGAGAAATATAGAGAGATATATGTACATACAGGAAAATACGGCTGCATAAATGAAAATAAACAGAGAGGGAGAGAGAGAGATAAAGATATATATATATATATATATATATATATATATATATACCTGCAGGAAAAAACGACTGCATACATGAAAAATAAAGAGAGTGAGAGAGATAGAGAGCAAGTGGATATGGGTAGATAAAGAGAATATGAGAGATAAAGAGACAAAGATAGAGAGATATAGAGATGCAAGAAGAATGTGCATATAAAGAGAAATAGAGAGAGAAAGGTAGAGAAGTATAGATATGAAAGTGAAACGCATACCAAGAAGATAGAGATGGAGGGAGGAAACTAGAGTTTATGGTGATACTGAAATACATAAATGCGTGCAAAATTGATTTCAATATTTTCTGTTGTTTCAATCATAAAAGATTATATCCATTTACATTTAAAGTAATTTTTACAAACAGATTTTTTTTTAGGTAGGACCACTTGTCTTACAGAATCCTACCGTTATCGATCTTAATCAGACCTTGTTCGCGGTTCTGCCGCAGAAAAAAGTTTTTCTAGTAGCGCTGCGACGGAACGAAATGCGCCTATGTCCCTGGCAATATCTATACATCTCTAGTATCATTATCACAATTTACATATAATGAATTTTTTTTTCAATGTTTTTTATTTGTGAATATATTTAAGTGCGTTAGTTAGTAATTTATTGCAGTGTCTTTTAGAAACTTCTAATTTTTTAGGAACTGGTTTATTGCGTACAATAATATAGTTAAATTCTTCAATTTTACGAAAAAACTGCTGCAAAGGTTTATCATCTGTACGAATTAATCATTTTAATGAGCAAACTGAAATGCACTAAATCTATCTATGGCCCGACATTTGGCCACACCTACAGTTAAATGTTTGAAATTTTGTACATTATAAGTAAGATATTTTGGTCCATATAACTGTTCAGTTCATTGAACAAATGGACTTCTTATCAGTTCTGGAAAAGCCAAGATCCGCATAGCTGGCCACATATAGCATAAGGAAATGTTAATTTGTTTTGTTTTTAAGGCATTTTTTTAATATTATAAGGCCAAACTATAAGAGAACATTTCAAAACTCCGTGGCTTCCCAAAATTTTAATTATTTTAATACTCTCAGTTCCCTTGAAAATTTGATGGTATATGTTTCTATAGATTAATTAAATCAGTAGATAAGTTGCTTACTTGTGTTCTGGATAATTTATATCTTTTAGGCTCTTTAATACATAATATGAGTAATTTATGCATTATGCCTAAGCATACTAGATGTATGTATTCTAATGGGACATTACCAACTAATACAAAGTTCTTAATGTTTGTGAATAGTGGTTCGCCTTTCTGATAATCGTCATCGAATATTTCCCTCTATTTAAAATTAAAAAACTTTTCTTCAGTTCGTAGGTCTGGGTCTGGTAAGTCAATGGGAAAACAAACGGTGTTGTTAACGTTTTGTCCATATATTTTGCACTTTATACAGCTATTGAAACAACACACAATGATCTTAAAAACAAAAGATTTAGTAGGTATATCACATATGATAGTTTCGAATTTGATGCTGTAAAGTATTCGTGCTAATTTAATCCATTATCAATGAAAACAATAGCTTCATTTATAAGAGGACCAAAAATTTCCTTAGAATGTTCAGGTTTACTATCACCAACGAATATTCCAATCATTTCAGAAAAATAAAGATCAGTAAGAGAGCATAATATTGGCCATATCAATAAACTAGTTGCTGTTTCTAGTGAAGCACTATCTCTGTAAGTTAAAATGTTGATCACAATCAATCTATTTAATATGAGCTGTATTGCATTGTTGAATCCTAAATTACAATATTGGCCATTACTTATTGCAGATACTTGGGAAGATTTTGGTGTTTTGGAATCCTTGGGAAAATTGATACTGGTAGTAATATTAAAAATTTCCACTAAGGATGTTAAAACATTATAAAAAATTGTATGATTCAATGCCCAGGGACATATTTGTTCTTTAAAATCAATGTGTTCATCGTCAATTTCTTGCATCTTTTTCTAAATTGAAGCCTAACAATGAATCATTGTCACTCTCAGAACTATAGCATCCACTGTAACTATATAAATAAATGAAGTCATCTTCAAAAACATACTTATCTTCATAAATATGATCTATTTCATTGTCAAAATAATTTACTAGGCCTATTTCAGTTGAAGACATATCATATATAACATCGCTTTCTGAATCATTCAACACATTTGGTTCATCTACTATATCATCATTTATATTATCAAGACTAGGAACTGCATTTTCTCCCCGACCTAACTTTCCACTTCTCCATATCTTTTTTGAAAAATTTTTGTTTAAATTTAGACAACTCATCGGTATAACTATTTACAATTAATACTCGTTTATGCCGTAGACTGACTACTTCTAAAACTCCCGACTACTTCTCCAGATGAAAAGGAATAGTGACTGAGGGTAAGGAAAAAAATGAACATACTATGATTTATTCTACTTACTTTTTATTAATATTTTTACTCCTACTGGGCCATACCATACTCTGGAGAGAAACAAATAGTTGCTGCTGCTGCTGTTATTGTTGTTGTGATTCTTGTTGTTGTTCGAGAAACCTTGAAGAACTCAACAGAGACACTTAAAGTCGGAGGCAGGTCTCCAACTTGATAAAAAAATTGAAGACTGGAAGAACTGTGTGCACTGAAACAAAGATCTCACGTTTAAGAAAAATTATCTTTTTATTCCATTGGTCGCCACACAATCTTAACTGCCGATTAATCGCGTCGGTACGAATCATTTTTTAAAGGGCTATCGCTGTAGCGCGGACCCAAAATTAAATGGAGGGGTTTCCTCTGGATTCCCTCAACTCTCCAGAAATTCTGCCACAGTTCTCGACATTACATTTTTATATAACTTATTTTAATGTTAGTTTTGTAGCTTATTAATGTTAACATCATTAATGAAATAATTTTATATTACGTTAAATTAACAATAAATGTTGCTTATAATGTCTTAGTATTAGGTTGACAAATATCTCCCTTCCGCTTTTTTGCTTTTCATTCAATGCTTTATAAAAAGTGTTAAAGTGGTCGGATTTACTTCAAATATGCGCCGTTTTGTTTGATAATCTGTTTCCGTCTAGATGGCAACTTCATAATACCCCTCTCATAGAAACTCCTCTCAAGCCACTTTTCACAAGCCTCTTTTGAGTCCAACTTTACACCACCAAGGGCGTTCGACATGGATAGGAACAGGTGGTAAATACTTGGCGGTATGTCCGGGCTATATGGTGGATGCGATAAAACTTCCCAACCGAACTCCCGTAGCATCTGACGAGTCATCAACGGAGTGTGTGGTCTGGCGTCGTCCTGGTGGAACACTACACCCTTCCTTATGGCCAATTGTGGACGCTTCTGTTCGATAACCTGTTTCAAGCGGTCCAGTTGTTCACAGTAGATGGTAGAATTAAGCGTCTAGCCATATGGGAGCAGCTCATAGTGGATGATTCCCTTCCAATCCCACCAAACACAGCAAAACCTTCTTGGCCGTCAATCCCTACTTGCCACTGTTTGGGGCGGTCCACCGACCTTGGACCACGACCGTTTTCGCTTGATATTGTCGCATGTGGTCCACTTTTCATCGCCAGTGACGATCTGCTTCAAAAATGGATCGAGTTCGTTACATTTCAGTAACACGTCGCAGGCGTTGATTCGGTCCAGAAGGTTTTTTTTCGTCAAATTATGCTTCACCGAAACATCAAGCTTTTTTTTTATCCAGCCATCTGCAGATGGTTTAAAATGATTTGGTGACTAACTCTCATCTCCTAGGCGATGCCATGAGATGCCACATGTCGGTCTAACTCGATAAATTCCATGATTGGATGGGTATTCGTCGTCACAGGTCTTCCGCCGGCTGGCTTATCCATGGTGTCGTTTTCACCGGCTCTGAATCCGCCGTTGCATTTCGTACTGTAGCCTCTCGACCCAAACTTCAGCGCCGAAAAGCATGACAGACTCAGCAGATCGCAGTAGCATCCTCCTGATGCAGGGACATTCTCCTCCTACATTGACAATGACTCTGAAAAGGGAGGCCGTCACCATCGCCACCTTGTCCTCATACCTCCGAATATGTTTCAAGAAGGTGCGCTTCATGTCTATCATTACCCGTAGGTACGGGTGCCTTGGTCGGGACCAACACCTTTCTAATAGTTAGCGAAGGCCAAAACAAAATATGTAACATCGTTTCTGAAGAAGGGATTGTTACAGTACAATTGAAGATGTCAAACGTATGAATATTTCCTATGCACTTCTTAATTTTGGAAATCTCTATAAAAATTCAATCTTATCAAGTTTATTTCATCCGAGTTTGAAAATGAATTATCTTGAGTTGACTTAGAAAATTGCCTTGTTCGAGTTTTTAACATAATACTGATTAATAAATTTAACTGATTTAATTTGATTATACCTTAAGAAACTTTTGTAAAAATTTTTAATTATAGTGAATTATATTATTTAACTTAATGCTTAATAGAAATGAATGAAGACATATTGCATATCCATCGTACTTTTAAAGTTGCTTATTGATGACATTAAATACTTTTAAATTATGAACACAGCGAGACAGTATAAGTGCTATTAAAACCTTTTTATATTAATAAATTGATATTATTACTTATAATCAATATCATTCTTAAAAAACATACACTAACTAAATATTCGTAGCATCTACAAGATAACGTTGTTGCTGAAAGGGGGTTAGTCTAGTACATTCAAATTGTTAAAGGTTTGCGTAATTATTATGCATATTATTATAATATAATTACTAATTCTTATTTCTACGACTCTCGATAATAGTTTCATCACATAAATTTATAAAAGTTCAATACGCTTAAAAATGTTTATTTCATCAGATTTTAAAAATCATTTGCGTTGCTTGAGTATTTTAACATAAAGTCGATTCATAAATTTAATTGCACTAATTTAATTATACCTTGAGAAAATTTTGCACATAATGTTTCAATTATCGAGTATTATAGTATTTTATCGATTACTAAATATATTTGAATGAAGATGTTATATTCATGTCTATTGTACTGTAAATTTTCATTAGCATTCATTAAATAAAACATCTAGAATATCCACTATAAAGAAAAGTCTTCACAGCAAAATACTTTATATGTGTAATATTTTTTTGAAAGTATATATATATTTACTAATAATTACTTTAAATTTTCAGCTTGACTGTTATGAAAAAACCTCTCATAGTAATTATTTGATTTTATTACTTAAAATCAATCTCATTCAGAATTAGAGCTAAAAAATAATACATATCTAGCAAAAAAACATATAATGTCACTGCTGAGAATGTGTTGTTACAGGATATTGAAAAACGTTTAAAAGTTGATCAATAATTCCTATGATCATTTTTAATGCTGCCAATTTCTATAATAGTTTATTAAAATATCAAACTTTATAAAAGTAAAACATGAGTAATCAAGTTTCTTTTATGAGACATTTAGAATAAGTAATTAATTAAGGACTCGCTATACACTTGGTGAAATATGTTTTAATAATAAAAGGTAAATTATAAATGAAAACACTTGGATAGTTTCACAATTTAAATAATGTTTATTCTGACAACCTTGTTTCGGCTATGATGCCATTATCAAAGATCGATACAGATTGTGAGGATTTGATGCAAATTTATGAATATATAAATGTACATAACGGTAACTTAAATGTAACAGTTGCAGTGGTCAAATCTAACGAAAACAAAAGACATGCAGGTGTACAGCCTTAAATTGAAAACAATGTTAGAACAAAGTTGGATACTTTATCTAACGATATAATATGACGGTATTTCTACCAAGGGATATTATTATATATAGTTTAAATATAATTTATGTAATTACAATATAATCGATGTATAATTAATATATTAGACATACTTAATACAGGAAAATTTAAATTTAATTTTGGAGGTTAATTGTAAAAGATGAGATACATCAAACTAAACATGCCATTACTCACACTTTTATTATTATTTGCAGCTGTTAAGATTTCAAATATTTCTAAACTATTTAACCTTTTGAGTTTACGCATGTTATGTAATAATTTACAATTATTTTTATTAATATTACTTTAACAATATTCAGCTAGACTTGTCGCGTTTTTATTATTTTTTATAGATTTTATTATGTTTATTAAGACGTATATTTAATGAGCGACCAGTTTGTCCTATATAAATTACATTAGAATATGCGCAATTGATTTGATAAATGCCAATATTATATTTAAAATCTCTTTTTGTATTATGTACTAATAATGTTTTTAAATTTGATTTATTAACATTTATTGTATTAATATTTAGATCTTTTAAGTAATAACAAATTTTATCGCTTAATGTAGGTACATAATTAATGAGATGATAGGCAATATCTTTTGTTTGTGTAACCGTATAAAACTGCTTTTGTAATAAAACGTTTTTTATAAATCAATTTATCAATAATAGAGCTATCGTAGCCGTTATTTTAAGCTAGATTTTTTAATAAATTAATTTAATTGTTATAAGAGGTATTGCGTAAAGGGAAGTTAATTAATCTATCTATAAATGAATGAAATGCAGTAAGTTTTATGTGATTAGACTGATTTGAATCAAATGGAATAAAGTATCTGTAAGCGTGGATTTTCTGTATATATCAAAAAGAAGTTTATTGTATTCTTTTGTTATTATTAAGTCTAGAAAGTTTTAGCAATTTTCTTTTTGCACTTTAATAGTAAATCTAATACTTGTATGTAACGAATTAATAAGGTAAAAAGAATGATTTAATTGACGATCTAAACCATTTAAGTTACCGTTATATACGTTTATATATTCTTGAATTTGCATCAAATACTCACACTTTGTATCGATCTATGAGAATGGTATCCTAGCAGAAACAACATTGTCAGAATAAATATTCTTAAAATTGTGAAACTATCCATGTACTTTCATTTATAATTTACCTTCTATAATTAAGAATAAATTACCTTGATTGACTTTTTAACATTAAGTTGATAAATAATTTGAAACTGTTCAATTTAATTAGAAGTGAAGAATCCGCTAAGGTACAGCAAAAGATAAGGAAAGAGAAGATGCTGAGTCCATGGACACACTGTCTGGTCCTAGCAATAAAGTAGAAGAAAAGACTGAGTTAACAATAGAGCATGACGTCTTTCTAAATTGGTTCAATTAGTGAAAGAAATGATAAAAGCACTCAAGAGCCAGTCAAAAATCAAACAAGTTATTAAGGAGGACTTACCTAAAGTGCAGTACAGGAAAACCAGGTCAAAGACGAGGAGTAATATAGTAAAAAAAGGCTGTAACGCTACAAGGAGGAAATGTCAGCACGGAAATGCAGCCCTCCAGACGTTACGAATACCATCGCTGATAAGGAGAAGAAAAAGAAAGTGGCTAAGCAGAATGGAGATGAAGAAAACTGAGCCATGGTTGTAGCTAAAATGACCATACGACAAGTCCAGAAAAACAGAAATCTGAGAAGGATGCCATGACTCCCCAGCTCAGAGGAGATGGCACGGTAAGCAACAATGATGGGTCCAAAGAATTGAAGAGACGAAAGGGCAGGAAGCGCCTTGACACCATCACTATCAGACCGGCGGAAGGGAAGTCTTACGCTGAAGTATTGGAGATACTTTGTACAGAAGCTAAGTATGAGGAATACGGTGCGGATGTCAGAGCCATCCGACGCATCAAGACGGGGGAGGTGTTGATCGAACTGAAAAACACAAAACTCGAAAATCGGCGAGCTCTGGCTGAAGCGATGCAGAAACAGGCAGACCAGAGTGGTGGAATTAGAGAACTGACCCCCAAGGAAAGCATGGAGATCAAGGACCTGGACTGCTTCGCGAACGAGGAGGAGGTGTGGGAGATCGTTTAGGACAAACTCCCTGATGATCGAGGACCGCTTGAGACCAAAGTAACTAAATCTAATACGGTGGACTGCTACCGTCATCTTGGATGCAGTCGCTGCCATGAAGTTGCTGACCATAAAGCTGTTGAAAATTGGCCTTGTGAAGTGTCACGTATGAAGGCCGTAGGTACTTCCGTTGCATAGAATATGGCCACCGGAACTATGGCTGTAAAAAAGGCGCTGATCGAAGCGTCTGTTGCTATCGCTGTGGGCAAGAGGATCACAGAGGATCTGACTTTAAAGCCATCGCCATGTACTTCTTATACCCCGCAGTTGTAAACGCGAACGGGTGCAGGCACATGACCGGATCTGGCGTCTATCTGGTCTTTCGCGCAACCCTTTCGAAGTCAAAAAGATGATCCTAGTTATGCAAGGGAACATGAATAGGAGTAGGACGGCTGGTCACCTTCTCGCTCAGATCTACATCGATACAGGGGTTGAAATTGTTCTCATTAGCGAACAGTAGCGGAACAGAGATGAACTGAGATGGTATGCAGGCAATCTTGGAATGGTAGCTACTTAGATACCTAACCTACGGCAATAAGAGAGCTGGATACACTGAAACGATTCCTGATATTTCACTTGCGACTGAAGGTCTGGCCTCGCGAATCTAGAACTGGCGGGTGATCGAGTGCAATAGAGCCAGCGATCATCAGTACATCATATTCCGTGTATGTGATAAGCGGCTGCCAGCTACTGGAGTAAATTCGTTGGGGCTCCCCAGATAGAACGCTGAAAGATTGAATAGGGAAAAGCACTCCGAGTCCATTAAATGTGAACAGCGAAGCCCCACAGGTATCACACTTAAGCGAGCAAGCGCGATTCTGCACATTACCATGCGTATGATTCACCGAGCTGCGACCAGGTAATGCCGCTCAAAGCAGTACGAGGGAACAGACAGCGTACATATTGGTGGTCTAAAGAAATCTGAAGGCTGTGGTCTGCCGTTGATTTAGCCGTAACGCAGTACGGCTTCCTTGGGCACGGGGGATGATGGATGCTATCCTTGAGGTGGTGGAAGCGGCTAGGGGTACAGAACTGGGTAATCATTACTCTCGAATGGTCTGCCTGTTGGCTACCCTTGACGTTCGGAATGCCTTTAACTCTGTTGGATGATCTAATGTTCTCAGGGCGATGGAGCGAAACTTTTGGATGCCACCATATATACTTCGTATTATGGATGACTATTTGAAGGAACGCTTCCTGAACTATGAGACATTGGATGGGCTGAGGAGACAAAAGTGAAATACAGGGGTAGCTTAGAAGTCTGTGCTCGGGATCGACATGTGAAATGTTTCATATGATCATAATTGCTAGAGATTACGATGCGGCAGAGATGCGACTCAACCAAGTGATGCGTCATGTGACTGAATAGATGAAGGATAATGGACTGGAATTAGCGGCGTCGAAGACAGAGATTGTTATCCGTACCAAGAAGCGCATACCAATGGTGCGACAAATACAGGTTGGAGACGCGACGGTGAATACCAAAGCAGCTGTTAGTTACCAGGAGATGAGGCTTGAATCAAAGTTAAAACGTCTGGAAACAAATCAAACAGGTGGCGGATATAGCTGTTCGAGTGACATGTAACTTAGACGGGTAGTGATCAACGTTGGGGGACCTAGACTTTGCAAGCAGCGTCTGCTCATGACGGTAGCCGTATCCATTATGCTTTATGGAGCAGACGTATGGGCTGAAGCAGCGAAGGCTGAAATGTACAAATAAGAATGGTGGCAGTGCAGTGTAGAGGGGCAATTCGCATCGCGAGCTCCTACCGGATTGTCTCTGGGTTCGCGGTGCTGGTTTCGCATGTGTTATACTCATTGACCTTCCAGCAGAAGAAGAAAAGAGCATATATAATTCAAAAAATATTCTCAGCAGAACGGAGGCGACTAAGCGGGCCAGAGCGATCACGTTGGTCAAATGACAGAAGCGCTGGGAGGAAGACCTAAGAGGACGACGGACGGCCAGATCGATTAATCAGATCGAGCCATGGTTCCAACTACTGCGCGAAGAAGTGAGCTATTATCTGACACATCTCCTGTCGGCGCATGCACAGTTTCGGAGCTATCTGCAAAAAATGACGAACGCCCCGGATGCTTCCTGTGCCCACTGCTGCGCCCCTCGGGACGATGCGCTGCATACTTTTTTCAGTGTGAAGCGTTCCGTCCACAAAGGGAGAGCCTCGAGAGAGAGATGGGCGCCTTTGTGCCGTATAATATAATAAGTCTCATGCTCTACGTCCGAGCAGGTGGTCAAGAGTTGCTTACTATTGAAGGACATCCTCGAACACAGACACAGGCTACGAGGTGACATTTTCGTGGCGTTATAAAAAGAGTGGCACCGGAAATTTAATTAGATTGTTGCCGTATTTCATGCATTGTATCGAGGTAAATAAAATTTGAGCTACCGTCATATATATTAAATCCAGTTTCTTTTCTTTTGATCTTGCCCGAAAATTGACATCGAAGATCCATTTCTGTAAGTCTTCATTATATATGGGGATACGGGGGTGGCAACGGAACCCACGGTACCAAATACAGCTTCAATGAGGGTGTCTGTACTACCGGTAGCGGGGGAAAAGAAAACGCCAGGGTATGTTATAGTTGACCCAGCAGAACTGAGTGCGGATGTGCGGCGAGCCATGGAGTCTTATGTAGATGCGACGTTCGATTTGTCTATTCTGCGACAGAGCTTGCCAAAAAAAATGAGCGTAGACGCAAGGAATCTCGCTGACATACGGACCACATTCACGATACCTCGAGTGAAGAGAGCGACAGCGGGAGCACAGACACGGCGAGTAAGAGGTCATCGGATAAGAGCGGTACAAAGATGAAAAGTAGAATGAAGGTAAGAGACAGGAAGTACCAAGGAGAAGCACTCGGGACGAAAGCAGGCGGAGGGGTCGAGGAGGCGCGTGGGGTAAATACCAATGAGAAACGGAAAAACAAAAAGGGGGAGAAAGGTGTATGCACGAGGACTCGGGCAGCGGCACTAGCGGGTAGCGAGCAGATAAGGGGAGGCACGGGAGATAGCACCCGGAAACCAGCGGAGAAAAATTAAACTAGTACTAAGACATGTGTAATAAGTATATGAAACTTATAATCTAACTACTCTAATTTATTATCTCTACGATAACTGTATCTGGAAAAAACAAAAGGGAAACAGATAAAAGGTGTCTACGTAGTATCTACTTCGTGATATAGACTTTGGCACCTGGCATGGCAATCAGAACCGGTTGTGTGCTATGGCCGAGTGCTCCTGCAACCTTCTGTAGGATCTGCCCAGTCATTTCTTGCGCTCTTGGCTGCACGACTGTCGGGAGCTCGGCTTTTTCTAGCACCTTTTCTTCCTTTGCTACCTCTTCGGACATTTATCGTAGCGTCTTACAGCCTTCACCTGGCGACTGCTTCGTGCTGTCACCTACCCCCTCCCTCTTCCAAGACGAAGCGCCAGGGGCCAGCCTCTCAGAACAAGCGACGCACATATGGACATCCATTGTCCAGCTGCCATAACTGTAGTAAAATTTGCTACTCCGCGGTTGTGGGCAGGTGGAGTACTGATGACTGCATTCACCGCAATTCCAGCGGGATAAGATGAGTGCGGTCGCTTGGGGGGTACGAAATTTTCTGGAGGGGGGTGGGTGACCACTATGCGTCTGCGGGACGATTCCAGTGGTTCGGTCTTGTGCGACGAGTCGCTATCGAACTTGTAACCCACGGCAAGTCCTAGTATCTTCTTGTGAAAGCATTGAAAATCCAATCAGTCTCATTTTTCCTACCATTTCTTACGTCGCCTATTCCTCGTGATGTTGATGCGGTAATTTTACGTCATTGCTGACGCTCGCATTCGTGTGCGTTTTCCGTAGCTTCACGTCTACGTGGTCGTCTTAACTCTTACACTTCTGATATTGTCATGCTTTCATGTCGTTGCGGACTAACCTCTTCTAATACTTCTTCTTCTTCACCTTCTGATGGTGTGGTAGTTTTACGTCTTTTCGGACGATCGCAGATGATGTTATCCTCTGTGTTTTCCGTAGTTTTACATCGTTGCGGACGATCACAGATAATGTTATCTTCTGCGTTTTCCGTACTTTTACGTCATTATGGACGCTCGATCTCATCTTGAGCTATATTACTGGTGGCGGTAGAGGGTGGATGGGGGTGTTATAGGTCGTCGGGGGTGGGGGATTACTGGTGTCTAGCAAAGACAGCGTAAAGGACTCTTCGTTAACCGGTATGGATGTTTTCGGCCCTGGTTCATCGACGCCTATTTGCTGAGTTGAGCCCGGGCTGAACTCAATCAAGTTTCCTATCTCTAGTTCGTCTTCTCTCTGGTGCAAGGCTTGGCTAGTTGAGCCATAACGAGGGTTTGCTCGCGGTCGCGTTGACCTCCTTGCATCGCTTGCCCGTATGTCTCTAGGATTTGCGACGTACTTGCGTCTACGGATGCTGGGCCCGTTGGATTGGGGGTATGAACGTCCCCTGGTCGACGCGATGGTTTGGTCAACAAGGACCGGCGCAGCCCTCTGCCTCTGTCTATGCCTTGAAACGTTGTCTCAGCTGATGGTACCTGTGGAGGAATGAGATGGTATGTTAGGATGATAGTATTTTTTTATGTCCGAAATGTGTACTTTGGTTTTCTTCCTATTCTCCATGTCTTCCAGCTTGAATATGACAGGGGATATTTTCCCAGCTATATGCCATGAAGCTATTTTTGCTGCGAATCCATCCGGCTCTGATGACAATACGTGGATCCTTCTACAAACCGTCTCATTTTCCTCAAACGATGCTTCTCTTCTATTCTTATTATAATGGTGCGCCTGTGTCTCGCTGACTGCACATAGGTTTTTGCTGACTAATTCACGAATGAAAGGTAACCTCTTCATTCGTCTTAGCCAGTCAGCGGCTTTTAATGGCTGACTTGGTTGGTTCTTTGTGCGGATGTTTCTGTACGAAGGCATCTTCCTTGGGTTTCTACTGAATTTTAAGAAGGCTGGCGAGGCTTGCGTACCGGTATGCACATACGTATGCATGGCGAAAGCCAGTTCCGTAGTAGGTGTATGTCCCAGTCTTTATGATCTTCTTTTACGAAGATTGAGATCATAGTCTTGAACGTGCGGTTTACCCGCTCTATGGGGTTCGCCTGCGCATGATATGGCGCTATTAGCTAATGTATTATTCCGAGTTCATCGAGCCACTGTTTGACTAACTTATTGGCAAACTTGGTGCCATTTTCAGATATTAAAAACTTGGGGCAACTCCATTTGAATATAAGCTAGCTCTTCCAGCGCTTTAACTATTGCTTGCCCTTTTACCTTACGTAGTGATCGAAGCTGCACGTAATTCATGAATAAGTCCTCGCAGATCACGAAATATCGGTTTTGACCTTTACTGGCAGGAAATAGACCCATTATGTCAGTAGTCACGCTTGTCCATGGCCCTTCCACATTTCTCTGTACCATCTGGTTGGTTCGTGCCTTCTGAGAAACGAGAAACTTTGTAAAGCTGACACTCTGGGTAGTGTTTTATATAGTTGTGCTCATGCAACAATGAAATTTAAGATCTTAATTATATCAGCTGGTAGTGTAGATTATATGATGCCGAAAGGCAGGAATGATTTAAAAACTTAAGTAAGCATAAACTGCATCTTTCACTCAACATCGAAAATATTTTATCCAAACCTAATGGTACAGCATGCCAATATATCTTCACATTCTTCGAAAAAAATAAATTATTTATTTTAAAAATGGAAAATATCGTATTTTTGTATTGTAAAATGTATTAAATTTGTATATAATTAGTTATAAGCTTTATAAGATTTTTATATAAAAACTTAATTGCTTAAATAAAAACATCTATATAAATTACTTTATGTATTGTATCTATTATCCTTGCAAATAAAACTGTTTACGCATTGATTGTCTTAAATATTAAATTTAGGGTATCACATTTTAGTTTTGTCTAATTAATTTTTAAAGTTTACAAACTTCCAAATTATTTAAAAATATGATTTGAATTATATCGTTATAATATTTACTTAAAATAATTTAATCATTTATTTAAAATAATTATAAAACAATATCTAATTAATTTTTTTATCACTTTATAAATAAAGTATTGCTTAGCCTTTCATTAAATAGAATTATAATTTTTTTTTCGTTGTTATATAGAAAATACAATGATATAATGTAACTTTATTGCATGCAAATTTACCATTCAGGTAGTTTTCCATTCATTTACGTATTGTAATTATGTTGCGGATAGTACAAATCGCCAATAATAGTCTACACAAATTATGATTATCAAATGACGTTGTAGGACCACGAATGTGAGTTTAGGAATCGCTGAACCTTGGCGCGGCCGCTAAACCATTTATTTCTATGTTTGAATTGCGAAAATACAAATCATGAAAAAAAGTATTAAACCTTATTCTATCGACGTTTTTGCAACACATACACATACACGCGTGCGCAAGTACACACACTATTGCTGAGCTAAACAATCATTTCTCATTGAAATATGTGACTATTAAGCTGTTTTATATATAAAATACATTTTTGATCAAATAGACAAAGTCTGTTTTTGTTTGTACAGGAGAAACAAAGGAGTTAATTAACGTGGTTAATAATGCTAATAGATTTTGTTTGCTTGTACCATATCAAGGAAGACTTATGTTCTATTCTTTTAATATTTATTTGTCGAGAATAAAAGATGCATGTGTAGTAAGTTCAAAATAATATATGAATAAATTATATATAAAAACATCAATAAATTTCTTATTTATTTGAATTTATTGTCTTTTTCTCTTATCCTTATATTTCACTTATTATTTAATGAATAAATCTTTTAATGTCACATATGTTATATCCAATAACATTTTTATCTGTCCAACTATTATGTTAGCTATGAAAACTTAAAAATATAACATATTAATTCTCCTCGTAAATTTCTTTATTATATCAATTTCAGGATATTTTGTTTTTTGAGTTTCAGTTTATTACAAACTAGCAGAGACAGATGTATTATTATAATTGATGGGGGTTGCTAGAATATATATATATATATATATATATATATATATATATATATGTATATATATATATATATATATATATATATATATATATGTGTGTGTGTGCATTGTGTCCCAAAAGTCGAAAGACTATGGGTATAAAAACCATACTACTTATGCCATATTCATGAAATTTTGTTACTTTGGCCACTAGTTATTACAACATTCCTCAATACCGAACAACGTTTTGCAATTAAATTTTGCTTTAAAGTTGGTAAAAATGCAACGGGTTTAATTCGTTAATGATGACGAAAGCAGCAGACAATAAAATCGAAAAGTTGCAACTACGGTAAAGGATAACCGTAAATCTAGTTACAAATTGGTTAAAGAAATTACTGGAATAATAAAATCTACCCTTCAATGTATTATAACGAATGACATGAAAAAAGAAGGTGTTTCATTCCTGTTGTATGCTAATGCATCATGCAATACTGTGGCAATTAACACTCAATTTTTGGCTAACAAAATGGTTTTTGGACTCAGCAACCAACCAGACTCTCCTGATTTGAAGCCCCGTGTCTACTTTCTGTTTTCAAAATTAAAAATGAACTTTAAAGGGAAACGTTTTTCCTGGATAGACGAGATACAAAAAGCTATGACAGCGAAATCATAAAGTATTCCAAAAGAGGAGATTTTCAAAGACATGAAGAGACTGGAAGATCGTGCCAACCTGTTCATTACTTCTAAAGGAGACTATTTTGAATAAAAAGTGTATTGAAAAAATTTTATAAATGTAGGTCCATTTTTCTAGTACTTGCAGTACGGGCCCATGTCTGTGAGTCAATCAAGGCTCAGAGAAGTAGGTCATCGCCTGCGAACGAGAAAAAGGAGGTCAAACGAAGGGAAACGAGGCGAAATCGAGCGAAAATGGCAAAGACCAGTAGTTGTTATTTTTCCTGTCCATTGTCATCGCTCGCGTAACTGCTTGGATATACGGACGCATGACGAAGAGAGGTTCACACGTCTACAAATAAAGATTATGTGTCTTCGTCTACATCGGCTCCTACCCATATTTTTTGTCAAACTACCCTTTTTTATAATAGCCCACTCCACTGCATTGGAAATAATGAAGAAAAGGCGGATGTTTCGCTGGCGCGGACGAACTGACCGCGAGCGCACACGTGTGTTTTATAAAAACAAAAGTGAAATACTATTAGATAATGGTAATAACGATATAATTATATAAGCTGAGTATTAAGTTTGAATAAACAGACAAAAGAATATATCACGACTAAGAATCCAATATTAAACGTATATCTAGAATAGTGTCTCGTTATGAACTGACTATACAACATCGTACGGCGCCACGCATAAGCGTCGGTACATGCACGCAGTATACTCTCTATATACATATAGTATTATGTATATTAGTAATTATATAGTATTATGGACTATCCATGGAGTATCCATGGTATGTCACATACATACTATCCTCTATTCTCGTATTCATTTTTTCAAGAAACATTCAACCATCGAAGCAGTTCGCCACGCAAAACTAATCTAGACACCTCTCAAGTATCATTTCAGCAGCTTCGATTTTGATCAGCTGTAGACTCTCTTCTCTTAACATTTTACCTCTTCGTTCGACTATAGACTAACTTCTTAGTGCCAGTTCTCCTGTTCGGAACCTGCAACACAGAAAATTAGCGTCGAAGCATTATCTTGAAGTCAATAGATCATGTTACGCTATGTTTAATGCCTTAGTGAATATGTCCGCTAGCTGGTTTTTAGAACATATCCACTTAATATTTATATAATTGGGTTTGACGCATTCTTTAACAAAATGTTAGTTCCGATCGATCCTATGACGCAGCATATTATTGCCGTCGGTTTCGGCGCAGGCTTTCGCGGCAAAATTGTCATAAAACAACGTTACGGGCATGAAACTATTCAACAGTATTATTTTAATAAAATCATTTATGTCTAATATTTCGAGAAACGCGTTGCTCATGGCTACATATTCAGAGTGGCATGTAAATAGCAACGCATTCTTGTCACTTCGTTTTCCATACTAGAGAATCATCGAACAATTGTATGCATAGCTCTTCTTATTAATAAATTCTCGCAATCCGAAAGACTGGCATCGAATACGCGGTCATTATATCTGTCCTATCTGTAGACACAATTTTCATTTTCTTTACTTTTCCTAACATCGTTAAGGGCATACAGGATAGACATAGGAGTACCTACAGAATACATGTTCTTCCTTATATTTCTTCAGACTACATATTTTTCCTATCCCGTTTTAGTGTTACTCCTAGGTGCTCGTGCGGTTCTCCAAAATCTTTCGTTTTGAAATCAGAACATAATTTTTCTCAAATGTCGTTAATTTCCTTATTACTATTTCCGGAAATTAGGATATTATCCACGTAAAGTAGAACAAAGTTAATTATATTATCTATTTGTTTAATGAACGGACAAGGATCAGTATGGTCAGAGAAATAACCATATTTATTTATTACTTCCATAAATTTAAGATTTCAACGTTTAGGACTGGTTTATAATTCGTATGATATCTCTAGCTTTAAATATGTTATCACGAGCGTTCTCATCAATGAAATCATTTTTAGCCAACTTTTGTACATAATCTACTCTCTTAACTCTCAATTCAGATTTTAAATGATTCTCAAATACATTAAACCTAATTTCGTTTGTTAATTTATATTTTCTGAAAGAATTTTCCTAATTGATTTCTAGACAAATCAGACTTGTTATCAAGTTTTTTTATAAAGAAATAAGAATTTATTGTAAAAAAAGGTACAAATAATGTTATTCAAAACATTGCCCATTACTTTCTTCAACTTTTGATCATCTTTCGGGCAGCAAGTGGATATCCCGTCTAAAAAATTGTTTGTCCTTTGAGGCGATCCACGAATCAACCCACTTCTTCAATTCCTCGTAAGAAGTAAAATATTGCTTGGACCATATCCAGGATTTGGAGTCACTCCTAACTCTTGTGAAAGTTTTTCTTACGTTTGGCACAGATCTTCCTACAGTAAAGCTTTCAATTCTGTAACACCATACACTATGGACCTTCCACTCGGTGTTTTCTTCTCCACGTTAAAATCATCACTTTTAAAGTTTTGGAATCACTCCCAACAACTTCTGTCACTCAAATTGGCATCGTTATATGCTTCCATGAGTAGCCGATGTGCTTCAGCCGCAGATTACTTTAAATGAAAGAAGTAAATTAACAATTCCCGCAAATGATGCTTACTTGGCTCAAAACTTGACATTTTAATACGATAAAAACTAAGTGATGCTAGCAAAAAGTCAGAGGTTTTAAAAGGTTCTACTGTTTCCAGATGTCAACAAATACTATAAGACTTTTAACAACTGACAATTTCCATGTTAACTTATCGGTAGCGCCATCTTCTCAAAACGGCGGAAACTTATTTGTACACCTAATATTTTGAAAATTATTGCAACTTGCATTGGCATTAATACCTAATTCGACACTCTTAATCAATTTATCAGATTTGTTTAAATTATTAGTCGATTCAGATTTTGTTATAGAATTTAAATTATTTACTTTTTCAATAAACAGCATAGAATCAAAATTTTCATTATATTTAGCATGATTTGAGTCAGATAAACCTTCATGTATTTTCGAAGCTCCCTCGGAAATTATAAAGGAGTTCTTGCAGAATCTACTTGCATGAGACGGCGGTCTTTCATAGTCACCTTGGTAATCAGCTGACGTGCTGGCTGCGGTCCTGGCCTCCATACACTCGATGAATTCAGCTTTCTTCTCCGTCGACTGGTCTTCATAAGAATCAAAGTTACTCTCTTCCACTGAAAATGGATTAAACGTCAAAAACATTCTTTGAGCGTATCTATCGGGCTACCTCTGAGTCTTTAGTGCTCTGGCTGGCTCTTCTGGCGTTGCTTCTCCTTGAGAATAATTGATAACCTGGAACGCTGCCGTCGGATTTCTATTTTATTGATTTTTCCAAGAAGAACATCGCGGCTATTTTCAGCTTGCGTGATGAGGACGATACCTTTACTCGTTTTGCGATTTGCAGCAGACATCGGAGCCTGTGACGCAGCTACCTGCACAATCGCAGGTACAAGGTTCTCTGCCAGCGTAACTATCGATGCTTGCAGCTTATCCATAGAAAACCAAGAGGCTAATTCAGACAGCAGACTCTTCTGATACTTTGTATTTTTCTCTATCATACATGATATGTACGCCGTTCAACGGGCGCGATTTCCAGGTGTTTTGGAACGACTTCTACGAGGAAATTCGTGTTCGGACGGTAGAAGATAATGTTCAGGTATGACGGGACGATGTCTACGGGGAGTATCGTGTTTAGTTGATAGTAAACCAAGTTCAGGTATATCGGGCCAACTTCTACGGGGAGTTTTCTATTTGGATGGTAGAAGGCGATTTCCAGATCATTTGGAACGACTTCTACGGGGAGTGTCATGTATAGTTGGTGGGAAACGATATCCAAGTATGTCATTACGTCTTCTATGAAGAGATTAGTATTCTATCATTCGAACACGCACAGGCCCAGTAAGAGTCGTCCTGGGATAACTGAAAATTGTATTCTACCTCCCCACACAAAACTCTCTATAGCAGTCGTCCCGAGATATTTCCTATAGTCCGAACATGATGCTCTCCGTAAACGTCATCTCGAGACACTTGCACACCTTTTTCTACCGCTCGAACTCAAAAGTACAATTTTCTCCATTGAAGCCATATTTAATATGCACACACACACACACACACAGACAGACACACACACACACACACACACACACACACACACACACACACACACACACACACACACACACACACACACACACACACACACACACACACACACACACATATATATATATATATATATATATATATATATATATATAGTGTATAGAATGGTCGGTAAAATATCAACTTTTTGAAGTGGAGACTACATTGAAACAGCTTTTTATACAGAAGCAACGATAGATGAATTACGGTCAATTATTTATAGAAATATAGATTTTTATATATAGAGTACTTTTTACTTAAATATTATTGAATTATTTATGAAATCGATGAAATTATTATCTCGGGCGAAGCCGAGACGGGTGATGCTAGTATATATATATATATATATATATATATATATATATATATATATTATATTTCGTGTTCGCGTAATATATGTAAATATTATGTTTCGCGTATGTAATAAAAAATATGTTTAGGAATTATCTCGGAACGACATCTACGGGGAGTATTGTGTTTCGATGGTAGAATACGACGTGCAAGTTTTTCGGAACAACTTCTACGAGAAGTATCATTTATGGTCGATACAAAAAGATGTGCGGTTATCTTGAGACGACTTGTACGGGAAGTGGGTATTCTATAATCGTGTTTCGTGTTTGAACGGTAGAACACGATGTTCATATATGGCCAGTAGACTTTCACGAGGATTTGTGTACTCTATAATCCGAACGTGAAATTCACTGTAGAAGATGTCTTGAGGTACATAGACATATTTTTCTACCGCCCGAACTCGAAAGTTTGCCCATGTAAGATACATGTACATCTATATATAATATATATTGCAATGCAAGAATTAAATGAAACAAACAAAAAAAAATCAATAATCATTTCCGCGTAACTTAGTTTATTTCGGCTTGAATCATTGGGTTTCGCGCACACAAAAATTTAAATCTGTTTCACTGGTACACTCACTGGGGAGCTGCGCCAGCTTGCAAAGGGCTAATGTTCATAACAGAAAATTAAATTTTGAAGAAGATTCATAAAGTTGCATTTCTTTTGTACACCAACATTTGAACAATTTCATTTTTTGGACAGATTTGTAAATTGTATTATACATTGTCATTCGTAAAATTAATTTTTCTCGCCTACGACCATGACGCACAAATCTTATTTCGCGCGTGTATCGCCCCCGACGCGATACGATCACCACGAACACCGTCTCTACCACTTACCTGGGGGGGAGGGGGGCAGCAAAAAACCAACGTAAAGAACTCGACAACGCGCAATGTACACTCAGCTCGCTGCTGACGGTGGATCGACGATGGCGATGGGCCTGTGACTGGAATGAAAGGGGGAGGTGGCGCAGGCACTACTGCTGGGCTCCGGAGAAGTGTCGTCGTTATCCTCTTTTCGGTCTTCTGCACCCGCTACCACTTCACATTCTCTCTCTCCTTGGCTGCTATTCTTTCCTCTTTCTTCCTCGTCCTCTCTTTCTTGCCTCCTTCTTATCTCCTTCGTTATCCATCTCTCTTACTCTCGTGGAGCTGTTTTCCCTCTATTCTTTCTCTTTCTCTCTTTATTACCTCCTTCTTATTTCTAGTTCTTCTTCGTTCTCTATCTCTCACATACTACCGTGTGGATGTTTTTTTTCTCTTCATATCTCTACTTTCTACTCCGAAACCCTCAACTTGCTTCTTTTCTTGATACTGGTAACCGACAGCAGAGTACATGCGGGTTGCATCTCTCTAATTTAGAGAGGAGGAGATATACGCGCGACGGTGAACAACAGCAATCGAGAAGCGTCGTGTACAATGTTCGCGCGCGAATTATGATTTGTATTGTTTCAAAGAAATTAGTACATTAACCTATCCAAACTGCAAAATACATCTCATAACATTTTTGCCTTTAACATTCTCCATAGTTGCTCACTATTTATAACATTTTAAACTCTTGACATAACTGTAAATTAAATACAATCTTTATATGGTTAAATATTTTGGCAGTTTACGACCCCTACATATAGGTATACATGAACATTCGATAGTGTTCGATTTGGAGAGTATAAAGAGAGAGAGAGGGAGAGAGAGAGAGAGAGAGAGAGAGAGAGAGAGATTGAGAGTGAGAGTGAGGGAGAGAGAGAGTGGATGTATTCGCACGACATGGTCGGTCATCCGAGACCGTAATATAAATAAAAATAAAGGCCTCGTCCCTAGAAATATACACGGGCAAGACGGTGAACACGTGTACTTTATTGCTTAGGGTTCCAGCGAGATCCCTCTAGTAAATCGGATCTATGTGTCCAGGTAGTGCCCCGCCCCGTCTCTTGTTTTTCTAATAACCTAGCCGCCCAACAACGAAGGCACTTCTACGTATATGAATACATTCTATTCTACGTTCGACACTGTTCCGGGCAAGTTGTCTCGAGCTTTGAGACTTATCTTATGATTGTTTTGTGTTAATTAATTGTGACTTTCTTGTTTGGTGATCGATTCTGTTAATATTGTAATTTGAAAGTGTTGTGTATAATTAGCGTGTAAGGAATAAAGGCGCATCAGCGGGACAAGACACAGGGTCTTGTGGAGATCTAGCTCCGAGGGTGTTCCCGGCGGCACTCGTGCCCAGTGGCTGCCGTCTGTGGTCAGGGCTGATCCCATCCGCAAGACGTTGGGACCACGGCGCAGAGCAGGAGGTATTTCGAGGAACATCCTTCCCCCATTGGACCTCCCCTGATTAATGTGCGCTGGAGTACTCCACGGTGAATTAGTATGTATGCAAAGGAACTCGGTGTACATGTTGCGTGAGATGTAATTGTCGTGTGTATGGATTTGTGTGAATTAGCGAACTGTTATCGTATTTAAATTACTTATTGTAAATCGTAGTTACAAAGGCTTTTTCCTCCACTTACTGAGTGGAGGTTTTTTATGCCTCGCGATAAATAAATGAATGTTATAAAGAATAAGCATTGCCCACGTCTTTATTATACCCATCCTCAAACACCCATCTTCTTCAAATACTCACCCTTTATTTAATGTCAACATTTTTGGTGCCCCGGGTGAGGATGGTGTGATTGAGTATGGTGTAATATTGTCGTTTACGTTACATTTAATAATTTGGTTGAAATGTATTCTGTAGTGTAAGTTGTCTATATTACGTTTATTTTATAATATCGATAGTGTACAATTTAGAATAAGTATATGTTAATGAACAGTGTAAGTCAATGTACGGTCGGTCCACCACTAACCAGCATTTTCGATGGAAAGTAAATAGGGATCTTATTTGTATAAAATCTTCACATAAAATAAATACATATTGATACATACGGGTATATTAGAGTCGCATCGTTCAGCGCCGCATTGTACAATTTTATTGTTCTGGTAGAGTCCGTCCGCGATATAAGCGTGAATTCGAAATGAAGCCTACGGTTTTTAAAAAATTAACCGCTATTCAGTGCGCTCGTTTGACGGAACTTTCATTATTAAGCTCCAGGATAAAGGAGAAGGCACGTGATACGCTTAACGCGAATATCGTTCGATCTAGACTTGACGCAATTAATGACATTTGGACTGAGGCGCGTAAAACGAATAATGAAATCATAGGTCAAGACTTAGCGGCAAATGATACTTACGTAACGGATGGAATCTTTACGCGTCTGCAGACGACATACGAGGACACGCTCGACTATCTTTTGCTTCTAGCTAGCGAATTCGAAAAGGAGAATAACGTAGATACTTGTCGACTAGTAAACGATAATGGTCATAGTTTCGTATCGCGGCTGGCTAAACTTCCAAAACTAGATCTTCCCAGCTTCTCAGGTAAATATGAAGATTGGGACAGTTTTTGCGACTTGTTTTCATCCCTCGTTCATAACGTTCCTTCCGTGAATGATACTACCAAATTGCAATACTTGAAGTCGTGCCTGACGGGTTCTGCTGCGGACTTAGTTAAAGACGTCACTACAACGAGTGTCAATTATCTTTCTACGTGGAACGCACTAAAGGCGCGATTTTATAACCCGCGGTTAACGGTGACGAATCACATGAACGCATTGATGAATCTCCCATATATGAAAAGAGAATCGGCGATGGAAATACGGAAATTCGCGGACGAAAGTCAACGAATTGTGCGCGCCCTGACCAATCTAAACATGCCAGTAGAACACTGGGATGTTTGGCTTGTGTATATTGTAGGCGGGCGTCTCGATTCGGAATCGCGCAAGCTATGGGAATCGGAGCTTAGTGCTAAAGACGGAACCATAAGCATGAGCCTTAGCTCTGACGTCGCCGATACGCGAACAAGTTCATATTTTCCAAAATTTACTGAGTTAGCCGCATTTTTAGAAAAACGCGCTCATGCTTTGAGTATGATTAGTACTGAGAGCAAGAATGAAAAAGGCAGCAATATACTTAATAAACCATATCCAGGAGCGCGTAGAATTTTCCATACTAACGTATCGCGAACCTATAAAAACACGTGCTCAAAATGCCTTTTATGCTCGGGATTACACACTCTGGCGAAATGCCCAATATTCCTTAAAAAATCATCGTATGAGCGTCGCGTGGACATTCGGCATTTACGTTTATGTTTTAATTGCTTTGGCCGTCACGGTTATAAAGACTGTACTTCGAAAGGTCGATGCTCGAAATGTCGGGATAAGCATCACTCGCTGCTGCATTTCGAAGGTGCGGCGCGATCGCAGGCTAAACCCCCATGCCGCGACCATTCATCTTGCCTGACGATAGTTCCACACGCATAAATGTGCACACCGTATGCACTCCCGCACCGAAATATCCAATAATTCTCGCCACAGCGCAAATAATTATATTAGGCCCTAACGGCTGCCAAACACGTGCGCGCGCCCTATTAGACCAGGGCTCTGAAGGAACCTTTATGACGGAGGCCCTTGCTCAATTGCTTGAACTTCCTAGAAGGCGGGTAAATATTCCTTTATCTGTAGTTGGCGGTACATCTGTTGGAATAGCACGTTCGAAGACGAAATTTCATATTGTTTCTCGTTTTAATGCTAGCTTTAAACTAGAGACCGAAGCTCTTATATTGCCAAGACTTACCTCTCATTCACCGGCGCGCGACATTTTCAATTTCGACCTCCGACAGTTTGACGAAATATGTTTAGCGGACCCACAGTTTTATATTCCTGGCACCGTGGATTGAATTTTGGGTGCCGATATTTATGGCTTATTATTGAGACCAGGGTTAAAGCGCTTTCCGCCATCGAAGCTCGTCGCACAGAATACAGCTTTGGGCTGGATAATTTCCGGGTCGATTGAACACATTTCGCTACGGCGGGCGGAGCAAGAGATTAGGAATCCCCTTAAGATATTGCACAGTGCTCCCGCGGAGAATCTGAATGATTCTTTAGAACGTTTTTGGAAGCTTGAAGACTTTCCGCGGGCAAACGTCGCTGTAAAACCGAATGACGAATTATGCGAAAAACAATTCGCAAATACCCATACGCGAACAGCTGACGGTAGATTTATTGTACGTTTGCCGGTAAAGGGCGATATTCCGGAAAGTGGAATCGAGACCCGACGAATGGCGCTCGGAGCTTTAAATCGCATGCACCGTCGGTTCGAACAAGATGCTACGTTAGCTAAAGATTACCGTGCTTTTATGAACTGTTATGAGCAACTCGGCCACATGACACCTGTTCCAACATCAGAGTGTAACGATCCGCGTGCGTGGTACTTACCGCACCATGCGGTTTCTCACGGTGAAAAAATTCGTGTCGTATTCGATGCCTCTCGAAAGACTAGAGAGGGATATTGTCTCAATGATTTCCTATTATCGGGCCCCCCCTTGCAAGGCGATCTCTCTCTGATCTTACTAAATTGGCGTAGATATAAATACGTATTTACTGCCGACATCGTCAAGATGTTTCGGCAGATTCGCATTTCGCCACCAGATAGAAATCTGCAACGAATTGTATGGGCTCCTAGTAATCGCGAGCCTCCACTGGAGTACCAGCTAAATACGGTCACATACGGGACGACTAGCGCGCCGTTTTTAGCTATTCGCACACTGACACAGCTCGCGCGCGATGAACAAACTCGATTTCCCTTGGGCGCTCGCTGCTTGCAGATAAATACACACGTCGACGACACGTTTGCGGGGGCCAATGATTTGTCCGTAGCTATTCGTAAAAGAAAGGAGCTTATCGACCTACTTAAAACGGCCGGATTTGAGCTTGATAAATGGGCGGCGAATGATCCGTCAATTCTTCCTGCAGTTGATCAACGAATCGATGTCACGCGTCCCAAATCGATTGATCGGGATAATTCGGTAAAGACGCTAGGCGTACACTGGTATGCATCTAAAGGCGAATTTAAATTTAGTGCGTCAAAATTCAATAATTCGTCAGAAATTCTTACGAAAAGAAGCATCCTTTCGAATATAGCGCATCTTTTCGATCCGCTAGGCTGGCTGTCTCCGGTCACTGTGACAGCGAAGATTATAATGCAGGATTTATGGATCCTTAAATGTGACTGGGATGCTCCTTTACCTGCGGGTATTTGCGATCAATGGGCGGAGTACTGTGATTCCCTGTCAGCACTCCCCACCCTTTCTATAAATCGTTGGCTAGGAACACGCAAAGATCGGGCTTGTGAATTACACGGTTTTTCTGATGCCTCCTCTAGGGCATATGCAGCTGCGGTTTACCTTCGCATTGAAGAAGGCAACGGAGATTTTCGCGTCTGTTTGCTTGCCGCTAAAACCAAGGTCGCCCCGGTAAAGTCAATCAGTATTCCTAATCTTGAGCTATGCGGGGCAACATTACTTACAAAACTTGTACTTCATTTAAAGGGTTTAGAGTTTCTTAAAATTCTTCCAATGTTCATGTGGTCAGATAGTGAGATCGTGCTAAAATGGTTAAACAAACACCCATGTCATTGGAAGACATTTGTAGCTAACCGCGTTTCGTTAATTCAAACGGAATTACCCGCTGCTAATTGGGCTCATGTTTCAACAAAGGAGAATCCGGCGGATATGGCGACACGCGGAGCGAGCCCGGTAGAGATAAGAAAATCAAACTTGTGGTGGCATGGGCCGGCGTGGCTCTCGCAACATTCGGATAGCTGGCCTCGGCAACTAGCAGCCTTAAATGTAATGCACGCACGAATACAAAATACCGAGCCGGAAATAATAACGCGATTTTCGTGTCTGACGCGACTGACACGGGTCGTCGCATTATGCATGCGTCCGTTACGTAATGCGCGTAGACATAAAGAGGGATTGAGAATATTTCGTGGTAGTCTCGCGGTATCGGAACTTACTGACGCACGTCTGAGAATTATACGTATAACGCAGAGCTGTACGTTTGCTGCGGAAATTAAACTTTTACAGGCCGGCAGATGCTTACCCAAAGGTAACCCATTGAATAAGTTGAATCCCATCCTCAGCGAGAAAGATGGAATTTTACGCGTTGGTGGTCGGCTCGCGCAATCAAATTTACAGTTTGAGGAAAAGCACCCACCGATATTAGCACGCTCCTCGAACCTTAGTCGTTTGTTTATTAGACATGCTCATAAAATAGCTCTTCATGGTGGACCGACATTGACCCTAAGCACGGTAATGCAGATGGTATGGATTATCGGTAGTAAGCGTTTGGTTAAGACTGCGATACGTAATTGCGTTAGGTGTCAGCGTATTAAACCCCGACTAGCCCACCAACTGATGGGCAGTCTACCTGAGAGCAGAGTGACCCCTGCTCGCCCCTTTACAACCACAGGAGTAGATTACGCAGGCCCGTTTCAGGTTCGCACGACCAAGGGGCGTGGTCATAAGGCCCATAAAGGATATATTGCGCTTTTCATATGCTTCGTCACCCGCGCCATACATCTAGAGCTGGTCGGAGATCTCACGACGGCTTCCTTTCTAGCAGCGTATCGTCGATTCGTGAGCCGAAGAGGAATTTGCAAGAAACTTTACAGCGACAATTCAACAACTTTTCGAGGTGCCGACACGGAGCTTCGTAACATGTTTAGTGCTGCGTCTGAATTTTACGCCTCCGTTGCCTCTACTATTGCTAATGATGGGACGTCATGGACTTTTATACCGCCCACCACACCCCATTATGGTGGGCTCTGGGAAGCGGGTGTGAAATCAACGAAACACCACCTAAAGCGTGCCTTCGGTGAATAACCCCTAACGTTCGAAGAATTTTCGACGGTGCTGACTGAAATTGAGGCCTGCCTAAACTCGCGGCCTCTTTGTCCTCTGACCTCTGATATAGATGACTTAAATGCTTTGACACCTTCCCATTTCCTCATCGGCCAAACTTCAGGATTTGTACCCGACACTGAACCACCAGAGCTACCTGAGAATCGCCTCAACCGCTTCCAACTTATGCAAAGAATTACCAGTGTATTCTGGAAGCGCTGGGCGACTGAATATTTGCAACATTTGCAGGAACGAGGGAAATGGAGAAGTGCAGTAGAAAATCTGGCCCCAGGGCTACTAGTACTTCTTCGAGACGAGCGATATCCTCCCGCTAAATGGCCATTAGGGCGTATAACGCAGGTACATCCAGGACCGGACGGACACGTCAGAGTGGTAACAGTGCGTACCGCCTCAAATACACTGAAAAGACACATCGCCTGTCTAGCTCTATTGCCGATTAAATAATGCAAAAACTCGAAATCTGGATCGAATCTGTTTCGTAAATTACTTAAATTGAAGAAAATATTAATTGAATAATCCTAATAATAATGATAATAATAATAATAATAATAATAATAATAATAATAATAATAATAAGAATAAGAATATTATGAGTTCAAGGAGAAAATTAATAGACACAACACTTTTATTAATATCAAGCAACAATTTATTTAATAAAGAAAAAAGAAAATATTATAGGCATAAAAAACCTCCACTCGGTGAGTGGAGGAAAAAGCCTTTCAAAAATTTATAAAGTTTAAATTTAATATAAATCTTACAGTTAAATACTCTATTTTAAAGGCAAAAGGTCACTACTTTCTATGCTAGCGCTTTACAAAAATTACAGATACTCGCTAAAGGTGTGCACTCCGTGAGGTGAGGACGCTGGTGGAAGGGGTCCTTCCGCAGTTCCTCCTACGCCGCGTCGCGATCCCAACGTCTTGGGAACGGGATCAGGGCCCTTCGCCGACGGCAGCCTCTGGACTCGAGAGTCGCTCGGGAAGCCCCTTTGAGATACGCACAGGGGCGGATCTCACCAAGGCCTCAGTGCCTTGTCCACGCTTGCCTAATAAACTGAGGCACACCGCACAACTCACTATCGTTACAAATGAATTCTTAAAAAAGAAAATGCGCTCGCAAAAAAAAGACAATTTTAATCGAGACCGCACACAATCACGGACGCTCGATCAACTCAAAAAAAAATCTAATCGACACGGCAAAGGCGTTTTTACACAAACTGACAGTCCAACACGAGCTCAAAACTGGTCGCCAAGAAGCGCTGGACATAACTAACTCTCTCTCTTTTCCGAACGATGCTCGGAGCCCTTAAAGTTACAAAAAAAACGAAAGAAATGCCCACGCCAAGCCAAGCAGTAAAAACCAACGATTTCGCCAGTGTCCACTCTCCCGAATTTTCTTGCAGCTGTTGTTCTCCTCAATATTTCAAGCGATTGAAATATCGAAGAATAAACGGGCCCATCTTTGCCACGTGTACGCCTTATTGAAGACGGCGACGCGACGCAGGGGTCTCCGGTCGAGCTCCGGATTTTAATTGCCGGCCGCGCGCATCGCGTTGCATTTCCTGTCGAACGTGCTCACAGGATTTCTCACGCTTTTCTCCGTCATCAATGGGGATATAAAACTTCATACCACTACGAACTTACCATCGCTGTTTTCTAGTGGAATTCATTTTCAAAATCTAAACATCCCGCCCGCCTTCGTCCCATGGACGAAAAACTGACATTCCTTACTGCCTTTTTTTTTTTAGAAGTTCCTTTGTTGTGGAGATTTATTGCCTTTAGGCCGCATTAAATAATGGACACAAACGCGCGATATGCCGGCGCAAGGTATTGGAAGCGGTTTTCACGGTGACTACACGCACGTTTCCATCGGACCCGGGATGCGTCTCCAATATACGTCCTAACGGCCATTTCGCGGGTGGATATCGATCGTCTCGAAGAGTAACTAATTGGCCGACGGCAAAATTTTCAGTGGGCTTTCGCCACTTGCCCCGTTCCTGCAGATGTTGGAGATACTCATCGGACCATCGCGTCCAGAATTGATTGCGTATTCGCTGCATTAAATGGTATCGTCCTAAGCGATTTTCTGGTACGGCGGGGGGCTCCTCATCCGGAACGAAACCAGATGTGTCTCCTATAAGGAAGTGAGCAGGGGTTAAGGCATTCGTGTCATCAATATCCGTTGTTAGCGGGCACAACGGTCGCGAATTCACGCACGCTTCAATCTCTGCTAAAATCGTAGCGAATTCCTCAAAAGTAAAGGAATGCTCCCCAAAAGCCCTTCTTAGATGATGCTTGGTTGATTTTACTCCAGCCTCCCAAAGGCCTCCATAATGTGGGGTAGTCGGCGGGATGAATTTCCATGTTGTTCCGTCATTTGCCAGAGCTGCCGCTGTCTCTTTATAAAATTTAGACGCCGCTGTAAACATTGCCTGTAATTCGCTATCCGCGCCTTTAAATGTCGTCGCATTGTCGCTGTAAAGATTGCGACAAATACCACGTCTACTCACGAATCTTTTATAAGCCGCAATAAAAGTAGGCGTGGTCAAATCGCTTACCGGCTCCAGGTGTATTGCCTTAGTTGTAAAACATATAAACAGCGCTATATAGCCCTTGTAATTACGATGACCACGCCCCTTTGTAGTCCGGATTTGGATCGGCCCAGCGTAGTCCACCCCTGCTGTTGTAAAGGGCCGAGCGGGAGTTACCCGGGCGGCAGGTAAATCACCCATTAACTGGTGAGCCAAGCGAGGCTTAACGCGCTGGCATCGAATGCAATTGTGGATCACGTTCTTTACCTGTTGTTTCGCACCTATTACCCACGCATGTTGTAACAATACATTCAGAGTGAGCGTTGGCCCGCCATGAAGGGTAAGCCTATGAGCATGTCTTATAAAGAGCCGGCTGACGGCAGAGCGACGTGGTAAAATCGGTGGATGCTTGCGTTCGTAAGTGAGTACAGAATGTGAGAGGCGACCACCGACGCGTAGAATATTCTGTTCTTTGTCCAAAAACGGATTCAGCTTTGAAAGCGGACTACCTTTTGGAAGACACCGTCCAGCCTTTAACAATGTGATTTCTTCTGCAAAGGCATTTTCCTGCACAACCCGTATGATGCACCAACGCGCCGCAGTTAATTCCGATGCACTTAAAGAAGAAAGCAGTGGATCCAAACTATTTTTCCGCCTACGCAAATTATTTAGAGGTCGTAGACAATACGCGGTGATACGACAAAGTTTCGTTAAACTCGAAAAACGCGTTAGTATGTTTGGTTCAGTCGAGGGCACGGCAGCATGAAAAACTTGCACTTTAACAGGTAGCTGAGGCCAGTGATGAAAGGATTGAGAAAGCCAAACTGGGCCGTGCCACCAAAGTTCGGAATCGCGGAGATCTAATGTATTCGCTCCTCGCGTAGCTAGATCCGCGGGGTTTTGTTTCGATGGCACATGCTTCCAAATCGCTTCCGGTAATTGAGTCTGTATTTGCGACACCCGATTGGCGACAAAACTCTTCCAATAGCAAGGGTGTCTATTAAGCCATTTCAAGACAATCTCACTATCAGACCATAAAAATATTGGGAGAGCATTTAAAAAATCTAGGCCTTTTAAATGGCAAACGAGTTTTACCAATAACGTAGCGCCGCATAATTCTAAATTTGGTATACTCACCGTTTTTACGGGAGCAACCTTTGTTTTGGCGGCTAATAAGCTAACGCGGTAGCACTCGTCGCTCTCTTTGATGCGCAGGTAAACGACAGCTGCATAAGCGCGTGAGGAAGCGTCCGAGAATCCGTGTATCTCACACATCTGCTCTATAGATGTTCCCAACCAGCGTTCAATAGACAAACTGGGGAGCTCAGTAAATGATTTACAGTAGCTCTTCCATCTGCTGTATATATCGTCCGGTAATGGTTCGTCCCAACTACATTTATTGATCCATAGATCTTGCATAATTATTTTCGCTGTGACGGTAATCGGGGAAAGCCAGCCCAATGGATCAAAAAGTCTAGCAATGTTTGATAGAACGGACCTTTTTGTTAATTTTTCGGGGATTAGATCGAATTTGAGTGTACTAAAGGTGAAGTTATCGTGCACGGGATTCCAGTGCACACCCAATGTTTTGACTGAACTTTCGCCGTCAATCTCTTTTGATATCGCATCATCGCGATCCATGTCCGATGAAAGGAGTTCCGGATGGTTAGCAGCCCATTTATCTAACTGAATTCCGGCTGATTTTAGCAATTCAATAAGCTCTGTTCGCTTATGAATTGCGGTTGCGAGATCGTCGGCACCAGCGAAAGTATCATCTACATAGGTCTCGGTCTCTAGACAGTGCGCGCCAAGCGGGAATCGTCTTCGCTCATCGTGCGCAAGTTGATTAAGCATCCGGATCGCGAGATACGGAGCAGAAGCAGTCCCATATGTGACCGTGTTTAACCGGTAGTGTACCGGTGGTTCACCGCGGCTAGGCGACCACACAATTCGCTGCAAATCCTGATCAGCGGGGGCGACAAGGATTTGCCGAAACATCTTAACGATGTCGGCAGTAAAGACGTATTTATATTTTCGCCAGTTTAATAGGATTAACGAAAGGTCTCGTTGCAAGGCCGGGCCGGTCATTAAAAAATCGTTCAGGCAATGCTTTTCACGTGTTCGCCGTGAAGCGTCAAATACAACTCGAATTTTTGAACCACTCGTAACTGCGTGGTGAGGAAGATACCAAGCATTCTGTTTTTTGCATTCAGCTTCTGGAATTCTCGTCATGTGCCCGAGATTTTCATAAGACACCATAAATTCTCGATAAGCCTGTGCTAATTCGGGATCTCGCATAAAGCGACTATGCATATAGTTCAACGAAGCAAATGCCATTCGCTGCGTCTCCGCCCCAACTTCGGGCATCTCAGTTGCTTTAAGCGGGAGACGAACAACGTACCTGCCATTCGCAGCTCGCGCATGGGTGTCGGCGAATAATGTTTCGCATGCTACTTCCTCTGGTGTTAATTGATGTTCGGCTTGAGGTATTTCCTCTAAAAGCCAAAATTTTTCTAAAGTTTCCTGCAGCATATCACGTTTCACGCAGTATAAGCTCTGAAGAGAACTCCCCGTGCTTTGCTCCGCCCGCCGTTGCGTAATTTGTTCTGTACATCCAGAAACTATCCAGCCTAACACGGTATTCTGTGCAATTAATGAGGATGGATTCACACGCTGTAATCCCGGCCGAAGTAGTTGACCATAAATATCGGCTCCTAATATAAGGTCAACCGTATCGGGGATGAAAAAATGCGGATCAGCCAGAGTCAATTCAGAAAATAGACTCAAATCAAGATCTACTAAATTCCGCGCTGGCAGTTGAGATGTGATTCGCGGAAGAACGAGAGCTTCGACAAGGATATTAACCGTCGGATCGTTTATCGATTGCAAAGTGAAATTAGTTTTCGCGCGCGCATATTCAGCGGTTTTACCTCCCACTACTGTTAATGGAATTTTAACGCGCTCCCTTGGTAAGCGGAGTAACTGCGCGGTCGCTTCAGAGACAAAGGATCCCTCGGAGCCCTGATCGAGTAAAGCTCGCACATGTGTCCGAGCTCCTTGCGGACCCACCACGATTACCTGGGCAGTAGCGAGGATCACCGAGCGTTGAGGTACCGCTAACTTAGCTGTGTGCACGTTTACATCCATAGAAGGCGGTCTTTTCTCAGGTAGCGTCTTTGCGTCCGACATAGTTTTTTGTTGCGCATTGTTGCCAAAATGTATAAGTGAATGATGTTTTTCACGACAAACATTGCAACGATTTGTTGATGGACATTCTCTAATTTTATGTCGCCCTAAGCAATTGTAGCATAGTCCTAAGTGGCGAACTTCGGCACGCCGCGCATAAGGTGTTTTCGTTAAAAACTCCGAACATTTTCCGAGCGAATGAAATCCTGAGCAAAGAGCGCACTTCGAAGTTTCACTTTTATTAGGTTGTCGCGTACTGGAGTGAAATATTTTACGAGCTCCCGGGAGGGGCTTATTACTAGCTGCTGGCATCCGTTTCTCCGATTTATTATCGGTCCCATAGCTAACCATGTTAAGTGCGTACGCGCGCTTTTCCAAAAAAACCGAAAGTTCCTCGAAGGTCGGAAAACGCGCTAAGGGGAGGGAATTTATATCCCCGGCAGCTATACTGGCGTTCGGAGTCCGATCTCTCGTACTTAACTCCGACTCCCATAGCTTCCTGGATTCCGTATCTAGCCGAGAGCTTATGATGTGTACTAACCACACATCCCAGTGCTCTACAGGCATTTTGAGATTGGCTAGAGCACGAACTATCCGTTGAGACTCATCTGCTAATTTCCTCATTTCAATTGCCGACTCCTTCTTTAGATGTGCGATATTGAGAAGCGCATTTATATGATTGAAGACAGTCATGCGAGGGTTATAAAATCTGCCCCGCAATGCCTGCCATGTGGACATATAATTCGCATTCGTTGTCGCGACGTCCTTCACCAAATCCGCCGCGGAGCCGGTGAGACAGGACTTCAAATAATGCAGCTTCGTTGTATCGTCGATGCGCGACGCATTATGCACTAATGATGTAAAAAGATCCGAAAAGCTTTCCCAATCTTCGTACCTACCGGAAAAAGTCGGTAAATCTAGTTTTGGGAGTTTTGCCGGGCGTAAAGAATCTGGGGAATTGTCATTTGAGCTACGTGAGGAGGGCACCTTCTGAAATCCACCGTCTACAGTCAGTAGGTAGTCTAACAGGTCCTCGTATGCTACCTGTAGATCCGAAAACACGTTATTCGTAACGTAATTTTCCGCTTCAGCTTCCGCGCTCGCAATAATTTCTGCGTGCGTTTCACGTGCTTCTATCCATATTGCCCGTATTGCCTCGATACGTGACTTAATAATGCTCGCGTTTAAAGTACTAAGTTCCTTTTCCTTGATTCGCTTATTCATTAAATTGATCTCTGACAAGCGTGCATTCTGCATGCTCACCAGTCTTTTAAGAGCGGCCGGACGCATATTGGAATTTAAACTTTATCAAATTCAAAGTTAATAATTCACTATTACGCACATAAAATCTAATTAATTCGCACTAAGTATAAACTACAAATAATTGAAATAAAAATTCTCCTATGCAATATAAATGTGACCTTTTAATAGAAACCTTTTGCCAAGTGACCTTTTGCAATATATGTCAAACCGTATACTATGAATCTCCCCTTGAAATCATAATTCCTCACCCGGGGCACCAAAATTTGTTTCGTAAATTACTTAAATTGAAGAAAATATTAATTGAATAATCCTAATAATAATGATAATAATAATAATAATAATAATAATAATAATAATAATAATAATAATAATAATAATAATAATAATAATAATAATAAGAATAAGAATAATAATAAGAATAAGAATATTATGAGTTCAAGGAGAAAATTAATAGACACAACACTTTTATTAATATCAAGCAACAATTTATTTAATAAAGAAAAAAGAAAATATTATAGGCATAAAAAACCTCCACTCGGTGAGTGGAGGAAAAAGCCTTTCAAAAATTTATAAAGTTTAAATTTAATATAAATCTTACAGTTAAATACTCTATTTTAAAGACAAAAGGTCACTACTTTCTATGCTAGCGCTTTACAAAAATTACAGATACTCGCTAAAGGTGTGCACTCCGTGAGGTGAGGACGCTGGTGGAAGGGGTCCTTCCGCAGTTCCTCCTACGCCGCGTCGCGATCCCAACGTCTTGGGGACGGGATCAGGGCCCTTCGCCGACGGCAGCCTCTGGACTCGAGAGTCGCTCGGGAAGCCCCTTTGAGATACGCACAGGGGCGGATCGCACCAAGGCCTCAGTGCCTTGTCCACGCTTGCCTAATAAACTGAGGCACACCGCACAACTCACTATCGTTACAAATGAATTCTTAAAAAAGAAAATGCGCTCGCAAAAAAAAGACAATTTTAATCGAGACCCCACACAATCACGGACGCTCGATCAACTCAAAAAAAAATCTAATCGACACGGCAAAGGCGTTTTTACACAAACTGACAGTCCAACACGAGCTCAAAACTGGTCGCCAAGAAGCGCTGGACATAACTGACTCTCTCTCTTTTCCGAACGATGCTCGGAGCCCTTAAAGTTACAAAAAAACGAAAGAAATGCCCACGCCAAGCCAAGCAGTAAAAACCAACGATTTCGCCAGTGTCCACTCTCCCGAATTTTCTTGCAGCTGTTGTTCTCCTCAATATTTCAAGCGATTGAAATATCGAAGAATAAACGGGCCCATCTTTGCCACGTGTACGCCTTATTGAAGACGGCGACGCGACGCAGGGGTCTCCGGTCGAGCTCCGGATTTTAATTGCCGGCCGCGCGCATCGCGTTGCATTTCCTGTCGAACGTGCTCACAGGATTTCTCACGCTTTTCTCCGTCATCAATGGGGATATAAAACTTCATACCACTACGAACTTACCATCGCTGTTTTCTAGTGGAATTCATTTTCAAAATCTAAGCAGAATCGGAAAAGGATTCGTCCGATGGACGAAGGCGGGCGGAATGTTCGATTTGGAGAGTATAAAGATAGAGAGAGGGAGAGAGAGAGATTGAGAGTGAGAGTGAGGGAGAGAGAGAGTGGATGTATTCGCACGACATGGTCGGTCATCCGAGACCGTAATATAAATAAAAATAAAGGCCTCGTCCCTAGAAATATACACGGGCAAGACGGTGAACACGTGTACTTTATTGCTTAGGGTTCCAGCGAGATCCCTCTAGTAAATCGGATCTATGTGTCCAGGTAGTGCCCCGCCCCGTCTCTTGTTTTTCTAATAACCTAGCCGCCCAACAACGAAGGCACTTCTACGTATATGAATACATTCTATTCTACGTTCGACACTGTTCCGGGCAAGTTGTCTCGAGCTTTGAGACTTATCTTATGATTGTTTTGTGTTAATTAATTGTGACTTTCTTGTTTGGTGATCGATTCTGTTAATATTGTAATTTGAAAGTGTTGTGTATAATTAGCGTGTAAGGAATAAAGGCGCATCAGCGGGACAAGACACAGGGTCTTGTGGAGATCTAGCTCCGAGGGTGTTCCCGGCGGCACTCGTGCCCAGTGGCTGCCGTCTGTGGTCAGGGCTGATCCCATCCGCAAGACGTTGGGACCACGGCGCAGAGCAGGAGGTATTTCGAGGAACATCCTTCCCCCATTGGACCTCCCCTGATTAATGTGCGCTGGAGTACTCCACGGTGAATTAGTATGTATGCAAAGGAACTCGGTGTACATGTTGCGTGAGATGTAATTGTCGTGTGTATGGATTTGTGTGAATTAGCGAACTGTTATCGTATTTAAATTACTTATTGTAAATCGTAGTTACAAAGGCTTTTTCCTCCACTTACTGAGTGGAGGTTTTTTATGCCTCGCGATAAATAAATGAATGTTATAAAGAATAAGCATTGCCCACGTCTTTATTATACCCATCCTCAAACACCCATCTTCTTCAAATACTCACCCTTTATTTAATGTCAACAGATAGTATTCTATGTGATTATCTCTTTATAGGTTGAATATTATTTGTAGTAATATATAGTGTCGATCAAAATAAATTGTTTCTTTTTTTTTGGTCGCTTTATTATACATTAATAATTTACCGTTCATATACTAACTTATTTCATTAACATTTTCTAACATTTTTTTTTGTAACATTTTTTCCGCTATTTTTTCCTTAATTTTTAATTTTACTTCCACTTAATTACCTGAAATATTTCAAACAATTTGCTTTAGTTTAAAAAAAGTATAAAATAGTATTCTACTGCTTTAAGGTCATTATTATTATTTTATCACAATCTATCGAATCACTGGAAAAAAAGAACAAATAAATGAAGCAATCAGTGGGTTCAGGGTTTGTACTTAAGATGACCCTCTGCTCTTCTGAATTGATGTTCTGTTCCTTCGATTCCCCTCTCTCCTTATGGTCCAGTTTTCGCAAGACATCCAGTAAGTCCCGTGATGGCTTCCAGCAGCAGCCGGACCAACGCCGTCACCGAGAACCATCGGGACCATTTCCTTGGTCTGATGCTCCCTCTGGGATTCTCCGATCGCTATCTGCCCTATCAAATTATCCGTGGTTTCACCGGTCCATTGCTCTCTACATCGGACACCGATGCTATCTTCTTGAGTAAATGGTAGTAGTATCAAGTCCAGCAGCTCAGGCATTCCCCCGCATCAGGCACGTGACTAGTTAGATTCTGCCTTGTTCACGACGGCTCCTGCTCGATTAACTTCGGATCCTTGTTATCTGCTACCTCCCTTGTCTTCGAAATGACCTTCCTTGATTCTGGTCTAGGTTTAGGCCTTAGCGGGGTTCCGAGGGTGAGCGGGGGATTGTGGGACTGTTTTGCCCCCCTAGGCTCTCGTTTTGGATTCTCGTTTTGGACAATCTCGGATGGTCGCGCACTGTCGACTGCACCATTGATATGAGAGAGTGCTTCTCCTGTTATTCGGGTACTCCGTGGCATAATATCCTCGTTGGCGACACCGATGTTTGTGTCCAACAGTGGAAACACGAATCGTAGAAACGTCCGTCTCGTAAAATAAAAAAATGTTTACATTTTGAGCGAAGAAAATATATCAGTTCCCATTCCTTAGCCTTATTTTGTTAATAGCATTAAAAACATATAAAACTGAAGTGATTAAAACCTATTTCTTCCGATTACATGAAAGAAATGAAGACCCTATTTAATCGCATTAAAATGGCAATATAAAATCAACCGATTGAAACATATTCTTATTGATTAAATCGAAGTAAATGTTCAGTCTATTTAATCGTGTTCAAAAAAATATATAAGATCAATCAATTAAAATCAATTTCTTCTGATTACTCTATTTAAAGAAAGTATCCTATTAAACCCGATTACTGTAAGAAAAACCTGATTGAATAATCTGATTGAAACATATTAAAGAAAATTGAAAAATTCATATTAAAAACATATTCTGATTAAAAAAAATTAGAAAAAAAAAAAATTGACGTGTAGTCGGTCTATCTGGTTGCATCTATTAAATCGTAGTCAGACCGATTGCATCATAATCAGAATCAATTGGATATTTTTAAAAGCGTGTATTTGTATTAAAAGTTTGTGTATAAGTAATAAAATTTGCAATATTTTTATAATTCAAGTTTCGATAATTTCAAATTGAAGATTTCGAAGAGCTTAAGTGTAATGATCGTAATTGGTAAAATTCGATAACTAGATTAGAATAGTAATAACAATATTTATAAATTGTTCGATTTGCATTTCAATATTACATGAGTTGAAATATAGGGAAAGTAATGTGTAAAGTTCAGCAATTTATTTATTATTTTAATAGTAACATTTGTAGAAATTAAAAATGTTGAGTTTCAATATGAATTATGTGAAAGATTTGGATGAGTTGAATTTGATGATCATAATTGGCAAAATTCGATAATTGATATAATAGGTTGTTAAATATCTCCCATCCGTTTTTTTGCTCTTTATTGAATGCTTTATAAAAAATGTTACAGTGATCGGATTTACTTCATATATGCACGTTTTGTTCGATAATCTGTTTACATCTAGAGGGCAACTTCATAATACCCCTCTCGTAGAAACCCCTCTCCTTATTGCGAAGAACTCGGACAGCCACTTTTCACAAGCCTCTTTTGAGTCCAACTTTACACCACCAAGGGCGATTGACATGGATAGAAACAGGTGGTAATTACTTGGCGATATGTTCGGGCTATATGGTGGATGCGATAAAACCTTCCATCCGAACTCCCGTAGCATCTGACGAGTCATCAACGGAGGGTGTGGTCTGGCGTTGTCCTAGTTGAATACTACACCCTTCTTGATAGCCAATTGTGGACGCTTCTGGTCCATAACCTGTTTCAAGCGGTCCAATTGTTCACAGTATATGGTAGAATTAAACGTCTGGCCATATGGTTAGACTGCCTCTCCGATGGTCGCATTCTATTTACCGACGGTGAAGGGTTTCGGTTTCTCTCGTCCGGCACACTGTCTCTCTGTCGTTCTTCCTTGTTTATCAATATCTAGGCTGTTGGTTCGGCAAAAATGGTCTGCTTCGTTGCCTCTTTCAGTTTATCATCATGTAGGGCAGCTACTCTCGATCAACTTTCTGGGCTTATTCGAACAGCAGAGGAGCCTGCAGCTGTAGTGACCATGCATTTGTAAATCCGCTCTATCTGTTTTCCTACCCGCTGCAATTCGCCAATCGAGCTAAAATTGCTGTGATTAATTTGATGTATAAAGTCGAGGTGTAGATTTCGATAGATTTTGTCCAACTGCATGTCGAGGGGAAGTGGTGGTGGTGATTTCTCGAGTAGCACTCTCATATCTATTAAATAAGCGTCGATAGAGTCATCTGGTTCTTGTGTCGGTCTCTAATTTCCTCCTCCAAGCATAGTGCAAAGTCTATTGGGCGGAATTGACGCCTCAATGCCGACTTTATATCCTCCATAGTTCGCCAGCCTTTGTAGAACGGTCTTCTCCATATACATGCTGCTCCACACAAGAATCCTGGTATGAGATTCAGTACGTCTTCGATTGGAAGTTCTAAGCTTTCTATGATTTCTTCCAGTGTCTCAATAAATTCGTCCACATCTTCTCGCGGCTCTCCAAAGAAGCACACTTGCCATTATCGGAGCCTCTGATCTGCTCATGTTTCTCTCAAATACGTGCTGTCGTACGTGCTGCCTCTATTTTGCGTAGTCGACTCGACATGCGTCACAGATTGCTATGAGGTGGCAAAGCTACGGAAGTAATGGCCATAGTTACGGCATAGTACTGCAGCTGTGTTGCATGCTTGCCATTCATCTGCTCTCCATTATTCCCTGTTCGGGATTGTATTTGTCAGGTGCTGTGTTTGTAGATACTATTAGCTTGTTGTCGATTTCCGTTGAGTTCAGGGTGTTCGTTATATCGAATAACTCACGTGAATCCGCTTCTGTTTTACCAACTTCATTAGAATCTTTCCATTCTGTTACGTCCTGGCCGAAGAGACGTCATAATTCACGTCGAGTTAGCCTGTCACGAAGAACCTCAAATGACTCATCAAGTTTTACGTTTTGGTATTGGGCCTCTCTTAGTAACTCTTCTTTGTTCATTTTGGTGAACATACTGTTTAAGCGATTTCCTTCCCTCGCGACTACATCGTCTTTCATCGGTGCTGATGCCATTTCAGCTTACTGTTAATTAATAGTAAACTCAATTAAATTTGTTTGATTTTTTTTAAAACTATTTACAGTATAATTATGTACAGTTATTTGAATGAATTATTAAAATTTTGGTTTTATGTTAAGTTATTATTTATTTAAAGTATGAATCAAATTATGATTATTGTTCTTATCCAAATTTGTCTATATTATGTCACTCACTGAAGCCTGGTTCTTCTTTAATAACATTACCAGGTTAACTGTCTGCAAAGCATAACTATCATAAAATTCTTCCGAATGACTTATAATTGTTTATAATTAGTTATTTTAATTTATTTACACCGTTGACATAATTATGTGAGTCTTATTCGAAATTGTTCATTTATTTCCTCTTCTTTGAATACCATGAAGCCTATTCAGGTTTGGTAATTGTTTTAATAATTATAATAATTACTTATTTCAACAGTCGCCTACAGTTGACCAGTGACATAAATAAACATGTTGTAAAAATTTTTATTGCTAGCCAGTATTTATTTTTATTGTTGACTCTCTTATTGTTGTCTATATTAGGTGTTTGTTAATTAGTGTAAAATTAAAATTTCTTACTTAATATAAACCCTAAAAATCATTAACTCTCTCAGGAGCGAGTCTTATTTGGTTCAGTTTTCTCTTTTTCTATTCAAAGTTCTGGTGATTAGGCCAGAATATAATGAAACATTATTATTAGGTTGTCAAATATCTCCCTTCCGCATTTTTGCTCTTCATTCAATACATTATAAAAAGTGTTACAGTGATTGGATTTACTTCAAATATGTGCCGTTTTGTTCAATAATCTGTTTCCATCTAGAGGGCAACTTCATAATATCCCTCTCGTAGAAACCCCTCTCCTCATTTGCGAAGAACTCGATGATGGTTTAAAATGGTTTAGTGACTAACTCTCATCTCCTGGGCGATGTCAGGAGATGCCACATGCCGGTCTAAATCGATAAATTCCATAATTCGATCGATATTCGTCGTCACAGGTCTTCCACCGGCTGGCTTATCCATGGTGTCGTTTTCACCGGCTCTGAATCGTCAAAACCATTCGTCCGCATCGAAGTGATAACGTGCCATCCTCCAGAACCTCATTAATCTTACGGAACGTTTCTCTAGCGAAGTTGCCTTTGACGAAGGAAAAGTTTAAAATAGCGCGAATTTCGGCGTTAGTGCACTCCATGTGTACACGTCTATAACTTTTGAACGCAATATCCAAACTAATATTGCATACAGTCGTTTTGTACGTTATGTCAAGACCTTTCAAATAATGCACTGTATTTCCAGAGACGAGCTCTGTAGCGCTTTGTACATAGCCGCGAAATACGTAAGACAAGAAGGCGGAATGGAGATATTTGACCACCTAATATTATAATGAATATAAAATTTTCAAACTTTTATGCCACCTTACACTCTATTGTGAGATGAGAATTTAATATGAAAATATATCTAACAATTTGCCGATAAATACAACCAACGACAATTAAATCAATTATATTTCTGTTTTCCGTAACTCTGCGCGATCGCCTCGCAATTAAACGTTTTATATATATCTCGGTAGTTCAATAAAATTAAAATTTTTTATTCTTGAAAACGCACACAATAAATATATATGAAATTTATATTAGAATTTTTATGCTTGATTTTAAGAGGGCAACAAATATTGTTTGCCTTTTTCTTTGAAATTATATGAAAAATTATATGTGAAATGAAAAAAATATTTTGTTGTTTTTTGAATGATGGTTTTGATTTAAGATAAAAATTATTACTTTTTAGATAAGAATTATTAAAACTAATATACTAGATAAGAATTTTTACAATTGTTTGATTACCTTGAAAAAAGCATTTCCTAAAATAAAGCAAAATTAACTTGAATTAAAAAAATCTTCTGCTTTGGATGGTACTAAAGAAATTATTGACTTTTTCTAATTTAAATAAATATTTATTAATCATTAGTTAAGAAATATTAAAATGAAAGTAATTATTTACTTAAGTTTAATTATCTCAATTTCAAGTTTTTTAATCTAAATTTGAATTAATTTGATTTCTAATTTTAAATCAAGATCATCAATTCCAAAAACAACAAATATATTTTTAAATAATGTAAAGATTTACGGTATTTAAAAAAACTATTTTTTTAATACAGAAAATATTTACTTTATTAAAAAAACATATTATTTGGTTTCTGTGAAGGATGGACTAAATTTAAGATAAGACTTATTAAATTTAAGTAAATAATTACTTTTATTTTTTAGGTTTTCTTTATTAATGGTTAATAACAATTTTTCAAATTAAAAAATAGGATTATTTAGTTTCAAGCAAATAATTTCCTTAGTACTACTATTACAGCAGAATTATATATATATATATATATATATATATATATATATATATATATATATTTGCTTTGCTTCTAGTAAATTTTGTTTTATTTTAAGAAATTTTTTTTCAGTGTATATTTTGATTATTACGATGAACGTTTAGATGAATGTTTAGGATGAACCGAGGAACTAAACTTAGTTAGTTTATTTAAATTTTGTTTTATTTAACAAACAGAAGCGAGTTATTCGTACAATTTTCATCCTGAATATGCTCCTCTAACGCCAGTAGTGTAGAACATTCATTTTAGTTCTCAAACTTGATATTATTGATTTATTTGAACAGATTCTACAATATTTTTGTAAATATTCTGATTTAAGAGTTCAATTTTTTTTTATAAAAAAACGTTACATAGGTTTTTGTCGTGTTTTTGCCCATAGAATCGATATCTGCATTCAGTTTTGTAAATTTATGACATTTTGGATTATTTGTTTACTTAATTTGTTCTAAAAAATTGTAATCAACAAAAGAAAAAATACGGGTACTCCTTTTTTGGTTATTCATAGGATAGCATAGTTCGTTTCTTGATATCTCTATAAGAATTTGCCTGGTTTTTAAGGCGTTAAAAATTCCTGATATTTAAAAGACTTATTCTCAAAACAGACTTAATTATGCTTTTATAATACTTTTAAACTATTTACGTATCTTATGATATTTCTTTTAAATAACATAATATCATAATGTTTTATAAATATTAATTTTTTGTATTGTAGTAATTGAAACTTTGTGCCAGTATCCCGTCCGACGTCACACCGACGAATTACTCAAGGTGCCTTTGGAATGCCTGGAGGAGCGGGCAGTGCGCCTTGAAATGTGCCATTATGCCTATAGCTATTAATTGTACGTTTTAGTCCTTTTTTTCTGTTTTCTGATAATGGAGGACTAATAGAATAATTTTAAGAGTATCGCTTTGTAATATTATCCATTGGCTATTTAAATAATCTTTCTCACATCTCCACTTATTGGATTATACTGAACGATGCGGTCATGCAAGATCAAATAGTAAGCTGTAGTATTGTTTGGGAATTTATTTCTTGCCTCAATTTCTAGCCGCACGTCTACAGGAGCGTTCTTTATAGATTCATTTTGTCGCGAAATATCGATAACTATGAGTGGTTCATTGAAAAGAAAGTTTGTTCTAGTAAGGAGTGGTTGAGGATCTCTTGCATAGTATGTTTTTTGAAAATTTGCATACATATCATAGAGTAGTGCATATTGATTATTAGCAATGTCAAGATTTAGATTATTATATGGATAATATTGTGAATTTAAAAAAAGCCTCACATTACTAATATTTCAATAATCAAAACGATTTGCATTTGCAGCAGGTTCATTTTTTTTCTTCGTCTGTAAGCCAAGAATGATAAAACGAGGTTTTTCCAATTGATTGGAAGTTTTCACTGTCCAGATATGTTTATTCGCGCTTGGTAGAACAGGATATTCAAATAGTTCCAATGAACGATAACACATTAAAATAGGACTATCCTTGCCAATAAAATTTAAAAGTTGTATTTTTTGTTTAACAGATGCAATGACATAAGGCATTAACTATTCAATCTTGCTTATTTTTATGCCACATTCTTCATATATAATATTATTACCAACTATGGATTATTGCATTAATGTCCGTTCTTGATCTTATGAGAATAAATTCATGCTTCGTATTAACTACTATTTTTTGTAATCTTCTGCACAGCCCAAAATCATACTCAGTGGAATAGCAATGTCAAAGTTTCCTTGTCTATCCACCAGAGCTTTCGGTCTCAAATTCTTCAATCGACTGATTATCGATTGACATGATGGAGAACTTATATGGGTGCTAGAATTATAAACTATCGCCATTATATAGATTGGATATGAAATCTAATAGTAATTTCCTCTCCTCGAAAATTGACCAAATTTCCCTCTTGATCGACTATCCGAATTTGAAGATGATCTATAGACTTAACACTCAATGGTAGATATATAACATGAGATGGAATTTCTATGATTTTATATCCTGGAGGGACACTGAGAAAGAATTCATGAATAGTATGAACCTTTTGAATGTTAATGAAAGCTCCTGCAGTAATATTATACTCGACTCTGAGTGCGTTGATTTTCAATATTTTCACTGGTAAATCAAAACTGTGCTCAGTGTTTTCCTTGATAATACGAGGAGTAAAGCCGAAAAGACTACCTGTCGATGTTTGAGGACTAAGATCTAATGGAACACTGCACTTTATTTCACTTCTAAACGTGTTATTATTGGCCTTCATGGAAAAATCAATTCCTTTGGATTTCAATGTGGTTGATAAAAATTGATGGATATCGTTAATCTCGTAACTACCGGTGGGAATAGTAACTACTTGCCACTGTAAATGTAGTTTATTATTTGTATTGTCAATATTCGGAATTGAGTTAAAGGTTAACAGTTCGACTAAGCCTAATGCAAATATTTTATGCTTTGCGAGTTCAATAGAGGAAAAATAATCAGCTTCTAAAACAGAAGATCTGCCAGAGAGAGTCAAAATGAAAGTATTTTCCACGACTGATTGACCGAAAATGATTAAATTTAGTCAATCAAGTCCTTCTTTATAGACTATCGGTTAAGAAATGAAGACAAACGTGACCACAAATAAATGAATCGAACTTCTGATATCTTTTATAGTTGTATTTTGTTTCAATTACATCGAAATATTTCATGAGATCTATGAGAGGCCTTAAATCACCAAAACTGTCAAAGTACATTACATCAGAACCTTTCTTTCGATAAGACACCCAATGAGTACCTTTATTCTGTGAATCATCAAGATTAACAATAGCAGATTCGTTGTACCATGGACCATTATGAAGCAGATTATTTCTCATAAAAACGCCTCGAAAATATGTAATTTTTAATATACGTGCATATTTCATAAGATCATAATCTGATAAAGCACGATTTGGCAAAGTTAAATCGAGAGACAATTCCAAAGAACTTTTTTGACGCCGATGCGTCTTCTCTAAGGAGTCGAATAGACGATGTATTTTCGTTACTGACTTTCGCAGCACCTTCTGCGAGACTGGTGGCGTTTGTTTACCCATCGCCTTGCCGACAATTTTTCCTGCTTCTACTCTCATTTTGATGATGAAGGAAGCTGTAGGAAGATGACCAAAAGCAGCTTTCCTCCGCGGTATTTAAAGCAATTTCATAGTAGCAGAGGAAGGAAAAGCCTTCTCTCATTGGTTCAAAAAAATCTCCTCCTTCATTTTCCATAGCTCTAAAAAATCTTTTCTCATTGGTTGACTAAGTTTCCAATCTTAGCCTTTCCCTTCTCAATCCTTTCCTAAAATTACAAATAATACGAAACTAACATCGCAAGAAATTCATTTCCCATTCCCACTCATCTATATCGATTTACATAGATTCTACTTCATCTCCACACGATAAAAAATCATGGTCAAAAATAAGGTCATTTCGGAGACGCTACAAAAAATATCAAAATTACTGTAGTCATCCATTCGGTTTCGTAAGAAATATATTACTATTCATTCTATATAAATATGTTTACAAAAGCAAATGAGAGATCTGGAAAAGGATTTCTCGCTTTTGGTTTCCTCCCTATAATAATAAACATCTAAACACCTATAACCGGTAGCAGTAAACTGATTATCAAAGTCATACATCCGTATACCTGTGTAGCGGGCATGATCACTGCCCCCCTTCTCCCCTAGCGTAAGCATGCGGTCTTGCATCCATAGAGGGGGGGTCCCTTTCACTTTTCTTTCGAGTAGAAATGGGTCTGGGAATGATGAGTTTTCTAATGCTATATAGCTACAATAAAAGGTCGTTGCCTAAAAGCCTCGTCGAGTGAAAATATATAAAATAAAATTGTCGAAAACATACGTAACCAATATGTGTAGAATCTTACATGATATGTATGATTGATGTATGTGGGTACAAGAGAGTATGTGGAACGTTCTCATCACGAAAAATCCTAGATGTTAATTGCATGGTAATAATTTTGTTATTGATTGGCTGCATATCGATCATTAGAATTGCATTCGTGGAGTTCACAGAAATCATATTTAAATAGTCGAAACCAGTAACTTAAGTGTAATAAAAAAACTATAAAAGTTTCCTAAGAGTCTCGTAGACTGAAAATATACAAAATAAAATTTTTCGAAAACAAGCGTCACCAATATGTATAGAATCTTTCACCATATTAAGAGAGTATGTAGAAGGTTTTCACACCTTATGTTCTGAGCACCAAAACATCCTCAATATCAATGGCATGGCTATAATTTCGTTATTGATTGATCGCATATCGTTCATTAGGGGTGCATTCGTAGAGATCACGGAAATCATATTTAAATAGCCGAAAATAGTACTTCAAGTGTAATAAAAAAAAACTATAAAAGTTTCCTAAGAGTCTCGTAGACTGAAAATATACAAAAAAAATTTTTTCGAAAGTAAGCGTCACCAATATGCATAGAATCTTACACCATATTAAAAGCGTACGTGGAACGTTTTTACAACTTATGTTCTCATCACGAAAACAACCTCAATATCAATGGCATGGTCATAATTTTGTTATTGGTAAACCACATATAAGAAAATAGAAGAAAACAAATAAAACAGTAAAACTAAAAGCTATATGCATAATGACACATTTCAAAGCGCGCTCCTCCAGACACTGCTCGATTCGAAAGGAACCTTGAGTAATTCGTCGTTGTGACGTCAGACGGGATACTGGCATAATTTTGAGGAGTGGGAGTGTGCAAGAATGAATGTATTCGTTCTGGCACACATTTTGCTGTGCCAGAATGCCTATGTGCCAGTATGCTTATAGCCTACCTACTGTACCGTCTTATGTATATACTTGTCACAAATAATTGCAATGTGATTTCTGCCTATTGACATTCAAAACATACTGATATGATTGGATTTTTTTCCGTTTTAAATTCTTCACTATAGAATTTATTATATTTGTTATGAATCGATAGAAAACAACACATTACACTATATGTTCGTAGATATAAATGAATAAATGACTGCCCAGTATACTGAGCAAGAGCTTTTCATCTTCGCTTCTATATATTAAACTATAGAATAGGTTTTCTTGTTAAAAAAAAAACTACTATGATATTGAATTTAATATTTTTTACTCCACAGGCTATAGTTTACATAACTTATAGACAAAGCGTATTATTCTCTGTACACTATTTCGTGTTTCGTCAGTAGGATATGATGTCTAGTTGCTTCAGGAGGACATTATGGGAAGTTTCGTGTTCACGCGGTAGAATACGATATCTTGTTGTACTGGTTTGACTTCGACGGAGAGTTCTATGTTCGAACGTAAAATACGATCTCCAGGTGTGACGAGACATCGTATTCTACCTCTCGTTTACAAAACTTCCGATTAAAACTTTTCCGGGACGTATTCTAACGTGCGAACGCAAAGCTCCCCATAGAAGTCGTACCGACACACCTCGACATCTTATTGTATCGTCCAAACACAAGAGTATAATATTTTGGCATAGAAGCCGTTTGTAAGATGTATATTTTCGTATTTTAAATGAATTACCGCGAAGCTGAAGTTGAAGCAAAAATATGGTCTGTGTAATAGCACCTTTTGATGCAGATCTTGAGATAGCATCTTTTCACACGGAAGCGGCGATCGATAAATTATCTATCCTAGTAAAGATTTATACATAGAGCACTTTTTACATAGATATTATTGAATTATTTAATATTTTACGTCTTATGCTTTACTGAAAAAATTTTATGTTTTTCATAAAATATTGATTGAATTTATATAAAAATAAATATTTATTTTTCTCACAGCAGTTTCTTATTTTAATTAAGTATATAAATTTTTAAATGCGTTTTCTGAATTTAAGATTTTTGTTTCAATAAGTTAAACTAATCTTTGCTGAAATAAAAAAATATTTACTTAAATAGTATCATATATTTTTTATGTGATGCTTTTCACTGTGCCAAATATTTAATTAAAAAAAATTGTTGAAACTGAATTTAATATTTATTTAGTTAAATTTCGACACTTTACTTTTAATATTTTGAGTTTACTGGATTGGTTTAATGCATCCAAAAAGATATTCTGATTGTTCAAGTAATTAAAATAATATTTTAATTACTTGAGTTTCTATTTTTCTGTAAGTGCATGTTTTTTTTTTTAAATTTTAAATTTTAAATAATATTAGTTAAATTTGAGAAAATATTAACTTAGTTTCAATAAATAAATATTTTTTTCAATATATATTTAGAACCAACTGAATATTTCCATGGATTAAGAAAATTTTTTAAATTTAGAAAAATATTTATTTAAATTTAGTAAATAAATTTTAAATAAATCAAGTAACTTAAGCTAAGAAAAAAAATTTCCGTGTAGATATTTGTTGATGGGCTAATTATTTAAAGTCATTATTTATAGTTATATAATTTCGTAATATTAATATATTTCAAAATATTTTAGACACATATTTTGAACGAAATAATTATAATTTATTACCAATTTTCGAAAAATCCATTAGAAATTAATATGGAAACAAAATAATATGGAAGTGACTTCAGTTACTTATAAACCATATCAATACTTTTAAAGTTTGTAATTTTCTTCTAAATATTTATTTATTAATATTATTTTAATAATATTTTGTATATAATATATGATTGATTCACAAGAAAATTTGTGAAATTAATTTAGCTCTTTGCTAATCATCTGAGTATTTTAAGCTGTAATTTTATTATGTATTTGGGTATATAATATATATTGTAAAAAATTTTTGGTACAATTTTTTCTAAAATACATAATGAGATATTAATGTTTAATAAGAATATGTTTAATAAGAAATGCATCATAAGAGTTCAGGTCTATGATATACTAAAAATGCATCAAATTCAGATACATTTTTACTGTTACATATAGATGGAGTGTTCACTTTTTTATTACCTCTCGCTATGTTTATACGTATATGTGTAGAGGAGCCTGTATATGTGTCATTGATACTACTAGTACTAACCTTATTCTATTGTCAGATATACTCGTGTTTATTCGACACTTTATCGGTTATGAAAACTAATGCATAGTTATGTGCATACTAAAATATTTTTGTTTTCTTAAAAATTAAATATTAATTTATTAATTTAAAATATAATTTAGAGGCTATTGTGTAATCTTCATCAAAAGGCTAGCAGATTTTAATTCAAGATCCAGATAACATGGACATTAGTGCTATATGAAACAGTATATTCTGAGAAAATTGTGAGTATAGAAATCCAGATATTATTATGTTTTTTAATACGTAATATAATAACATCATTTTTCTTTATAAATTATATTTATAACAATTTATGTATACACATACATATATATGAATTCTATGTATCCAACGGTGCAACTCTATTGAATGTATGTATGCACTGTTCCAAATAGAGAGAGAGAGAGAGAGAGAGAGAGAGAGAGAGAGACATAGATTTAAGAAAACCAACTTTGCTTTACAGTTAATTTTATATTTCAACTTGTTATAGAAATATACTTCTGTTACTGTAAATATGTAAGCATTTAATTATGTACTTCTATAGAATTATATAGATATATATTATTATATTTTTATTGATTTATTTTTTTATTGATTGATTTATTTTATTGAATTATATTTTTTACTGATTGTTAATTAGTTAAATTAATATAAATGTTTTTATCATTACATCAAGATAATTAATTTTATTAAAAAAGCAACATAGTACTTTCAATTTTTGTCTCTGTATTTTATTGAAATAAATATATAGATCAAAATAATAATACAGATTAATAGGTTGTAATTGGAGTTCATATGACAAAAATTTAGAGACTATTATATAGTTGAAGAAACTGATTATCATAATTAACATAAAAGAACTTTCACACAATTTACACACAAGCTTGTCAATAATGCATGGCAAATATATAGAGTAAAATGTGAAGCATAATGTACAACTTTAATTTTTTACGTATAAAGTAATAAGTTAATTTCATTTACTTTGTGCAACCATACTATACACATTTTATTGCATTACATTCACTCTTTCTTTCTTTCTTTCCTTCTCTTTCTCTCTCACTCTCTCTCTCTCTCTCTCACCCTCTCTCTCTCACTCTCTCTCTCTCCCTCTCTCTCACTCTCTCTCTCTCACTCTCTCTCTCTCCCTCTCTCTCTCTCTCACTCTCTCTCTCTCTCCTCTCTCTCTCTCTCTCTCTCTCTCTCTCTCTGTCTCTCACTGTGAGCCTATATATTATATATATATATATATATAATATTTTTACTACACATATATAAGTTTTTGTCCTTTTCCCTTACGCCCACATCCCCTGTTTCTTAAAATATAGATAGTCACTCTAGAAATTTAGTACCACAAGCTTGCTATGCAATTTAGAATCAACTCATGAATTAACCAGAGAGAGAGAGAGAGAGAGAGAGAGAGAGAGAGAGAGAGAGAGAGATAGCTTTGAGTGTAACGTAACCTACGCATATGCCAGTGCATATATAAAAATTGTCAGAGACAAATTACCAGGAAGGAATTGGAATTTTGTAATTCTGCCATGTGCTCCAAGTCGCCAACTATCCACAGAATGGTGGAAATGAAATCCAAAAGGATTGGATAATTAATAACAAATTTCAAGTAAATAATAAGGAACTCACTTTTTAACATCGACAGCAGAGTACAAGCCTAGAATTGACACTGAATGAAGTTGTTATGCACACTTGTCGCACTCGCTATTTTCCACACTGGTTTAGACAACATAGTCCTAGTAAATTCACATTTAGAAAAAATTAATTCCTCTTTTTATTTAAATAAATATTTATCTATCTGACATATATATGTACATAGCCATATGCTTAAGCATATGAACCACGTACATCTGATGCTTATTCAACGTAAAGAGACATCCTCAGGAATAAATCAATAGGATAGAGACTAAAACAACATTATAACTAAATAAACTATTTAACTAAGTAATATTATAAATAATAACAATAATTTCAATTAACCTAAAAAGAAAAGGAAGCTGTATGAGTGAAATTACACTGTTAAATCTAAACGTATAAAACTTAATAAACATTATTATTATTGTCAGGAACAACAATTCTTATTAGAATTATAATCAAAACTTTTAATTAAATATGAATGTTATTTTCAACTGTAAATATTAGGTTGTCAAATATCTCCCTTCCGCCTTTTTGTCTTATGAATTTCGCGGCTATGTACAAAGCGCTACAGAGCTCGTATCTGGCAATACTACACTGGCAATGATTTGAAAGGTCTTGTCATAACGTACCAAACAACGCTATGCATAATTAGTTTGGATATTGCGTTCAAAAGTTATAGACGTGTAAACACGGAGTTCGCTAACGCCGAAATTCGTGCTATTTTAAAGTTTTCCTTCGTCAAAGACAAATCCGCTAGAGAAACGTTCCGTGAGATTAATGGTGTTTTGGAGGATATCATGCTATCACTTCGAACCACAGAGGAATGATTTCGACAATTCAGAGGTGAAAACGACACCATGGATAAGCCAGTCGGTGAAAGACCTGTGACGACGAATATCGATCCAATCATGGAATTTATCGATTATCGAATTTATCGACCGGCATGTGGCATCTCCTGACATCGCCCAGGAGATGAGAGTTAGTCACTAAACCATTTTAAACCATCATCGAGCTCTTCGCAAATGAGAAGAGTGGTTTCTGCGAGAGGGGTATTATGAAGTTGCCCTCTAGATGGAAACAGATTATTGAACAAAACGGCACATATTTGAAGTAAATCCAATCACTGTAACACTTTTTATAATGTATTGAATGAAGAGCAAAAATGCGGAAGGGAGATATTTGACAACCTAATAATAATGTTTCATTATATTCTGGCCTAATCACCAGAACTTTGAATAGAAAAAGAGAAAACTGAACCAAATAAGACTCGCTCCTGAGAGAGTTAATGATTTTTAGGGTTTATATTAAGTAACAAATTTTAATTTTACACTAATTAACAAACACCTAATATAGACAACAATAAGAGAGTCAACAATAAAAATAAATACTGGCTAGCAATAAAAATTTTTACAACATGTTTATTTATGTCACTGGTCAACTGTAGGTGACTGTTGCAATAAGTAATTATTATAATTATTAAAACAATTACCAAACCTGAATAGGCTTCATGATATTCAAAGAAGAGGAAATAAATGAACAATTTCGAATAAGACTCACATAATTATGTCAATGGTGTAAATAAATTAAAATAACTAATTATAAACAATTATAAGTCATTCGGAAGAATTTTATGATAGTTATGCTTTGCAGACAGTTAACCTGGTAATGTTATTAAAGAAGAACCAGGCTTCAATGAGTGACATAATATAGACAAATTTGGATAAGAACAATAATTATAATTTGATTCATACTTTAAATAAATAATAACTTAACATAAAACCAAAATTTTAATAATTCATTCAAATAGCTGTACAGAATTATACTGTAAGTAGTTTTAAAAAAAATCAAACAAATTTAATTGAGTTTAATATTAATTAACAGTAAGCTGAAATGGTATCAGCACCGATGAAAGACGATGTAGTCGCGAGGGAAGGAAATCGCTTAAACAGTATGTTCACCAAAATGAACAAAGAAGAGTTACTAAGAGAGGCCCAATACCAAAACGTAAAGCTAGATGAGTCATTTGAGGTTCTTCGTGACAGGCTAACTCGACGTGAATTATGACGTCTCTTCGGCCAGGACCTAACAGAATGGAAAGATTCTAATGAAGTTGGTAAAACAGAAGAGGATTCACGTGAGTTATTCGATATAACGAACACCCTGAACTCAACGGAAATCAACAACAAGCTAATAGTATCTATAAACACAGCACCTGACAAATACAATCCTGAACAGCGAATAATGGAGAACAGATGGATGGCAAGCATGCAACAGAGCTGCAGTACTATGCCGTAACTATGGCCATTACTTCCGTAGCTTTGCCACCTCATAGCAATCTGTGACGCATGTCGAGTCGACTACGCAAAACAGAGACAGCACGTACGACAGCACGTATTTGAGAGAAACATGAGCAGATCAGAGGCTCCGATAATGGCAAGCATGCTTCTTTGGAGAGACAAGACCGTACTACAAAGGCTCGCGAACTATGGAGGATATAAAGTCAGCATTGAAGCGTCAATTCCGCCCAATAGACTTTGCACTGTGCTTGGAGGAGGAAATTAGAGACCGAACACGAGGACCAGATGACTCTATCGGCGCTTATTTAATAGATATGAGAGTGCTACTCGAGAAATCACCACCACCACTTCCCCTCGACATGCAGTTGGACAAAATCTGTCGAAATCTACACCTCGACTTTATACATGAAATTAATCACAGCAATTTTAGCTAGATTGACGAATTGCAGCGGGAAACAGACAGAGCGGATTTACAAATGCATGGTCACTACAGCTGCAGGCTCCTCAGCTGTTCGAATAAGCCCAGAAAGTCGATTGAGAGTAGCTGCCTACGTGATGATAAACCGAAAGAGGTAACGAAGTAGGCCATTCTTGCCGAACCAACAGCCTAGATATTGATAAACAAGGAAGAACGACAGAGAGATAGTGTGCCGGACGAGAGAAACCGAAACCCTTCAACGTCGGTAAATAGAAGGCGACCATCGGAGAGGCAGTCTAAACAAACCAGACGCTATCGAAGCCCCTCACCTAAATATTGACGACCATTACTGACCTGATCCTCATCCTGACCATTACTGACCTGATACTCATTGTACCGTGATACGAGCTATCAACACCGATATTCTCGGTCAATTTCGGACGATAGATGAGATAGAGCTGCTAGTTGGGTCACATCAACCAGTCCTGATAGACAGCGCCGAGAAAGGTCTCGGATGCCACCGAATGGAGAGCATAGGAGGAACAGCCCTAGGCCAGACAATTGACTATGCAGGATCTGCAGCAAATTAGGTCAACGGAAACATCTATGTGCCGATAAACGCAGGCTACAGGGCTTTAATTGCGGAGAAAACGATGTGATCGTTGCTAACTGCATTCGTTGCGGTCCCAATAGATCTGTGTCGGAAAACTAAGAAGGGAACCGGGGAATGGAGTCTGCTGAATGGAGAACTGCACAATCCCCAGTCATATGACTCTAACGACTAATGACACATATATTGATCACCGTCCACGTGTATAGCATTCTTTACAAAAACTATTTCATTCTTTCGAGTAAATGGTTTTTTCAAAAATGGAATATGTGGTGAAAATTATAATATCCGGAAACTTCGAATAATTTTATTGAAATAGGACAAATTATTTGGTATATTTTAGTGAGCTAACTATTGTTTTAATTAATGTGGTCCTAATCTTTAATTGTATATTAGTTTTATAAATATTTTAAAACCTTAAAACTATGTAATAAAATTTTTGTTCATATGTTACAATGTAAAATTACAATTTACAATTAGAAGTTTTTTTCGAATTACAATTACTGTTAAAAAATCCACTTTGAAAAAATTGTCCTTGAAAAGTAAATTTTTTTTTAAAATGAAATCACATTATAATTATGAAATATTTTAAAAAATTATTAAAATCATTTTCTATAAATTTTTCAAGGTTAAATAGCATTGAAATTCAAAATATTATTCAAATAATGTCAATGCGATTCGTTTTAATAATAATTTTATTTTAGTTGAATTTTTTCAATTCCGCGACGATTTAGTAGCGTAAACTTCTTGTCAAGTAATTAATTTCTGTATATATAAAAAATACGTATAAAAATACGTATAAATTATGTATAAAATATATTACCTATAGATAATTTCATCTATGCTAATATTTCTGCAAAGAAAGTCAAGAATCTTGCCCCAGGGCTTCCTGAAACACACATTATGAATATCGTAACAGCTTTATACGGAAAGTGAATTTTTTAGGAATATTTATTCCTAAATCCACGAAAATTCTATAAAGGTCACAGTCTGTTGAATTTCTCTTAGAAAACAAAAAAAGTTCCAACATATTTAAAACCAAAATCCTAGAGCTCATTAAAATACGTATTGTTTGTTTTATACAGGTTATAGTGCAAACAATATTTCTGGACAAAAGTTCAATAATTCCGTCTCGGTGTCCGCTAAACGGATCCTCACATATACTTAGTACAGATACCTTTGTATACATTTTTCTCGAGAAATACTGCTAGTAAAGATGAATTTAATAGAATAAAAAAAATTTTAATCAGATGTACAACGGTTTTTATAATTTTTTTTTTATAGATTTTACTATTTCCCGAGATATGTTCGAAATACTATGTATTTATAGTTTTGACATGAAAATAAAATTTCTATCAAATGCTGCACGATAATTTTCATCATCATCCAAAGAAAAATCGACGAATCCGTAATGTTCGTATTTCGGAAGATCATCCATAGCAATTTTTATCGTAGCAAGATTGCTGCGAGTATGCATTTATATTTCCGCATAATCCCAGTAGCCTTAAAGGAAGTCTGCATTATCAAGAAATATTCGCGACATTTACATCGCAGTGATCTTACAGCAAGCATGAACTGTTAAAAAAAAATTGTAAAAAATTTATTGTGTAACCATCAAAATCTATTATACTCTTATAAGTTTATAAATTTATATATATACATATATATATATATATATATGTATATATATATATATATATATATATATATATATATATATATATATATATATATATATAATGCATAAGAAAAATATCTAAATATAATTATTCTTGATTGCAATATAATATATAGTGTACGTAGACATAGTTGAAGATTACGAAAATGACGGTCTAATAAGTTAAGATGCTCCAGTTCTATTTTATATTTTGTTTGAATTATACGAAATTTAAAAAAAATTATGTTTAAAAAATATTTCTTTAAAAAAAATAAATATTTTCCAATGGAAGAATTGTATTTCTTGAAGCAAATTTTTAGTTTTCATACATTTTTCAAAACAAATTTTTTTCTCAGTATTTCAGTATTTTAAATATATAAATTACTTATTTTAAATAAATGGTTTACTAATGGTATAAGAAGAAACCATTTGTATAATTAAAAAAGATTGTATTTAAATTTATAAAATTTTAAATTAAAGAAAATCTCCAGAGAAACGAAAATAGTTCATGTATTATATTTATATTTAATGTTTCTCTATTTAACAAAAACATTTCTATTACAACAAAATCGCTTTAATAAAATAAACTTAACATTGAGATAATAATCATGATGATTATTGCCAGCAATTTATATATATATATATATATATATATATATATTGTGATCCGACGAAATATGCTTAGGTCGTTAAACTGCGAAACACTATCACTTCACACACACAAACAGAAATTTTATTAATAAAGTCTCCCATCTACTCATCTCCGTGATCTCATTGGGGAGGCTCCGCGGTCCTATAAGAGATAAAAAATAAAGAACACGACAAATATGAAAACGATGGGTTATTAGGAATACGGGCTGAGGAAAAAAAATTTATTACGGAATTTCGTAATAAAGAATTTATTTCCGACACGCCGTACTCACAGACATCTATATATATCTATTTTCGTAATGATCTATATCGCCGAACTACCGCGCGACTACCATTCTCGACATACATAGGCATCGTCACGTTCCGCGTGAGATCCCGCACCCGATGCTTTCCATTATCCACGTCCGCCGACCCGATGATTCGGCTGCAGGTTCACACCGCGCGACACGCACCTATCTCCTCGCCTAATGACGGTGGCGTTGGGCCCGTTGGTAGAAGAGCGGGCTGGGTGGATGATTGCCAGCGCACCGGGTCTGGAACGATGTCGTTACACCCGTGGATGGCTTGGTCACCTCTTGTTCCCAGCGCTGCCTCGTTCTTCTCCTCTACCACTTTCTCGCACCTCCTTATACTTCTTCTTAGCCTTTCGCACCACTGCTCTCTTGCTGCTTCTTTACTCCTTACAATCCCCTTTTATTAATCCCTGCTCCTCTTCCCTCTCACAACCCTGTCGTCCGATCTCTATTTTGTATATCCTCTCATCTCTATCTCGGCCTTTCACCTTCTCTTTCTCTCTCTACCTTTTTCCTTTCACACTCGATTTTCCTTCTGCTTCGCTCGCCACCCTGTCACCCCACCTTCGTCCCGTTACTCTTTGTTTCGTCTCTCGCCTGGTTCTTCACTTTTCTACCGTTCTTTTCCCTTTGTCAACCCAGGTCAGAGTGAAGTGCGACGCGCGTTTTAGCAGCAGCAAAGCAAAGAAGAAAACAAAAAAGGGGGTTTCGCACGCCGACAGACGACGGCTATCGGGTTTCGTCGGATGCATTGATTATGCACGCGAAATGCAAATATCATTTTATCTATTACAATAAACCCAATGGTAAATGAACATTTCTAGTGACTTAAAAATATTAGGGATAACTATAAAGTTTTTCACGCTGAACGTAATATTATTATAACAAATTTATAAATGATTTCTAATATTTATGGTATCTTATTGGCTTACTCTGAGTGGCCGAATAATATAGAATTATTTTTATTGTCGGGAAACTACACATTACTGGTAATGTCTCAGTTATCAAAAAACAATGATATCGTATTTGAAAGGTCAGATATTTTGAAATTCCTTCTTCCCTGATCAGCCAACATTTCTTAAAAAAGAATAAAATTAATTGTCATAGTTTGATAACGCATTTAAAATAATATGGCATATAGTACATATATTATTGGCCTTAATGAAATTTAATACTCTAACTGAGTAAATCCTTTCAACATTGATTATGTCCATCTATGATTATGTACAACTATGGCAAAATAATATTTCATAAGAGCTGGAACTGCATAAATAAACTTAACTAAGATACTAGATGAAAAAAAAAATCAGAAATAAATCAGAGCCATTATGTACCGTTAACCTATAAATCCGTGTTCTATGTATTAAACATACTTGGAACAAGTATATAACGAAGTATGATTAATATTTGTTTTTAATAGAAGTCTATTTTTAAGGCAAGATTATGACAATTACTGTAGGAAATACTCTTATAAATTTTAAGTTTACTTCGTACAATTCTTATTGTATAATAAACGTATGAAATTTTCTCGGAAACATTTTATGACTTTCATTTACATTACTATCGTAGTGATAGTGTATACTAAACTGTTTAGAGTTTTAATCATTGTATACATTTTAAAAAATATTTTCTTGTTCTATTTATTAAAAAATATATTCTTATATTTTCTTATGCTATTACAAATTTCATACGCAAATATCACCAAGGCCAGAACCTTTGTAGCATATATAGTAAAAACACTGTTTAAATTAAAATCGCAAAGATTTAAGAGTCTTAATCAAGGAAAGTGTATAAAACTAAAGTTTATTTTGTAGTGTGTAAGAATTTAATAACACTTTATTCTTGCAATTGAGATTAAAAATAATAATCTCATAAAAAAAAACTTAATAATTTCCTTTTTTCCTTCGACAAGTGATTTTGTTATTTTGCCTTGAATTATTTTTTTTGTAGTGAGACCAACAAAGATATGCATGTTTTTATCTTAAATTCAATTTATGATATCGACATTTATCAATAGATGCAGGCAACCGTGTCTTCTTAAACTATATGCTTTTATTTATGGTACTCTGCTTGACTAAGTTTATTTCTTTACAAAAATATGCATTTTATAGAATTATTGACATTACCAAATTCACAGTTGATCTTTTCATAAAAATTAAATGTGAGTTCAATATGCATGTTCGTTACTACTATATATATTTAGCATGGATCCTTTAATTCAATCCTCATAACATTCACACCTAATTCATATTACTTGTATAGCTTATTTGATTTATTTTATTTATTTCAATTGACTTAAACTATCTCTAATAACTATGATTTCTTCTTCATCCCTTCTGCCCAGCTGACATAGTTCTTCAATGCTAACATCTTCTTTATTCAAATGGTTTTTGCTCCCTATAATTTTTATAATTTCATCTTAGTTTCTTTTTATCATAGCATTTATTCGATGTTTACTCTCTCTGTTTATCGTCTGTATCTTCATTAATAACTATCTCACCTACTTTCCTTATTCCCTCCTTTTTTGCGACATTGCTATAAATTTTATTTGAAACAACTTGTCATGGCAGTTTTAGATTAAGGGGTACGCAATTACAATATCTTACTTAAAACTTAATGTATAGTGTTGAAATTAGTTAATGTAAGATTAAATTCGCTTTGATTTGATTTGATTTGATTAATCAAGGATATGCAAAATCACATGTGATTACTAATGACATAATACAAAAATTAACATTATAAAAAAAAGTAAGTATGGGTTTATAAAAAAAACAATATATCTGATTATTGTTTAACACGCCTCGCTATGACAATGATAAATGCCTTCAAATATGACTTTTTTTAACATAATCTAATAATAAATTTATGAATTTTCCTCTTGAATAAGTTTATGAAATATAAAGAAAATGACATCCTGTCGCAAATACTTCTTGATAACTTGCTGTCGTCTTCGAACTGGCCCTTTGTAGTAGCTGAACACTAATTGTGTAACTTAGTTGTAACAGTGTTACAAACAATATTAATAACGAAAATAATAATAGTAAACATAGTATTAAACATAGTAATAATAATATTAAAGAAAAATATGAATGAAAAATGCTAGTAGTAATAGTGCAATGTAGGACTCACCTGTGAAGGTATACCCACTAAAAAACTACCTCCTCAATGCATTCCCCTCGACAGCTTCGCAATGCGTAGAGTCCCTCTACGCTGTACTGCCGCCATTCTTTTGGGCTATTAGTCTATCGGCCCATACCTCCGCGCCATATAGCATGATGGATTCAGCTGTCTTTATGAGCAGATGCCGCTTACAGGGTGCTGGACCGCCGACATTGGTTATCAACCTGCTAAGTTGCGCTCTCACTCGGGCAGCTCTATCCGCCCCTTATTTTATTTGGTACCAGAAGGTTAGCTTGGAATCAAGCGTCAGCCCCAGGAACTTACGGCTGCTTTGGTACTCACCGTCGTGTCTACAATCTGTATAAGGCATATCTTTGGGATACGTTTCGTAGTCAGGAGCACGGTCTCTGTTTTCGCCGTCGCCAGTTCTAACCCGTTGCTCTCCATCCATCCCTGCACGTGACGCATCATAATAGCTTGTATTCAGCCCTCGTCAAAGTGATGTCATCTCCGTGTGTACGAGTTCTCTGTGACATTCGTCGTAGATGTAAACACCTACGCCTCAAGTCAGCTACCTCAGCCGTCCACCAGCAAACAGGATGTCTTTTTCCACCAACCACTTTGCACGGCATCGACTCTTCGCAAGCCCGGCGTAGTCTGCGCATTGTGGCGCTAGTGAACTCCCTGGCGTGATTCATTGTCGATGACCCATTTGGAATCTAACAAGGCTTTGCTGACCACGTTCAATGGCCTGCGAGAATTTCTCTCTACTTATCCTTGCAACGTTCCATCTAGAGGGCCCTCGCGAATTGTGTCCAGTGAAACATGGCGTTCTATCACATACACGGAATGTGATGTATTGGTGATCGCTGGCTGTGTAGTCTTGGATCACCTGTCAGTCTTGGATTCGAGAGGCCAGATGTTCAGTCGCAAATGTCACATCAGGTATAGTTTCGGCATAGCCTGGTCTTCTGAAGGTCGAAGTATTGCCAATATTTAGAACTATTAGACCTAGTCTGGACACTAGTTCCATGACTTATCGACCCCTGGAGTCGGACTCCGCCATGCCCCATTCTAGGGCCCTTGCATTAAAGTCACCGGCCTTCACCAGCTGACCTTTCATTTCTCTGACCGTGTGTTCCAGGTCATCAAGTTGACCTGGTATTCACCTATGGCTTGGTTTGGTGTAAGATAGCAACTCACATACGTGAGACAATTGCATCGTACCCAAACGTAGCCATTTCCAGATCCATGAGCCTCTATTTTTGTTTTTCGTGGTCAGGAATCCAGATGGTTGCCGTTCCAAAGTTATCGGTGAATCAATCTACTCCTTCTCTGTTCCAATACTATCGGAACAGAGTATCGTGACAACGCCGCAGAAGGAGGTGATCAGCTGTCCTGCTGTGATTAATATTCCCTTGCAGAATTACGACCATTTAGCCTTTTTTGAGAGAGCCTCGTGAAAAGTCGGACAGGCGCCGGAACCGGTAACGTGCCAGCGTCCCTCCGATTTCGCTTCATCTTTACACAGAAAACATTCGGATTCTGTGGTGCAAGACGCGACCATGTTCTCTCTCTGTCCGCAACGATAACAACAGGCGTTACGGTCAGGGCCTTTACAGCTATGGCTCTGGTGGCCATAGCCTAGGTATATGTAGCACCTCGTCATTATTTCACGGCGACGTACACGACAATTCAGCAGGCCCACTAGCAAAAATCTGATATTCAGCAGCTGCGTGGCAGCAACCTCCTGCAACACTACGATGGCAGCACGCTGTTCCGCGGTGTTGGTTTTGGTCACTCTGACCTGCAGCTCGTCACGATAATCTGGCAGTTTCCTTTTGAGGGCCTGGCACACCTCATTCTCGGTCACGCAACGGTCCACGTCTCTAACGTCTAGACTTCCTCTAGGGGTTAGCTCCTTGACACAGCCCCTCTGGCCTGTCGCTTCTTTGAGCACGTCAGCAAGTATCTTCCGACCTTCGGGTTTGGTATGTCTGAGTTGAATCAGCACCTCACCCGATTTGGTTTTCCGGACGGTCCTCACATCCGCGCCCAAGTCCTCCGGTTTGACCGCTCTGATGGATCTCATCACCTCAGCGTAGGATTTCCCCTGCGCTCGTTTGATGGCGATCGCATCGAGCTTTGGCCTTTTTTTGTATTTCTGTGATATTTTTCAGATGCTGAGGTTGTTCCTCAGCATTCTGCTCACTTTGCTTCTTCTTCTTTTTTTTTTACTTCATTCCAACCCTCTTTTTTGTACTCCTGCTCTCCCTTCTTTTTTCTCCTTAGTAAGGGAGATATCCGGGGGATTTGATGCCGGTTTCTTCGGGGTTGTCTCTTCTTTCTTCTGCCTAGTCGTTGGGAAGAAGCTCCCCGGTACCCTATTCCCTTGTATTTCGTGCTGAAGAGCATCTACGAGCTCCCCAGCTATTGGGAGGCCATCCTTGATATCTTTTTTAATGTTTGGTTGGCTCTTCATTGCTTTGATCATGTCCTTGAGCAGCCGAGCAAGTTGGAGAATAATGTCCAGTTCACTCGTCCGCTCAACAGACTTAATCCCGGCCTCAGCCGGCTCTCCCTCCCCCACCCCAAGGTGACTCCTTTGATGCTTTAGGCAATACATAGATCTATTTTTGTTACTTCATTCCTGCAGATGGTCGGCCTCCTGGACCCTTCAACGTTGAGCTCGATGAGGCAGCCCCCCAACACATGCCTGTAAGGGCTGACCCATCTCGGACCATTGTGCAGGAATATAGCACGCTCTGGTGCGCTATTCCACCACCGTTCTCTCGAGCTTTGTACCCCAACAACAAGGTGTTTTTTTCTCTGGGAAAACATCGGAGGAAAATGACGCACCGAACGCACTCGCCAAAGCCGATTGACTAGATCTGGCTAGGATCTAGCCTCCCGTCATGCCGTCAGCGGGAGCCAAAGATGTTTCGGGTCACCGAGCACGCAAACAGGTGTAAACCACGACACCCAGGATCTGCTTTTGGCAGCTCACGGGTTGCACCGTACGGCCAACACGGCGGTCTGTCATTTGTTCAAGAGTACCTCATCCTAACCTTCATTCGTGTAGATTCATACATTTGCCCTCAAGTATTCTAGTGAAACTCCAATGCTTGAAGCTCACTCATGCATCTACAATCACTGTGGTTACATCCCTTTTACAGGATCGTTCGCTTAAGCTCCACGTGTGTTTTTACTCCTCAGGAGATATCCGTTTATAGAGACTATGAGCGAGTGTGCCTTCCTTCATTTCTGTATTACTGAGAAAGGTCTGTTTATACGTCCTGCAGCTTCCCAGAAATGGGAAAAATATTGATAATTTATTATAACAATTTAAATATATTTATTAACTTAAAAATGATATTATAAATAATTCTTTAATTACCTATGTACATCCGCAACCCTATTAGTGTATTGCGTGTGATTTAGTCGAGAACAATTATAATTTTAATTTTGTTGAAATTCAAATTTCGCGCGCTATGTGTTAACATAGTACGGTCATCAAGCGCTTGCAGTCGCTACTCTAACCTTTTATATTATATTTGCGCGAACCTCTCTCGACTACTTATACGCGCGGGCGGAATATATCGCCGCACTCACATGCGTATAAGCTAATCACACTCGCGACTGTGCTTGTGTGCGTGTGTAATTCCCGCTCGAATTTGTTATAAACACACATAAGTTGATCTAACGGTTATTCTACTTATATTCTCTATCGGCGTATATAAACTTATATATTAAGTACAATCGTGCGCATCAAAATAAATGAAATAAAATCAAATTCGGCTATATATTTCAACGACAAATAATTCCCGCACGAATATCTGTCTACGCAAGAACACAGAAATTCGAATTAAGTTTTTCTGTACCTGATGATGTTATAATTTAATTGATCAACAGCTCACGTTGCGGACCCGTTATTTTTTTTCTATGGCTTCATTAGCTCTACGAACGTTCGGCCTCGGTTTATTCGTAAAAACGGATCGCTAACGTCAGCTGTATGATTACGGATCCTGCTCATTACGGATCCGTTGGTTGTAGTCCTCACGAAACTGGGTGATGGCAACCATCTCCTCCTTCTTCTGCTGTATGACCGAGCCGTATCTGACTGTGGCCTCAGGACCGCCTGGGATATTTTGTAACTTATCCCAGGCCTGGTAAACTTGACGTTCCAGGGCCCTGGCCTTAGTAAAGACTTCTTTGGTTGATAACATCAGTTCCTTGAACTTTTCCACCATGGTAGCCTCGTCGCTACATCAGTCCTCCGTTGCTGCCACACCTTCTTCTTCCTCTGGAATAGGAACCTCTCCCACAGTCGGTGGGGGTTCCACCGCAGCCGGAGGCATGAATGGGATAGGAATATCTCCCACCGGTAGAGCAGCCGGTGAAGATTCATGGTTCGTGGTCGATCCAGCTGGACCCGTGCATACATTCGATACATCGAACAATCCCGGCAAATCGACCTCACGATTAATGTCGATCGTGATCGAGATCGAAGAAATGATCTTCTAATAGGCCACTCATCCTGCAACATAAAAATAAAGAAACAGTTTTTAATAATTATGCCTTTTTAGGCCTCCCACGCGGTCGTCTACTTTCTACCGCCCCTAGGTGGTCGAGATCTTCGGTAGAAGTTCGTCGTACAGCTTTACTAGCTTTCCGAGGGCGACCACGTTTACGTTTATTCAAGTTATCGACGCCGTAATCGACGTGATCCCCTCAGTCATACACTTCGCCCGCTGGCGACCTATCGGACCACGCTAGTCCCGCACGCTCCTCGTCCGCTGACGAGGTCCTACCGCTAGCTGGAACTCCATCTTCCGATGGAATTGACGAAGTTTGATGACTATCTAATAACTTGGCTAGTCGACGGTAAGAGTTCTCCTGAAGTTACTTTGTCCGTTGCTTGAAGTATGATTTGTTCTTGATCAACGAACGGCTTCAGGTATTCGGAGTGGACCAAATCTTCTATCCGACCCTTATCATCGACTAATTTATACGTATTAGGGCCTTTGATCTCCGCGATCACATACGGACCCACATACTTAGGCGCTAACTTAGCTGATACGCCTTGGGCAGCGGAAGGCAAGATACGGTTCCTTTTCCATACCTTATCTCCTACTTGTTATGGCGAAGGACGACGACGAGCATTATAATATGTCGCTTGACGTTCTTGCTGGTCTCGCGACCGTACCTTTCCTGACTTTTGGAGCTCTTCTAGCCGTCTCAGTTTAGCTAACCAAGATTGCCGGCTTTAATCTTCGATATTTTCAATCGTGGCATGATCTTGCTTACGGCGAAGCGTTCCGGGTGGAGTCAGCTCTTGTCCAAAGTTCAGCATGGCTAGAGTATACCCAGTGGAAGAATGAGGCGTAATGTTGAGTGAGAAGTTGAGCTCTATTAATCTCTCATCCCATGAATTGTGGTTTTCACCCACAAACGCCGTAATTTGAGTTTTTAAAGTTCTATTAACTCTTTCCACTGGATTTGCCTGTGGATGATATGACGAAGTATACGAATGATGAATACAAGCGTCTCTGAGATATTCATCTATCGTTTTATTTTTAAACTCCGTGCCATTATCCGACAGGAAGACCTCTGGAGCTCCGAATTTCATGATAATTCGCTCCTTCAAGGCTCTCAGGATCGTCACTCCGTTGACTTTACGAAGTGGTATACACTCTACCCCACGAGTGAAAAGATCCTGTAGGAGATTTTGGTTATTTGGTTACTCCAGCGTATGTCTTCTCGCGTCCAGGATGGCCTGCTGTAGCGAGGTACTTAATACGAGGTACTTAATACGAGGTACTTAACCTCCGTATGTCCAAAAACACTCTTCTCTCTGTTAAGCGTGAGTCCGACCTCTTGGACTCGCTTGAGTACACGCTGGATCCATTCCAGGTGTTGCGTGAATGTTTCTATGACAATAATAATATCGTCTAGATACGAGAAAGCATTCGGCTCAAGCTCTGGTCCAATTACACGATCGATTAGTCGTTGAAACGACGCTCCCGCGTTTGACAGGCCAAAAGGCATGCTTCGGAATTGAAATAATTCCATGCCAGGTACTGTGAAAGCGGTAATCGTCCGAGATTCCGCCTGAAGCGGTATCTGATGGTACGCACTGCTTTCGAGCGTTGAGATATACCTCGCTGACTGCAGGTTCCTAAGTATCTGATCTATATTAGGTAATGGATAAGCATCAGGTTTCGTGACTGCGTTCACTTTTCTGAAGTCAATACAAAGCCAATACTTTCCAATATTTTTGCACACCATCGCTACTGGGCTAGACCAACCACTCATAGATGGCTCGATGGCTCCAGTTTCCAGTATCTCTCTTGTTTGACAATGCATCTCTTCTTGGATCTTCTTTGAAACTATTGATATTGTCTTTGACGAATGGGACGTGTATTGTCGATATTAGTAAAATGTTCGTCCCACGTCGTACATCCCAGTACCACTTCCCTTTTGGGTAGGATCTTATCAAGTAAATCTTTCAATTTAGGTTGTTTATGTCTGTGAGTCCGATCGAACTTAGACGTGTCGTCTCGGAGACTAGATCGAACATTCTGTGTTTATTTGAGCTCAACTCTTCCACCAGAGCACGCTCGACAGGTTTTGGTGCAGACAGCCGTAAATGTGCTATGCTTTGCACTTGATTTACCGTCACTGCCGCAACCTCCAGCCTGACTCGCTTCTTCGCTGCTGTGACATACAGCGTATTGTCAGCAAGGTCATGAACTGTGCCAAAAACGCGTGCGAAGTTGGCTCCGATGTAACAATCGACTTCCAATGAGGGAATTACATCAACCAATACATGGCGTGTAATTTATGACAACTCGAACGGTAGTGTAACATGATCCGTTACATAAAGCGGAGAATTACCAGGACCGCTGGCACCAATACCAGAGGCAGGATGGAATTCTCGTCCACAGGCTGAGGCTAGTTGCACACCAATTCGGCCCATCACTGTGCGCGACGCTCCAGTATCGTATAATCCTCTTATGCGATAGTCGCGGATGCGCACAGCGATCCACCAACGAGCTTCTTCTGGTCTGGCTGCAATTTGGCCAGGGTCTAAATCTCCACAGTCTTCGGAGACCGACCAGTCTCAGAAGATTCCGATGATTCCTGATGCGCCAATATATCTCGGCGAGGACCTCCAACAAGGGTCATATCGTTGGCACTTGACGGCTGGGCCCCTATTTGCCGCTCCGCCTGCCATTTCCCGAACACTTAGGGCAGTTCGTGGTTCTATACCCTAAAACTCCGCAAGTATAGCATTTGAGTGGAGGATTCACTGTCCTATGTGGACTGGACCTATCCGATGGCTTAGCCGAAGAGGGGTGACTTGCCACCGGAGGGGGAGTCTTCTTGGGTGGAGACTTCTTCCTCCACCAGTTCTGTTTCCTTGAACGGCTCCTTGATGAAGGCGATTCTATTCTTGTTTCGGTGGCTTTCGTAGTGCCTACCGTGGTTATTGCCGTCTTCAAATCCACACCAAGCTGTTTAAAACAGCCTTCAAGTCGGAAAATGACTTCGACCGTCTCGTCTTTCTTCGAAACCTTAGGTGGTGATCTTTGTCTATCGCTACTATGAGCTGTAGTGGCAGCCACCCTTGGTTTAGGTTTTGTTCGGCGGACCTGGTATGCCACTTCTGGCCAGGTTACCGTCTCTGGTGGAGGTGGAGATTTATAGGATTTCTCCACTACTAAGGAATCCTCTCTGTCGTGAATAGCCTCCACCAATTCGTCGAAGGTTTTGCAGACTTTTCTGCGGACGAGACGATGTAACTCGGGACGAAGATTGGCATGTAGGGTGCGCTCAATAACTTCTCTTCGCCAACGTTTCTGATTCCTATTGGTCGTCCCATAAAATCGTAGATCTGCTGTCTTTATATGCGACCATCATGTCCACGGCTCCAGTAGTTCTATTACGCAGTAGTTGGCTGAACCTTTGAACAACTCTGGCGCTGCCTGAAAGAGTTGCTCTTCTGACAGATTAGACATGCTCCGCAGCTCCTCAACCCGGTCTAGAAATATTTCAACTGTTTGCGAACCATCGCCCTTAACGGAAATTATATTTGTATATTATATTGAAATTATATATTTTCTATTTGCGAACGATCCCGCCTATATCACGAGGTTTAACCACAGATGGTATTCTAGTCATCTCGTTTTGACGACTAATGTTTTCCCTTGAGGTTGCGATATGACTCATGGCCACCCCTCCTGCCGACTCCACGTCCTCGTGGACTGTCGTTTAGAGTGGTTCTGGTGGGGGCGGACTGTGGTAAGTTCATTCAAGTCGAGTTATGGATTGTGAATGCGTATATTAACGTTACGAGTATTCGTATTGACGTCCTCCATTTGTGTACTCGACCCTCGTCCGGGTTGGAGTCAATCAATATCAATATGGACAATATCATATTGTCTCGCGCAAGTCGTTACTGTGATTATTCGTCTTGTGAATAAATACATCGTTAGAATTGCCATTTGCCATGAGTTATTATTTCCGTATTCACATTTGTCCCCCGGAAAAGCCGTAAAACACGAGCGGAATATCTTAGGTTGTGTGCGCAGTAATTTAACAGCAGCCAGATTAGAGCAATAAACATTATGTTGTGCTCCATATCTTTTATCTACAATAATGCTGTGATCCACTTTTCCCCTTATTGTTAATGAAATTAATAGCCTTATCGTGTCATCCGTTGCACGTTTTACATATATATTTCATCGAGACAAGTTAGTATCAAAGCGATGAAATACATATTTATATTTATGTTTGACTTGTGATATCGCGTAGTGTGCTGTAAAAGACCCTAATCTTTTCAAGGTTACAATGATAGAGGGACAGTAAGCTTTTCTAAAACAATAAGTAAAAGCACCAGAAAATTATAAGTACATGTACGCAAACAGTGTATTGGGATAATATATAATATATACAATTTTTGAATATAACTGATATGATATATATCTAACGTATGTATATAAAATGATATAATAATATATATATATATATAAATTAAATTATTTGTTCTCCCAATATATTAACCCCATATATATAACTGTTTTAATCAAATGTCATCGGCTCCCTTTGGATCGTTTTCATTCAATCCCTTTTTGCATAAAAGAAGTGATAACTTGACAAATTTGAAAAGGGCATCAAGTTGTAAATCACCACATCCTTAAGAGTAGCAAGTTTTGAAAGGATAGGTTAAAAATGAAAGATTTTCCAAAAAAAGGCATTAAAACCAAACTAATCAAGATTTTTTAAATTTAGAAAATTCACCAGTTTGTAATTCACTTGAATAATCAAGGAAATAAATTTCATGCGGATTGACTAAAAAACCTAAAAGTTGATAAAAATAAGTTGCTGTTAAAACAGCACAATCAACGTTCCCTTGGTATTTGTCGTACCAGCGCATCTCCTTTCAGCTGATGATGAAGAAAGAGTAATAAAGGATATAAATATAATTATTACAAGTAAGCCAAAGAAATATATAAAGAAAAAGGTAGATTGAACAGTGACTGAAATAAGTAGAGTAATAATTAAATAAATAATAAATAATTAAAACAGTAATATAACTAAATAGTGCAGTTCAAGTGAAAGAGAGAGAGAATGAAGTAAACAACGCTGTTTATTAAACCAAACAGCAATTATATAGTATAAAACTTTTTAAAAACTAATAAAAAATTGTAAATAAATTATACTTTATTTATAAATAATTTATAAACAATAGAAGAAAAAAATAATTTTTGAGATCATTGTCAAGTTCACTCTCTTATTGCAAGAGGAATTATATTATATTATATACATTGATTATCTTGAAAAGGGTAAAACTATCACTGGTCAATACTACGCAGACTTATTGCAGCGTTTGAGCCACGAAGTGAAAATTAAACGACCTCATCTGGTGAAGGAAAAATCTTGTTTCATCACGATAACGCACCAGCGCACACGTCAATCGTTGCGATGTCTAAAATCAACGATCTGAAGTTTTAATTGATACCGCACCTTCCCTACTCTCCAGACCTAGCCCCGAGTGACTATTATTTATTTCCTAACATAAAGGATTCCCTGAGTTTACAGAATTATATCTGTACACCTTGGTTGACTGACTCGACATGAAGCATCGAGAAACGGCTAACGCCATGCGAAAACAGGATAAAAATCCTGTACAAGACCACCCCGACATCACACCTCGCCACAGACGCCCGCTCGCCTATCAAAACAGACAAACACCCAAGAAGGACATAACAACCCGACGGGACAATCCCGTATGACCCTCACTGTACCCCTGGGGCCATCCCCACAACAAATAGTCGCTGGACTCACATATTTCTCCGGACCGTGGACACTGCCACCCGGTCACAACACGGATTTGGCAGCAAACATGGAAATTCCTCCAGCCACAGCAAACAGCTAGACATATATACCAGGTATGTCGCCAGATCAATACCCAGAAATGCTACCACAGTACTCGACAGTATACTCAAACCCACCTAACCTACCACCAGAAATGCAGACAGCCTCCACGAAAACCCGTCAGATGACCTTGAATACATCGATCGAGAATACTTACTTAAGGAAATGTGTATTGGGCAGTTATTACGACACTGGAGGTGTGCAATTTACGGGAGCTCCTCGAGAAAATGTTGAGGAGTTCACTGAACGATTAAAGAAAACAATGAATAGTCAATTGAATATCAATAAATAGTCAAACATGAATAGTCCATAGGACATTCCAGCAATCGATATATTAAAACTAATTCCCGGAATTCTGAGTGGAGCAGCAAGAAACTAGGCCAGACCTCTCTACAAAAATTGGCGCACATTAGAAGAGTTCAAACCCGATTTGTGCCGTTAATTTATCAATTAAGTACACCTTACGATTAGAGAGGGGGCTACACGATCGAACACAAGGTTGAAAAGAACTCATCGGTTCGTATCTGCCGAGCAAGAGCGTCTTGATCCGATCAATCAAAATTTACATCCTTCATACGTAGATAACATCGATAAAAATGATTTTAAATCAATAGATGCGCTACAACTGATCAGTCAGCCGATAGAATTGAAAAAGGAGCTCACACGGAGGTATAAAGAGCCACCACCTATGAGTACAGCAGCCTGCTACCCATCAGAAAGAACGAGCAAACGCTCTAGGTTAGCCGCGTTGAAAATGATAAATCCTCGAGCAACAAAAAGACTGTGACAATAGAGGATCCATCAGCCTCGATATTAACTAGACACGAAAAATAAAAACTACGTCAGGACAAGAACAGACAGGAACATAGAAGAAATTACAGTCCGGACCCCAGCAGTACCAGAGAGTCGTCACTGCAATGGACCGACGATAGGTTAAGAACGCCACTCAGAAGTCCTTCATCATTGCTCATGTACCGAAATCCCCCCCCCCAACCCCTCGTTACGAGTCCCCTTCACCCTCCCGTAATAAACACACCTCACCACTTACGTCCAAAAGTTACCTTCTCAGCCATACCCCTCGGAGCCCCTTTCGGTATCCATCTAACGACCGTAATTATACCCAAGATCGACGATGTTGACCACGAATGCCTGATCACTAATATCGATCGTCAAGTAACAACAGCAGCTGAAACGACTGCACACGTCGAAGCGAACGGCCGCCCAGATTAGCAAGTCGAGAATATAACAGAAGCGATCGGAGATATCGCAATGAGCAGCAATCACCATCTAGACAAGTCAACATAGACGTGATCGTAACGACTACCATTCGCCACGACGTGACAATATAAGCTATGCCGGCAGGCAGCAAGGTGAAAACGCAAGGCCTTGCTGGACGTGTTCACATTACAACATAAAACTGCCCAAAATTTGGCCTAAGAAGTAAGTCGGGAAACACATGGGGGAGAGGATTTAGGAGTCGGCCCTGACACCCCTCATAACACGACTCTACTCGCGGGAAACAGCGAGAACCAGTGTCCCAAGACAAAAGATGTTACAAATACACATCTGAACCTCAGAATCCAAGAACATGAAAATCTGTTTTTGCTCAACATCGAATTAATGGGATAAGTTTTGCCCGCACTTATTGATCCGGGAGCATGAAAGTCATATATAGGCCCAGCTCCAGGGAAAATGGTGAGGTCGGCAATTTACCGCTGATCTTATATATGCAACTGTTAGATAGCAAAATATGCGCAAAAGAGGGCGAAATCGATCTAGTACTAAACATAGACTACCAACAAGTAAAAGCCGAATTTAATGTGTCAAAGTCATTCAAATATGACATGATAATATGAGTGGACTTACTTGCACTAATTAAACTTACAATCAACATTGCTGAAGCAACATGGCACACGCCTCGGAAACTCACCAGGCGTTTTGTTACACAGCAAAACAGCCTGCATAAGACCATCATGGACATAGCCGCCGTCAATGGCGTTTCTCTGCCAGGCAGTTTAAAACGCGGCGAGCTCAACTGGGTATTAAACCATCATATACCCGAACCGAGCACAAAGCTTCAGCTAGCCCGCATGCAGCCGCATGAGATAAATGTGCAGGGACATCGCCCTATGAAACAGCGCTTACGACAAATCCCAGAGAGCCTGTGGAGAGGCTGCCCGGTAATAGTACCTAAAAAGGACGGCAAAATTAGATTTTGCACTGATTACCGGGCAGTCATCGCCATCGCCAGAAAGGACGAACATATATTACCACATATGGACGTTCTTCTGGTTAATCTACGGGATACTAGGTATTTGTTGAAAATCGACCTAAGCCAAGCCAGGAAATTGATCCTGGTTACGCGGTGCACTGTCAAAGACCAACAGGCTTCGTTCATTTCAAAATTCCCTTCAGCCCAGCAAATATATATATATATATATATATATATATATATATATAAATCATGCGAAACTAGTATAATAAGTATGTATAAATGTAATTTGTAATATATTGTTAAAATCAGAAACATGAGAAATTTAGTTAACTTAAGAAAGTATAATATAAATTTAACGTAAGAATCTTTCTTGTTTTCTTTCTTTCTTGTATTATTTTAATAAAATATATTTACTGCTATTTTGTTCATATAAACATAACTGAATTCTGTGATTTTTTCCCATTTTATCGAAAACTCCCTTTCCTTACAAATCATTCCAGCTACTACCGCGTAAGCTACCCCGAGGGAAAAAGGGAAACGTTGCGACTATATATTATATATAGTTATAGTGTATATGATATAATTATATTTTATATGCCAGTTCAACATTAACTCAGAGATTATGCATCTGAGAATGATGGAATATAATCTTCTATAATGATGGAATATAATATAATATAATCTTCCAACTATGGATACACGTAATTAAAGGAGTATAAGTAAGGAAGAACAATATATACTGCAATGTGCAGGCAACTATCTAATACACAAAAATGCGACTAGGGTTTCTGTACATAAGTCGATACTATCCTATTATTAAAAATATATCTGAACATCGATTGCAGTTGAGAGATTAATTAATAAGCAGAGATAACACTACGATGCACCTATTCGAATTTAAAAGGAGGCACTGTAAAGAATATGAACCCATACACGTATTTACTTGGGAAAACACAAAAACATCTCTGCACTCACGAATGAACTTGAAGGAGAGGCGGATAATTTTAATGGAATCCCCGTGAATTCTCGGAAATCGCATTCATAAACACAACCCTCGAAGCTGTCCGGCTATAAAAGAACTAGCTTAGAGGTCACGTACTGATAGTTTCCTACAGGACAACCATAGGAAAGCCTCTGAGATAAAGAGTAGACTCTTGTATAGTTTGTATAGTCTACACAATGCTACAAATCCGAAGAGATATGCTCAATTAAAGGTAAAAATATCAGAAATGATTCGATCAAAGTTGACCCGGACTGCCGCATTTCAACTCTGCGCGTAAACTGAATCGGTAAATTTTTTTTCCTGTATTGGTGCAACCTTTCTTGGTGTTCGTGTGAAATCTAAGCGCCATATTTCCGTGTGTATTTGTTAGCTGTTTGTTTATGACGCAAGAAGTTTGTCTGGCGATATTGGCTATGGAATCATGGTGTGTTTCTTTCATTTTATGTTGGGTCAAAAAATCAGACACAATCATGCTGAATTGGTACTGAAAAAACTATGAAATATCTACCCACAAATATGGTCATTTGCGATGAATTGTTTTAGATAGACGCTTCAAATTGGAGAATTAGTACTCCTTCTTGACCGCTTGACCACCTCGAATGATGAACCACCCCATAGTAATCGAAAAAAACGATGAGCATCACCTTGATTTTCAGTGGATGGGCGACTTGCATGAGGGAAATTTTGGACGACATCACGACCTTCACTGAGTGATTTGTGCTACTCAAATACTTGCGTTTACGGTAAAGTAGATTTCCTAAAATACTTCTGCAACATTTTCAACGATTTCCTGGGCGTAATTCCATGGGAAATATAAAATTTCAAGCTTTTCAAAATTTCAACTTTTTTTTCTATAGTTAATATCGCTAGACAAACTTTTTGCGTCTTAAACAAACAGCTGACAACCATTTCATTAATGGAGATATGGCGCTCAAATTTCACACGGAAATGAAGAAAGGTTATACTAATATAAGAAAAACAATTTTACCGATTCAGTTTACGTGCGGAGTTTAAATGCACCAGTCCGGGTCGAATTTGATCATATGGTACATTAACCCGGGTGCACCTCATCCGTGAAACAAAACGCGGTATTTCATATGTACCAGCGCAAATTAACGACAATATTATGTGTATGTAAATATCCTAAATAAAGGATTGTAAATGTTCTCTTTGAATAAGTTATTTATTTAGTTATTTCCTTACTCATATTATAGAAACTCCAAATAGTAATCAACGAATAGGACAGTGTTACCTTTTTCACTTCATTCCCTAAATTAAAGTTCGTTCTTCTATTAATAAACAGCAATCGCTTAAGATTAGAGGTTGAAGATTTTGGCATTATTATAATATTAATAATCAATGCTCTTTAGTAACGGGACTTTACTATTGCAAATGGTTGATTTTAATAATTAACCATATGAGCATTATGGTTTTTTTAGATAAAAGGATTGTTGCATCAAAAACTATTATGTATTTTATTTATTTTTAAATTATATAAAATCACTAAAACTTTTTTATTTTGAACAATAATTTAGCTTCAAATATAATTTTAAAATTCAATAAATTTAGGCATCTAACTAAAAGATTTTTATTGGTTGAAATGACAAATACGTCATATACCCACAACAATAAATCTTTATTATAAAAGAAAGATACAAGATTTAATTTCTTATCAGTTTTATTTGGCTTTTCTACGTTGTTTGGAATAAATAAAAAAGCTTAATTATCTGAAAAAAATAATTTAATTGGATTAAAAAAAAATTGTTGACTGATAGAGCTAACGTAAAACAATTAAAAAATAAATATAATTTTTCAATCCTAGTAAATAATTTTGAGGATTTTGGTATCGCAACAGAATGGCGCTTGTTTAATGACTTAAGGAAATTAGAAATTCTTAAAGTGAATTGTTTAAAATTAGCAATTAATTTTCTTCCGAATTGCTGATTTCTTCTAAAAAAATATATAAGAAACAGTTACACTATATAAAGGTATAAATAATCTTTATTTATTATTCTGTCGTATAATAATCTTCAATTTCTTCCTCTGAAATGTTAAATATATTACATATTTATACCAAAAAATCTTTAACATTTGCAGAAATACAGCTACTTAAAGAACTTAATTTGCTTCACTTACACAGTAGATGCCAATCGATAATGTCAAATGCTTGCTTCGAAATTTTAAAGCTCTCAACTATTATGTTTATTCATCATTTTGAATAAATATTCAGAAATTTAAGTTCAATAGTGCTAGTTTAGGCGACCTTACTGTACCAGTGTATTCTTTATATTTCCTTTGTAAGAGAGACTACTTATCGTTAGTAAAACTTAATCGCGTTAATAATGTTTGAAAATATTAACCTTTTTCATTGTGTTGAATTATTTCAAATTTAGTTTTATATAAAAAACAGCTTTCTACCTATGTTTATAAACTTACCAATATTATAAAGGGAAAGTGAGATGTGCAAGATTATAATATTTATAATATCTATTTGATTTTGAGTTAAAAACTTTTATTGTGTAAATATTTACTTGTATCATATATTAGAGTAATTGAAATTCTGTATTTAATACAATATTCCACTATAATATATTTTTTTTAATTACTTGTCGTTTTTCTTGTCTGTTTTAGAATATAAAAACCATTAATATGTCTATTATTGTCAGTGAAGATGAGGTATGCTCTTAATGTATATTGTTATTTTTAATAAGTATGTTTTTATAATCTTCCGATTTTAAATTCTAGTTTGAAGATGCTCAGGAGGTTATTCACATGTAAGTAAACATATTAACTATTACGTAGTTTTTACAATGTATGCTGTTTTAATAAAAAATATTTATATTTCATTTTTTATGGAATCATATCGAAATTTAGATCTTAAAATTCTGAATTGTGCCGTATATTATTTGGGTAGGTTGAACTTTTTTGGGATTCCTTTCATTAATAGTAGAAAAGGCTAATTTATTTTCTAGAATAAGGAGAGAATAAGCGCTAATCCCGACTCTGATTATACACTTCAGAGCTGACATATACTTGAGAGCTGAGCTATATTTCTGTAACAATAAAGAAATGTAGATATAGATCTCATGTAATAACTGACGAATTTACTGAATATGAACTCCTTTGACCTCGTCCAACTTATAAGTAAACTATCATTCCAACTATCCCTCTTCATGTGATCATTCATTCTCATAATCATGTGATCATTAATTCAATATGAATTTAATGGATGTTATATTCTTATTAAATCATCATATTGAATATTATTTCAAAATCATACTAAATCAAACTTATAAGGAATGTCTCACCTCACTGGAGAACCAATTGGCATACTAGATGAATAATTAGTTATTACATAAAACAATAAGTTATTAAATAAAAAAGGGAATATGTAGTTGTCATTTTATTATTCATTTACTGTGCATCTGGACATCGATTTCTTCGCTTCCAATTACTGCATTATAGAATCATTTCAAATCCTCACCTGTTGCACACATTTTAATGGTTCTTCCATTTTGCATTTTTTCAAAGTATTTTTCTATATTTTATTTTTGTAGTACTATTATAATTTAGATTTGCATACTTTTAAAATATAAGTTTTAATCTGTAAGTAAATATATTAGTGCTAATTTTTTCAAAAGTTCATACAATTTTAAAAAAAAATTAATTTTATTCTAACTATAATATCTTGAACATTTTTCTTCAGACATTTATTGCAATTACTTATAAAAGATTAAACCAACGAGTTCGAAGTCAAAGAAGTCACACGAAGACACAGTGATCATATACACCGTACAAGTTCGGCTTGTGGCCGTAGCGGTCGTGCTATCTTTAGGTAGGATAGGAAGCATGAAAGTCATATATAGGCCCAGCCCCAGGGAAAATGGTGAGGTCGGTAATTTACCGCTGATCTCATATATGCAACTGTCAGATAGCGAAATATGCGCAAAAGAGGGCGAAATCGATCTAGTACTAAACATAGACTACTAACAAGTAAAAGCCGAATTTAATGTGTCAAAGTCATTCAAATATGACATGATAATATGAGTGGACTTACTTGCACTAATTAAACTTACAATCAACATTGCTGAAGCAACATGGCACACGCCTCGGAAACTCACCAGGCGTTTTGTTACAGAGCAAAACAGCCTGCATAAGACCATCATGGCCATAGCCGCCGTCAATGGCGTTGCTCTGCCAGGCAGTTTAAAACGCGGCGAGCTCAACTGGGTATTAAACCATCATATACCCGAACCGAGCACAAAGATTCAGCTAGCCCGCATGCAGCCGCATGAGATAAATGTGCAGGGACATCGCCCTATGAAACAGCGCTTACGACAAATCCCAGACAAGCTGATGAAGCAAACGCATGGAGAAATCGATCGACTCCTAGCCGAGGGCATCATCGAGACATCCGAGAGCCTGTGGAGAGGCTGCACGGTAATAGTACGTAAAAAGGACGGCAAAATTAGATTTTGCACTGATTACGTCACTGATTAGTCAACGCCATCGCCAGAAAGGACGAACATATATTACCACATATGGGCGTTCTTCTGGATAACCTACGGGATGCTAGGTATTTGTTGAAAATCGACCTAAGCCAAGCCTACCATCAAATCCCACTGGACGAAAAGAGCAAGGAGATCACCGCCTCTGCCTCAATTTATTATCCCTACAAAATTATACCATGCCGCCTATAATGTAAGCACGTATAATTTATTCATGAAAATAAGATTATTCTCAATATGTAGCATAGCTTATGTCTTTCCGAACATAACAGAAAAGATTGGTCGAACTTCAGATCAACCGGTACAGTAATTTTTTCCTTTATCGTATGCAAAAAAAATCCCAATTTTTTAGTCTTTTTACTGAACTGAAGCATATTCCCGTATCATATAATATCGTAAAACCGTAAATCAAAATAATACGAGCTCGAATATTTCATATACTAATAATAATAGAATAATTATAATTATTATTATTGTAATAATTAAATATTATTGATAATCCGTAAGAATATAAGAGAATTATATAAGAATTATTATTATAAGGCGACGCTGTAATTATTATAATTATAATTTATATTATAGAAATGCGGGTGTCCTCAAGAGCAATCTCGTGAAGGAGCATTGTCTGTGAATGCGATTATTAGTTTTATTTTTTGACGGCAGGATGCGAATTTTACTTGAACGGTATCCTGTACCCTCTATCTACTAATTTTTAGTGTAGAAAAGAACGAGTTTTCCACCGTAAAAGCCATTGTGTAGCAGACCGTACAAAGCTCCCTAGAGCAGCCCTGATTTCAGAACTTTAATAATCCTGCCTCCGTTCGAAAATCCCAAATAGTAGAGTGGCGATCCTCGTTATGCGGCGCTCCATTAACGATCAGTGGCCTTACTGATCCTCAAGGAAATTGATCTTGGTTACGCGACCAACAGACTTCGTTCATTTCAAAATTCCCTCCAGTCCAGCAAATATATATATATATATATATATATATATATATACAGTCGTGATATCTTTAGGTAGGATAGGGTCGGCGTATTGGAGGGATATGGCCCCTCAAAAAGCGTTAGTTTCTGGAGAAGCACGCGAGCTTCTTCCTTTGACGCTCTACCGCCGATTAAAGAAGACAGTTGTAGAGAAACGGTGAGTACGGCGACTACCGTTATAATAATAATCTAGGCGTTGTTCGGTGACGTGTAGGGATCGTAAGACAGTAGTACTCCTCTTAACATCGATGTTTGTAGATTAGTTACTTCAATCCGATCAGTGCGGGAAATCGGCGCGGAGTTTTCAGTATCGCGCATTCCGACGGTTGGATTACACCCGTGGTCGAATAGATATTGATTTTGGGTTTATATACACACAGTTTGTTGGCCTTATCCGAGCAAGCAGTGTCTGTTCCGAAGATTGCGTTTCGGTCATGAGACTATCGTCCCATCCTCTTGAAAGAGAACGGGAGCGGCAACCGATAACGTGGCTACATATACTATGCCTATCTCTTTCAGGAGAATGGAGGGGTAAGAATCAAAAATTGGCTACCTATATTTAACAGACATGATTACCGGAACGTCGTAGAGGGCGATAAGGAAGAGAGGAGCTAGCTGCGCGATGTGTCCGTCTTTTTGGTGTATGTCTCGTTGGGCTTCGCACTTGCGGATCAGTGGACAGAGGTGTTAGATTTACGGACATAGTCTTAAGTAAGTCCGGATGAGGACATGGAATCGGGCGTTATCAAGCCTACACGGTCTAAGGAAGTATGTGACAGGTGAATACCGCTGCAGCTGAAGTTTCTTAGCGCTATGGTCTCATGTGACCCGGTCGATTGGCGGTCTTGGACGCGTTCCACGTTCGTGAGTGAGTGTCTCAGATACCACCGTCCTTATTCTTTTCTTTTTATTTTATTAAGTAGTTCATAAGGGGGTAGGCTTAGAAAGAGAAAACGAATGATGCGCGAGACTTGAGCCCGATGACGGGATGATAGGGTTTTAAATATATAGGCTAGCGGATGTATCGGCTACCTGATGTATAGGCTACCGAATAATTACGTAATAAACCTTATAGATCTAAATTAGACGACGTATTTAGGATACACATCATCGAACCCTCCTCATAAGTTTATTGCTAGCCTTGGCCATTTGAAATAGTGGTGGACGGGACTCATAAGTGAAAGGGTATTAACACTGATGCATAAGCGTCTGGCGCCACGGTATTTAAAGTAACGAATTAACTCCGTCAGCAGGCTAAAGCCTTGAAGCAGATTTCTACCTTCCTGTGGGCAAGCCAGATCAGGAAAACCATTACAACAAATAGATTTAAAACGTCTGCCATCAATAGTCTCGGGAACAGCGGGGTCAGCAAATCCAGTTCGTTTATCGTAATGGATTGGCGGCAGGCCCTGTTTTCAGTACTATACGAGTCCCCGGGATACTATTTTTGGTCTTTTCGGCTGACGCACCAGATTAATTAACTCAGCTTCCGCGATCAAAGCATAGCGATGTGCGCGGTTCAATTGACTACAGCAAATTGTGATTTTTTTTATTATAACTAACATAATAATTTCCGAATATGTTCCATGGGTTTCTCGGTTATTACAAAATGTTTCTTATTTAAAAGCATAATTTAATCAGTACTAAAAAAATCATACGGACAAAATACCTCAAAGTTTGTGAGCATTGAGGGACAGATTGAACAATACCAATTAATTAAAAATGACAATACATTTATTCACATATAAACATAAAACTTAATGGAATAAATTAAAAGTTAAAATGGAACGCATGGACAGTCCAGAATGAACGATATTTTTACCTTGACGCTCTGTCTAAAATTGAAAACTGAAAATTCTAATATAAGTGAACAGCCGTAGCTGCCCTTGCAGCTACCTATACTTATTACCTAGGTATGGTATATACCTATACTTATTACCTAGATATGGTCGATACCATGTCCTCTTAGAGAGGAAAGGTTTACAACTATTTGTATTATATCATAATACAGTCCTTGAATGCACCGTCCCGTACCTCATTTTGAGCATAACGCAATTATTTGTTACATATGAGTCACACAATTAAGTAATGCGACAAAATTCAAAAATCTAGTATATTTAAAAATTAAGGTAGATCCCCTTCAAATTAGTTTCCTCATCTATATACTTATTCCATACGAGTTTTCCAGTTTTCGTCACAATTGTAGAATACTTCCGAGTTTCCTCGTTACATATTCTTAGATATCTTCAACGGAGATAAGATATACGGAATAAGAAAAAGTCGCAGAGTAACATGTCAGGTCAACAGGGTGGTTGTGGTAAGGTTGCGATGCCTTTAGACGAAAAAAATTGAGAGACACCGAACATACTGTGACAGGGAACACTGTTGTGATGCAGAACCCAAGTCTTCGCGATCTCTGGACGCGAAGAATTTACATTGCGGTAGAATACTTGATTTGCGGTTTGTCCAGCTGGCAAAAACTCTTTTTGAACCATCCCTTTGATGTCGAAGAAGCAAATGAATATGGTTTCCACTTTGGACTCGCTCATTCTGGCCTTCTTTGGATTTGAGGCTCGAGGGGACAACCACTTTTGGCTTTGTCGTTTAGTTTCGGGGTCATATAGAAAGAACGAACTTGCATCACCAGTAACAACTCGATTGAGAAGAGTAGGATCATTTTTAACATGCCCAAGCAATCTTGAGGGATATTCATTCGGTACGCTTTTTGCTCATCTGAAAGGCTCTTCGGTACCATTTTCGCGCAAAGCTTTTTCATGTCGAAATCTTAGGTTCAAACCTTTCTAACTGTTTATTGATTAATATTCAATTCGTCGGCTAATATTCGAATGGTTAGTGGCCGTCAAGTACAACGCGACAAGTACCTATCCCTTTTTCCAAGTTCCTTTGACTTTATCTGTTATATATTTTTCTTTCTAAGTACAATAGATCGATGAACTTGATAAGTAGTTTCTATCGATAATTTCTAGTAATTTTATTTTATTTTAATATTATTAAGGTAGAGGCATATGCATGGTTTTCTTATCATCATAGATTCTGCAAAAATATTGGCGGATCGAAGGTTTTCTACTTTTTGCTGCATGTTTTTCTCGTCATGCTGTTAACGGTGTATGCAATAAGATACAATATTTTATCTTAGTGATGTTGCCCATACCAAAAATAATAGTCACTGGCTGTTCATCCACTACTATGAAATTTTTTTGGTCTCCTTTTTTTTAAATTTGAACTCCACTTTTAATGTGTGATAGATTTTCACTTTCAGTAATCTCCCTGAATAAAAAGGAGAATCAGTTTAGTTGGAGTTCATGAGCTCTTGAGCAGTCCGTATTTGCCATACTCAACCTATTTCACCCAACACTCTGAAAATTAGTACTCCGGTATGGATGAACATGTAGAACGTTGGAACTGGATTTTAACGCTCAGTTCTAGTGCTTATTGGAAGAGCTTATGCTCTTCCGGGTGCTACATGATTACTAATTTTGTTTTAAAACCATTTCTTTTTTTATATTAATTTTCGAGGCGTGAAATCATCCTTATCTAGATTATTTCGAGATCATTTTATGTCTTTAATGTTTATATGACGTATAATTTTTCTATGGTTATGTTGTAAGTCAAAGATCACGGGTATTTGCCTATGTGCAACAAGCGGTCTTTCAAATTTCATCGCTAATTTGCGATTAAGTTTATCCGATTTATTGGATCACTCGTGTATCTGTTTAAGTATTCTCATCAATCGTGAATTTTTATGCTCGGCAGTGTAAATTGTAATAATGTATTTGTTTTTGGAAATTTACAGCTTTTTGTCTTCGCACAAATTCTAAGGCATGATGTAGTCGTTAAGTACGAGTTCTATTGTTTAGCTTTCCATTTACTTACTTCTCCTGAATTAGAGAATCTGGAAGACGTAGTTCTGGACGATAATTCAAATACGATTGTATCAATTTACTTGTCTTGCTTTAAGCCGTTTAGAGAGGAACACAAGTTCGGATAAATAATAGTGTCAATTTCATAATGTGATACCACAGTTTTAAGAATTTGCTTTCCCCTCTCTATTATATTACACTGGAAAGAATGCGGTGACGTATTGCGTTCTTATATACCTGCTTTGGTTAATATATCAGAAAATTCTATCGATATAAACTATCGACCAATATCTGAGATTTTGGTTTTAAATAACCACACCTTAAATTAATTTTCTCACTATTGAGATTATCAAGAGCTTTTGATGTAGCTATATGTATTGCATGTAGCTTGATTAATAAAATTATCCTGTATTAACAGTATCTAGATATTAAATTTGGCACATCGCAGAAATGGGCTTACTGAATCGATAGCCACAGTTTTTCATGGTTGATTGATACAGTTTCATATAACGTTATTTTAATTTAATTTTAATTTGTTAGTCTATCTTAAATTTCTGACAGCTACTACAATTTGTTACATTCACAGCGGTTTCTCGTAACATCTGGCCAGCAGTACTTTTGGCTATTTGGAATAGTTTTAGTGACTCCCAAATGTCCTGCATTCGGACAATCATATACTTCTCTAAATATACTTTCCTAGTCTTTTTTCGGAATAAATACCTTACACTGTTGATTTTCTGCTTTATCGCTCAAAACCGGTGTGTGCAGGATGAGTTTATACATTTGTCCATTTATAATATAAAAATTTCCAAGCCAACTTTTTTTTGACAATAACTATGGCTGAATTTCACAGACCTACCTCAGATCGTCTTACCTCATATTTCAGCATTTTATCGATTTTAATTATTTAATCGACTTTAATAATTTACTTCTTTAATTATTTAATCCTGCATAGCCGGATTTCGTGGCCGATATTTCTATTTCATCGAAGTCTTAGATCCCAACATTATTTCATACCTTATTAGTGGTGTTGGCCCTTTTGCATTATTAAATTTTCTGATTCCGTTATTTATATCCATTGTTAATTGTTTCTTTTCCGATGTCCTCAGATTTGTCCATATCCTGGGTTCTTCTTTTGTACGTATGTGATTGATGCCTTTCGGTCTGCTCCTTCTGGATTACTTCCTGGCCATTTAGATCTAATTTTATATTCAAATTACGGAGACTGTCCATTCCTAATAATATAGGGTAATTGAGGACCTTAATTACTAAGAACTTTGATTTTTACGGACACCTTGTATATAGTTGTAATGAGTTTTCCTAGAGCCATTTCGATGCCATTAACTAGAACAGCAATATGATTACTTGGAGCATAATTCCACCTATATCAAATACAAGTTTTTATTCATATACGAACTTACGAAGGCTGAACCGAGTAGAACTGCTACCTCAAAATTTCCAATTACTACTTTAACAAAGATTTCATTATCATTTTCCTGTTTTACTCCTCGGTCCTATGCTTTCTTACTTGCAGTATATGGTGTAAATATCATTTTTTGCGCAATACCAACAAAAAATGTATTATGACCCTTTTCATTGCATCTACAACAGCTCTGTTGCCTTTGAAAAATAGTAGCAAACGTGATTTCGGTGTATATTTTAAATTTTCTGGTATACGGTTACTTCTATAATTACTTGCCTGACTAACTTTTGATCTAGTTTTTTCCTTTTCTATCTGATTTTTCGTTTATAATAATCATTCCATCTGCTGTATTATATTGGTAGTCTTACGGACACTGTCGTGGTGAATATGAAGACGGAATTCCGTTTTGATGTAATAAACCATAATCTCTGTCTGTTCTTCTACTGTAGAGCACACTCATCTACACATCAACGTAATAAGCGATTGAGAAAAATTATGTATACTTTCACTGGCTTATTATATCTTATTATGATTGTATTTACATATCTATTTACATGTCTCAATTCACTGGGTGACAGATAAAATATTCGGAGATCTTCTTTTAATTCTGCTAAAGTATGTAGATTTATGGCCTAATTTCTATGGTAACACTGAGCATCGACAGAAAAACCATGACTCGCCAAAAGCAACGACTCCACAGAGCAACTACATTGCATAAGCAAATCAGGAAAACCAATGAGAACTTGATCGACCGAGAGACGATATACACTTCGCAGTTCATGTACTTTGTCCAAAAAAGGATATATATCCTTATCTTGAAAATGAGATGCTCATTTTATTATTTACTCTAATACCTTTACCTTGTTTTGTGCAGCAGTTGTTTGCAGAATAACGGACGCAGGAGCGGTATTATTTGATCAATTACTTGATACCAGGCTAGAGCCGGCTACAGTTAGTTGCTGTTGCTGGAGTTATTTTCGCGAGCGTTTGAACTCATTTTTGATGTATTCTATATCATCAGTGTGGTCGAGATCCTATTTATAATATTCTTGATGATCGAATTATTTATCTTTAAATAATTCGAGACGAGCGAGCAGAAATATAAATAAAAATTGTCTCAATGTTATAAAAGTGCCCTCAGTATTTGCCCTTTATAACCTTAAATCGCTTTCTACTATATTATTTAATTTATAGACCCATGACACGCGTGATCCAGATAAATTCTATGAATTTATTTTTATTCATCATAAAAGAATAAAGGGAAAAAGAGAAAATATTTTAGTGAAGCCGCTGGTCTTTAATGGAGTTCAACGTAACCAGGATCAAGCTTTACTCGGATTCAGTCGGGATAGTAGAGTCTGCTGGTCTTTAACGGAGCAGTGCGCAACTAGGACGAGACTGTACCATTCACGATATTTGGATCCAGTTAGGATTATTAGAGCTCTGCAATCAGAATAGCTCCATGGAGCTTCTTTCGACCGTAAGGCAGAGAGAAAACTGCTTTTCTGGTGGAATACTTGCCCTTTTATACACAAAAAATTAGTAAATCGGGTGTTTACACTTCCATTCGACATTTTTGTTTATTGTTAAAAAATGGTTAATAAGTGTAAAAAAAATTTTTACTGTCCCTGTTCGATTGTTAGGTAACGTTCTCTTTTCTTCTCAGAATATCTTTCATGGTGTTGCCAGGATTAGTTTGAAAGGAAAGGAAGGTTTTCAGGAAAATCGGAAAAAAACTCCAATTCAGATGTGTCTATATGAAAATAACAATAAAATATATTCAAATAAAAGAATATAATAGGTAAAATTAATAAACATTTCTATCGGTCATATAGAACTCTTAAATTAAAAAAATAATATGCAATTAAATCAATAAATATTTATACTAATATTAATACACATCAATATAATTATTCAACAACTATAATGAAGTCACACTGTCCACAAATCAGTCAGAGTGTACACTAATCTCCAATAAAAATTTTAATTAACTCGAAAAATTGTTTTTATTAGTAAAGTACAATTTGACGCTGCCCACCACCTTTACCCAATTAAAGTTACTGCTGCTGTTGTCCGACGTTTCGAAGTACTGCGATCCATCCTCAGAAACTAAAATAAAATGAAAAACTAAGCATGCTACTGTTTATAATCCATCCCCAATCTCTAAAATTGAAAAATTTTATATATTATATAAAAAGAATATAAAAGCCCCCCTCCACACAAACTGTTCAATTAATTTAACAAAGAATGATAAATGTTATCTAATTTACTTGACTCTAACATTAAATTCACATATTCGCTAAAAAATAGAATAATAATGTTAAATTTCATCGGTCAGGTAGGTTTTTAGATTTTAATTCATACGACCAATTCAGAAACAATATTAGTATTAAAAGGTGCCATTGACAGAGAAATAAAAGTTTCACATAAAGATTTTAGACAAAATAATTTAGAAATAGTTAGAGAAACTTTCATTGATAATAGTTGTCCAATTGAATTTATTAATAGATGAATTGCTGAGAGATTGTTTGACATTTATAATAATGAAAATAGACATAATGCACGAGTTGATGTTAAGATAGGCAAAATTATTGTCTTACCATATGTTAGAGGATTATCCAAAAGAATTAAAAGACACTTTCGGAAATATAGCATTCAAATTTTCATTAAAAATAGCACTAATTTGAGTAGGTTGTTTAATAATTAATGTTTAAAATCAGGAGTTATTATATATAAAAATAGTTTGCGTAGCTCACATATTACTTCCGGTTTCAAGGAGCATTGTTTAAAGTTTTTACAATCTTTTGATTTTGTGAATGTGGATATTTTGGAACATGGTATTAATAATAAGTATAAAAGGGAGCGTCTTGAAAGTATTCACATTTCCAAGAATCGGACTAATGTGAATTTACTGTTAGAGTCTAGTAAATTGGACAATGTTTATCATTCCTTATTAAATTGATTAGTTTTGAGCAATTTGTGTAGAGGGGGGAATTTAGATTTAATTTACTAAATTTGGTAGTGGGGATAAGGTATATATAGATAGAATATAAGGTTTAGTTTAGTCCCTGATGAGGAGTCGTAGCGAGCTCGAAATGTTAGACTGGATCTTCAATTAGGTCTTGGGGACAGTCAGACTATACTTTACTAACAAAAATTTTTTTCAGCTAATATTTTATTTTCAGATTAGTCTACGGGGTTCACTCTAAACAAGAACATTCTGACTGTCATTGTAATTTTTAATTTAATTTTTATTTTTATTTTTATTATTTTTGTGCATTGATATATTCATTTTATGTAGATATGTATTGATATTGTTACGTATTGTTTTCGATTGATTTGATTGGATTGTAAGAACAAAGAAAAAATAGTTATCAATTTGTATATAAGCAGTCGACAAACGTACAATTAAACTATTTTATATAAATATATTTTGTAGATATATATATATATATATATATATATATATATATATATATATATATATATATATATATATATATGTATATATTGTGATGCGGAACGCAAGCGCCGCGTAAGATTGCTTTCCCAGGTCCCTATGCTCTCTCTCCAGTCGTAGCCCTGTAAATATGTATGTATATTTTCAAATGTAGAAATTAATAGATATCTATTACAGGCCGTCGTACAAATACACCGGCGGAGGGGTAAGTGAGTGAGAAAGCGGGGAGTGGGGAGAGACGGACGCGCGCGCGAATTTGACAGTTGAAGTACGAGAGCTGCGAGAGATACGCGCCTTCGAGACTAATTCGTTTTTCGTGTGCTTCTTTTGGGAATACTCCTCGAGTTCTAATATTCCACCTCACCACGTACCTCATCTTCGTGGAGGGTACTTGACAGAACGCGCGTGTTTGTGCCCCTGACGTGGGTGTGATCCACGTGCACCGCTACTGAGCCCGAGCAGACGAGCTTGCCGCCCGACTCCCGTTTGCGCGGAATAACCGCCCCATCCCGGAGTCTTTTGACGAGCGGAGTAGCCGCCTCTTCCGGCGAACCAAGGCGTGGTTGAACGAGGAAGTGCTGCCAGCGGGTTCCATGGACGCGTCTACACCTTACTGTAAGTGGCAGCCCGTTCTTCTCTCTCTCTCTCTTTCCTAACTCCTCGCGCACCGTCGCCTCGGCGACCTTCGGCCTGTGCGCCTCGCGCCTTCGCGCATATATGTTGTAAAGTCACTCGTTATTAAATCTACATCGATTTTAATTCTTTCGCTTTCTTATTTCGTTAGCCCTCAATTCCGCATGCGATTTTTCGCCCATCGCGAACCGCCCCTCTCCCTAGCCGAGATAATTCGGGGCTAAACCCAGCCGGACACACATATTTGCAACGGCCGTGCCCGCCGTCCTCGTGCTCGAGGCGGACACGCGCACCGTTACAATATATATATATATATATATATATATATATATATATATTGTAACGGTATATATATATATATATATATATATATATATTTCAAATACTAATATATATTTTAAATTTTATATATTTTTATGTATATATTCTGAATTTTATATATTATCATACTTTTTAAATATTATATATTATTGTATATCTTAAATATTATTATATACTTTATTTATAAAATATATTTCTTTGTTATATATTTAAGCATTCATTAATATTATATCGTTATAAATTATGAGTTATTTGAGTTATGTTACAATCCTTGTGTATGAGGGTTGTTAGCGGTACGAAATCAATCGTCCGCATCAGTCAGGAGGATTCGGTATAAAACAGATTTACATGAAATACAAATATTTTTTTCTCACCATTTCATCTTCGCATTCGCCCAGATCAGTATGTCTGTGAACGAGAGAAAACCTAAGGAAAGAAAACCCTATGGGAAAAAATCTCCATAGCAGAACCTCACTCGTAGATGCGTGTGGTTGACATGTATCTTTGTATCTAATTAGATGTATCTAATTATCTAATTGTCTAATTAGACCAAAATAAAATTTAATTTTATTTTGGTCTAATTGAAGGTATTAAAGATTAATTAAATCAGTACGTGTTAAATTTTCTGCGAAATTCGATATTTGGAAATTTTGGAAATAAGAAATTTATTTTTATTGTGTCCTTTAATTCTGAGAAAGTTGCGTGAGTTGAATACTTGTTATTACGGTTATGCAGAAAAAAATGTTCCTTTTTCTGCATTTCCATCGATTGAGCTGGGTACTGGTTTTGTTTCTATTTCTGGCTCTGGTTCTGGTTGACATGCTTGAACGATCAGTTCATAGCTATTTTTGACTTCTTCTTTCCTGGGCGATTGTTTAAGTGATATGAAGAAGTATGTGCTCCAAACGGCAGATAGCAGATGTATTGACCAGCCGTATATACGATGATGAGCATATCCGTTAAGTGCAATCCCTGAATGAAGGTTTTTATTAGGTGTATAATCAATAAGACGACTATTATCCCTGCGCTTGTGGATCTGAAGGTGACTTTTTAAAAGTGTCTTTTCAACGTGAGAATAGGGTGCTTACAACTCTTAATTCAGCCTAGCAATGGTCTTCATTGTTTAGTTTAACTTATACTGGTATGCACTTTGTCAGGTGGACTATTTCAAAAACAGCGCGAATGAGTTGCTCAGGAGTTGCTAAATGAAGTTAATAACGATGCAGAACTAATAAAACGTGCTATAGCAGGTGACAAAACATGGGTTTACGTATGTGATGTCGAAAATAAGGCTCAATCATCCCAGTGGAGGCATTCCGGATCGCCGAGACCGAAAAAAGATCGACAAATGCGCTCGAATGCGAATGATATGGTGACTGTGTTCTTCGATTTTAATGGTATATCTTCCTACTACTCAGCTTACTAGTTACTAAAAGAAAATAAATTAACTTAGAAACTCTTCACTTCAATGCCACTTGCATGGCTAGTTGAGGACCTGATATCACCATCAGGTTTTTCCTGTCAAAATTGGTTTTTCTCGCTAGATTTCTTTAAATTTCTATTTCCACCATAGATATAGTTGTACTGGACTGCATATGTCTCGCTGAATCAAGGAATTGGGCTTTTTTCTGAGATGTCTAAGTCTGCCAAAATCTACATATATGCTGACAACCATATAGCGTGGCAGCTGTCAGCTGGTACTGCTTAATCATATAGGCTTACAATGCCAGTATGATTTACTTGACCTAATTGTGCAGTTTTCTTAGGGACATTTGCCACTAGCTTCTTCAAGCTAGTGAGCTGGGCGACAGGAAGAAGGGCAGTTGTACACCGTTCAGGGTTTTAAATTATTTATAAAAATATGTGCATAAGAAATATTTAAAGAAAACATGATTTTATATGAAATATATATTGCAGAAAAAAACATATATAATAAATGTTATATTATAGATAATGTTATATAGATTTATGTAGAAAAATGTAATAAATATTTAACTCAATAATAGATTTGTAAGTATGACAACATGCAGATACAACATAAGTGAACAACACTTTTATTTAATTATTTAGACAACTTGAAATTATATTATTAAAACAAATATTAATATACGACAATACTTATTTTACGGGGACACGGCTGACTCGAAATTGCTTAATATTCACATTTAAATATCGAGAGGGGGAAAGTGAAAAATTTTCTTTTAACACTTGGATGAGGGGGGGATATTCTTGTAGTCCGTACGACGCTTATGTCGTTTTTACCGGCCATGTCTGCTACGTGCAACGGCGCTACTGCGCATATTCGTGCGCCGCTTTCCAACATTGCGGGTTACTTACCTATGATATCTCACGTGGCGGCGGCGTCGCTGGAACTAGAGAACGGGGAACGGGGAACTGGAAACGCGAATGAATAAGTCGATCTGTTTTACGTTAGATAATCAATCATTTATTATAAATCGCAGATCACAATATTTCCTAATCTACGCGCGACATATCACTTCGCGAATTATACCTACGATTTTCCGCGCACCGGCGACAAACACTATGGAGCAGGTTTCGCGGACATGGATGGATGCGGTAGGACGGGTAAAATGGGGGACGCGGTAATGTCTACAACTAGGCGCTCGCGCGCGCGCGACCGTGCAACGATGGCGCACGCACACATTGGGACGCGCACTTCAAACATTAATTAGACAGAATACTATTTGCCAAAGGGTCCTCGGCGTCGCTGCTTCCTCGCGATGGTATAGCTTCCTCTCGCCCGAGAGTCTCTTCGGGCTTCCGCTCTCTCCCTCTCACTCTCTCTCCTTCTCTCTTTCTCTTCTGTGCAGCACTGTTTTCCCTCGCTGAGTTTTCAGGCCCAGGGGCGATGCTGATTCGGGACGACCGCGATGACGGTCGTAGATCAGTCGTGGCTGCTGAGATATTCGTCGATGTAGGCACGGCTGGCGCGTGGGAATGGTCGGGATGCGGGTGGCAACCGAATCGAAAGAGAGTCAGATATTTCTGATGATGACTCTTCTCTATGCGTCAGTCCTCCTCAACAGCTCGGGGAAGAAGATGAACTTCCTTTCTCTGCACTTCCTTCTTCGCAGGCGAACGTCGCGCACTCTGGCGGCTCGTGCTTCGCGTATTTTCGCTATAACGCGGCCATTTGGTCGGTCACAATATATATATATATATATATATATATATATATATATATATATATATATATATATATATGGAATCTAACTTCAGTTTAATAAATACGAAAAAAAAATTTATTTTTATTATTTCTGAATTTATTGACTATTATTTTAATTATTTATTCATTTATTTGTTTATTTATTTAGAATTAATTTTTTAATGTTTTAGGAACAAAATGACAAGCTATGGAACAAATTAACAGCTCGCTCCGTATTATCCCAGCTGAGGCCTCAAAAATCAAATATCATATGTCACGTCGAGCATGTGATACGTATACGTATATATGCTTCTATACATAATATCACTAGCATCCCCCGTCTCGGCTTCACCCGAATTAATAATTCAACCGATTTCATAAACAATTCAATAATATCTAAGTAAAAAGTATTCTTATATATATAATATTTTGCCGACCATTTTATACAATATATATATATATATATATATATATATATATATATATATATATATATATATATATATATATATATATATTAAATATGACTTGGATAAAGAAAATTGTACTTTCGAGTTCAAACGGTACAACAAGATGGCCAATTCTCTCGAGACGACGTTTTCGGAGAGTATCATGTTCGGACGATCACGCCCGGCGAACCCACCCAATAGTGGTCGAAACGAAATATTCACGTAAATAAGGTCATGCTCTGCATATACCCGATTACAAAGAGTAATAAGAAAATTCTTAATATTAGTGGATGACATTCTTTTAGATACCGAAAACGTATTATATCAGAGCCAATTACTTGTGATTTAGCAAAGATAGCTTTCTCCTTGATGCCTTCTCAACAATAATTCAGTTGTCGTTGATCTTTTGAAAGAGCATCGCTTCTAATTAAGTAATAATTATAGATAATTATTAATCAACATTTTTATATCGATCAATCAAAAGAAACCTTTAATATTATCTTTGTTTTTTGCAGATGAGATGATACTACTACTTCATTCTCACTATAAAGAAAATACTACATATGATCTATCGACTTTATCAATTAAACCAAATACTTGTATTTCAGTTAATTCAACAATTACGAATAAATATACACATCTTTACATCTAACCCAAATAAACTATTTGTATTATGTATACTATCATACAGTAAATATTTATGCAATTTATACTACTCTGTTCCGGACACAAATTAATGCATAGTGTACTACTGATTTCTACTCATTATACTGCTCCTCATTATACTGAATGTAGTTAATTATTTATTGTTTATATGTTTCTTATGTTTTTGTATTAATTATTTTATGTATATTATTTATTTGAATATCATTATTATTGACGATGTAAGTGTTACATATTGGATTGAATTTCAAAAACGGAGAAATATGGTATTCTATTTACAATTCGGGTGATTTGAAGTGACCTTTAGACATCATTTACTATTTTTCAGAGGTTAAAATTTTATATTATTACGAAAAATGTCAGCCAAATACATACATCACATTGACTTGCACGTCGTTGATCTAAACAGAGATTTAATGAATTTCTGGGAGAATAATAATAATTAATATTATTATTTGATTGCACGCAAACGATAAATCCTTCTTTAAACATGCATTTGTATGTCTTGTATTTTTATATCAACATTGTCAACCGTTACTAGCAAAATTAGGAAACCGGTTCATTAGGTTGTTGTGGATGTCAACAGCTTTTCACAAGAATAGTAGAAATATGAGCATATCAGTTTTGTCACTCGAAAACTAATTTAAATATATTTTGTAAGAACAATTTAAATTTTAACAAATCCCCCAGCTGAAATAATCCCAGCTATTTTAACAAATTAAATACGCAAATTTCTTTGGTTTAAGTTATACATCTTGAAACGTTAGTGTTAAATTTTTATAAAAAGAATTCAAGTAAATAAGAGGAAAATGTGTGCAGATTAAATTAATAAAAAAGAATTCATTACTGGAATATTGAAATTATAATATATGGTTTTTACGCCTCGAAGCATAAAAAACCTTCACTTTCCGGTAGAAGGTAAAACCGTGAGTGACAAAAATGTCCACAAAGGACGAGCTTACTAGACTATATAAAAAACTTAATGACATAATGTTTAGGAAGGGACCAGACATGCTTTGAATTGATATTTTATTCATTTCCAGATATAAGTAGCATCTGGTATTTTTGATCACATTTATCATTATTGCCTACCCCTGGTCGAGCGCTCCAAGCAGTTTATCCCGCCAATTAACTTAAATTAAATTATTAACAATGACTTATCTTAATTAAAAATAAATTTGTTTAAAACTTACATTACATGAAATTCTGTTCGCTATTTTGTAAGATTAACTAATATTATTTCTTATATTATAATGTCAGGCAAATTTAAAATCTCTTTATTTGTGATTAATATATAAAATTAAACATTTTAATTGATTATAAGCTTTGTACCGATTTTATACGCTTTAGGTCATCTAAAATGGATTTGAATACAGCCATATTAGAATCGAAACAGGCTATTGATTATTTTTTAAACAATAATTTCGATCAAGCAATAAATATACTTAAACCATTGGCAACTAGCAGTATGTACCATTCCCTCGGATATAGTGTTTTTACTTTTCTGGAAGCAATACTTAGATTTGAACAGGTAAAATTCAAGCATAATATTTTAAATTCTAAGAATATTCATTTTAATTTGTGAAAATTAGTTTATATATTTATTACTATCATACTGCATAGAGTAGTCATATTTTAATATCAATTTAGTTCAATAATAAGTCTTTCTGCATATATACTATATTTACTATGTAATGTTTGAGTATAATTTACATTTTTTTGAACTATATTAAATACTAATATTAATAATTTATGTACACGATCGTCTATAAATAAATCAGTATTAATATTATAATTTTAGTAGGACAGGCATAATTATCTGTCAAAAATGCATATATATAAATGATAATATTAATATATATATATATATATATATATATATATATATATATATATATATATATCCTGCGTGTACAAGTAAGTTTTCAACGTTTATTAAAAGATGCTATCACCATCTCATATGTTAGATTTGAAGGTTGTCAAATCATAGTAAGTTTCCAGTCAAATAAAGGTTATTTACATGCAACTGACGCCTATCATTTGCTTTCGAAAACTTATGGACCCGAATGTATTGGTGAATCGACGTGCTGTGAGTGGTTCAAACGGTTCAAAATTGATGTAAAATTTGAAGAGAAGTATCGCTCCGGAAAGTCGAAAAGTTTTAAAGACCAGGAATTAAATACTTTGCTCCAGGATTAAGGATCCAGGTCAGATACGGGAAGAATTTGTTGCATTCATTGAGCGTCACGCAAGAAACTGTTTCTCTTCTCCTAAAAGCATCTCCTAAGATTCATCCAAAAGGTTGAAAACTTGGTGCCGTAAGAATTGAAGCCGAGAGAGATAAATAAATAATGTTTGCATCGTATTGTCACTAGTGATGAAAACTGGATTTATTACGATAAACCTAAACACAGAATATCGTATACAATGCCCGGCGAACTCACCTAATACTAGTCGAAACGAAATATTTGCGTAAATAAGGTCATACTCTGCAGATGGTATGTTCAAAAGGGTGTCTTATACTACGACCAATTATTATGGTATATTATTAATAAATGATGAGAAACATTGAGGGCCAAGTATACTCCCTTGGGGAACACCAGACTAACTCTCTAAGGGATCAGATATAACATGGTCTGACAGTTTCATTAACTGATTGGTGTCCGCTAGATAAGATTGAAATGACTTGTGTCTAGTTTTTTTATGTTACTTAACGTCGCTCTATTTATGCTTCCAAATACTGGTGCTAATCAACGACAGAGGTTTACGATGTATTTGTAAACAAAGCACATGTAAATTATGATAGCAGTGCTTGTGTCAATCGGCCGAAACCGGGATTTGAACTCGGATCACCAAGTTACTAATCCTTCGCTCTCGCGATCAACCCATCGTAGGCCTTCACCTGTATATAGTACCGGAAAAACCAAGTTTTGAAAATTTCTTAATAAGTCAAGTTATTTTATAACGATTAATTGATAATGACGTACAATTTAATTAATTGATAATGAATTAACATACTTTTTCGATGTTCCTTTCGTTTACCGCTACTCTCAGCCATGCCGAATGTTCGTCGTCATTGAGTTTTTTTCCCTGCCATCTTTAAAACGGTGAAACCACTCATTAATTGATGTTGGAGATAAGTAATCTCTACTATGAACTTGTTGCATCTTTTGATGTGTTCGGGTAAGGCGGGTATTTTTGCTGTCGTTGCTTAAAGACATCATGGTCTGTCTAAATTAAATCGATTACGATGAAATATCTCGCATTGAGGAGATTATTTAGCAATACATCCATGTGTGGAAGTAGATAGGCCTCCTTTTTCGTTATTATGTTGACCGCTGTGTAGTCAATACAGACGCGTATTTTCCCCATCTTTTTTATAATGAATTACTGATTAACTGCTCCATAAGCTCTCGGATGACTAAGAAATTCGTTTTGAATCCTAATTCTTTATTGAAAAATATCAGACATTATAAAAATCGAACAGACAAATTTTCTTTGTTCAGAAAACACAAGTGCAATATGATAAATGAAGAAATTACGTGAAATTTGGTAGAGATAACTCTGACAGTACTACCAACTTAAAAATAAAAACATTTGTCCAATCGATAAACGGGGAAAATTTTAATTGAAAATTCTAACTTATATTTGTACACAATAGAACATCAAAATGATGAGAAGCTATCTATGACAACCAGGGCATTTCATTGGTTCTAGATAATAAATTATCTAGTACCCACTCTCATTCTTACCTTTCTTTCTCATTGAACATTATCATCCCGCCTGTCACTGCTTTACAGTAATTGACTGCAGATCATTTGTCTTCTTCTCTATCTTTTACAGTAGTGCCGGATAAATTTCATCAGCTTCTATCTACTTAAATAAGTTAAAGCACCTAAGGCTCATCTGACTCTGTCTGGTGAGACTATCTGGTTAATTTTTTCCGATATTTCCCAAGTTTGACGTACTCCAGCCAACCTGATCTGTCCTGAGATATGCTACACCTTTTTCTGTAACGGTATCCGATCTGTAATTACTAGGAAAGAGTTCCGGAATGGGGTAGCCTAATCTATACTTTTAACCCCTTAATGCCCAAGCTTCTCGATTTTTCATAAACTTTTCGACGTGATTATTGTTACCTTCATTGAAAAAATTCTCTTTTAATTTATTCCGAAGAAAAATTTCACTCTCTTTCAAAATCCGTTTTCAAAATCGAGATTGAACATTGAGAAAAAATATATGGCCGTTTTAAACCAAAAAATTTGAAAATTAGAGAAACAAAATTTTTCAGATTTTTTTTTCATAATGTTATCGCGAATAAATTGGCTTCTATTGTGGACAAAGGTGGATAAATTACTTCAGCTTTAAGAGGATATTTTTGTTATGAACATAAAATCGCTTTATTTTAGAAATGGCGTAATTAACATAACAATTCAATGAAAAATATTCCATTTTTTTCTCGCAAACTATGGACTTGTCAAAAATGTCTTAGACAAAAATGACAAAAATGTCTTAGAATTAGTCATGAAACTCTTACAAATTTTTTCAAAAGTTTTTGACACGTTTTCGGAATTCTGTGCTGAGACGGTGAGCGTCATGAGCATCTCTGCGCCGCTCGCAGTTCCACAAAATGCGGAATCTCCTCCCACAATTAAAGCAGAAGACTATTAGCCTTCTGTTTGTCCGGGTTTGGACACATAGCATGGGCGTGACCGCCCCGCCAGCAAACGTAGCAGAGCCCCGGGGCAGGATCAATCCTAGGATCATTAGGAATCGCATGCAGTCCTCGGAACTAGTAATCCTTAAGTCTCTTCCCCAGGTGATCAAAGCAAGTATTTTCCATGGCTCGGCCACCAGAGGGACACTGTACCTCCGGTGCTCTCGAAGTTCGCAAGTACGATGCTTCTCCCTGTGTTTCTGTTTCACTCTCTCTACTATTTCTCTTCTCTCTTCTTTTGTTCTTTCATCCATTATTCTTCCTCCGCTTCTCTGCTGTCAATCGGTATTCATTCTTCTTTCTTCCCTCGATCGTCCTCTTTCTCTCTGATTTTTCTCTGCTCTCTCCATTTCTCTTCTCTTCTCTTGTTCTCTCCGTTATTCACTGATTCTTTTTCTTTCTCTCTGCTCTTTCTCTATTGTTTGTCTTTCTCTCGGCTCTTTGTCCATTCTTTATATTTCTCTTTTTCTTTCTTGTTCTCTTCTTTCATCTCTAATTCTTTCTTTTTCTCTCTGCTCTTTGTTTATTCTTTCTATTTCTCTCCTCGATTTCTTGTTTCTTCTTCCTCATGTATCTTATTTTCTCTCTCCAATAACATCTTTCTAAACTCCATTCTTCCCTTGTTTGTATATCTCTTTCTCCTTTCTTTATCGATTTCTGCATAATAATGTCTCAGAGCAGCCTTTACGTCCTATTCCTGCCGCAATCTGGCTACCCTGGACAGTTCACAGCAATCTTGACCCTCCGGTCGAGATCGGAGTCGCTCCCGGATGGCGCTCGGGTCAAGACGGGTTCTAACCATAACCGAGATTGTTTGTAAATTCTTCTCTGCAGCCTACCTGGATTTCCAGATGAATCCTTCATACTCAGGCAATTCACAAGGAGACATTCTTCTCATTGAAATGCGGAAACCCACCCAATGTTCGTCTTCAATTTGAGCTTGCTATTGCCTCAACCATTGTTCTTCCAACCTGATTTCTTCCTTTAGAATGTCCTGGAGGATATCAGGATGAGTCTCGGTCACCAGAATATAGTTGTTGAGAGACCAGGTTGATAGATGTGACAATTCTGGGAGCTTGGTAAGTACTCTTGAAGAGGGATGTGAATCGTCACGTTGTCTGGTTCTCCAGTACCTGTGGATCCGTACAGCTTGGTTTGTAAACTGGGCTATACTCGGGATCCCCGATCGAGACGACGTCATCCAGAATAAAATGTCTTCTAGGATTGTAAGTCCTTCTTTTCTTTTTTTTCATATTGGTTGAAGGAGTGAATTCTTCTTCATCGTTCTCCATTGTCGCCGGTATTGGAAGCGAGTGTATCATTACATCTGTGGTAGATTTTCATGGTACTAAATAGGAGGAGAGGAATTTCGGGGAACTTCCTAAGACGATCTTCTCTCCTGACCTATTTACAATTTCTTGTAATGTTGATCAAGAAGAAATAGTCTGTCCTAGGGTTTCCTCTCCCCTATGCTCTTTTCAGAATGGAACTTCTGCTCCCCTTTCCTACCATTATATCCCTTTCCCTGCGTATCCTTACTCTTCTTATTGACTTCTTCACCCCTCTCTTTCTCCTTACTCTCTATTCTTACCTTCTTTCTCTCTTTACTCTCTACCTTTTCTATCTTACTCTCTACTCTTTCGTCCTTACTTTTTACCTCCGTTAATTTTGCCTCCTTTCTCTTTACATCCGCTACTCTTACCTCCTTTCTCTGTAACTCCGTTACTCTTACCTCCTTTTTCTTTATCTTCTTTCTTTTAGCCTGATGGATCGGCATTGTAAGGGAGCGGACGCGATTCAAATTCTGTGACGAGGCACGCAAAGGGTCTTCAGCCGAATCCAGACTAAAGTCGCATCGCGAGTTGTCGATATCTATAAAAGATACCGGCATAGTCGACATCGCATCCTGAGTCGACCCTGCCCCCTCTCCAGGGATGGAGACACACAGCAAGTTCTGACGAGCTTGCAATTTGAAATCTGGTAGCTCCACAATCTCTATAACCATATCTTGCTGATATTGATCCATTATTCTAAAATGATGAGAGAGAAAAAATATTTCTAATGTATAATGGGTCTAGTAAATTATCTCTCGTATATTTATAAAGCATAACATTGACAATCATTCAATCCTCTTTTTTCTTCGGATGAGAACGCAGCTCATTCATTCTACGTTGGTACCATTGGCCTTTAATTTCCGCAAAAACAGCAATTTCCTTCTCCTCAAACAGTACGTTGTGAGAACGCGTAGCTGGCACAACATGAAGAGTACCTTTTTTATAACGTATTTTCAGTTGTATTGCTGCATTTCGAGCATTCAACGTGCTGAACGGCTAGAGCGTTCCTTAACTGTTTGCAGAAATTTCAACGCGACATGATCCGTCTCAATGATAATGACGTACCCTTCTATATATGGGCGGAATTTGCGTTCTGCGAATATTATTGCTAACAGTTCCCGATTGGTCACTGTATAGTTTCTTTCTGCTGGGGAAAGGACTTTACTTACGTAAACAATTGGATTCACTCTATCCTCTTGCTCCTGAGTAAGTATTGCTCCAATGGCTAAATCAGACGCATCAGTTTGAACTTTAAATATTTTAGAAAAATCAAGCCTTACCAAAATAGAAGCGTCGGTAAGTGTTTTAGATTTAATTGGCGTCATTTATTTTAATCTCTTTTTCATACTCTATTCCATATTCCACCAATTGGCCAAATGAATTTATTCTTCGACCATTTATCGTTGCCTGTACTCAGGTAGCAAATTCTTATAAATCATGGCTAGCTGTGACTGAAAGTCAGGCCGTCGTGTTAACCTACACATAGTATGTCGGAATGAATTTATAAAATCTTAAATCGACTCCTTTTTACACTGTACTTTACAGCATAACTCCTCTAGAATATCATCATCATAAAGATAGCCAATGAAGCGTTCTTTAAAGGCTTTTTGGAATCTTGCCCATGACCTAAAATCTGCTTTATTCTTGAACCAATCATAAGTTTTTTCTTTGAACACTCTGTTCGGAGCCTTTAACCAGAATTTATCGGAAGCTTCACATGTTTCATAAGCATCATCCACTTGCTCCTAAAAGCTTTGCCTTGTTTTTTAGTTCCTTCAAATGAGAGCTTGAAATTATTTATCGTTTTTCTGATACATTTGCTACACATGTTTTCACGTGTTTCGCGGTGGTGACTGCTATGCATGCCCCCTCTACATAGGTCTACCTGATTACGACCGTCCTCTATACCACCGCGTGTATATTTTTCTAAATTATTACTTATTCTTCTTCTTTCTTGACCTATATCATTTATCCTACGCTAGTGATAACGTTCATCTCTCTGTACTTCTTCATCCTCCCTATTATCTCTGATGTCGTCCAATTCATTAAAATTTTGTTTATTATCAATGTTAATTTTGTTATAATCTACAGAATGATTACAATTGCTTGAATTTCCTCTTTTTGTATTTTGCTTATACATTACCCCTCTACATTTCTCTAATTCTCTCTTTAAACATCTTTTTCTCTCTATCTCTATCTCTCCACGTTTCTTCTGCGCTTAACACCGGCTCTCGTGTATCGCTCTTAAAGGTTAAGTTCCTACGATTATCAAACCGTTTTGTACTAAAGCTCTTAGGAACAGTACGCTGTGCTGTCCTATACAGCACTGTATTCTCTGTAATCGTTCACTTCTACTTATAATATTTATTTCTCTGTAATTATTACTCTTTCTCTCTCTCTCACTTCACTCTCTACTAATCTCCTTCAATGTTCTCTCTCTTAATAATTTTTCTCTACTTACAATACAATAATGAGAAGGCTCACACCTAATGATGAATGGTCAATTGAAAAGCTCCTCCAAGAAAAACTGTTACTTTTAAAGAACGTGATGACGTCAAAACGCGTGAGACGAGCTTACATCCCACGCGGTTTCTTCACGTAGCTCTTTTCGCGCTCTCCCCTTTCTTCCCACTCATCGTCGCACTTAATATACCAATAGAACGCGGGGACAGTAAGCGCCGATGTCGTAAACTAATCCATCGATGTCTCGCTAACCCTTACATGTTTACTCATTCACACTTTTACACACAACATAAACTACTCACAAGTTGCCTGAGAGAGGCCCTCGTATTCTTAAAGTTCTAAAGCTACGAATGCCCCGTCACAACTGATATCTTAGATTTTTTTTTTTTTTTTTTTATGTTATTTAACGTCGCTTTATTTATGCTTCCAATTATCGGTGCTAATCAGCGACGGAGGTCTACGATGTGTTCGTAAACAAAGCACATGTAAATAATTACAGAGGTGCCTGTATCAATCGGCCGAGACCGGGATTTGAACTCGGATCACCGAGTTACTAGTCCTTCGCTCTAGCGATCGAGCCATCGTAGGCCTCATATCTTAGAATTCATGTTACGTGGAGATACAACATAATTGTACGTTATTGATTGGAACTGGAAATTGGTATTGTTTGAAACCCTTCTATATCGTACACATATCGTATACTATATCAGATATCGATCGAAATACAAAAATGATTTCTAGATCGTTGTTATAATTTTGTCATCATTTGTCATAAATTTTTTTTTAATGCCTACTCACGTATCTGTATTTTTTTATCAAAATATAGTCATCTTTTTCATACATAATTGCACACTACTCATAAATTATTAGAAAATTTAATTTTCTCAGAATACTTTGTTTAATTATTATGAGAATCGCTACTATATTTTTACTATTATATATTATAAAAATGAAAATATAAAAATAAACATTTTATGAAAGATATTTTTTAAATTATATCCACAGAAATACATAGAAAAAGCGTCAAAAGTTTTAGAACAATCTGTAGCTGTTTGTTCCAAGCATCGTAGACATTCTACTTCAATCCAAAGCATTGGTAAAATGATGAAAAGAACTAATTACGATTCTTACACTCTTGGTAAGAACAGTTTTATTTATTAATATTATATAAGTTTTGCTTTATCATATATTTTAAAATTTAAATGTAAAACAAACAACTAAATTAAAATTGTACGTTTAAAATTATAATGTAGGTTTAATCTTTAAGTTGTAATTTTAAGTTAGTTGCAATATTGATATATTAATTTTGATACATTAGAACCTAGTGGAGAACTTGACAACTAAGTAGCAATTATCATCGAAAAGGGTTAAGTTGTATAAGAAGTTAAGAAATTCTCTCAACATTTTGTTAAAGGAAAGCGTTATGTTAAAGGTTATCAAAAGAGTTGTTTTTAAAATGGCTATCTCAATCATTCTTCTATTTTTTGCGCTAAATTCAAATTTACTCTTTATAACTATTTATAAGTATTATTAACGTGTTTTATTAAACGTAAAACATGTTTAGTTTTAGTTTAGGTTTAGAATTGCATTTAAAGAATTAAATAAACCAGATTGACTGATGAAATTTATTTTGTTTTTCTGATTCTTCTTGATATTCTCTTAAACATCATAAATATTTATAATATAATAAACTTAGAGATTATTAATCTTACAAAGAGAGGCTCATCTCAACGGAGAACAAATTTTTTGCAAACGGTAAAAAATACATTTAATCTAATAAGAAATTGCGTATCTTTCGATTTATTTATTCTAATAGACCCATTCCATTTAAATAATTTCTGTATCAAAATAACAAATTCATATTTCATCAGTACATACCCTACTCGTGGGTTGGAAAATCTTTTATATTATCGCTAGTTCAAAACTATTTTTCCTAGCTTAACAGCATAGTATTTGTTGTGAAGTGGCACTAAGCGGAATTATAAAGTTGCAGAACAAAACGTCCTTCTTCTTTCTTGAATTATTTAATAAAATAATACTATTTATTTCGCTATCATAAATATTTTAATAAAGTTAACAGATATATAGGTAGTGATGGTTTAGAAGTCGATAATAATCTAAATTAAACTCCTCTACAGCAAGTTAACTTATATTATTCTGTAAAGTTACAGTGTGAGGTTACGGTGCGCAGAAGTGGGCGGGGGCGAGTAGCTATCTGTTTCAGCAAGTTGCGTTCTCTGCTTTAATAGTTGCTTATTCAACTTACTCATCTTACTCAGAAGGAACATAATACAGTCTACTATAAAGAAGCATACTATTTAGATAGAATAGTGAAATGCGTTGCTAGAATTATATCTTGCAATACTGAATATACCAACTCCCTTTAACGAACGTGTTCTAAACAATTATAACCCGCATGTTACAGATAGTTAAGTAGGAGCGTGGTCGACTTTATTGAGAGGTAATGAAAGATTTTGCTTCAATTCCTTCGCGCGTCAATAGAGGGAAGCTTTATCCTTGATGCACTATCAACAAATTTTCAGCTATCTTTGATATTTTGAAAGAGAATCACATTAAACGTCATGAGTGTTAAGTAAGCGCCGCGCTACGAGGGTATGCTCCTTTGCATCTACCCTAAAGGTCCCAAAGTGCCCGAAATAGCGGCTGCTAAATATATGAGAAAGTCAAAGGCACTTGCACAGAAGTGGGTATAGCGATATAAGCTAGCTAAAAAAGTAGATTATTTATCAAAACATGGCTCGATAGGGAAAGCGGATAAAAAAGATGAAGAAAGAATAGTGATACTGTTTTCACGGAATTCTGCTTTAACACTGCAGCAAGGACAAGCGAAATTAATGGCAAAAGGTTTAGATATATACTACTAAACTATCCGAATCGATCTTTGTATTCATGTGCTAAAATAGAGCAACACAATGAAAAAGCCTTTGTTGACTAAAAAACCTGTGACAAAGCGTTTCGCTTGAACGCATGAGAATCTTAATAGATATCTGGAAAATGTCGTTTCTACTGATGCATTGTCTATATGGACATGTTGTATTCTCACGCAAGCTTGGTCAACTTATACCAATAGCCTTGTTTTGCGGACCGTAAAACACGGAATAATGGTGCATCTTTGGGGCTACTTCTCAAAGCAGGCATTCGGCAATTTGCACCTCTTTATTGACAACGTAAATGACGAGAAAATGATATAAATCTATAAAAAGGCTTTACTGCATTCTGGCAAACCTAGGTTCATCAGAAAAAACGAAGATTGGATTTTGCAGGTGGACAACGATCCTAAACACCACAGCAAGCTCTGTATTGAGTAGAAGATTCAGTCTGGCATCGTTACATTGGATTGGCCGTCACCTGATGCAAACCCTATTAAAAATGTGTGGGCATATATTAAACAGAAGCTTCGTGGAAGATGTACACATAGTTTGAAGCATATGTACGTCAATTTAGTTATCTTACCAAATTCGTTGGATCTGGAGATCGTTGCTTCTAGAATACGCCGGCAAATTAGTAGAAAGTGGGCCTCGGAGATGCCAGCCAATTATCGAGTCCGGTAGTTATTGGACCCATTATTGATATTACACTATATACAATATTATATAAAACACATATACAATATACAATATTATATAATACAAACATACAATATACAAAGTTATACAATACACAGAGAGGTTAATATAATAGTTTGACAGGGAATTAAAAAAGCAATTTAGTTATATTTTCATAGTGCTTATTGATACATAGTATAACTTATCTATAATAGTTAGGCGTAGGAGTTTTTGGGATATTTTTTTAACTATAGAACTGAGTCATTTTTAATAGAAAACATGATACATTTTCCGCGTTAGTATTAGATAACGGTGATATTTTTATGCTGTGCTTGTAGATTTATTTCTAAAGCTGTTTTACTCGTAACTACCCAAATCATGTCATCTTTTCTTGGGTGCGTTTGGACAATACGCGGAGCGTCGGTTGTAATGATGGACTATTATCATCATGCCAAAGAACAATGGTGTGTCATTATTTCTTGAACAGAGCCATGAGGCCATTTATGTCGTATATTTTTGAAGGTATTCTTTTGTCCATCGTTTCCAAAAATGTTGATTGAACTTCTTAACGTCTTGCCAAGATGATAGGCACCCGTGGGATAGTTTCTGTAATCGTACAGGTACACTTCTCGATGGATGAGTAATTAACGAATCGACTGGAGATAATGCTTGTCGATCATTACGATCAGAGGATAAGGATGTCAAGGGACAGGAATTGAGAATTACCTTAATTTCTGTAATTAATGTGTATAATATTTCATCCGCCAGCAACGTGTTTCCTATGATACGAATCATATGAGATTTAAAAGGTATGATGGGAGATTCTCAGAGCCAGTCGAAGTGAGGTCAGTTCGAAGGTATAAAATGCCATTGCATTGATTCATTGGGAAGTGTAAGTTCAAGCTTTTTGCGATCACCCTTAGATTTGAAAAAATTATTAAGCGGATTTATTTCCCATTCTCGACTCGAAAAGTTTATTGCTTTGTCTACGCAGGCTTGCTAAAAAAGCTTTCGTAGTTAAATCTCTCACTATTTCTATATTTACAGCCTTCGTTAAAAAGCAGAAAAACATAGTTACTTGTACCTTAACTTTGCTACAATTGCGATAGCTTCACTCGTTAATGAAAAACAGCTTATAGAAATCGATTTGGGTTTACATAAAAGACATTTGTACGTTACTCAACTAGTTGGTAAATCTCCCATTATGTTGTTAAGCGTCAATGGATTGACACGAATGTAATTATTTCAATGCAAGAGAATTTGTCAAAAAGGTCAAAGTTTTTATAGTCGCGTATATAGTTTCGTAATCGGCCTTTGGCGTGTTTGTAAGATTGCCGAGTCTTTAAGATTTCTGATGAGTGTCATATTTTCTAGATTTGCGAGCCATATAGCCAGATAGCCCCATTTGGCCAAAGCAATTGTTGTTCATTAAATTCGGATACTGTCAGATCGAAAGAAAGAATATCAGCAGGATTCTATTCTTATCGGATATGGTAACATATGTTTACTTTATATAAATCTTAAATTTTGAATACGCGATTTCCAACAAATGTTTTTAATTTGTATGGTAACCTTTTTAAAAATAGGAATAATTTAGTCGAATCTGACCATGGTATTGTTTTTTCAAACACTATGCGATGTAAAGATCGAGAAACTGTGGTGTACAAATTGGTAAGAAAGTTGGTGGCAAATAATTTAATTCGAGGTATCGTGATTGATTTTAACGGAGCAACGCGTGATTTTGCGCAGTAAAGTTGGATGTTTACGATTCCGTCCGCATCTGCTAATCGAATAGATAATAGCACACTGTACGCATCTTGGCTGGTGGCGCAAAAGCCATTTGCCTGCAATGCAACATAATTCTTGGATACCGCTCTTCGTTTGATATTCAAATCTTTCAATAATTCTAATTTGGAATAGAAATGACTCCAAGCCGTATATACAGTTTGCGAAAGGGACTCATCTCAATGCTGTCACAACCTTTGCATAATTATTTTAGTTTTAACTGTAACTGTCCCCAGTAACCCAAATGGGCCTTATTAAGTTATTCTAAATTTAGCCCGTACGTAATTATATCCTGATGTAAATTTTAGCAGACCCCCAACATCTTTTTGATTCTATTATCGAGATGTACATGATAATTTGTATTTTGTTCCGACATGCCATCGATTAATTTAGGCTCGTTGGAGACCCATTTAATTGATGTAGAATCATCGGTGAACACTCGTGCCGCATTACGATTTATTGATTGCGAGCTACTGTAAGACACGAGTAATAAAGTACGATTCTGAAGTTGTACTATAACTACTGGTATTGAGTTCATATATTTCTATCGGCTACTCTCTTGATTTTCGTCATAAAAGTTTTTGATATGATTGATCGGGCCATAAGAACAACATTTAATGAAAACCCATTGGATCTTTTAGAGGAGCCTTTGAATACAATCTCAGTTTTATCGTTAAACTCAATCCTTCTTGGGAAAGGAACAAGCATCCGGTAACTATCCCGCAACTATCCAGTTTAATACCGTTGTTTCGCATTCGCGGATAGAAGCGGGAAGTCTATACGTCCTGTTGAAAAAGGCTTATAAAATCGTTCAAAGTCGATAATAATATCCATGCACTGCGTTGTATGGATGTTAGGAACTGCTAATTTAATATTTGATAGAATCTTTCAGGTAACACTTTTAGGTAATAGAACTGAAGGTGATTCTAGGTAAAATTCAAAAGCTAAGCTGTGCCGAGTAATCGTTGATCAACACTGAAATACATTTTATCATGGCAGTGGCAATCTTATTTACTCCGATATGCAGAATATTAGTTGCGCGCTCTTTAAGTCCGACTTTTATCGCTATTTGATTGGTATTCATATTAGATTAAGCTCCAGAGTCGAAAAGAGCGGGGCACGCGTGAGCATCTCCTTTTTCGTCGAATAAATGTACGGTGGAGAAAAGTATTTCCGATGTTTCGTGCGCATGTAAACTTACAAACGTAGTATTGGCTCATACTTTTGACCTGTATGCAATAATGTCTGATACTTTTTTTTTACAGGACTTGTAACTATTACTGCTTCTGAATTCATCAGCATTATATGAATCAAACAATTGAAACAATGCTTATAAAACTTTAGGGTTGCCGATTTTGTTCACTGGCCGTATTAAGCTTTTTGCAGTATTGCGTATAATGCACTCCCTGACATATATTACATATTACTCTTATATTTCGGACATAAGTTGCTACCGGCAGATTTTGAATCATAATACCTATTACCGGCATATCGCAAGGCATTACTTTTATTATTGGCTCGAAATTTTTCTACCATTTCCGCTTTCGCATTTGTTTTCTATTTTGGATTGGATTTTGGAGAAATCTAAGAAACCAAACATGCCTAATGCTTCATGAGCCACCAAATGCACAGCATTGGCTTCTTGCCATGAATGTTTGGCTTGGCCATCAAAGTAGAGGCATGCCCGGGCTTACCCCATGACTTCCTACGCTTTGGGTTGTCGTACTGAATCAATTTTTCGTTTCTCAGCACGATTCGATGTAGAAATCCTTTGCGATTGTGCCTTTTAAGCAATTGTTCGCAAGCGAATAAGCGACGCTCAACGTCTCTTAGCCTCCGTTCGTAAGGAACCCAATTTCCTTGTTTTTGGACCATACCCAGGGTTTTGAGACATGGTGAAATAGCTTGCTGAGTCTGAATTACTCCAAAATCACACTTGCGCGCGCACCAAGAATACACGCCATTACTTGCATGAATAACTTGCTTGGACGAGCTCACATGATCTATCACAATCAAAATAGTGAAACTTTATTCTAACTTTAATATAATGATTTATGAATACTCCTATTTTTAGACGACGAGAAACTACTATATAATAAAATTGATGATGATTTAAATTTCATTAATTGAACGTATTATGCAAATTCTGTATGGTAGTTTAAAATTTATTGAAAATCAACAGAGATAATATCCACTTCTGGTTCAATACTTACAATAAAACAATGATAATAGTGACAAAATAATGAAAACACTAATATCTATCTAGAAAAAAAACAGAAAGGGACCAATCTATATCATATCTTTCGAGTATACGGCCAGTGTTTGAACAGAACCTTCAGCATAGAAAAAGTTTAAACACAGCAGCTAAAGAAGAATGGCGAAATGCCAGCTTTTGATTTGATAGAAGAACTTCAGGATACAGATTATGGATGGACATTGAAAACTATTATCAACTTGTGCATAAATATGAAAAAAATGCACCATATAAGGGCAGATTATACATTTCTCTTTCACAATTACTGGTATCTAAAATCAATATTCGTAGTATTGACAACCAGCGTTTCAATTATCCTATTATTTCCGCCATTACTTCCTGTGGAAAGGAATCTCTAGAGTGAGTAATTATAATCTATATGTTGATGTGTTGAATTGTGGTGATATAGAGTTTAATGTAAAATTAAAGTACATCTCTAAATTTGAAAAACTGAATAATATTTCTGTAATCATCTACATGCTTATGATATGTGGACCAAAGCATGAAATATTCCCATGCCACATTTTATTATACAAGGAGGAGAAAATATAAATTTTATGGTTATTCAAAATTTTTATATAGATGAATACAGGCAAAATAGTTTGTCAGTACGAGGGTTGTCCCTGAAGTATCTGACCCAATAAATAAAACTCAAAAATTTTGGAAAAAAATATATTTATTTTTCAACATAATCTCCTTTCAGCTCTATACACATTTCCCAGCGATGTTCAATAAGTTCGACACCTTTTTTATAATAAGAATGGTCAAACTCTTCATAATAGTTATTAACTGCCGAGATCACCTCTTCATTGTGAGAAAATCATTGACTAGCGAGCCATTTTTTCAAATCTGGGAACAGAAAATAATCCGAAGGAGTTAAATCTTGCGAATAAGATGCAGGAGATGGCAATTCAAACTTGAATTCATTAATTTTGTCGATTGCAATAACGGATGTGTGAGCTGCTGCATTGTCTTGATGGAACAGCACTTTCTTCTTAGCCAAATGCCGCCGTTTTCGCTTGATTTTTTCGCTCAAACGTTGCAATCAGTTCGCATAATAATCACCGTTGATTGTTTTGCCTTTTCGAATATAGTCAATGAAAATATTACGGATACACGATTCAGATATTCTAAACTCATGAAAGAGCCAATGACGAAAGCTGTAAGTAAAGTAAAGAGGAAAATATTTAGCGGTATAAAATAGAAAATAATGGAGGGAATGGAACAACAAAGCAAATTCCTAGAGATAAGTGTACAAGCATGTGAAGTAGGCGATAATGCTGAATAAAGACAACTACCATTTGTAGATTTGCGCTCAGGACTGTAGAAGGGGAGAATGGGAGTAGGGCAGTCAAATAAAACCTAGTTTACAGGAGGGGTGACGTTTTAGAATAATTTAAGTAAATCAATAACAATGGAATGTGATCTCATAGAGGAGCTAATGTACGAATGGAATCCATTAACAAAGAGGTGAGCCCAATTAAAGACAAACATAGCAGCAATAATGTGATTAAATTTGATCCGGACTGGTGCATTTAAACTCCGTGCGTAAACTGAATGGGTAAAAATTTTTTTCTCCTATATTAGTGCAACCTTTTTTGATGTCCGTATTAAATTTCAGCGCCATATCTCCATTAGTGTGTGATTGTCAAGATTATGACGCAAAAAATTTGTCTGGCGATATTGACTATGGACTCATGGTGCGTTCCCCGATGCGGATTTTTGTGTTTCGCAAAGAGGAAAAAGTCACATGGAGCCAAATTTGGCGAATAGCGTGGTTGAATGATGACTTTCATTTCGTGTTTGGCCAAAAAATCAAACACAACATGCCGGCGCATTATCGTGGTGAAAAAACCATTAATTGTTTGCCCACAAATCCGGTAGTTTACGATGAATTGCTTCACGTAGACCTCGTTGGCCTCAAAACTGCCAAGTAGTACTGCTTATTGACTGTTTGACCTTGTGGAACGAATTCATGGCGAACCACCCGATGTTAACTGAAAAAAACAATGAGCATTACCTTGATTTTCGGTGGATGCGCGATTCATGAGGCAATTTTCCGATCACTTCACGAGCTTCACTGAATGCTTTATGCCACTCAAATACTCGCGTTCACGATGAAGTAGACTCTCCAAAATACTTCTGCAACATTTTCAACGATTTTCTGGCTGTAATTCCATTGGAAACACAAAATTTCAAGAAAACTCGCTGATCAACTTTTTTGCCATAGTCAATATTGATAAACATACTTTTTGCATCATAAAGAAGCACCTGACAAACTTACACTAATGGAGATATGGTGCTCAAATTTCATACGGAAACCAAAAAAGCTGGTATAAATATAGGAAAAAATTTTTTTACCGATTCAGAATACGAACGGAGTTTAAATATATCAGTCCGGGTCAAATTTGATCATACATACAGGAAGCTATGGAACGGACATTAACAGTTAAAGTGCTGGATTATCTATATGAACTGTGAATGATAAGAAGCCCATTCCAGATGCTGAACAAATCGAGAATGATTGAAAAAATAACCTGAAAAGAAAACAAGTCTCAAATGTGGGCTCAACGGAAGATAGATAGTAATCTAGAAGCTATATAATAACTTAACGATATGTTAATCTTTTATGGAAAAATAAATCTCAAAAAACAAAAACCAATATATATATATATATATATATATATATATACAGATATATCTAAAAAAATGTTATAATTTGTATTAGCAGAATACATCTGCTACTCTTATAAAATTTCTGAGAATGAAATTTAATCAAGGAGAAATTTATGGAGTTACAAAAAGATCATCAAAATATGGTAACAGCTCTTCAGCAGGCAAATACATTACATATGATATGCAAATCATTACGAAGCTGGATGAGTGCTTTCCCATATTTTTAATTTTAATTATTTAATTCAATATCAGTTTACCAGTCTGAATTTTTATATCATTGCTAAGCTGCATGAAAAAGTTAAAAATCAATTTTTCTTAGTTTTTTAAATCTTTTTTTTTTTTTTTTTTAAAAGACTTTTATGCTTCTTGACCAGTTTAACGAATCATAACATGAATAGCACTAGAAATAGTAAAAATAGTTTTAATAAGAAAAAATTTCTGACGATCAATCATGTAATCACTATGAAACTGAGTTTTATTTCTTACGATTATAAAGATTTGGATATTAACAATTTATATGTAATTGATTTTTAGATAAAAATCAGATAATTTATTATACATTTGTATAATAAATATATATTATACATTTGGAAATTATTGTATTATGTAATAATTCATAAATAAACTATAATTTATAATATCATTATGATATAATATTTTCATATTGATTTATAAATTCTTTTAGAAAAGAAGGAAACATGAGTATACAGAAACGGGTTTGAAATAAATTTATATTATATTACATCTGAATTTAAAGTGAAAAGATCAAATTTATACTTTGTGTTCTTTCTTTATTTTTCTTATCCATAAACAAATGAAAGAGTTTTATTTAAATTTTTATTTTTGTAGAAATGATGATAGATTCATAAAATAGTTATTAATAATTACAATTTATTGCTTTATTTAGGAACGGATTATAATTTATTTAAAATAAATTATAATGAATTTAAAACCATTTAAGTGTAATAATATTACATGCAGTTTTAAATAATTTTCAATAAAAATTCCAATAATGAGTATAATTACAATTAAAGCTTAAATGCGCGAAGAATTGTTGTATTCAACTCTTAGTTTTTATTTTACTGGTATCTAGTGGAAATCCATAAAAAAAAGTATAAAATTTTTGTCTGAAACTACTATAAAAAAGATAGAAATACTTACATCTCTTCAGGTGCTCCCATATTGATACTTTGTAGGATTACAGTTTAGGTCAATAGTAAGCGTAATTATGCTAAAGCGCCAAAGCCAGTGAGCTGACACAATAATCAAACATTACTGCCTGTAATACAAAAATATAACAAATTATACGAGTTTGGAAATAGCTCTTTAATAATAAAATACTTAAATCTTACATATATCTAATTTAAGTCTAAAAATACCAAGAAAATCTTTAATATATAATGAAACCATATTTTAATTCTATGAAAAATACTACAATTGACTTTCTAATTTTCTATCCCAATTAGTAAAGGGAATGTATGAGGTTGGTCCTAGAAGTACCCGGTCTGATCTAGAAGTGGCGGTAGTTGCTTAAAAAATACTACTCTATTAGAAAGTAAATAATCTATAAAGCATATGTCTCAAATTTGAAGACGCCATGGTGTTTAGTATTTCATTGGCAGTCACCAATAATGAAAGTTTTCCATCCATTTGCAAACATGGCAAAAAAAGGCCATCATTTTGTACTACAATACTTTTATTTAAAAGGCCTCAGCTCAACCAATATAAAAGCTGAACTAGACTCTACTCTGAGTGAGACTGCTCCTTCGTCTCCCAAGACGAGCATCGCAGTGGTTGACCAAATGACGTGATGACTCCAGAAATGTTGAAGAAAATCCACAAAACGGGACTGGATGATAGTCAACTGAAAGTGGGCGAGGTAGTAGACATGGTAGGTATTTCAAAAAGTGCGGTGCATCGCATATTTACTGAAAATTTGGAGATAGCAAAGCTGTACGCAAGATGGGTGCTGCGTTTGCTCCCAATGGATCAAAAACAGCCTCGTGAAAATGTTTCAGTTGAGTGCTTGACAATGTTCCGTAAACTCCCTCGGATATTTTCTGTTCCCAGACTTGAAAAAATGGCCGCTGGTCAAACATTTTCCAACAAGGAAGAGGTGATATGGACAGTTAATGGCTTTTATGAGCATTCTTATTATAAAAAGGGTGTCGAACTTATTTAAAATCGCTGGGAAAAGTTGAAGGGAAGAGCTGAAAGGAGATTATGTTAAAAATTAATATATTTTTTTCCAAAATTTTTGAGCTTTATTTGTTGGACCAGGCACTTCTGAGACTATCCTCGTATACATGAACTTATTGAAATTTTTATTAATTAAATTTTTATTATTAACACATAAAATTTGATTTAAAAATAATTCTTTCTAAGTAAAACAGAAGAATTCAACAGAAGAATTGTTTTAAGGTATTCAAAAAGTACCATAAGAAAGCAGCACACTTCATATTCATATTCATGTATTCGTTCACCAATACACATGTGTGACGTCGGAGTCTACAAGTTCGACGCCTACTCGAACCTTATTCACCTGCGAATACACCTTATTAGATACAGCCGCACGTTTATTACTGAGCTTTTTCGAGCCTAAAGAACTAGCCTCAATTGCTGAAGAAAACTGCGAGGACTAACTCCACTCACCTAGAGGAAAAGAGTTACAGGCCAAGATTTCTTTTTGATTTAAGCTATCTTTGTTTCGAAAAAAAGTTTTATCGCGTCAGCCTGGATAACCAGGTACCTTTTTTATTTCTATATGTAAAAAAAATATGGGTATGAATTGGGCTCCTTAAGTCCTGTAATCTTTTGGGAGGACGGCTCACGGATGCGTCAATGATGAAGGAAAGCGAAAGTGACTAAAAGAATGTAGAAACTTTTAGTATTTTTTTTTGTTTACTTACTTTTATGAATATTTCATTTGCCCATTTTTTTCTTTGTATTCCGAAGCGACTGAAGAGAAAGAGAGAGAGAGAGAGAGAGTTGATGCTGAGCTGCTGGTCCTGATGCTGCTGCTAATGCTGATGGTGGACATCCTGAGTAGTGCTTCTCAGTGAGTACATGAACGAGATTGGTGAGTTGCGAGTATAGTAGCGAGGATAGCGTAGAGTAGCGTAGAGCAGGGTAGAGTAGTGTAGAACAGTGTAGAATAGGCTGAAAGTGCGAAAACCTGCTCCGAAACTAAAATATCAACTGTTTACGGCCACGTTCGTGTGTCGGGGTAACGTATCCCCCATCTTTAGTGAATGGAGCATGTATGGGGGATGCGGCTAAAATAGAGCAATAGTCTCTCAGGATAGGATCAAACGAGCTTTTGGTCTAACGGATTTGGTGCACCCGGGAGTTACCGATTCTGAGAGTGGGAAATAGGCGTTTACTTCCTAATTATCGTAAACCCGTTACAAGTGGTTCAGCGACCACAGACAGTCAAATCTTTGGAACGTTCTGCCTTAATGAGTGGGGGGCTTGGCTTTATCGCCCGGCCAAGAGAAGGAACTACTCTATAAAATCCTCCCTAATCCTAAATTGTATGGCAGTTGCGATAGGGGATGCATGGTTCCAGAGTAGAAGAAGGGAGCCACTACAACTGCCAGTGAAATTTTACACCGAACGTAATTAAAAACTCATAGTCCACCGAACGGGATGCTGATAGCGACCGCAGTAGGTGGACGTAAGACAACATGAATAAATTCAAAAAGAGAGTAAGGGAGCAGAAAGACAAGGAGAAGGATAGGGAGAATAGGCGGCCTAAAGACAAGGCCAAGACTGCAGAGAGGGCGCCAACCAAAACAGAAACAAGCAAACTAAGAATCGACAAAACTCCACTAATAAAACTCACCAAAGCTGATGACTACAAGGACGCCATTCAGGCTGTCATCATCAACCCCTGGTTAGCTATAGCAGTCCTCAATCCCGAAGTGACAGTGCTAAAATTAACGAACTTAACAAATACACACTGCGCTGTAGTGGAGGTTAGGTTGCGTTCTTTAACGATGTATATGGTCAGTGGATATTTCCAGCTGAGCCATGAAATAGGGGTACACCTTACTCACTTAAGTAAGGTGCTGCACGCATTTCGAGAGAGGATGGTGCTAATAGATGTTGATTCCAATGCCAAATCCTCCTGTGGGGTCTGATCGCACCGACCGCAAAGAGGAAGAACAGGAATGTGTGGTAGGTTGGACAAGTTGTCACAATCCCTATGGGTGAGGACAAAGAACCTGAGGACCCTGTGTCCTCTAGGCCCATTTGTCTCTTGCCACTACTCCGCAAAACGCTTGACGCTCTAATACTGAACAAATTAAACGGGATCATTGAAACAAGGTTATATCCAAGACAGTACGGCTTCAGGATAGCGCGTTCCACTGAGAACGCCATTGTTCAGTTGCGTAAGTCTGTGAGTGAATCGAGTAGAAAATATATTGTAGCAATCTTCCTGGACATAAAGCGCGCCTTTGACAATGTCTGGTGGCCCGCGGTACTAGTAGCACTGAAAAGCAAAGCATGCCCCAGGGGTCTCTATAAATTAATAAAAGATTACCTGAAGGGCCGTCAAGTCCTCATGCGAGATGGCTTTGAGGAAGTACAACTTGGGGTCAGTAAAGGATTCCTGCAAGGATCCGTACTGGGCCCAACTCTGTGGAACCTTGTTCTTGATCCCCTTCGTTGGCAGCTCTCAAGACTAGAGTGCGAAGTCATTGAATATGCAGACGACATCGCACTCCTAGTGGAGTGCCAGAGTAACATTGAAGAAGTGGAATCCTGGTGTCGCCTCAATAAAATGAAGCTGGCCTCTCCGAAGTGTGGAATATTGATTCTGTGAGGTCACTTTCACCCGAAGCCCCCCCCCCCGAATTACGGTCGGCAACTCGAGGATGAAAAGATAAGAAAGCGTACGATACCTTGGAATCCACTTCGGTGAACATCTCACAATCGGTTGCCATTTGAAAGCGGTACAGTCCAAATGTGTGGATTTGTTTAACAGGATTGGACGTCTGGTAGGATGGGAATGGGGCCTTATATTTAAGGCGCTTAGTACTATCTATACCGGGCTGTTCACACCTATCGCTACTTATGCAGCGGCAGGTTGGCACGACTTGATGTGTGTTGAACGGCAACGCAAGTTGGCAAGTACTCAAAGATACGCGCTCATCAGAGTCACCGGTGTATACAGGACCACCTCAACAGACGCCCTAGCAGTGATAGCGGGAAAACTCCCCATCCTGCTAAAATGCAGGCGTAGAACGGAATTGTATGCTAATCGTAAAAATGCAGCGTCGCTTAAGGACTAACGTCCTGCTGCGAGAGAGATATCTGAAAGATATGTCGATGACTGGTAAGGTATCTGGAATAACTCGACAAAAGGTAGGCTGACATATTCTTACCTACCTAGTGTCAGAGACCTACCTAGGATCACGTCAGACTGGATCATACCGTAACTATGCTTAATCCAGTTCCTCACTGGGCATGGTGACTTCGGGTCATATCTCTCTCGCTTTCATCTGAGAGAGGGCGATACATGCATATGTGGGGAGGTGAACACACCAGAGCACGTCCTGACCCTCTGTCCCAAATATCATGAAATTAGGACCAGGTTCCAGAGAGATAACACTACCTCCATTGAGTTTAAAGCACTGTTGAGCCAAATACACTATAAAGCCTTCGAAAAACTAGCTACAGTGCTCCTCCAGACAAAGGAGACTCTCGAGGCAATAGAGAATCTGCTGGAAGCAGATACAGTAGAGGAACCTGAATAGGTAGGTAGGAAACTGGCAACTATAGGGTATACGTAAACGGATCGTATACACAGAATAATTTCTACATAAAAGCAAAAATCAAACACAAATATAAGCGGACCGGCGCCATACACTGGACCACAAAACTAACGGCAATAATCATAAGGCAATAATACACATGCAAACATTATTTATTTTTCCTAAATAAGTAGACCGGCAATATACACCAGTCCACAAACTGTAAATATATAATTAGCAATAAGTAAAACCAGCTTATACACTGGTTATTTAACTCCTGTCTGTAAATATAAGGTGCAATAAGAGTGGTTACTATAAACTGTACTATAAACTGTACTATACTACTATAAACGGTACTATAAACTGTAGGTCCACAAAAGACGCAATGATATACAGATCTACACCAATAATTCAAGGTCAGGAATACTGAAAAGTTTTGGAGCACAACCGGCCGATAAAGCGAAAGCTAGGTGCGGCCGGGAATATTTATTTGCAACAAAGCATAACTGAGAGACCTTTGTTTTTTTTGTGAAAATCTGCTCCTTTTATAGGCATGTATGGTTTCTATTGTTCAGGATATGTATCTCTTTGATTGGCCCGGATAATTCGGGGGCCTGGTCTTGATAAGAATAGCTTCTCTCTCTTTCTCTCCAAAATTGCGTGAGGAGTATCAATATTACAGATATATTTGTTTTTTCTTTTATATTCATTAACATTATTGTAAATACTTAGATTTATTTATACGATGACATGTTTTCCCCCCATTTAGATGATGATATTATCGTCAGAATGATAACATTGTTAATATATGTTATCCCTTCATTATTAGTTAAATATTAATAATATTATAATTGCATTCACACAATTTTATAATAAATACTTTCACATTTTTTACTATTAAGCATTTATTCTTATTATTTTTTTTATTTACTAATTATTTCTTCAAAAGTATCTCTTTTAAGTATTTCTCTAGGTTTATATCTATAATTCTCGTTTTACGTATATAAACGTATGCATTTCCATGTGCATAGATAATTACATGGTTAATATTATGCTTTATTATTGGTTAATATTATTGGATGTACAAATAAGTTTCCGCCGTTTTTTTCTACAGAAATAAGAATTTATTCTAAAAACAAGGTACAAATAATGTCATTCAAAATATTGCCCATCACTTTCTACTATTTTTCACCATCTTTCGGGCAGCAAGTGGATACCCCATCTAAAAAATTGCTCGTCTTTTGAGGCGATGCACGAATTGGCCCGTTTCTTCAATTCCTCGTAAGAAGATAAGTGCTGTTCTGCCAGACCATGAGTCATCGATCGGAATAGATAGAAGTCTGAAGGAGCAATGTCCGATGAATGCGATGGATGGACGTCCCAATTCAGTACTTCTAACATTTCCTTTACGATTTTTGCAACATATGGCCAAGCGTTGTCATGCTGAAAAATGATTTTATCGTGTCTTTTGACATTTGTGGACGCTTAATCTTCAATACTCGGTTCAATTGCATCAGCTGTTGTTAATAACGTTCCCCGGTGACGGTTTGATTGTGTTGGAAGAGTTCGTAATAGATTACTCCGAGCTGGTCCTACCAAATGCACAGCATTAGCTTCTTGCCATGAGTGTTCGGCTTGGCCATCAAAGTAGAGGTATGCCCGGGCTTACCCCATGACTTCCTACGCTTTGGGTTGTCGTACTGAATCAATTTTTCGTCTCCCATCACGATTCGATGTAGAAATCCTTTGCGATTTTGCCTTTTGAGCAATTGTTCGCAAGCGAAGAAGCGACGCTCAACGTCTTTTAGCCTCCGTTCGTAAGGAACCCAATTTCCTTGCTTTTGGACCATATCTAGGATTTTGAGACATTGTGAAACTGCTTGCTGAGTCACTCCTAATTCTTGTGTAAGTTCTTCTTGTGTTTGGCACGGATATTCCCCAGTAAAACTTCCAATTCTGTGTCACCATACATTTTGAACATTTCCCGACAACTTCACTCGCTCAAATTAACATCCCCTTATGCTTTTATGAGTAGCCGATGTGCTTCAGTTGCAGATTCCTTTAAATGAAAGAAGTAAATTAACAATTTTCGCAAATGACGCTTACTTGGCTGAAAACTTGACATCTTAATACAATGAAAATTATGTGATGCTGGCAAAAAGTCAGAAGTATAAAAAGGTTACACTGTTTCAAAATGTCAACATATATTATACGACTTTTTACAGCTGAAAATTTCGATGTTATCTTATCGGTAGAACCAGTGGTCTGGTTGCATAACAACCCCTGTTTGCCGCATGAACGATGTTCGTCACGTCACCTATAGCTCCGATTGTAGACCGTCCTTTCCTAAATCCGTGTTGTTGTTCGGATAGGTCTCCGGCGTTTTTAATTGCCTGTGTCAATCTTGGTCTCAGCAGTAGCTCCAACAGCTTCCTTACCGTATTTAGTAGACAAAGAGGCCTGTATTGAAGAAGCCAAATCGGGGTTCCCCTTACACGGATACTTACGGATGAGAACCAATCGAGCCTCCTTCCAGAGCCTGCTAAAAACTCCCTCCACCAGACACCCGTTTAACAAACCCAAAAAGATGTCCGGGCGGCGCGAAGCGATCACCCGTAACACCTCACTAGGTATGCCATCGGGACCCGGGGCCTTGTTAGGCTTCATCGCCTTCGAAGCTCTGCGGAGCCCTTCCTGCGTGAAGAGAGGGTTCTCTATATCTGTCATTTCATTTGTCGCGTCGGTTCTGTTTGTATGGGTTGGGAAAAGTCTCTCAACTATATGCTCTATCACTTTCGAGTCTCGTAGTTCCGGCGGACCCCGATCTTCCATGGCGCATGTTACAATTTTATAACCGTTGACCCAGTGATCTGAGTCCAACTCGTCGATTAGTTTTGTCCAACACCGTTTCTTACTGTCATTGATCGCATATCTCAGTCGCTGTCTGGCGCGACTATACTCCGCACAGTATAGTCCCACTACGCCTCGACTTCGGGCTCGTTGAGCTTTCCGTCTCAGCTTCAAACAATTGCTTCTGAGATCCGCGATATCGGCTGTCCACCAGTATGTTTGTCGTCTGTTTCGTACTTTCCGTTTCCTGGGCATGGTGACATCGCATAGGCGCTTGAGAAAGCCAGTCGTTGCCGCCACTAACGCCGCCACCCTGTCCCGGTTCGTCAACTCTTGAGGCACCTCTCGTATGGGAGGTTCTGCATTTTGCAGATACCTTTCGAGTTCTTCTATGTCTAGGCGTTTGGGGTTCGACCCTGTCTCCTCGTCTGTCTCGTCGCGTCTGTCAGTTTGAAGGTAATGTGCTGATGATCACTGGCCGTATAGTCCTGGATCACCCGCCACGCCCATATCCTAGTCCGAATTCTGTTCGAGGTCAGAGTCACGTCTGGTGTGAAGTTACCATACCCCGGTCGTCTGTACGTCGGTATCGTTCCTTCGTTCACTACTGCCAGGTCCAGCCTTGCGGCCATCTCCAGCAGCAGTCTTTCCCGTCTGTTGGTCAAGGGCATTCCCCACTCAATCGACCGCGCGTTAAAATCGCCCGCCACGATCACGTTACCAGGGATTTCCCGCACCGCGTCCTCGATTTTTCCAAGTTTAGCCGCGTACTCGGAGGCACTGCTGTTTGGGCTCAGGTAAGCACTGACATAGGTTATGTCAGCGACCGTCACCCAGACACAGTCCTCCTCAGTTCCGCTACGTACGATATTCGACGCGCTCTTTCCACGTAGCCGAACTGCGGACTTGCCCGAGCTGCTTGCGAGCCAAGTCGGTAATCGTCTGTCTTTGTATTGCTCACTGATAATCATCACGTCGATGTCCAGTTCCGCCGCAATCTGCGGGAGCAGTGCGTCTGCCACGCTACTCCCGTTCATATTGCATTGGAGTATCGTCATCGTCATTGTGTGACTGTCCTTGTCTTATGTTCTGTTAGTGCTATCCTGAACGTGGCACACGAGGACGAGCCAGGTAAGTGTCCCCTGTCTCGCATATTATCCCCAGTGCACAGGAAACACTCCCTACGACTCTTGCAGTCCCTGTCGGAATGACCCTCGAGACCGCATCGCCAGCATCAGCTTCGTCTGTCCAGTCCTTTACAGTCTTTCCGTACATGACCGAATTCGAAGCATCTATAGAATAGCGAGACGCGTATCCTTGCTTTAATTCTTGATATATCCCACCCGATTTTAATACGCCCTTTCCTTAAGAGGTCGGTAGCCTCTTTTACGTCAAAATCGTAGACCGCCATTCTCTGTCCTCGAGTGTTAACGTCGAAAACATGGGGCCGACGGTCTGCAGTCCGTCCCGTTTGCCGATTTAGCGCGTTCACGATGTTCTCGTCGGACATGACACAGTCCAAGTCTAGGATTTCCAGTGCCACCCTGGAGGTCACATCTTTTACGCGTCCAGTTTCTCCGACAGCTTCTCGAAGAACCTGTGGGAAGTCGGTCTTATTGTTCAGTCTGGACAGCTGTAAAAGTACCGCGCCGTCTTTTGTCTTTCTTATTGTTCTGACTTGAGTATTACACTTGTCAAGGTCCACCTTTTGTCGTATTGTTCGTACCAAGCCTACGTACATCTGTCACTCATCCGGCTTGATCATGATCGCTCCTCCCTGCCTTTGAGGTTAGGGCGATCAGACCCGCGACCTTGGAATCTCGCTTTTATCTACACTTTTGTCGGTTTATTGTCCGTCTCGGTCGTTTTGGGTTTTTTATGTTTTGAGACCACCGTCGCCCATATTTCGGTCTCGGTCGTCCGCTGTTGTGCGGCCGGCTGCTCCGGAGTAGGGGTCTGACGGTCTCTTTTCCATTTTTGAGGAGTTGTCTCCTCACATTCACTTCGTCCATTATCTTTTTGTTTTTGTCGGAGCAGTCTCATTCGCTTGAGTTCATACTGTCCGATTACCACTGCTTCATTGATCTCACTCAGACCGTTTTTTTATTATTTGACTTATATTTTTTTGTATGCATGTCATTTCCAGCATTTTACTTAGCACTCTGCTTATTGTGTCAAATTGCTCCTGTAATTTACACTCAGGAGCTTCCCAAGTTGCCGGTGATCTATAAACATTCGCACTTTGATTCATACTGCTACCTGTAAAATTTTCTGCCACACCAGCCAGGTTGCCTACTGGTGTGATAGAAGAGCCGAGAAGCTCCATTGACTCTACTGAGTCGCTTGCAGGCGGCACTCGAGAGCCTGCTATAATTTTTTTATCACCTTTCATGATTATAATTAATTTGTGTTAAATGTTTTATATTTGTGATGGTCAGGAGGATCACTTGTTGGAGATGACGATTCAGCGTCTTGAATCTCCTCAGTACTGAAGCCTTCCTACATTCCGGTGGCCTCTGCTGTTCCTCCCCCACGACTCGCAGCAGGGTCCCATCCGTACGTCATACGGTACTACTATGAGAAGCGGGATTTGACGTCTGACGACGTCTTATCACTGTGTGGGGTAGCCTCCCATGCCGGTTAGATTGGGTTCGGGCCCCCTACTTGTGGTGGCCCAGGAGAGCCATCTGGTTTTACAACTGTAGCCTCCAGAAGGGGAACGCACATAAGCATGAAGTGATTCCCTCGCAGCTAATCCCACCAATCAGCAAGTAATCACTGCATCCGCAAGATCTTACCGTCGCTCAAACTGGTCACATTTATACGTGAGAGATGTCCGTTTATAGGGCCTCTCATTCATTCATAACCCGCCTGGAAGCTACCCGTTTATAGGGTCTCCATTTCCACCATTCGTTGGAAACTCGTTTATAGAGTTCCCGATATACTCCTCAGTCCGAGTACGGGTATCATACAGATATGTAGGTGTGTGAATGATGAGTGGGTGTATAAACGGGCGAATACCACTATTTTCGCTCGAAGTTCTTGTCCACGGCCACTTATTCGTCACTCTTACAAGTGCTTATTTCGTGACTGACCGCGAGCGGTCGTTCCCCTATCCGCAACCCCGGGGACGCGTATGGTAGCTGAACTCAAGGCCCCACAATTCATACTATTATTACTACGTTTATTATTATTATTACAATGGTTATTATCATTACTAATTATTATTATTATTTTTACCATTATAATGTAAAATATATATTTATAATCTATAATTATTACCGATTATTTAATATTTTGGTTGTTTTACTATATACTCAAGAGTATATGTTTATAATCAATTATTATAATTATAATTATTATTATTATTATCATTATTATGTTTACTTACGATCTATAATTATTACCGATTATATAAGATTCTAATTGTTTTACTATTATATTCGATAGTATACGTTTATAATCAATTATTATAATTATTATTATTATTAATTATTTTTCTATTATGATATTGCAAGATATGTGTTTGTAATCTTGTGGAATATTGATTCTGTGAGGTCACTTTCACCCGAAGCCCCCCCCCCCGAATTACGGTCGGCAACTCGAGGATGAAAAGATAAGAAAGCGTACGATACCTTGGAATCCACTTCGGTGAACATCTCACAATCGGTTGCCATTTGAAAGCGGTACAGTCCAAATGTGTGGATTTGTTTAACAGGATTGGACGTCTGGTAGGATGGGAATGGGGCCTTATATTTAAGGCGCTTAGTACTATCTATACCGGGCTGTTCACACCTATCGCTACTTATGCAGCGGCAGGTTGGCACGACTTGATGTGTGTTGAACGGCAACGCAAGTTGGCAAGTACTCAAAGATACGCGCTCATCAGAGTCACCGGTGTATACAGGACCACCTCAACAGACGCCCTAGCAGTGATAGCGGGAAAACTCCCCATCCTGCTAAAATGCAGGCGTAGAACGGAATTGTATGCTAATCGTAAAAATGCAGCGTCGCTTAAGGACTAACGTCCTGCTGCGAGAGAGATATCTGAAAGATATGTCGATGACTGGTAAGGTATCTGGAATAACTCGACAAAAGGTAGGCTGACATATTCTTACCTACCTAGTGTCAGAGACCTACCTAGGATCACGTCAGACTGGATCATACCGTAACTATGCTTAATCCAGTTCCTCACTGGGCATGGTGACTTCGGGTCATATCTCTCTCGCTTTCATCTGAGAGAGGGCGATACATGCATATGTGGGGAGGTGAACACACCAGAGCACGTCCTGACCCTCTGTCCCAAATATCATGAAATTAGGACCAGGTTCCAGAGAGATAACACTACCTCCATTGAGTTTAAAGCACTGTTGAGCCAAATACACTATAAAGCCTTCGAAAAACTAGCTACAGTGCTCCTCCAGACAAAGGAGACTCTCGAGGCAATAGAGAATCTGCTGGAAGCAGATACAGTAGAGGAACCTGAATAGGTAGGTAGGAAACTGGCAACTATAGGGTATACGTAAACGGATCGTATACACAGAATAATTTCTACATAAAAGCAAAAATCAAACACAAATATAAGCGGACCGGCGCCATACACTGGACCACAAAACTAACGGCAATAATCATAAGGCAATAATACACATGCAAACATTATTTATTTTTCCTAAATAAGTAGACCGGCAATATACACCAGTCCACAAACTGTAAATATATAATTAGCAATAAGTAAAACCAGCTTATACACTGGTTATTTAACTCCTGTCTGTAAATATAAGGTGCAATAAGAGTGGTTACTATAAACTGTACTATAAACTGTACTATACTACTATAAACGGTACTATAAACTGTAGGTCCACAAAAGACGCAATGATATACAGATCTACACCAATAATTCAAGGTCAGGAATACTGAAAAGTTTTGGAGCACAACCGGCCGATAAAGCGAAAGCTAGGTGCGGCCGGGAATATTTATTTGCAACAAAGCATAACTGAGAGACCTTTGTTTTTTTTGTGAAAATCTGCTCCTTTTATAGGCATGTATGGTTTCTATTGTTCAGGATATGTATCTCTTTGATTGGCCCGGATAATTCGGGGGCCTGGTCTTGATAAGAATAGCTTCTCTCTCTTTCTCTCCAAAATTGCGTGAGGAGTATCAATATTACAGATATATTTGTTTTTTCTTTTATATTCATTAACATTATTGTAAATACTTAGATTTATTTATACGATGACATGTTTTCCCCCCATTTAGATGATGATATTATCGTCAGAATGATAACATTGTTAATATATGTTATCCCTTCATTATTAGTTAAATATTAATAATATTATAATTGCATTCACACAATTTTATAATAAATACTTTCACATTTTTTACTATTAAGCATTTATTCTTATTATTTTTTTTATTTACTAATTATTTCTTCAAAAGTATCTCTTTTAAGTATTTCTCTAGGTTTATATCTATAATTCTCGTTTTACGTATATAAACGTATGCATTTCCATGTGCATAGATAATTACATGGTTAATATTATGCTTTATTATTGGTTAATATTATTGGATGTACAAATAAGTTTCCGCCGTTTTTTTCTACAGAAATAAGAATTTATTCTAAAAACAAGGTACAAATAATGTCATTCAAAATATTGCCCATCACTTTCTACTATTTTTCACCATCTTTCGGGCAGCAAGTGGATACCCCATCTAAAAAATTGCTCGTCTTTTGAGGCGATGCACGAATTGGCCCGTTTCTTCAATTCCTCGTAAGAAGATAAGTGCTGTTCTGCCAGACCATGAGTCATCGATCGGAATAGATAGAAGTCTGAAGGAGCAATGTCCGATGAATGCGATGGATGGACGTCCCAATTCAGTACTTCTAACATTTCCTTTACGATTTTTGCAACATATGGCCAAGCGTTGTCATGCTGAAAAATGATTTTATCGTGTCTTTTGACATTTGTGGACGCTTAATCTTCAATACTCGGTTCAATTGCATCAGCTGTTGTTAATAACGTTCCCCGGTGACGGTTTGATTGTGTTGGAAGAGTTCGTAATAGATTACTCCGAGCTGGTCCTACCAAATGCACAGCATTAGCTTCTTGCCATGAGTGTTCGGCTTGGCCATCAAAGTAGAGGTATGCCCGGGCTTACCCCATGACTTCCTACGCTTTGGGTTGTCGTACTGAATCAATTTTTCGTCTCCCATCACGATTCGATGTAGAAATCCTTTGCGATTTTGCCTTTTGAGCAATTGTTCGCAAGCGAAGAAGCGACGCTCAACGTCTTTTAGCCTCCGTTCGTAAGGAACCCAATTTCCTTGCTTTTGGACCATATCTAGGATTTTGAGACATTGTGAAACTGCTTGCTGAGTCACTCCTAATTCTTGTGTAAGTTCTTCTTGTGTTTGGCACGGATATTCCCCAGTAAAACTTCCAATTCTGTGTCACCATACATTTTGAACATTTCCCGACAACTTCACTCGCTCAAATTAACATCCCCTTATGCTTTTATGAGTAGCCGATGTGCTTCAGTTGCAGATTCCTTTAAATGAAAGAAGTAAATTAACAATTTTCGCAAATGACGCTTACTTGGCTGAAAACTTGACATCTTAATACAATGAAAATTATGTGATGCTGGCAAAAAGTCAGAAGTATAAAAAGGTTACACTGTTTCAAAATGTCAACATATATTATACGACTTTTTACAGCTGAAAATTTCGATGTTATCTTATCGGTAGAACCAGTGGTCTGGTTGCATAACAACCCCTGTTTGCCGCATGAACGATGTTCGTCACGTCACCTATAGCTCCGATTGTAGACCGTCCTTTCCTAAATCCGTGTTGTTGTTCGGATAGGTCTCCGGCGTTTTTAATTGCCTGTGTCAATCTTGGTCTCAGCAGTAGCTCCAACAGCTTCCTTACCGTATTTAGTAGACAAAGAGGCCTGTATTGAAGAAGCCAAATCGGGGTTCCCCTTACACGGATACTTACGGATGAGAACCAATCGAGCCTCCTTCCAGAGCCTGCTAAAAACTCCCTCCACCAGACACCCGTTTAACAAACCCAAAAAGATGTCCGGGCGGCGCGAAGCGATCACCCGTAACACCTCACTAGGTATGCCATCGGGACCCGGGGCCTTGTTAGGCTTCATCGCCTTCGAAGCTCTGCGGAGCCCTTCCTGCGTGAAGAGAGGGTTCTCTATATCTGTCATTTCATTTGTCGCGTCGGTTCTGTTTGTATGGGTTGGGAAAAGTCTCTCAACTATATGCTCTATCACTTTCGAGTCTCGTAGTTCCGGCGGACCCCGATCTTCCATGGCGCATGTTACAATTTTATAACCGTTGACCCAGTGATCTGAGTCCAACTCGTCGATTAGTTTTGTCCAACACCGTTTCTTACTGTCATTGATCGCATATCTCAGTCGCTGTCTGGCGCGACTATACTCCGCACAGTATAGTCCCACTACGCCTCGACTTCGGGCTCGTTGAGCTTTCCGTCTCAGCTTCAAACAATTGCTTCTGAGATCCGCGATATCGGCTGTCCACCAGTATGTTTGTCGTCTGTTTCGTACTTTCCGTTTCCTGGGCATGGTGACATCGCATAGGCGCTTGAGAAAGCCAGTCGTTGCCGCCACTAACGCCGCCACCCTGTCCCGGTTCGTCAACTCTTGAGGCACCTCTCGTATGGGAGGTTCTGCATTTTGCAGATACCTTTCGAGTTCTTCTATGTCTAGGCGTTTGGGGTTCGACCCTGTCTCCTCGTCTGTCTCGTCGCGTCTGTCAGTTTGAAGGTAATGTGCTGATGATCACTGGCCGTATAGTCCTGGATCACCCGCCACGCCCATATCCTAGTCCGAATTCTGTTCGAGGTCAGAGTCACGTCTGGTGTGAAGTTACCATACCCCGGTCGTCTGTACGTCGGTATCGTTCCTTCGTTCACTACTGCCAGGTCCAGCCTTGCGGCCATCTCCAGCAGCAGTCTTTCCCGTCTGTTGGTCAAGGGCATTCCCCACTCAATCGACCGCGCGTTAAAATCGCCCGCCACGATCACGTTACCAGGGATTTCCCGCACCGCGTCCTCGATTTTTCCAAGTTTAGCCGCGTACTCGGAGGCACTGCTGTTTGGGCTCAGGTAAGCACTGACATAGGTTATGTCAGCGACCGTCACCCAGACACAGTCCTCCTCAGTTCCGCTACGTACGATATTCGACGCGCTCTTTCCACGTAGCCGAACTGCGGACTTGCCCGAGCTGCTTGCGAGCCAAGTCGGTAATCGTCTGTCTTTGTATTGCTCACTGATAATCATCACGTCGATGTCCAGTTCCGCCGCAATCTGCGGGAGCAGTGCGTCTGCCACGCTACTCCCGTTCATATTGCATTGGAGTATCGTCATCGTCATTGTGTGACTGTCCTTGTCTTATGTTCTGTTAGTGCTATCCTGAACGTGGCACACGAGGACGAGCCAGGTAAGTGTCCCCTGTCTCGCATATTATCCCCAGTGCACAGGAAACACTCCCTACGACTCTTGCAGTCCCTGTCGGAATGACCCTCGAGACCGCATCGCCAGCATCAGCTTCGTCTGTCCAGTCCTTTACAGTCTTTCCGTACATGACCGAATTCGAAGCATCTATAGAATAGCGAGACGCGTATCCTTGCTTTAATTCTTGATATATCCCACCCGATTTTAATACGCCCTTTCCTTAAGAGGTCGGTAGCCTCTTTTACGTCAAAATCGTAGACCGCCATTCTCTGTCCTCGAGTGTTAACGTCGAAAACATGGGGCCGACGGTCTGCAGTCCGTCCCGTTTGCCGATTTAGCGCGTTCACGATGTTCTCGTCGGACATGACACAGTCCAAGTCTAGGATTTCCAGTGCCACCCTGGAGGTCACATCTTTTACGCGTCCAGTTTCTCCGACAGCTTCTCGAAGAACCTGTGGGAAGTCGGTCTTATTGTTCAGTCTGGACAGCTGTAAAAGTACCGCGCCGTCTTTTGTCTTTCTTATTGTTCTGACTTGAGTATTACACTTGTCAAGGTCCACCTTTTGTCGTATTGTTCGTACCAAGCCTACGTACATCTGTCACTCATCCGGCTTGATCATGATCGCTCCTCCCTGCCTTTGAGGTTAGGGCGATCAGACCCGCGACCTTGGAATCTCGCTTTTATCTACACTTTTGTCGGTTTATTGTCCGTCTCGGTCGTTTTGGGTTTTTTATGTTTTGAGACCACCGTCGCCCATATTTCGGTCTCGGTCGTCCGCTGTTGTGCGGCCGGCTGCTCCGGAGTAGGGGTCTGACGGTCTCTTTTCCATTTTTGAGGAGTTGTCTCCTCACATTCACTTCGTCCATTATCTTTTTGTTTTTGTCGGAGCAGTCTCATTCGCTTGAGTTCATACTGTCCGATTACCACTGCTTCATTGATCTCACTCAGACCGTTTTTTTATTATTTGACTTATATTTTTTTGTATGCATGTCATTTCCAGCATTTTACTTAGCACTCTGCTTATTGTGTCAAATTGCTCCTGTAATTTACACTCAGGAGCTTCCCAAGTTGCCGGTGATCTATAAACATTCGCACTTTGATTCATACTGCTACCTGTAAAATTTTCTGCCACACCAGCCAGGTTGCCTACTGGTGTGATAGAAGAGCCGAGAAGCTCCATTGACTCTACTGAGTCGCTTGCAGGCGGCACTCGAGAGCCTGCTATAATTTTTTTATCACCTTTCATGATTATAATTAATTTGTGTTAAATGTTTTATATTTGTGATGGTCAGGAGGATCACTTGTTGGAGATGACGATTCAGCGTCTTGAATCTCCTCAGTACTGAAGCCTTCCTACATTCCGGTGGCCTCTGCTGTTCCTCCCCCACGACTCGCAGCAGGGTCCCATCCGTACGTCATACGGTACTACTATGAGAAGCGGGATTTGACGTCTGACGACGTCTTATCACTGTGTGGGGTAGCCTCCCATGCCGGTTAGATTGGGTTCGGGCCCCCTACTTGTGGTGGCCCAGGAGAGCCATCTGGTTTTACAACTGTAGCCTCCAGAAGGGGAACGCACATAAGCATGAAGTGATTCCCTCGCAGCTAATCCCACCAATCAGCAAGTAATCACTGCATCCGCAAGATCTTACCGTCGCTCAAACTGGTCACATTTATACGTGAGAGATGTCCGTTTATAGGGCCTCTCATTCATTCATAACCCGCCTGGAAGCTACCCGTTTATAGGGTCTCCATTTCCACCATTCGTTGGAAACTCGTTTATAGAGTTCCCGATATACTCCTCAGTCCGAGTACGGGTATCATACAGATATGTAGGTGTGTGAATGATGAGTGGGTGTATAAACGGGCGAATACCACTATTTTCGCTCGAAGTTCTTGTCCACGGCCACTTATTCGTCACTCTTACAAGTGCTTATTTCGTGACTGACCGCGAGCGGTCGTTCCCCTATCCGCAACCCCGGGGACGCGTATGGTAGCTGAACTCAAGGCCCCACAATTCATACTATTATTACTACGTTTATTATTATTATTACAATGGTTATTATCATTACTAATTATTATTATTATTTTTACCATTATAATGTAAAATATATATTTATAATCTATAATTATTACCGATTATTTAATATTTTGGTTGTTTTACTATATACTCAAGAGTATATGTTTATAATCAATTATTATAATTATAATTATTATTATTATTATCATTATTATGTTTACTTACGATCTATAATTATTACCGATTATATAAGATTCTAATTGTTTTACTATTATATTCGATAGTATACGTTTATAATCAATTATTATAATTATTATTATTATTAATTATTTTTCTATTATGATATTGCAAGATATGTGTTTGTAATCTACAATTAGTATTAACCAATTTCTAGTTACTTCCAATTAATACTACTGTTACCGCGTAGTTACCGGTTTTAATTACCCCCTTTTTTTGCCTACAGTTTCATGTACTAGCAGGGATAGGGTTGGATAAGCGATATTCGCGACGCGGATTTTACGATCCCAAAACGAATTTTCCTTGCGAAATTCGTTAACAAGATCGGAGTGTAGGGGCCAAAATGATTGGATTCCGTCAGGAGTGATACTGGTGTCTTACCGCGTAAACGCTTAGATAACGGTCAGTACCTTACCCAGAATCCAATCATACCATGGACACCCCGAACACTGAATAGAGAATTAGTTATAAATAATATAGACAAGAATACTCACTGTTGAATTTATTTAACGTTTCATTTTACAGCAAATATTCTATTATTCTATATTCTATATTTTATATATAGCATATATTCTATATATGCTATATATAATATTATAATATGCATATATTCAGTATATAGCAAATATTCTATATTTTACAGCAAATATTCTATTAATATAAGGCGCGGACCGAACTGCGGTAGTAGAAGTGCTCAGCACGCGGTGAGACGACTAAGTAAACGTTTAGAAGAGGAAAAAAACGGTTGAAAACGGTTCCTCGTATAGTGAGTCACTGCGTACCGCTGGTCTAACGCCGATGGGTAGGTTAGTTTTCGGTTCCTGTAATATATACGTCGGGTTACCGCTGAGAGCGCTCACCCCGACGTCTAGTATATTATGGGAATGCGAATGATCGCAGCGCCGAACTGACAGACCGCTCAGGGCGCCTTGTCAATTACTCGGGCCTTCCGCACAGCCGTATACCGGGGTACAGCCTAAAGCCTTTCCCAATATACCACGGATGCGACGGAATGGCACGCGGAGTTGCGATGTTTCAATGTACTATATGTCGGTATATCGCTATAATAGCGTTTTATTCAACATACCGAGAATACCACTGCGTCAGATATACCGCTAATGCTTTCTCTGAGACAGTGCTTCTCTGGAGGGACCCCGAAACTCGGATGCTCGTTGCGTTTTTCCACCTACTTATATACGAAAAATCTAACGTTGCGCTTATGGAATAGTCGTAAAAGATAGTTTTGGACCAATAAGCTCATGATATCTCCTCTACTCGCCCTCCTTCAAAACGTAGTTGCATTAGCCCTATGCAAGCCTCGCAGCGGTGGGGGAGGAATTACGACTTTTCCGAAGCATATGGGGAATAAGTACAGCGCGAGCTCGTATCGTTAATTTTTCCAGTTCGATTTTCCGTTATACAATAAAAAACATATTTGCATGTTTATCATGAGTATGTTATATGATTAATTGGGTTCACTAAAAATTATGGTTCATTTTCGTTTTTGAATTGTAACTATAACTCTTTTTGTTATCAGCGTGCATGTACGCCTATTGAAATCGCATCCATATAAACATATGAATATGACATGAAACAAAAGTAGCTTTCGTTGGCTATTTTTATGTAAAATTCTTTAAAGCATTTTGCTTTGGCGTATAATTATATATATATATATATATACACAAAATATACTGCATCTAATTTATACTCACAGTTATATTGGGCAAGACTAAAGATTTATTTTTAATTTATCATATATCTTATATAAATGACATGGCATAATTTATGTACTATGTATATGGTTATTTCTATTTTATTTTACATTTAAATAAGCAATAGGATAAAATGTGTTGAATAATATCGTGTAGTATATATGGGTCACTATATTCTATATTACATTTTAAATAATGATTTTGACAATACACGACTGAAGTGTTTACATTTATTTTACATGATCTTTAGTTAGACAGTAAAATAATGCTCAACGAAGAATACATAAATATAATTTTTATTTTATATGATAGTTCTTAAAATAACGGTGTTTAAGTAATTGTATTGAAAAACATATATATATGCATTTTCTTATTTATATCATGTTTCGATAAGTATTAAAAGTTGCTAAATAAATAAATATATATACTGTGACGGGGAACGCAAGCACTGCGTGCGATTGCTTTCCCACGTCCCGTTGGTCTTTCTCTCTAGCCGTAGCCTGTAAATATGTGTATGTATATTCCGATGTATAGATGTTTATATGTTACAGACCGACGCACAACTACACCGGCGGAGAGGTAAGTGAGAGAGAGAGAGAGAGAGAGAGAGACAGAGAGAGAGAGAGAGAGAGAGAGAGCGGGGAGTGGGGAGAGACGGCCGCGCGCGCGAAGAGTTAGAGAGAAAATAAGAGAGCAGGATTGACACGCGTTTAGCCGGCTTTTCGTTCCACGCGCTTTGTTTTTGCTTTCGGTGTCTTGTTTCATCGTTTAGGGGAACACGCCTCGTGCTCCACGTGTTCCCCCTCACTACGTACCTCTTCTTCGGGGAGTCTACATGACCGGACGCGCGTGTTTGTGCCACGGCATTGTGGGTGCGTGTAGTGTAGACGCGCTGAGTCCGAGCGGACGAACTTGTCGCCCGACCCCGTCTCCGCGGAATAACCGCCCGTTTCTTATTTTCTTATTCCGTGAACCGCGCAAATCCTGCATGCGAGCGTTCGCCCTTCGCGAACCGCCCCTCTCCTTCGCCGAATTCATTCGGGGCTAAGCCCAGCCGAGCACCCCTTTTGCAATGGCCGTGCCCGCCGTCCTCGTGTTCGAGGCGGACACGCGCACCGTTACAATACATACACCGATTTATATATATATATATATATATATATATATATATATATATACATACACAAGCATCTCCCGTCTTAGCTTCACCCGAGATAACAATTTAAACGATTTCATAAACTGTTCAATAATATATTAGTAGTATGTATTTTATATGTAAAAATCTGTATTACTATAAGTAATTTACCGTAATTTACCTATCATCGCTTCCATATTAAAAGATGTTTCAATACAACGTCGCTCGAACGAGCGGTAGAATAAAATATCTAAGTGTCTCGAGAGTACGGAGAGTATCATCTTCGGACGATAGGATATGTCTCGGGACTACTGTAGAGAGTCTTCAGTTAGGAAGCAGGAGACGATGTTCAGGTGTCCCGGAACAACTTCTACTGAGCGTTTGGGTGTTCAAATGTTACAATACGAATCTCTTCATAGAGTGTCACCCCGTCATACTTGGACATCGTTTTCTACCGGCCGAACCCGTTACTCCTCGGAAACATTATTCCGAGACACCTGGATATTGTTTCCTACCAACTAAACACTATACTCTCCGTAGAAGTCATACCGATATTCCTGAAAATAGTTTTCTTTGAACTGAACACGATAGTCCTCGTATAAATTGTCCCCAGAATGCTAGACATCGTTTCCTACCGACTAAATACAATATTCCCTATAGAAGTCGTTTTAAATCGCCTGGAAATCGTATTCTACCGTCTCAACACGATTCTGCCCAGGGAAGTCATCCCGTTATTACCAATTACTTACCAAACATTATTACCAAACAACTAAACACGATACTCCCCGTTGAAGTTGTTCAGAAACACCTGGACATGGCATTTTACCATCCGAACACGAAACTGCCAGAAAAAACCACTTGAGGCATCATGATATCATATTCAGTCTGTACACACAAATACAAAAACGCACATATTATGTGACGATATATGTATATATATATCCACTTTGCAATTATTTGTAAAGAATTATTATCTAATAATATTTACTGAATGTAACCCTATTTTGTAACTTCCTTTTTTGAAACTAAAAAATACATAGCCTATGTTACTTGGATTGCTAATATGTTATTATCAACCTGTTATGCGTGCGTTTTTGCAACTACTCTGTCCTATCTCGCTAATATACTGGGCTCTACTTCCGCTTACAAGAGCTATAAGTGAGCGCCGCAATAAAAGTTCATTTTCTATTTGGATCTTGCTTTGGTAAATTTTTGTTTATGTGTATGTATTAATTTGTAATAATTGTACATATTGGTGTATAATCTTCACGTTGTTATTTGGGACGATACATTCTCTTACTTCTGTGAGTGCCACCGTAGTTATGTTGGTCAACAGAAACACACCATCATACCCAATTATTCCAATTGCTATTTGGGTGAGGGATAAAAAGTATATAAATCTTAGCATTATTGTTATCTGTAACAAAAACAATATTAGTTTCTGTGTTTCAAAAAAAAGAACCTCTTACGTGGTCTTAACTTAAGTCAGAATTAGATATAATAATGATAAGTGTCGTAAGTAATTTTATAGGGAAAAAAGAAGAACGGGATGCAAGAAGGATTGATATAAGGAACAACGAAGAGTTTAGGATTTAATTTTATTCTGGATCGCTCTTAGATTTCCCCTCTTTTCCTTTTAATTCCCTTTTTCTTATTAAAGATTCTCTATTAATGTGCGATATTCTAAGTCAATTGGCTTAAACAATTTTACTACTCCTGTTGATTTAGATTCGAATATTATTTTTAGTCAGAACCTCCAATATTTTGTGAGGCCCTGAATAACGGTTATGGAATTTTCCTGACTTAGCGTCGAATAATAAAAACACGTAATCTCCTAGTTCGAAATTTTGTGGGTTTAATTTTTGTTCGTAATATTTTTTTAATTTAAGCTTAGATGAGACTAAGCGCTCATATACAATTTTTTTAGATCATCTAGTTGCGTTACTAAATCGATAAAGTAGCCTTTATATGTGGGGAATAAGTCCGCTTCTTTTAGTGGGTCCGTCGAGGGTAATCTTGCTAAACGTGCGAATACGAGTTCGTATGGAGTGTATTTAGTACTTCCTTGTATACAAGTGTTGTAGTTAAGCATAGCCAGATCAAACCCGCTATTCCACTCATCGTCGTTTGTGGTATATGGCTTTAGGAATTCACCTAAAGATGAGACCTAAAGTGATCGTTTAGGGGGCATTGGATTGGGTTTGAAATGCCATTGTTCATATTTTTTTATTTTAAAACGTTTAGCCATCCTATTCATTAGACTGCTCAAGAAATTCGTACCTTGGTCCGTAGAAATAAATCTTTTTATGAAAGCGCCCGCAATTGTTGTGGACAGAGTAACTTGCAGTGGTATTCCCATACAGAACTTCGTGAATGGATTCTGAATAGTAGGATGTCTTCGTTGCGATTCTTCGTTGGTTTTAATGGCCCTACTACGTCTCAGGCCACCTTCTATAAATATACAGGGTGTGTCTGTAATTATCATTGCTTGTTTGGTCTTCAGCCGATCTATTTTTTTCAATTGACATTCCAAACACTGTCGAATTCTATGTTGGACGTCTTTTTACAGGTTTACCCAAAAGTATTTTTGCTTTATGCGATTGAAGGTTTTGGACACACATCTATGTCCACCAACGTGAGATTTGTGGAGATTGATGAATATATCATCTCTTTTTTTCTATGACATACATTTCAGGGCATCAGTACAAATCAGAACTTTCGCGTGTGAGCCATCGAACACTATTTTCAGTTGTTCATGTACATGTTGCCATGCTAGGTTTTCTATGGCTTAGCATTTTCAATGCTTATGATAGTTTCCAGTACTTTTGCCAATAGTTGTCTCAGTTATTAGAGTTTTATAAATGTTTTCTTCTATTGTTCCTAGTGATACGGGTTGTTCTTCTCTGATATGATACTTCATAAAATAAAATAGTTTTTGCACCTTTCCTTTAATTTTTTGGAAATCCCCCAAGTCTATCGAATTTAGTTTTATTTTGTGTGATTCTAATATTCTCTTCACGCCTTTATCACAAGGCTATCCTCTACTATTTACAAAAAGTACCAAGTTGTCTTTTTGGCAGCAGAGTGATTCCTTTGTTTCAATTTCTTGGTTATAGCCAGAATACGCTTTGTTTCTTACACTTTGTTCGTCGGAAAGGTCTAATTCCTCTGATTCTAACGAAGAAGTAGTATTCGCATTGGCTTTTCTAGGCATAGAAATTTGTGGAAGAGTGTCTGTTTGAGTTCAGCCTCAAATTCTATCTCTTCTTCCAATTCGCTTTTGGCATAGTTTGGTGCTGCTTGCGCGATATTTCGTGCCAGGCGCTTATGGGGGTCTGGTAATTCATCCTTTTCCTCTTCGGATTCTTGTTGTGATAATTCTTGTACACCTTTCTGGGGACTACCTCTTTTTCGCGCAGTTCATTTTTCTGCGGGTTTTTGATCTATACGCCTACTGGAGGTCTTTTGATTAATTAGTGGGTTAGTTTATTCGCGTTTGTGACTAGAACAAGTGAGTACCTTTTGGGCATTGTGTCCGATAGGTTAAGGCATTCGCATTGGAATTTAATTTCCCTGGTTTGTAGAGAACCGTGCACAGACAATTTAAAGTGCCATTTTTGTACGCATGTGTTCAGGTCGGCTGTTCTGAACCATATTCACCGTTGATGGTCCGTTATAATGGTAATTTTCCAACCATAACGTAAGACTGGAATGCTTTCATACTGTACATAATGACTAATGCTTCTTTTTATACAATTCGTATTTTATTTCAGCATCACGTAGTATTCGTGAAGTGTACACGATAGGCCTACTCTTTCCCATTTTTCCTTGCAACAAGACGTCTCCCACAGTGTATCTCGATGCTTCTGTATTTGCTGAAATCCTGATAAGAGGTCAAGTACTGTATAATTCTTGACGCCTCCTACTGGTCGAATATCTCAGTTATATTAGATAAAGGATAGGAGTCACTAACAGTTTTATCATTTATAACTCCGAAGTCAAGTACTATACGCCATCTAATGCGACCTTCTGAGTCTGTACGCTTGGAAACTGTCCAGAAAGAACTGTACCAAGGAGAACTAGAATCTTTTATTACATCTGTGGCTAGGAGATCGTTGACTTGTCTACTGATTTCCTCTTTTAGTGTATGGGGGAATTTATATTGCATAATATTAATGGGTTCATCGTCGGTTCTTTCTATCCCATGCAGTATGATGTCTGTGCATGATAGAGTGTCTGTAGGTAAAAAAACACATCACGATTTTCTTCGACCAGGATCTATACATATTCTTTTTCTACAGGATTCAGATGCTCGGGTTGTATTAATTCTTTTATATTGAAGATTTGGGTGCACGTTAGATCCTTAGGCTAGGATTTATCGAGTCGACTTCGTTTCGTGTGATATCTAAGGTTTCAGAAATAAATGCTGGTGTAAGAGGATGTAAAATTCGGACTGCTATATTCTCGCTATCAAAATATTGGTTGAGAACTTTATCTGTTTCATCGTTGACATATAATAAATCTCTATCCAATTCTTTGTTGGTTTCATCGCTCTCGCCGAACTCGGCAGGATTATTGCCATAAATTGAAACGTTTGTATAGTCCGGTGTTTCTTCTTCTTGTCGCCCGTTAAATGCCTTCGTTAAATTATTAGGTGATATGAAGGTAATAAAGCGTACAATAGTAGGATACTTCATTTGTTTTGAATCATAGTTTAGTTTTACACGGTCGTCGCAATGATATCGCGCACCTAAGATTCCGATGTATGGTATCGGAAGTTGACGGGGATGACATAACAGTAAGATAATCCACCTAAGGCGTTAATTTTTATTATCTCAAGCGTTTGGAGTAATTGGAAACTTATGCTTTTCAAGAAGGCTCGTTCTGATTCATTTATTTCATAGTGAGTGAGTAGTGTACCCTTTTTCATCAGATTTGCTTCTGATCCTGTACCTATCAGAACTGTGGATGTAGTACCTGTTGGATCTCGGACATGTAGTTAGAAGTTTCCTTTCCTGCTCTATATAAATGTTGATAACTCATTTCAAGGGTTCTATTTCCTAATTTTAGTCCGATAATCTAACCGTTGTTAGATTATCGGATTATAATGGTCAGTTCTTTATATTTAAAAACCAATAGCGCGCGACTATCCATAAGATAGTCGGATCCAATGATTCCATCATAAGGAATCAGAAATTCGTCGGAAACGATCGAAAATTCTGCACTCATTCAGGATATTCGAAATTGTACTACCCCCAACGTATTTTCCTTATGATTTCCCACTCCGTTGAGCGTATAGATTTAATTTCTATTTGCATCTGCTTTATCTGATACAACCTCTCCTTTAACAATACACACTTCGGACTACTACCTAGCATAAAAGTGAGCTTACGTTCCGGACCTAATTGTACTTCTACATATGATATATAACGAATGATTTCGGTCCGGAGGCTATTGATTGCCTTAGTAATTCCGATAACTAAATTATATTTGTTGAGTGCGTGAGTAGCTCAGGAGTCCCTTCGGTCACGCTCGAGTTCCTGGGACTATAACCATTTCTCTGATTATAGAATCTTTTGCGGCATTCTACAATGATGTGACCTACAATCATATAGTAGGCGCAAACGAGTTTGTTTGGCGTATCTGTGCTCTGTTATGCGATTTGGCGAGTTCTAGAATTGCCGTAAGTGTGCCCTATACATCCGCATTTTGCATGTTTCTTTCGTCTGTCGTTTGCTTCGCTGATTATTTGAACTCTTGCCGCGACAGTAATTGGCAATGTGACCTAGCTTGTTATATAGCTGACACGCTATTGCGGATGGTTTGCTTCTGCAATCGTGTCAGTATGTCCTGTTCTATTACAAACTTGACATTTGGTTAAGGTATAACAGTGTGAAGCGGTGTGGTTCGTCTTTTTACAAATTTGGCATTCTTCTTGCATTTGAATATTTCTTATCCTGTTGCAAAATTCTAGTACAGGGTGCTCGTTTCTAACACAATAGCTACATAATATGTCTTTCATCGGTGATAGTTCTTTTAACTGACATATTTGAACCATGCGCTTCTTATTCTCCCTTGCAATAAAGTTTTCTCTTTTAGTCACTTGTTGGTTTTTTGGATTTGCCTTTCGACGGTGATAGCGTCCTTGACTATATCTTGGATCTGTTCTGTTTTCTATAGACGAGACGTAATTTCGGCTCTAAGCACAGCTCGAAAACAATTTATTAACGTACTGTCTACTTGGGTTTTAAAAGATGTTGTGGTGGGTGCATTGGTAGCTAGTCTTTTCGCTTCGAAGATCTGGGCAACCAAATTCTTTAGTCTATTGGCATATGTTAATACCGATTCATTTTTTCATTGCAAACCATTGCTGAGTTCTCCGATCAATTACCCTACCCTTTTCGAGGAGGAGAATACTTCTCGAAGGTGTTCCTTAAAATCGTCGAATGTATCAAATTTCGTTCCATCCGCTGCGTCCCGTGCATCTTTGGTGAGACGACTTTTCAAGTAGAGAGTAAATTCCCCTTCAAGGCTGGGATCAATTAGCTATAGTGCGTCTGTGAAATATTCTAAGAATTGTTGTAATAGGTAGTTATATCCATCGGACTCTGTAACGATTCTTGCTGCATCTCTCCAGGATGTTGATAGAGTAGCTGCAGTCGCCATATGCAGGTGTGTACTAGGTTTGTCTCTTTCAAGGACGGTTTCTTCTGATAAACCTAAGTAACAACTACTGAAGGTAAATAGAGACTTGATGTTCCTTTAGATCCTAATTCTATTGATAGTTGTTGGGTAGTTTGTTCACCAGAAGCTATAAAACCTAATGGAGAAGCACTCGAGGTTGTTTGGGGTGAATTGGCGGTGGCTATTGGTGATCATTCTGTTATTGGTGGTTGTTTCTAAAATATCGTTTTTTCTGTATGTTGCAAAGCTTCAGTTGATTCTTTTCATGTTACTTCCCTTTGACGGAACGATGTTGTGAAGGATTGCTGTATGGATGTCGCTGCGTCAATATTCACTGTATCTTTAGTTTTAACCGAATAGTTGCTAGGGCTTCTTTCTCACCTCGAGCGGTGTTCAAATGCCTGTCTATTGGACTCATTTATTGGACTCTACTATTGGATTTCATTTTCCTTTCTCTATAATCTTCTTTTCTTTTTTAACATTAAATTCATCCGTCGTTCTTTCTTGTTGCCTTTCCGGGGCCTCTCCTGACATGTATTAACCTTCCAGGTTTAGGCGGTTAATTAGTTGTTCTAAATCGTTTATAGAATTAGTGGGTGGAAATCTTTATGTAACTGAAAAGTTGCTTCCACTACTGTTAAAAAGGTTTCTTTTAATTGCTTTATTTTCACTCCCTTTATTTGCAATAAATTAGAAATCTCCTTATTTTCGTCAGCTGTATTTTCTAATTGACCTTGATCTACCTCGAAAGAAAGAATAGATTTTTAATATTGTATCCTTTAGCTAAAATGTCTCCTTTGTATCCTTTAGCTAAAAATCAGCTTGCAGTCTGCTGATCATTTTCACTAGGTAATTACCATATTCCCATCTATCGCGGTCGTTCTCAACGAATTCGGTAATTGTTCTTTCATACGCTCTAGTCGCATGTCAGCGTATGTACTGATTCCTTTAGGCGATAAAACGGAAATCATCTACAATTAATGAAGATAGCCATTCATTTGTTTTATGGCACTGTTATAATTTGCGTTGTTAATAATCAAGATTATATATTTCAGCTATTCCTTAGTTCTCTTATTGTATACTTAAAATATTTGTTACAAATGAAATATTATTAGCAGTAATCAGTATCAATTCCTTTTGCTCTTATATAAATATGTAATAGTATCTATAAATGAATGTGTCGGCAGATCTTCTATTCTTAATATTTCTTAATATTGTCTTCTTAATTATATTGGTATAAGTTTATTGGTATTTGGTTTATTGAGTTCTTTGTTTTGCAATTATATTTTAAAAATGCTTGGTTTCTTCAATTTATTTATATATTTTTTAATTTTGAATTATAATTTTTTTATTAATTATATTATTTATATTATTATTTATTTAACTTTTTATTTTTAGTTGTAATTGTACTATTTATTCATTATGATGATTATTTATTAATTATTTATCATTTATTACGTATTCATTGCCCGATATTCATTATTTACGTCAATGCAATGATCTGCATAAGTCCATGCTGAATTGTGATTTGTGGTAATATTTTAAACACGTCCAAAATTTTTGGACGTCGATATTATAATAGTGACGCCTTCTTTGTTGCGTTCCTAAAATACAAACTAAAATGTTTTCCTTTTTGTTCAGGTTTTGGTCAGGTGCGGTATTTTAACTGACTGGTAACTTGCAGACATATCGTTCGATTGAGTTTGCTTCAGTAAACAGCTGATCACGCCCATTTTTACCAAACCCCGTCGAACAGCTGGTCGCCGATGTTCGCGCCCATATACATGTATGCATATAAGCAAGTATTAGTGTTAGAGTTTACATGTGTATTACACATTTGACTTTAAAGAAAAGACTTTTTAAAGAAGATTGTAAATCCAATTTTCATACTTTTATTACAAAACGTATACTTAATCATCAGTTTTCTTTCTTAATTATGAATTAGAACTATTTATATTTATAAATTTTACAAATTGATATATAATTATTTAGTACGTATGATATATATATATATATATATATATTAGTTTGTCAAATTTCTCCCTTCCGCTTATTTGCTCTTCATTCAATGCTTTAGAAAAAGTGTTACAGTGGTCGGATTTACTACAAATATGCGCCGTTTTGTTCGATAATCTGTTTCCATCTAGACGGAAACTTCATAATACCCCTCTTGTAGAAACCCCTCTCCTTATTTGCGAAGCACTCGGATAGCCACTTTTCACAAGCCTCTTTTGAGTCCAACTTTACACCACCAAAGATGTTCGACATGGACAAGAACAGATGGTAATCACTTGGCGTTATCTCCGGGCTATATGGTGGATACCATAAAACCTCCCATCCGAACTCCCGTGGCTTCTGACGAGTCATCAACAAAGTGTTTGGTCTGGCTTTGTCCTGGCGGAGCACTACACCCTTCCTGTTGGCCAATTGTGGACGCATCTGGTCGATAGCCTGCTTCAAGCTGTCCAGTTCTTCACAGTAGATGGTAGAATTAAGCGGTCCACCGGCCTCGGACCACGACCGTTTCCGCTTGATATTGTCGTATGTGAGTCATTTTTCGTTGCCAGTCACAATCTGCTTCAAAAAAGGGTTCAGTTCGTTTCGTTTCAGCAGCACGTCGCAGGCGTTCCAGTTCCCTATCGGTCAGGCCCAAAGTTCCATCGGAGGAATATCCCCAAGAGGCAACCTCCCCAGGCGAAGGTTGAATATATAGTGTACGTGAGTACACCTGAAGACGGCGAAGTTCGGCTTTATCGCGGCGATCTATACGCTTTTATGCGTTCAGTCACAACGCAGAAGACCGGCAGGTGGAAAAGCCGCCCAAAAACATCTGGTGTTCCAAATTCACAAAACCAACGGAAGAACATAGTACCCACAAAGTACCAACATAATGAGAATGTCCCCGATGACGAGGGAGCCTGTGAAGACAGTAACCTCAATACCCTCCTATTGCGTCCATATGAATATACCCGGAACCAACTGGAAAAATACTGAAGAGACATTAAAAACGGCTATAATCTATTCAAGGTCCCGATGGACACAATCCCCGTCGCAGGTTTACAAGACCTACTCCCTAGGGCAATGGCGATGCAATGTGATTCCGCCATCAACACAATTTCAGAGGGTACTGCAATACCGGCACTCATGGAGTTAACGGTCTCGCCTCCCCTAATTTTGTACCCCCCATACGGGCGCACCCATCATTGCCTACTAAGCCGTTGCCAGGATTGGGCAGAATAATAGCCAAGAAGAGGAACACTCCTCAGAAGACAGCAGCGAATATACCGACATCGACTGAGAGGTTCACTTCGCCTGCACATGGCTGCTGGAATGCGGTGCGCAAGAGCATCGCTACTCCGCCTGCCCAGACCCCCAGAACCGTAAGTTCTGCTACAGGTGTGGCAGAGCGACCCGAGACGTACACACTTGTATGTCCTCTCCGGAGCGAACGGCCCCTGCTGCTACGTCTTGGGAGGGGGAGAGCGACCGCGACACACAGTTAGGAAAAATGCAACAGATAACGCACAAGAAGAGGGCACGGCGGAGCCTAAAGAAGAGCAGCCTGTCGCAAACCCATCAGTCACGCATAATGTAGCGTAACCTATAAAAGAGATCACAGGCGCTCTATCTCAGGGATCGCATCCGGTGATGATAGTCATTCCGGGAGCAACAGTTGACATTAACAAGGGAACCTGTACCCCCATCGCCATATCATGTCCCGTTTAACAAGAATCATCCCTGCCGCGCTAAGTTCCCTATTGAAGTCCCTAGCAAAGTCCACGTAAGAGTATTAAAAATTCCGCGAAATTTAGTTAGAATATATGTAGTGACGTTCCGAAATTACTACACGGGATCACAGGGATACAGAAGGATCACTCAGATATACATGTCCATACCCATTCAAAGTCTAACATCATTATCACTAGCATGAAAATGCTACAAATGGCGCAGCGTTCTTGGGCGAGATGAGTTGGTTTAAACCATTGAAAACGAGTAGACAATGGCTCACCCAGAAACCTACTTGCCTAGCCTAGCAACAGTGCCCCAGAAGCCAAATACGATTTATTAACCCACCACTGATGGTCAACACCATTTCAGCAATACCCAGAGAATCAACGCGAAGAAGACGATGCCAGTGTCGCGTCACATGCGATAGAAAAAAAAACATTGCAGAAGACCACGCAGACCTTGACAAGACAAATAATAATAGAAGAAGACGAACTCACGAAAAGTGAATTCAAATTAACGATAGCTTTAATATAAAATAGTCAAGATTCATAGAATAGAATACGATGAAAAAAAAATATACATTGAAAGCGAAAAAATTAAATAGTTAAGATCAATAGCATAGAATAGGACATAAAAAAAAGACAGACGCCGAAAAACCGAATAGTAAAATAGTTTATTAGTTTTATTAATAATTATGATATATTGATAAATATTGATAACAGATGATAAATTAGGCTTAGAAAAGAAACTAAAATATATGTAAGCTCAGTTAGGATAGATTAGGTATAAGTTTTTGAATTATCTCGAGTCACAAGCGAAGTACAACTTATGTGAATAACAGCGGGTGCTTACCTAAAATAAGAAAAATTTTTCCTGTTTATTCCAGACTTAACTGATCAAGAGATCGCTTACCACGAGCGGATGAGTACGTTTCTATTTTCATGTTCTTTTAATCTACCGCACGCATTGCTAGACCAGTTCCCTTTACCATTTACCCCTTCGCGATACGCTTTAACACGCGATTTCAACGCACCCCGTCGGTTTTGGAAGAGGGAATTTGTAACCGTACAAACTGTCGGTTCCGTAATAATAGTCGAAAAACCGAGCGTGTGCACATGTATCTGCGAACAAGGTACTCTATGTGCCAGAGTGAAGTGAACTAGAAAGGCAGCAAAAGATGCCTTTTTTTCGGAATTACGATAAAAGAGTCTCTTACGATTTAGAAAGAAATTTTTTCTAGTTTAAAAACAAATTAATAAATTTGGAAATCAAATATAATAATTCTGAAATTTATCAATTATTAAAATCTTTATAAAAACAGCAGAATATTTATATACCTAGAAGAAAATTTATATAGATATGATGATTTAGAAAATGATGATTTAAAAGAATTCTTTCTAGTTCAAGCACTTTAATTAAATAAAGTACGAAAAGAGATGTAAACTGAAAAATAAATTTCAACAACAAAAAATATAAAACACTCTCACAAAAATAATAAAAATCGGTTTACCAATTTAACAAATGTTACCATTCCAAAAGAAGTTGTAAATATCCTTTAAAAAGTGGCAAATCTTATTCAAGTATCAAATTCACTTTTAAACAAATCATCGCTTAATAATTTTAAGGTTTTTTAGGTTAATAATTTTTCTTTAGGTTGTTAATAATTTTCAGAAATAAAATAGATTTCAAAATTATATAAATCGTAGCATCCTATATGAATAAAAAACAGCCAGAATTGCTTAAAAGAGAACACAAATATTATATTTCAAAATGCAAATAATGGAAATGTAACAGCAGCATCTGGCAAGAAAGAATATATTAATACAAGTACAATGATGTTAGAGGATAACACAACTTATAAGAACATTGAGAATCCTCATCTTAATAGGCTACAAAATAAATTGAACGAATTAGTAAAAGAATAGAAAAATAAACCTTATATTAATAAAATTACTTTTAAACACTTAAAATGATCCAATAGCCAAATGTTATAGAATTTCCAAAATTCACAAAGAGTAACTGATCTTTAGAATAAAAATATCATGAATTAATTTTCCAAAATATAATATTACAAGATTTTTATCAAATGTCTTAGTTAAGATCGTTGGAAAGCCCAACTTTTATGTTCTAGATAATTGGAGTTTTTATGAAGCAGTTAAAGATATTACTATTCCCAATAATTATATGATTTTATTGGATGCAGTATCTTTATTTACAAATATACCACTAGATTTATTGAAAGAAATTATAAAAGAAAGATGGTCAGAAATTAACATACACACAAAACATGAATTTATAAAGGCATATATATAATATATATATATAAATATATATAATATAATTTTCAATAACACAATTTTTGCTTTTCAAAATAATTTTTATTTATATATCTCTTTAAATCTCATTATTTACATATATCTTCTTCAATATCCTGCGTCTCCCTTTACATAATCTGTTACGAAACTATCAAACCTTGGTTTCATCGCATTCGTAACTTCCTTTCCAATTTCATTTTTTTTTTTACTTACAAGCTGTTTCTATTATTGATCGTTAATATTTGAGACTGATTGTTCTTAAATATAAGCTTTATTATTATTTGGACTCACATTCTGGATTTATTTGTAATACGTTTAATATTTTTATTGTTATTCTTTCAGTTTTATTATTCTTTGATCTAATGTTTCAAGCTTATTGATAGCTCCTTCAGAAGTTTCGTATTTTCATACAATAATTTCACTGTTATGCCTCCTCCTTTCTATAGAGTTAGTATTTTTTCTATTTATGATATTATCTATCTTCATTATCTAGATTAGCCGTATTTTATCATTACTCATTGATACTGTTTAGATTGATTAAATTTAATCATTATTTTTTCACGATTATTCACAGTTTCTTTTTCATTGTCTCGATTTGCAAGTTGTCATCTTTCATTAATAGGCTTTAGATTCACCATTTACTTCATAGTATTATCAAATTATTTATAGATGTCACTCTAGATTTGATGTTTGCATTTGGAACATGTTCACTATTATTTGTTACCATTATTTTAGACTAACTGTTTCTATCATAATGTATTATTAACTCGGTATCGTAATGCAGTTCACTTACGCAATTCTTCAGGGCACATAACCTCGCTACCCCTCCGCAGGTAGTTGCACGTGACTCTTAGAGTGGGGAGATAAGGGGATGGAAGACGGTACCAAGCACAAGGCGCGACGGCGCGTGCGCGAGCTCCTTGAGGTTTCCCTCGTCGTGGGTTTTCGTCGGCCGCGTCACCTTTCTCCAAAGGCCCGAGCGGCGGTATCTCTGCATCTAGCTCATCGCTGCTATAAGAAATTTGAGGATTACTGGGCAATTCCATTAGTGGTCTGGTGAACTTACAGAAATGAAAAAAAGAAAATAAAAGAATGAAAAAAAAATTCGGTCCAGGAATCTGAAGGTCCAATCTAGGACTGACGGCATCGCGACAGAAGGGGCGTACCTTTTGTACCGACAATTACACCTTTGTGTTTCACCGTCTCGGATCCGCCTCGAGTACGTAAACCGTCGGGGAAAACGGATCGGAAATTCGAAAGGGATCCTCGTACCTAAGAGCCAACATAGAGGAGAACCCCTGGGTCCCACTCAACAAAACGCGCACCTTGTGTAGCACTTGATCTCTGACACCGAAACCCACATCTCGTCTATCTTGGTTGTGATATCTTTCTTGAGTGGCCCGTACCCCGTCGATGTGGCGGGGTACCAGATCGCGTACTTCAACCTCTCTCCTAAGGCTTTATACAGGTTTTGGTTGCCGGCCGAAGTTTAAAAATGCTGGAGATACTTTGGTCGACGTTTGTGTCGCCGTATTCACGGCGTGTCGGAACTTGTGCTATGTCCAGTCCTATGAATATGGAAATCATAGTCTTCAAGGTCCGGTTGCTCCGCTCAGCGGGATGGCTTACGGATGGTATGGTGACGTCGTAACGTGTTTTACGCCATATTCTCCTACCATTTTCTTTAGTTCTTGATTATCAAACTCGGTTCCGTTGTTACTCAAGAAATAGTCCGGTTTGTAACAGTGCGTAACAGTAGGAGGTGATACTCGTAAGCTGTGGAACGGATTAGCCCCCACCGTTGTCGGTGTATGTAGGTCACTGGGCGCCCATGCCCACGTCCAGTAACATGATTTTCGACAAGAGAATCGTCCACGACACGAGTCTGAGCAGCACACCGTGAGAACGACGAGTTTTGATCTTGTTCATCCTCCGTCGTCCAGGTCACATGTAGGGATGGATCCTGGTTACAAAGTTGCGCTCTCAGAAGACGTTTCCTTAGCGTGCGATGGTCGCCCTGCGTGTTCGCACCTAATGTACCCAAGACGGCCTCTAGTTGGCCCTGGTCCAGACGAGGCCACATTGTACTTGCCCATAATCAAATTCAAAGACACGTTACTCGTGTCGCTGTCCACTGAGGTCATGATCACTTCTGAGTTTTAGCCTCGTCTAATCGCTCCTCGGTACGGTTACCCCGTTCGAAAAGCCATCTGCTTTGCCGTTCGGAATCGTCAAACGGAGGCGGGATGGTGAGCGAATTACGAAGGTGGACGCGTATGGGAGATAAACCGGATATGGGCCCGCATTACGTGGTAACGGTTTTATTCAAACAATAATTGAATTTAAATTATATACATATAATCAAAAATGTTTAAATAATCTGGCGATTACCTTAGCCTTTCTATCTCTAGATGGGATCAAATGGAAAGAAACGAAATGAGCAAGTGCTCCAGTACCAGCTTTGCAATACACTCGATGCTATCTCATCTAGGCTATTCAAATATTTCGCTTCGTTAGACCAATTTTGCAATTCTCTTTAAAAAGAGATAACAACGCGAGGTGGCTGGCAAGCGATCTAGTTTATCCGATGGGTTAAAGGAAAATATATATAATCAATAGTTAATTTTATAGCAGATAATTAATAATCAATAATAATAAATTTCGAACCGGAAAAATTGGTTCAGGGTTCCATTGTCCCAGGCCCGCCTATCAGTTCGTACGCTCCTAAGCGGTCCGCCTCTACAGGTCCAATTGCAGGACCTCGTCGTTGCAAGCTGCGAGACTCTCAGGTGACCGACGCAATTACCCCGTTGACTCGTCAAAGAAAATTCTTTCAACTGGAGCGCAATACTCCGGCATACGCAAAGGTCGACTTAAGTATCAAGGTGTTACGCGAACGAGTCGGTCATAGCTGGCACGTAACGACGTGAATTAAACGGGACGATAACCGAAATCGTGTGCGTTAATTCAATACATCGTGAAAGGGAAAAAAACATATAATAAAATTCAGTAAATTTTTCTTAATTGAATATACACGCCTACTTTCAATCACGATGTATAAATTTTTTGTGTATATATGTTTAGAAAAATCTCTATTAGATTCGTTAAAAAAACCTTCGATACAGAAAAAACAAATAGTATATGAAAACCGAATTTTCACATGTAAACAACCAAATTCGTCTCAGTTCAAAGAAATATAACATTAATATGTAAAATTCCACAAATGTGCGGATCTTAGTATTATTTAATGACGATACACCTTCCGGTTGTTATATTATAGCATAGAGTATATATGCTTCAATGTAAATTTGTATCAAAAAATTATATGATTATGTTTGTTTAATAACAAGGAGTCAGTCGATTTTCTCTTTATAATAAAAAACAAGTTTTTATCGTTTCCCGTAATTTTCAATAAATAATTATTATTAAAAATTTAAGTATTTGATTCTTTGCTCCTTATCATACCCTTTGTGCTTGCATAGATCATAATTATTCTACTAATTTAAATCATTATAGATCGTATAATTAAAATTTTATACTATAAATTTTACCGCATTATTAATCTTGAAAATTTATTTAATCTAAATTACATATTAAAATAATTTACTTTGATTCAATTATATCACGTTGAACTCCTTTATATCAATAATATATACTATTTATTAATTTATTTTTCTTTTATACATTAAGTTTATTAATTTATACAGAAATTTCGTAATTAATACAATAAATTACAACAATAAATAATAAATTACTCATCAAATAAATATGGCTTAATCCTCTATTCGTATAATATAATTAGGTATTTTCATTAGGTTTGTTTATCTCTTGAAAGTCACTAATTTCCTTTGCAATATCTACAGGACCATTCGTAACATTCCAATTTCATTTTTTATATTTACAAGCTGTTTCTATTATTGATTGTTAATGTGTTAGTTTGATTATTCTTAAATACAATATCTATTATTATTTGGACTCACTTTCTTGAGGTATTGGTAATAGGCTTAGTGTTTTTTTTTATTTTTATTGTTATTATTTCAGATTTATTATTATTTGATCTAATTTTTCAAACTTATTTATAGCTCCTTCACAAGTTTCGTATTTTTACTTATAATAATTTCACTAGTATACCTGCTTCTTTCTATACAGTTTTATAATTTATAATATTATCTAAATCAATTCTTTCTTTTCTTTTGATTCATTATCTGGATTTGCCGTATTTTATTATTACTCATTGGTAGTGTTTAGATTGATTAGATTTAATCATTATTTTTTCACGACTATTTACAGTTTTTTTTTGATTGCCTAGATTTTAAATTTGTCACCTTTATTTAATAGGCTGTTTTACATTCACCATTTAATTTATAGTATTATCAAATTATTTATAGATACCTCATTAGATTTGATGTTTATATTCCGAATCTGTGCACTATTATTTGTTACGATTATTTTAGATGCACTGTTTGTATCATAATATATTATTAACTTGGTGTCGTAATGCAGTTCATTTTCGCGACTCTTTCAGGCACATAACTCACTGTCCCTCCGCAGACAACTGCGCGTGACTCGTAGAGCGGGAAGGCAAGGGGACGGAAGACGGTGCTGAGAAAAGACACGAAGGCGCGCGCGTGAACCCCTTGAGGTTTCTTTCGTCGTGGGATGGCCTGCACGTTTTTGTTCTCTTGGACAATTCGGTGCGGGCGCCTTGTGACAATCGTCACCATATATATATTGGCAAATATCTCCCTTCCGCTCTTTTGCTCTTCATTCAATGCTTTATAAAAAGTGTTACAGTAGTCGGATTTACTTCAAATATGCGCCGTTTTGTTCGATAATAGGTTTCCATTTAGACGGCAGCTTCTTGCAAGCCACTTTTCACAAGCCTTTTCACAACTTTACACCACGAAGGGTGTTTGACATGGAAAGAAACAGGTGGTAATCTTTATGGTGGATGTGATAAAATCTCCTATCCGAACTCCCGTATCTTCTTACAAGTCATCAACGAAGTGTGTGGTCTGGCGTTGTCCTGGTGGAACACTACACCCTTCCTGTTGTGGATGCTACTATTTGATAGCCTGCTTTCAGCGGTCCAGTTGTTCACAGTAGATGGTAGAATAAAGCCTCTGGCCAGGTGGGAGCAGCTCATAGAGGATGATTTCCTTCCAATCCCGCCAAAAACACAGCAAAACCTTCCTGGCCGTCAATCCCGGCTTGGCCACAGTTTGGGACGGTCCACCGGCCTTCGACCACGACAATTTTCACTTGATATTATCATATGTGATCCATTTTTCGTCACGTCACCATCCCCGTCAAAAATGGGTCGAGTTCGTTCCGTTTCAGCAGCATATCGAAGGCGCTTATTCGGCCCAGAAGGTTTTTTTGCGCAAATAATGCGGCATCCAAACTTCAAGTTATTTTTCTATCCAGACTTCTGCAGATGGATTAAAATGATTTGGTGACAAACTTTCATCTCCAGGGTCACGAAATGCTACATACCGGTCTAACTCGATAAATTCCACGATTTGATCGGTATTCGTCGTCACAGGTCTTCCGGCGGCTGGCTTATCCATGGTGTCATTTTCACCGCCTCTGAATCGTCGAAACTATTCCTCTGCGGTGATAGCTGCTGAGTAGTGCCATCCCCCAAAACACCATTAATTTCACGTAAACGTTTCTCTAGCGGATTTGCCTTTGACAAAGGAAAACTTTAAAATAGCGCGAATTTCGACGTTAGTGAACTCCATGTTTACACGTCTATAACTTTTGAACGTAATATCCAAACTAATCATGCATAGCGTCGTTTTGTACGTTATGTGAACATGCCAGATACATGACACTCCAGCCGAAAGCAGTGCCTATTGAAAATCCCAACCATCTTTCCAAGATATATTCATGATTCTTTGACCAAGTCAGCCAGTAGGTACCTTTGGTCCACACTTGGTATATGAAACAACTTTTTACATATTCTTTTGCAAGGGTATTTCCAGAAATACCTGGCCTAACGGAGAGGTGGCGGTAGTTGCTCAAAAAATACCACTGTATTAGAAAGTACACAATCTATAAAGCATATGTCTCAAGTTTGAAGATCTCATGATGTTTAGCATTTATTTGACAGCCATCAATAGTGACCGTTTTCAGTGAATTTGTAAACATGGAAGAAATTCATGTCATCGTTATGTGATGCAAAACTTTTATTTGAAAAACCTGAGCCCAACCAATATAAAAGCTGAACGAGAATCTACTCTGTATGGGAGTACTCCTTTGTTTGCAACAGTAAAATATTGGGTAGCAGAGTTTAAACGAGGCCGTACCAGCTGCCAAGATGACTAAATCCACAAAAGTGGATGACCATGTAATACATCGCATATTAACTGAAAATTTAGAGATGACAAAATGGTGCGCAAGATGGGTGCCGCGTTTGCTCACAATGGAACAAAAACAGCATCGTGAAGATATTTCAGTTGAGTGTTTGACAATGTTCCGTAAGCTCCCTCGGATATTTTCTGTTTACAGACTTGAAAAAATGGACACTGGTCAAAGATTTTCCAACAATGAAGAGATGATGTCGGTAGTTAATATCTATTATGCGGAGTATGACAATTCTTACTATAAAAAGGGTATCGAACTTATGGAACATCGCTCGGAAAAGTTCAAGGGAAGAACTGAAACGAGATTATGTTGAAAAATAAATATATATTTTCCAAAAATTTTGAGCTTCATCTGTTGGGCCAGGTACTTCTAAGACCATTCTCGTACACCTGAACTTATTGAATTTTTATTGAACAGACAAAAGAGCATCGTGAAGATATTTCAGTTGAGTTTTTGACAATGTTTAACAAAAATCAAACCGAATTTTTGCGCCGTTTCATAACCATGGATGAAACATGGATCCACCATTTCACACCCGAAACGAAAGAACAATCAAAACAATGAACTCAAAAAGGAGACCCGGGTCCAAGAAGACAAAAACCGTTCCATCTGCAGGCAAGGTTATGGCGTCAATTTTTTGGGATGCGTGTTAGATAATTTTCATTGACTATCTTGAAAAAGAAAAAACTATCAACAGCGAGTATTATGCGAACTTATTGTAACGTTTGAGCGAAAAAATCAATGGAAAACGGCCGCATTTCGCTAAGAAGAAAGTGTTGTTCCATCAAGATAATGTACCAGCTCACACATCCGTTCTTGCAATCGACAAAAATTAATGAATTAATAAATATTTTTTTATTGGTCTTACAGTCCAATCAATTCAGTTTAAAAATAAAAATAAAAATACAAAATAAAAATAAAAATAAATAAATAAAAATAAAATAAAAATTAAAAATAAAAATTAAATTAAAAATTAAATTAAAATTATAATGCCAGTCAGACTGTCTTTGTTTACATTCACATGTAAGACCGATAAAAAAATATTTATAAATTTGTATATGGGCAGTCGACATAAGTACAATTAAATTATTTTAAAAATTAATGAATTAAATTTTTTTGACTTTGTATTGCTACCTCATGCACTCTATTCGCCAGCTTTAGCTCCCACGGATATTTCTTGTTCCCAGACTTGAAAAAATGGTTCGCTGGTCAAAGATTCCCCAACAATAAAAAGGTGATATTTGCAGTTAATGGCTATTATAAAGTGTTTGATAATTCTTATTACGAAAAAGGTATCGAACTAATTGAACATCGCTGGGAAAAGTATATAGAGCTGAAAGGAGATTATGTTGAAAATAAATATATTTTCTTCCAAAATTTTTGATTTTGTTCTTGGGCCAGGTACGTGTAGGACCACCCTCGTATATGAATTTCTTTATCTTAAAAATGAGTACTACCATCTTTAAATACCGAATCATAAATATATTTTCTGACAGCATCGCAAACATGAGAAAATTTTAGAAATTTTCGTTCCAATATCTTTACAGCTATTTCTATAGTTACTGAAGATATTCTTGTTACTGAAGATATTCTATAGTTACTGAAGATACTGAATAATTTTTACGTCTTCAATAGAAACGTAAATATGAGACGCTTGACATTTAGAGTGCTAATGTCACTAAAAACTGTGATTAACAGGGTTTGTGATTTTTGCATATAATATACTACGTTAATATTCATTTAGAAAAATGTATAAATAGCAATAATAGTCATATAAAGTATTTAATTGAAAGATCAAAACCAGTAAAGTTTATTATTATAAACTCTTACAAATAAAGGGAAAAATATAAGATTAGGATCATTTTACACATAAGAGAGAAATATAGTCAATATATAATAAAAGTAAGACTGATACTCTGGTGGTTTTCTTTTTTATGTTACAGATGAAATATGTTACACAGCTAGGAATGAATAATTATAATGCATAAGTATAAAAGGAATTCAGCTGTCTATAATATAACAAACTAGCAAAATATAATACTTTGTGTATATACTCCCTTCAGCTTTTTTGCTCTTCATTCAATGCTTTATAAAAAGTGTTACAGTGGGCCGATTTACTTCAAGTATGCGTCGTTTTGTTCGATGATCTGTTTCTATCTAGACGGATGCTTCATAATACGCCTCTCGTAGAAACCCCTCTCCTTATTTGCGAAGAACTCCGACAGCCACTTTTCACAAGCCTCTTTTAAGTTCAACTTTACACCACTAAAGGCGTTCGACATGGACAGGAACAGGTGGTAAACACTTGGCGCTATGTTCGGGCTATATGGTGGATATATCCACTATGGTCCTGGTGGTGCATAGCGTCCTTTTGTACGTTATGTCAAGACCTTTCAAATGATGTATAGTATTGCCACATACGAACTTTATAGCGCTTTCTACTCAGCTACGAAAGTCATTCGAAGACAAAAAGGAGGAAGGTAGATATTTTACAACTTAATATATATATTATATTAAGTTGTCATATAGTTAAGTTAAGTTGTAATATATTATATTAATATATTATATTAATTATTATATAATTTATAAAAAAAAATCTTCTATTCAATTTATACAAGAAAAATATATACTATTTACGAGTATGCGTATTTCATATAGAAAATACAATATAATAATAGCAGAGGTTATGCTCAACTGAATGAAGCGATTAGTAGAGAGGGAGAGAGAGGGAAAGAGACAGAGTGCGTCGGAGGGATTAAAACAAGTCATAACATTTTATTGCTTTAACGTTAAAAATATATACAATAATCTTAAAACAGACGCATAAAATATATAATTTATTTCAAATTTTATAAATATTATTTCTTGCCAAGCAACTATCATGTAAATTTAAAAATATTTGAAATTATAATAATATTTTAATATCTTCAACAAGACATGTCATTTGAAGTCCAAAAAGCTGGGTTAAAAATATATTTCGTTATATCCAGACATAATAGTTTGAAACTTCAAAAATATATTCTAAAATATTATTATTCAAATACTATCGTTCTCTATTACAATAATAGATATTGATGTGCATAAGTAGATTTATTATATATAAGAATGTTCACAATTTGACCAAAGATCGATAATTGAAACTAACTACATGTTTAAGGAAATACTTGCGTATCGCACTTTTCAATACAACCAGAGATTATGTATATGACATAATTCAGAGAGGAGGTCATTCCAAAAATGGGCATCTTGAATCTGAAAAGCCAAATCACTAATATGTATGTACACTGTAGAAATATATGCCACATTGGGTTTACCTGCATTGAAAAAGCAGTTTCTGCTCATTGCAGAAATCCGGTTATACTACAGAATAATTGAGAAGTGGTTCAAGTTGAATGATTCTATGAACCATACAAGAAGAGCTTTAGAATCACTCATATCGTTTAGAATCGAGCCTTATTGACCTACGTATTAATGGAATCTATATAAGGCTACCAGATCAGTTTGTTGTCGGGTGTAACGACCATGACTGACCAAAGTAACATTAATGGAAATAGCATCCTCATCCTATATCTCAACCTTAAACTTTTAAATGAGTTAACGTTGATGTAGTAATAAAGAAAACATACGTTAATTTTACATCAAGCATAATCCAAACGATGTCGCCTATTATGAAACCAAAAATACAGCTTCACTCAGATAGGTACTATCTATGTAGAAATATATCTTTAGTGAAATATATCTCATGCAAGTAGAGGTTATCCGCATAAACTCCATACGTTGTGAAAAAACTTTCCATGATGTGATATAAGTCATTCACATATTATTAGATATAAATATTTAAGCATATACTACAAAATATTACTTAATCCGCAAAAGTTTTACACAAGAAAAACCAAGTTTCAATATTCATGGGTGTGTTAGAAGGTCTGTAAATGAAGCCAAATAGTTTTTGAGCTGAGTTACCTAGTTGTATTCTATAAAACGCGTATACAAGGATACCAGATTTTTCTTCTACCTGAGTATTAAAAATAATCAATACTTTATTTTAGATATATTTCTAACATATAAAGCAACTATATCATCATTTAAATTAAAACCTTGTCAAACTAATGAATAACACTCAATCGAAAGAAAATTATTATCTAGGATATGGCATAATCAAGTATGAGTCAAACTAATAAAATCATATGAGGAATGATCGGCTAAGGAAAGATGAAATTCCTCAAAGCGAGCTCGAATCGACTTTAAATTAACGCATCCTAATGAAAAAGGATGTTTGTCTCACGATATTCGAAGATTTCTCAGGTCACGACTTAGCAACTTGCTAGAAGAACTTGCTAGAGGGAGAGAGAGAGAGAGAGAGAGAGAGAAAGAAACAATCTAAGAAAAGTATTAGATGTCATTTTATGTAACATATATGATGTATACATATTTATACATAACTGACTTTATCATAATACAAAATTTAGATACTGTTTGCTTAATAGCAATGTATTTAACATTTTCATAAAGCCAGTAATAATGATGTATTAAAAGATAATGCAGAGATGAAAACATAAGTTAGTAAATAAAAACAACATCAGATTTGCTTATGTTTCTAAAAACTATCATTTTATTTTTTATCATCAATGATTTTATTTTATATTATTTTATTATTTAATATTTATATTATATATATATATATATATATATATATATATAGAGAGAGAGAGAGAGAGAGAGAGAGAGAGAGAGAGAGAGAGAGAGAGAGAGAGAGCGAGAGAACGGGGCTGGGGGAGTGACTAATGCTGAATAAATAACGAGTGTTCGTCTATGGCAGCTTCGTGCGTACTGCAACACCATATCATTGTAGGCGTCTTGAAAGGAAACATCGCTAAGAGGAACAATTTCTGACGAGGAGACTACCGTGTTCAGTAGGAGCTTCAGCATGACGAGGTGGCTACCGTGCTCAGTAGAAACTTGTCTCCTCATGCAGAACTATGGGCAAAAGTTGCTGAGGTAGGTTGCGTCTTAGATGAAGTTTAGTTTCTCAGAGGGGGTGATATTGCTTTTAAGATTAAAATGGGAATTGTAAATATCCTCACAAGAGCTATAGATGTAAATAAAATAAATAAACATTATAAAAAAAGGATTAAAACAACATACCGATAAACGTTCTCAAAGAACAAACATTATTTGCAATAATGTGCCCATTTATTGTAAAATATCAGGGTCGTAAAAAAATGTTATTAATCTTTTTTTTTTTACTTTTTCCCGAGAATCGAATGGCGATATTTGTTTATGGAGAAAAAAATATTTTTGGTGATTTCTTTAAATAATTTCGCAATGAACAATCAGATCGTCAAACAGAAAAACACGGGTATTTTATTTTTTGTTAAAACAATCGCTAGTGTGGTTAGTTTGGGTCTAACGATGCTGTGCTAGCCATGGTTCTTAATGGATTAAAAGAACTATCCATACTGTATTATAATTTAATTAAAAATTAATAGATTAGTTGTATATAATATATATATATATATATATATATATATATATATATATATATATATATATATATATATATATATATTGTTTTTATAGAGGAAGTGCATGCAGAACTATGTTACGCTGAATCTCTGCTGTTGCAGTCGATGTTGACATTTATGGAAGATGAGACATTCGTCAGTTTTGTGAATGCTGGTCTAAATATTCGTGCCTGTTTTATTTCTTACAAGTAAATGTAATTTTTAAATCTTACACTATATATAATAATTTATTTCATAAATTGCTTGTACACATTTTTAACATCACGTAAATTCGTTAAGAAAAACAAAGGATCTTTTTCAGTAGAAATATTAGTTTTATGAAAAGAATCATTATAAAAAACTTATACAACTAATACGGTAATACCAAATTCATTAGATACCGCGGCTTTCAACATCTAATAAAACAGTAAGAGCAATAATTAAAAACAGTTACAAATAATCCAATGAAAAAGTTTAATAATATTAAAGGGCCAACACCATTACTAAACTGGGAAATAGAATTAGAAACTAAGACTTCGATTAAACAGAAATATCGGCCCCGAAATTCAGCGATACAGAATTGACCTAACGAAAAATTCGATAAAATGCTGATAGATGAAATAATACGACCTAGTAGTCCATGGATTTCACCCGCAATCATTGTTAAAAAGTAAGATGGCAAAGTATCTGTTTGTGCGGACTTCAGCATAGTGAACAAGGCGACTAAAGAAGAATGAATATCCATTGTCGTAAGCAAATGGATAATTAGATAAATTACGAGGGGCCAGGAATAGAATTGTAGTTATCTACAATTGATTTGAAAAATGGATATTGACAAGTAGTAGTCACGGCTGAAAGTCATCCGGGAACCGCACTTATCTTACCAGGAGAAGGATTGTTCTAGTTCAACATTACACCATATGTATTACATACAGCCCCAAGGACTTTCCAACGCCTCTCAGTCTGCGTTATCATGCCAGCATTAGATCCACATGCTTTTGTTTAGCTAGATGATATAGTAATAGTCTCAAGAACGTATCAAAGAATATATCCATCTATAACAATAAATATCTCACCGAGTACTAGCCATTTATTTGCAAACAAACATGGATAAGTGCGAATTTACTTGCTCCAATTTGAAGCTTCTTGGACACATAATAGATAATTACAGTCTCGAAACCGATCCAAATAGGGTTGCTGCTGTATTGAATCTTTTTCCGCCAAGATACAATGAAGAACTAGAGCGATTCATGAGCCTAATTTCATAGTACCAACGGTGTTTTAAATATATATCAAATGTCACTGATGATTTTTGAAAGATACTGCAAATAGTCTTACTAGAACTATGGTTTAGGTGCTCTGTTCGAGTCTAACAAAGGTTTATATTTATTTTGAATAGAAATTCGTGAAAGAAAAAATATATATGTGTATATATATATGTATATATATATATATATATATATATATATATATATATTTATACTATGTATTATTGACGATATAAATCGGACACAGTTACCTGTATTTATTGTATTGGAAGTATTGTCTGTAAGCGCTAGCAATTAAGGAAATTCCAGGTGGTGAGAAAGGCTGTTAGTATAGGGTTAATAGAGTGTCATTAACGATGAGAACGCCGGGTTTTTCTCTAACGATCATCTGTGTCGCACTGAAGCTTATCAACTGACCAGTAGACCGTATAAGACGAATTCAAATTCGACTTCTCGAAAAGAAGGAGGTTACAACTGTAAACTAGAAAACGGCTACTCAAAATTTGGTAAAGTAAACAGCGATTGGCTGTGCGATATATTGTAAAGCCTCCTCGACTATTGTCCCGCCTTTACCGAACAAATTTGTAAGGGTCAAATCTATAAATAAGACAGATTGTCAAAAGCCGTGAAACCAGAATGTTGTAGTATAGTTCTTGCATTTTCGTTAAGTAAATCTATATATTAAATTAATCTGGAATAAGAGCATTTATTTTATCATCCTTTTCTAAATTTATTAAGGAAAAAATACTATTATTCATAGCTGATTAAGGTTCATCTATGATCTGAGTGATATTTGAAAGTATCTTTCACCAACAAAAAAAATAAACAATTTTTTCACTTATACACAATGAAACATGGTCCTTCGAGCCGGATTCCAGTAATACAAGAATTCAACAAATCAATAAAGGAAAACTAAATCGTAATGCAAGATCCATTGAAAGAAAAATAATAGCAGTGAAGAAAAGCTCCCGTTTGGACTGACATTGTCAAAACAATATTTATTCATTTCACGGCATTTTATATTGATATTCCGTCTGGAATTATCGTTTAAAGACAAGCAGACATCTGCATTGATCGGAGCATCCAGTGCACTGCAAGAACTCCCGTTTGGAGTGTAATTTCAAGAAAGGTTTGTTGACATTCCATTTGAAGCTACATCTTTCGACATCAACGTGGACGTCCCGTTTGGAACCACAGTATTGCAGCAACGCTGAATCAACGTTATCGCTCGTGAAAAGTGGCATAGTGTAAAGAGCATTCATTTAAAGTGATAAATCAAGAAAATCTCTGGTAGCAACGCACTTCATCACCGTCATATGCTGTAATCAAAGGTAGGCAAATTAAAAGAAAATCTCAATCCAATATTTCCTATTAATGAGTATCGCTTCTATAATAAGAGAACGATTAAAGAATTTAAATTTCGTTGATAAAGGATCGTTTTTTATTATTTCGAAATTGAACGCGGTGTATAATGGCTAATAAAGAGGACAAATATAAAGGTTTAACTAAATTGCGGGCATCATTGAAGGGTCAGTTAACGCGCATTATCACTTTTTTTAATGAACATAGCAATATTGATATTGATGATACGCAAATTCTAAAAATTAAATTAGAAGAGATTTATAAATCGTATCTTGAAGTGCAGTGCGAAATTGACATATTGACGGAGAGTACGGAGATTGAAAATGCACAAGAAGTTGAACGCGTTTATTTTGAACAACAATATTTTTATTGTGCAAAACTTGTAAGCCAGAGGCTTCGCGCACTAACAGTATCGGTTGTTCATAGTCAGGATGTACCTGAAGCCACAAAGGGAATATCGAATATAACAATCCAGCAGCCGAATAATGCGTTATTACCAAAAATAGAAATTCGATCCTTCGATGGCAATCCTATTGAGTGGCATAGTTTTCACGACACGTTAAAATCGCTTTTTCACGATGATAAAAATATTCCAGCTGTTCAAAAATTTCATTTATTAAAAAATACGTTAAAGGGTAGCTTAACTACTTTAATAGAATCTCTCGGCGCGCCAGAAGAAAATTATCTCGCGGCATGGGACTTATTAAAGCAAAGATGTGATCGACCGCGACAAATTATCTATGCACAAAAATTATTAGATTTGCCCGAAACAAAGGCAGAATCTTCCCTTAGTGTCCGAACACTTAAAGAAACTGCACAAAGGCAGGTCACAGCATTAAAGGCATTGAACCAACTAGTTGATACGTGGGACATAATATTAGTTTATATCATAATTCAACGATTCGATAAAGTAACAAGAAGGGTGTGGGAACGAAAGTTTGATCATGCGCACATGCCAACATTTACAGAATTGGTAGAATTTTTAAACAAACAGGAACGGGGAGTTGAAACAGAAGTGAAAACGCCAATACAAGGCATTAGCAACGAAAAACATACCGTCAATAAATTTAATAAAATATCGCGAAGTCGTCCTCAAATCTATGTAAACACGACACTGCAGAAGAATCAAAACAATTCTTAAAATTAACACCTTATCAGAGAAGCAACGAAGCTAGAGCAAAACATCTCTGTTTAAATTGTTTAAAAGAAAACCACGCGACGAATAAATGTTTTGCTCCCGGTTGCAAACATTGCGATAGAAAACATAATGTGCTGTTGCATTATAATATTGAGAAACTGTCACATAGTATGCCGGAAAAAATAATTAGCGGAGATGAATCTGAGATCACACCGAAAATCTGTGCTCTTACGCGAAGAAAAAATATTGAAAAAACACTGCCTATACGAGAGACGTACACGGCCTTGAGTGATGCAGAAGTATTGCTTGGAACAGCTCGCATAAAAATCTTTGATAAGTATAATGTTTCTCGTGAGTGTAGGTTTCTTTTAGATGGTTGTTCTCAAAGTAATTTCATAACGGAACATTTAGTCGAGACTCTAGGTTTAAAAAAGAAAGCATTAGATTTACCATTATCGGGATTAGGACAGTTAACAACTAGATATAAATATAATATAAAGGCAAAAATCATGTCCAATGCAACTAATTTTGAATCGGAAGTAGAATTTGTAGCTCTTCTTAAAATAACTGGTACTTTACCATCGCGACACATAAATAAAAATACATTAAAATTACCAGGCAATATAAAACTCGCTGATCCGGAATTCGGATAGCCGCACGAAATTGAAGGGTTGATTGGAACAATCCTCTTTTATAAGTTATTGAGCAATGCACAAATCAGACTGCCAGAACATTCTAATATTATTTTACAAAAAACCTTACTCGGTTGGATTGTTGTCGGTAGCATGGAAGTTCCGCGGAAAAACGAAATAATAAATAAAACGTGTTATTTAACTACAGTAGACGAACAAATAGCTCGATTTTGGGAAGTGGAAAATATTCCGGATAAAAAACATTTTTCAGTCGAGGAATTGCAATGTGAAAAATATTTTATTGAAACTACTAGTCGTCACTCTGATGGCAGATATACAGTACGATTACCGTTTAACAATAAGAGGGAGAAACTTGGGCAGTCATATGATATGGCCTTAAAGAGATATTACACGTTAGAAAGAAACTTACGTAAAGATGTGTCATTACGGGAACAATATAATGAATTTTTACGTGATTATTTGAATCTGAAACACATGACCGATATTTCTAGTATCGATAATAAGAACGAAGGGTATTACATACCCCACCAAGCGGTAGTAAATTATGATAAAGTTTCTATGAAAGTTCGTGTTGTTTTTGATGCGTCGGCTAAGACGACAACGAACGTATTGTTAAACGACGTGTTATTAGTCGGTCCAACAATTCAAGACGATTTAGTAAAGATTGTTTTGAGGTTTAGATTACACAATATTGTGCTCGTAGCAGACTTGCAAAAAATGTACCGTCAATTTAAGGTAGATGATGTAGACGCGAAATGTCAAAAAATCTTATGGCGTGAAAAAGAAAGCGATACAATTCGGGTATTTCAATTAGATACCGTAACTCAGGGTACCGCTTCTGCGCCTTTTCTAGCGACAAGGGTACTGCAGAAATTAGCAGAGGATGAAGAGCATAAAGCTCCTCTAGCAGCATCTCGAATAAAAAAAAGATTTCTATGTCGACGATCTGCTGACGGGAGCAGATACGATCGCCGAGGCAATAGAGTTAAAACAACAATTGAGTTATTTCCTAAATTTAGGCGAATTTAAATTGCATAAATGGGTATCGAATAAACGCGAAATACTTGATAATGTACATGCAATGAATGACACCAATATTGTGTCTTTAGATTTAGAAAAATCTCAAAAATTATTAGGTATTCACTGGGACGCAAGTAATGACACGATAAGATATGTAGTAAAGCCATTGAAAGACAACCAGCGAATAACAAAGAGAACGATGTTATCTCAAATCGCCCAGTTATTTGACCCGTTAGGAATGTTAGGGCCGGTAATTACCACTGCAAAGTGCATGATGCAGGAATTATGGAAATTGAAATTACATTGGGATGAAGCGATTCCCCAAATTCTGACCACGGAATGGCTTAATTTCAAAAAAGAATTGCCTATAGTAAATCAATTTGTCACAAAACGCCAAATTATGTTACTAAATTCAGTAGAGTGCCAATTTCACGGGTTTTGCGACGCGAGTGAGCGGGCTTACGGGGCGTGTATTTATTTACGGTCAGTGGATCATGCGAAGAATGCGAGTGTACGGTTAATTTACGCTAAGTCGAGGGTTGCATCATTAAATACCTTATCATTGCCACGATTAGAACTTTGTGCTGCGGTATTATTAGTCAACTTAATGAAAAATGTTGAAAGCTCACTAAATTTAACTTATACAAATATATATCTATGGTCGGACTCTAGTATTACATTAAATTGGATCAGGACACCGCCGTATACGTTAAAAACTTTTATCGCAAATCGCGTTGCCATCATTCAAAACAAGTCAAGTATCAATAGTTGGCGACATATTTCCACTGAATGGAATCCAGCAGATTATATTTCACGAGGACAATTTCCAAATCAATTCATTAAGAACAAAATGTGGCTTTACGGACCAGAATGGCTTGTTAAAAATGAAAAGCATTGGCATCATAAAATTTTGGAAATTGTCCCTATTCTCGAACAAAAAAGTAAGATTTCGCTGCATGTAATGGAGGTAGAAAATGATAATCAAATTTTGACTAATAAAAGTAGTAAAAACGATATATTTGAGCGTTTCTCATCCATTAGTTCATTAAAAAGATTTGTTACTTTATGTCAGAGAATGATCTATAATTATAGACATAAGAATAATAAAATAATGGGCAAACTGAGCATAAATGAATTAACTACGGCGCATAATCAGATTATTAAAATCTTACAAAATAATTATTACGTCAAAGAAGTAAAAAATTTAACAGATGGAAAAGGGTTGAGTCGTAAAAGCGATTTAATTAATTTAGATCCCTTCTTAGACGCAGAAGGTTTAATTAGGGTCGGAGGGCGATTAAGAAATGCATCAATTCAATTTGAACAAAAATTTCCGATATTGTTGCCTAAAAAAGATCGCGTTACGCAATTAATTATTGAAAGGGCGCATTTACAATTATGGCATGCTGGAGTGCAAGCAACATTGAATGCAATAAGGCACAATTATTGGTTAATCGACGGGAAAAATATTACGCGTCAGGTAATTCATAAATGCTTTCGTTGTAGAAAAGTAAAGCCTGTAACGGTAAATTACATAATAGGCAACTTACCCAAATCGAGAGTAACTGAAACGCGATCATTTAGTATAGTGGGACTTGATTATTGTGGATCCTTTCTTCTAAAAGAGAAAATATTTCGTAATACATCGAAAATTAAATCCTATGTTTCGGTATTCGTTTGTTTTGTAACTAAGGCAGTTCATCTAGAACTGGTAACGGATCTGACGACAGATTCATGTCTAGAAGCTATTAAACGCTTCATCGCGAGAAGAGGGAAACCGAAACATATTTACTCAGATAACGCCACAAATTTTATTAGGGTTAAAAATGAAATAAATAAAGTGAGATCATTTTTTTTGACAGCCGAACATGATGATAAAATACGTCACTTTTTGCAAAACGAGGAATTTAATTGGCATTTTTCTCCTCCGCGATCGCCACATTTTGGAGGACTTTGGGAAGCTGCGGTACGTTCATTTAAACACCATTTATATCGAACTTTGGGTAATTCAATGTTTACATATGAACAGTTTAACACCTGCATTATTCAAATAGAAGCGATACTCAATTCTCGACCTTTAACTCCTCTATCCTCTGACCCCAATGATTTAAACGCACTCACCCCTGCCCACTTCCTTATTGGAGATTATCTTTCAAATCTGCCTGAATATGATTTAAGAAATTTACCAGAAAATCGAGTATCCTTATGGCGACGTATACACCAAATTAAACAGTATTTTTGGCAGCGATGGTATAAGGAATATTTGAATGAACTACGGCTTCGTAGTAAATGGAAGAATAATCTAAGTGCCGAAGAAATAAAAATTGGTACAATGGTGACCATTACAGATGACAATATACCGACGATGCAGTGGTCGCTTGGACGCATAATAGAGGTACATGCCGGAGATGACAATATTGTACGAGTAGCTTCTGTAAAAACTCAAAATGGTATTTACAAGCGGTGCATCAAAAAATTATGTCCTCTGCCAATAGAAGTATAAACTAAATATAATTAAACTTTACTTAGACCATTGTATTAATTTATATATGTAATCGTGTTATATAAGTATATTGTAATTAATGTGTATTAATTTTATATTAGTATCTAGTTGAAAAATTGTATGACAACAAAGATAAATGTATCGATAAAATGATAACATCAAAAAGCCATTTTAGTACATATTCACTATCAACGTAATAAAATAAAGTATAGAGTTCTATTCATAATAAATGTAGATATATAGTTGAACCCAACTGTTCAAGGTGGGGAGAATGTTTGAATCTAACAAAGATTTATATTTATTTGGAATAGAAATTCGTGAAAGAAAATATATATATATGTATATATATGTATATATATATATATATATATATATATATATATATATATGTATGTATATATATGTATATATATATATATATATATATATATATATATGTATGTATATCTATATATATATATATATATATATATATATATATACTATGTATTATTGACGATATAAATCGGACACAGTTACCTGTATTTATTGTATTGGAAGTATTGTCTGTAAGCGCTAGCAATTAAGGAAATTCCAGGTAGTGAGAAAGGCTGTTAGTATAGGGTTTATAGAGTGTCATTAACGATGAAAACGCCGGGTTTTTCCCTAACGATCATCTGTGTCGCACTAAAGCTTAGCAACTGACCAGTAGACCGTATAAGACGAATTCAAATTCGACTTCTCGAAAAGAAGGAGGTTACGACTGTAAACTATAAAACGGCTACTCAAAATTTTGTAAAGTAAGCAGCGATTGGCTGTGCGATATATTGTAACGCCTCCTCGACTATTGCCCCGCCTTTACCGAACAAATTTGTAAGGGTAAAATCTAAAAATAAGACAGATTGTCAAAAGCCGTGAAACCAGAATGTTGTAGTATAGTTTTTGCATTTTCGTTAAGTAAATCTATATATTAAATTAATCTGGAATAAGAGCATTTATTTTATCATCCTTTCCTAAATTTATTAAGGAAAAAATACTATTATTCATAGCTGATTAAGGTTCATCTATGATCTGAGTGATATTTGAAAGTATCTTTCACCAACAAAAAAAATAAACAATTTTTTCACTCATACACAATGAAACATGCTCCATTAAACAAATATATGGAGAAACGAATTATCGCATTCGTCAGTAGAAATCTACGAAGTCCAGAAAACAATTATTCAGCTACTGAGTTAAGCTTTCTCGCTATCAAATGAGGCATCTGGAAGTTCCGTACTATCTACGCCTTTGAGTTTGGTCAGTATGATTTCGATATCAAATATAGGCCAGACACAAGCTTAAAGATACTCTAGCCAGACGATGGATGTGACTGCAAGTAATATAAAAATTGAAGATTTATATGAAAAATGTTATAAGAATGTAGAAAAGGGACCAGAAAATTTTTTACATTTTTGTATTATAAACGTACAGCAGAAAATCAACAATGGAAAGTATGTTTTCTGAAAAGAGACCAGAAACGTATATTGAAAACATTACATTTTGGTGTCTTTAAGACTCTATCCTGAATAGCCAAATATTACTACGGGCCAAAAGTGTTATGCGAAATCGTTATGAATATAAAAAATTGTCAAAAATTGAAGGTTCATTACATGAAACTATAGTCTATCAACTATAGGAAACACTGTGTGTTGATTTAGGAGGCTCATTTTCACGATCTGACAAACTTAATATTTAGTTATTGGTAATGCATTTAAGTTACACTAGCAAAATCGTACCCAACCTCTATACGATATCTTAGAATTTGCCCAAGGACACCAAGCAGGAATTTTCGAAAAACAAAGATATTATTACAATTTACGCCGACGAGCATGGAAATTCAAGATTGATAAGAATACTTAAATAGACACACGACTTGTCGAAAAAATGGATAACCTTAATCGCAAATTATTGCCAAAATTTGAAAGATCATTTGTAGTACATAGAAAAATATCAACTGTGATCTTTGACCTACAAGATAATCATACGAAGATAATTCATCATACCCATGTTAAGGATATGAAACCAGCTGAATATATTCCACATAAAGCTGATTCACCGTGGTGAAAATTAATAGAAAAGAATAAATTTTTGAGGATCTCCACTCATGGACCTATGAACTCAACTCCAACTCGAACTCAACCGAGCCCCCTTATACTCAGAGACATTACCTAGTATGAAAACTAGTCACGCATTAAAAGTCCATTCCACGTTTAAAGAAACAAAATATCAAGAAACGTTTGCCGTAGAAGAAGAAAAACTAATTCCTGTTATTTTTGGTATGGGCACCATCACTAAGATGGGATTGCGCATTATATAGCACGGACGGTCACCATCGGTGCAAAAACATGCCGAAAACAGGAAAAATAGAAGGCCTGCGAACCCACGATATTTACACAGAATCCATGACAAGAAATCAACGGGCAGCGATTAATATAAAAGCAATAAGAATACCCTCAGAGACATCTATAATAGTAATAGTAATATAAAACAAAATTCATACTTGTTATGGATAGAATCTACGGATCAAATTCATTAGTTTAAGTAACATTAGAAACGAAAATATATAGCCATCATGGAAAACTAAATCTCATAATATAAGCAAAGTCAGAAGAACTTCATAGATACCAAATGAAATTTGTCTTGCAATAACCACCGGGAAACCTATCTGAACCACTTCTCTATAATTATTTCAGTTAACATCGAATTTTTAGACTTTTCCAAAGACGATTGAACCGTGCACCTTGCGATGCTTTCGTCGAGAACGAATTAGTAAATATAGTGCATCAGCCGAAGCATCTAACGACGGTGACCAGTGCCGCAAAAATTAGTGTGAAAAATGTAGAATAAAGTGGCCTTGCCAAACACCCTTACTTCATCATCTGCCTTTCAAGAGCATGTCGCAAACCCTTACCATCTAATGCAGACTCTGCACTGTTTGCAGTCGTGCCTGCACCACCCGCCGTCGTGTCTATACCGCGTGTCGCCGAACCTGCACCAATGATCAACGAGCTGGCCTTACATGACTCACCGTCCCCCTCCATGTTTAAAATCTCCTCGTAGTTTGCGTTGCGCCTTCCAATGAAAGCCGCCATGAAGAATCAGCCAGAGGAGGTCAAAAACATCCATTATACGGGATTTAATTGATATATCTTACAGTTTAACATAAATAGCTGTGATATTTCTTGTAGATTTCAGGGCCCAACTCCAGAGTATATATATATATATATATATATATATATAGTGATAATATATATAGTGAAGACGGATGAAGAAATGCAGGCGTACTTTTGCCGAACTGTGCGACTCACTGGCCTCTTCGATTATAGTTCGTTGTAAACATCCCTCTCCCTCTCCTATGGTTCCGAGCGCTCGATGCTTATGAGAGAGATCGACAAGGCCTTGTCGTTTCGACTGTTGGGAACTCGCTTCTTTTCTTTAATTGTTTTCCATCCTTCAATTGGTTAAAGTTGTGTGTTAATAAGTATGTGAGTTAGTGTATAGAATGAGAAAGTTTGTGTGCAGCTTGACTGATTTTCATTGATCAGATCCCGTACGATTCAGCATTGGTTTTTACTTCGTGACCAAGGTATTGAGGTCTTGGTGAGATCAGCCCCTGTGCTCGATTCATAGAAGCTTCCCAAGCGGCGTCTGCATCCACTAGCTGCCGTTGACAGCAAGGGCTGTTCCCGTGCCCAAGACGTTGGGGCTGTCAGGTAGCCGAGGAAGCACTGCGGAAGGATCCTTACGCCTTAGGCTTCACCTCTTGTATGCTATTTTATGATAAGGATATTTGTGTGGTAAGAGCGCTAGCGATTGTTGTGACCATTTGTAGAATTCCGTTATTCTTTATTCGGTATAAAAAATTATATGTTTTAACTTTTAAACTTTGGCTTGCAATGTCTCGAAACAGATACTTATGTCGACGACACATTTGCTGGTGCCAATGAACTTACGCTGGCCATCCGCAAAAGAATGGAGTTGATTAGTATTTTAAAAACAGTCGGCATCGATTTAAATAAATGGGCTGCTAAGCACCCAGAACTTCTTCCGTCGCACGCGAAACAAAATGATGGTCCACCGGCGAAAACCATTGACTCCGGAAATTCAATTAAAACGCTATGTGTGCACTGGAATCAGACTAGCGATGAATTTTATTTCAACATAAAGAGCTTACACGATAGCGTGGATTCATTAACAAAGCGTACTCTCAGGTAATGCTAGACTATTCGATCCCCTAGGTTGGATTTCTCCGATCACGATTCGAGCCAAAGTTCTTATGCAAGATTTATGGATTAACAAGTGCGATTGGGACGCGCCTTTATCGGATGATATTCGTGCTCGTTGGCTTGAATATTGCGATTCGCTTTCGGCGCTGCCTACGCTATCTATAAAGCGTTGGCTCGGAACGTCCGCAAATCAACATTTCGAGGTTCACGGCTTTTCCGACGCATCCTCACGAGCCTACGTGGCTGCAGTTTATCTCCGTGTACCGGAAGGCAACGCATTTTTCCGTATAAATCTTCTAGCCGCAAAAACGAAGGTCGCGTCCATTAAAACCCTGAGCATACTCAACCTCGAACTCTGCGGGACGGCTCTTCTCGTAAAACTCGTCTCACACTTAAAGACACTGGAATTCATTAGGGGGCTTCTAATATATTTATGGTCAGATAGCGAGATTGTACTCAAATCGTTGAGTAAACACCTTTGCCATTGGAATATCTTCGTAGCGAATCGTGTATCCCAGATTCAAACCGAATTGCCAGACGCGATATGGTCGCATGTGTCTACGAAGGAGAATCCCGCCGACATAGCAACTCGTCGAGCAAGCTCTATAGATTTACGAAACTGTAAGCTTTGGTGGCAGGGGCCTGATTGGCTTTTCCGAACGCGCGATCTTTGACCGTCGGCACGCACAACAGCAAGAATTTTACACGCTCAAGTATATGTAGTTGGGCCCGATATATTAACGCGTTTCTCGAGCTTGAGTAAACTCATACGGGTCGTTGCTTACTGCTTACGCCCTTTGACTAAGCTGCGCAGACGACAGAGCGGTCTCGATCTCCTCCCAGAGACCCTTATCTCACTGGAATGGAGTAATGCACGGACGAAAATTATACTTATTGCACAATTAAATGCTTTCACCCAAGAAATCAATTTATTAAAAGCCGGAAAGAGCGTTACTAAAGGTAGTTCAATAAGTAAGCTGAACCCGATACTCGATGAGAATGACGGTCTATTACGCGTGGGCGGCCGTCTCGCGCATTCGAGTTTACCTTATGCTCGTAAACATCCGCCCATATTACCACGTAATTCAAATGTTAGCAAATTATTTATTAGACATGTCCATCATCTTACTCTTCACGGCGGGCCTTCTCTAACACTGAATGTATTTAGGCAATATGTGTGAATTTTAGGTAGTAAGCAAATGGTAAAGAGCGTTATTCATAAATGCGTAAAATGCCAGCGCGTGTAACCCCGTTTTGCCTGCCAATTGATAGGAGATCTACCTGTCAGGCGCGTGACCCCATCCCGACCATTTATGACAGCAGGTGTTGACTACGCGGGTCCTTTTAAAATCCGAGCAACAAAGGGGAGTGGCAACCGTAATTACAAGGGATATATTGCGCTCTTTGTCTGCTTCTCGACGAGAGCTATATACCTGGAACTAGTAAGTGACCTGATCACAGCCGCATTCGTATCAGCTTATTGCAGATTTGTTAGTCGTTGTGGGGTGTATCACTATCTTTATAGTGATAACGCTACTACATTCAAACGAGCGGACAATGAATCAGGGGTGATGTTTCGGGCGGCTTCGAAATTTTACAACCATATAGCAAGCATCCTCGCAAATGATGGTACGACATGGAATTTTATTCCTCCCAATACGCCCCATTATGGTGGATTATGGGAGGCATGTGTGAAGTCTACCAAACACCATCTAAAGAGCACCCTCGGCGAAGATACGTTTACATTTGAAGAGTTTTCGACCATGTTAGCCGAAATCGAAGCGTGCTTAAACTCCCGACCACTTTGTCCGATATCTTCGAATGTTGACGACCTTAGCGCGCTAACGCCAGCGCACTTTTTGATCGGGGAAACCTCCGGATTTATTCGCGATGCTGAGCTACCGGCTGTACCTGAAAACCGCCTGACTCGTTTCCAACTGATACAACGATTACGTACTCAATTTTGGAAACGATGGTTAGATGAATATTTACATCATTTACAGGAGAGATCAAAGTTGGTCGCGCTTAGAGATGATCGCTATCCACCTGCGAAGTGGCCACTTGTGGGACGCGTTCTTCAGGTACACCCTGGAGCCGATGAGTGCGTGCGCATAGTTATCCTAAAAACGGCAACTAATACCTTTCGACGACATATAGCACGTTTATCTGCAATAAATAAAGAATCTGGAATGAATAAAGTATGAGGAACAAAAAAAGGTTACAAACAAAAACTTATTTCCTAGAGACAGAGAAAGCAAGCGCTGATTCCGTGCCCAAGACGTTGGGGCTGTCAGGTAGCCGAGGAAGCACTGCGGAAGGATCCTCACGCCTTAGGCTTTACCTCTTGTATGTTATTTTATGATAAGGATATTTGTGTGGTAAGAGCGATAGCGATTGTTGTGACCATTTGTAGAATTCCGTTATTCTTTGTTCGGTATAAAAAATTATATTTTTTAACTTTTAAACTTTGGCTTGTAATTATAATGTTAGCGGCTATTTCCTCCACTCACCGAATAGAGGTTTTTTATGCCTTCCCTATAATAAATGTAAAATCACTATAATCAAATTATTGTTAAATTATTTATCTTTCCCCTCACGAATATACATTCCTAACATTTACTCTTGTTCTTCATTGAATTAAAAGTAAGTATATAAACATTATATATATATATATATATATATATATATATATATATATATATATAAACTATTATATTTTTATTAGACAATTTTTTTATTATTATTCTATTATAAACGTAACTCAGTTCGGTTATTTTTCTTGATTTTAGCGTGAAACTCCCTTTTCATTTAAACTGGTCCTGGCGCTCCCTCGAAAGCTATCCTGAGAGTAATATGTATTTCTCAATTACCTGAATAATTCTATAAACGCGATGTAAAATATCGACGAGATTTTTTAGGCAGTTAAGTCAAATTTGAGATTATTTTATAAGAAGTGTACAAGAACTTTTTTTTAAGAAGATAAAGTTTAAATTGTAAAGACTTTTTGTTACATTAAATAAATTACTGTTTGTACGCTACTAATAGCTACTAGTAGCTACTGTACTTTTATTATTTATGTAATCGATAATACGAATCGTTAATAGTAATAATTACGTGATCACTACTACGTAGCGAACGGCTAACGATCGACCGGATAAACTAGATTTATTATGTATAAGTCCAATACGCCATTTGAATAAATAATTCATTAAATTATGGAAACTAAACAGTTTAGTTCCTGAGGATGAACCATAGCGATCCGGCATGTCAAGCAGCAAAGGAGAAAATAAGGTGATGGCGATAGTCAGATTGTGCTTTCCGAACAATTTAGTCAGATTAAAAATTAAAACAAATAAAATAAATAAAAATAAAGATAATAGAATTAATAAACCATATTCTATCTAAATTTTATTTCAGATTCTTTGGGGGTGATAATCAACAAGGACAGTCTGACTGGCAGAATTAATATATTATATTATAAAGAGTGTAAGACTGATAAAAATATTTATTAATTTAATTCAAAGTAGTTAACATAAGTACAATTTTAATTTTGAATCGTGATTTCATAAATATTTTTATAATTTTTATACTGTAATATATTAAGCGAAAATAATGACAGTATAAAATAAGTAACTAAAATAAAATAAAATAAATACAATAAAATAAAGTAACTAAATAAAACAAAATGGTGAAAACTGAATAGTGTTGCAAGCTACAAGGTCACATGAATCTTCAGTGTTAACAAAACCATGCAAGTTTTTCACACGATGTAGTGCGGACGGAACATTTTTCCATGAATTGTAAATGCAAGTATTAGGAAAACCAAGTCATGACCTAATCAACCTATCAGCCCAGCAAAAAATAGATATGATATTTCATGCACATAATGATTACTCGGCAAAATTATAAAGGCCGCCTTGATCTTCGATTAGTTTACCACTTCATGTGAACAGATGTATCCAAACATTTTATAAACAATTAGAACGCTGGTACTAGAACATAAGTTATTATCTTAAGCTATTCTATCGAATGAAACTTTATTCTGAGAAATGCAAGCTCTGATAGCTAATATGAGTAATCATGAATTTTCTTGGATGAAAAATTTAACAAATAATATTCTACTAAGCATGCATATATTAATGAATATAGAAATATAAATTTCTTTAAAAAGGTAGATATTTGAAAAGCCGTGGAATAGCTTCAATAATATTGTTCAATTTGATATTAACACAATATACAAGATTTACCAGTGAACCAGAGAGAAGTATAGAAAATTTTATGAATCAAGAAATGCGTAAATTTGACTCTGTAAAATGGGATACGCCACTCGTAAGGCTCAATATTAGATCATGAAACAAAAATGGAAAGCCGTGATTTTGCATAAATGAAATGAAATTTTAGAAAAAGGTGCGTATTCACTGTCTCGGATGCAATGAATTTATGATAAATTTGAGGGAGAAAACATTTTATCGGCAATTGAGTGGAAGTTCTATGAAGTTAAGTAATCCTTTTTGGGTTCCATGGAACCCCAACGAATTTCGAAGACTGTTTCAGAGACTCATTACATCCAATATGACTCGGTTTGCATATCTTAATGATATTATTATAGTTACCAAAGCATAAGAAGAAAATAAAAATCTTAAAACAGTTGTTTAAAAATTGATAAATGCTAATTTTCATGTTAGATAGATTAAATATCTAGAAATCGCATTTGGAAAGTTTTTCTGGTATAGCATATCATAGCACCGTTAAGTATTGAAAAAGAAGATCAATTGAAGATGGATAAAACATCAGTTAATAGTATTCGAAGAGTTTAAAAACAATTTAACGGAAATGCCAGTATGAATATTTTTAGTTTTCACTTTACAGATTGTAGTTGCAGCATGTAATTTATGGGAGTTGCATGCTATACGTACCAAAAAAAAAATTATGTTGTGAAACATTCTAAAAATTCATTAAATGCTACTATTTACCAGGTGTGTACGCGTGTATATTAATTGACAAAAAATTAATGCACAGTAACTAATCCCTGATAATTCAAATGAATTTCGCCAAATACTAAAACACGCTACCGTATTCGTCGAATCCAAATAGAAAAATCTCGGAAGATGTGGCATAATTATTTGCACGAAGTTTCTTTTGCGAATAACAGAACCATGGCTAATAGCATAGGCTATACATCAGAATTCAAGTTCAAAAGTATAAAAATTCAAGAAAAATTAAAATTTCAGGAGAGATCTAAGCACAATAGAAAACATAAAGAATGTCATCTCAAATGAAGCGCGTAAGAGGAAATGAAAAATATTCAAGAATTACTTAAATTAGCTAAAATTAACTCAACACAGTTTTTCTCGAGGTAGCAAAAATCAGTTATAAGTTAGGCAGAAAAAATTAGCAGCCCCTTTGTGAAAAGTTTCATGAGTCGTTGTGAATGATTAAACAGATTTCCGTAGCAGTCTTCAATTTACAAGAAATAGCTCAGAAACAAATTTAAAAAATTCATTCAAATGATATAAAACAGTATATGAATTAGCATATATTGTATACCTGTATATATTGTGGATTATATTGATAATTATCCGACAAAACTAAAGTTAATTGACGATATAAATATATAATTCAAATTATTAGGAGTGTGAATAAGTCTTTCCCGTTTTTTGTAACAGATGGCGCCACCAATAATGTGCGACTATTCAATGATTACATATGTCATAATCAAAGCTTATTCATATGTCAACAATTCCATACTAACACATTAGTTAAAATTTTTTCGCATCATAAATTTTTGATATCGTGAAAATGTCGAAATTTGAGCCGAGTCGACGTCATTTCCGGGAAGTTTCACTTTATTGGTTCAATTTGAAGAAATCTGCTGCCGAGACGCATCGATTGCTTCAGGAGGCTTATGGAGAAGGTTGTGTCGATGATTCAAGTGTTCGCGGATGGTTTGGACGCTTCAAAAGCGGTGATTTCGACGTGGAAGACAAGGAGCGTTCCGGGCGGCCGCAAATCTTTGAAGATCGAGAATTGGCGACTTTGCTTGATGAAGATTCTTGTCAAACGCAAGAAGAACTTGCTGAAGCATTGGGAGTTGACCGAACAACCATTTCCAAGCGTTTGAAAGCCATGGGAATGATCCAAAAGCAAGGAAATTGGGTGCCGTACGAACTGAAGCTGAGAGACGTCGAACGGCGTTTTTTCACTTGCGAACAGCTGCTTCAGCGACATAAAAGAAAGGGTTTTCTGCATCGTATCGTGACTGGCGATGAAAAGTGTATACGTTACGATAATCCGAAGCGAAGAAAATCATGGGGACTACCCGGCCATGCATCATCATCGACGGCCAAGCCAAATATTGATGGCGCCAAGCTCATGCTCTGTATATGGTGGGACCAGTTAGGTGTGGTTTACTATGAGCTTCTGAAACCGAATAAAAGGATCACAGGCGAGGTCTATCGACGACAATTGATGCGTTTGAGCCGCGCACTGCGAGAAAAACGGCCACAATACTCCGACAGGCACGACAAAGTTATTTTGCAACATGACAATGCTCGCCCACATGTTGCACCGCCGGTGAAAACATACTTAGAAACGCTCAAATAGGAAGTCCTACCCCACCCGCCGTATAGTCCAGACGTTGCTCCGTCTGATTACCATCTCTTCAGATCGATGACGCATGGCCTGGCTGACCAGCACTTCCATTCCTACGAGGAAGCCAAAAAATGGGTGGATGACTGGATAGAGGCCAAACCGGTCGAATTTTTTCGCAACGGGATTCGTAGGTTGCCAGAAAGATGGGAAAAAGTTGTAGCTAGCGATGGCCAATACTTTCAATAATTCATTTGTAACCATTTTTTCACAATAAAGGCTCAAAATTTGAAAAAAAACGGGAAAGACTTATTCACATACCTGATATATTTCAAAAAAAATAAAAGCACAATTAAAATGGTATGTAGAAAAAATTGTCTAGAAAAAATGATTCTCTTGTTTTAGAAAACATTTTTTTGTAATGTTTTTTCTAAAAGCGTTTACCTAGTAAAATGTAAAATTCAAAATTCGTTATATTGATTTGAATTTTTAAAAATTTGAATAAAAAGATTTAAAATTCGTTACATTGCAAACGCCATATTAGCGTTAAAAAGTGTCAAAATATTAAATTAACAAAATGAAATTGCTTCAATAAAATAGCAGTGATATAGTCAGAAAAAAGATGAAATTATTAAGTCGTATTAATGTAAGCGCACCTGATAATAGAGAGAGAGAGAGAGAGAGAGAGAGAGAGAGAGAAAGAGAGAGAGAAAGGGACAAAGAAAGAGTAAGAGTAATTCCGTACACAAAAAAAGAACTCCGTATGTAACTCCAACATAAAGAAAGATGGATATGAGTGTAAATCTGAGTAAATCTTTTAGTATTGTTTTTTCACCTCCACTCTCAGTTACGTTTTGATTTAAATAGTAAATGCAAATTATTGAAATAGTTTATCTATGTATAGATTTTATCATTTTCTCGGCATTTAGGTTGTCAATAAAGAGGTGCAAAGTTTTAAATAACTGACTGATATATTTATCAATCGTAGATCAAATCCTTTTATTCGTCAATTTCGCTGGTATGGCTCCCAGAGAAGCAGGATGTCTACTCCGTCTTCCGTACATGTACATTTTATTTCTATAGTAAAATTTCATGCTCTTCTGTCATTGAACTCCGCGAACCGCAGAATAGTTCCACTCTGATTCATTCGTACTCTATTAGTCAACTATATGTTGGGCACACATTTTAGCCAGTGCATTATTATCACTTTTATATTAGCTTTCTTACAATTGATACATTGCATTTTTTGGTCCCTGTTTGGACACTTTTTGCTACTATAGCCGGCCGCAACGTTCAGCTCAGTTCTTTTGCAAAACTTGGATATATGCCCATATCCTTAGTATTTGTAAGACCAGATGGTCCTCAGTTAATTATGCACTTCCCAAGAAAGCGACTCTTCGTATACTTTGCTGCAATGTAGCCATTTCTGCCTTAAATTCTGCGTCAATTACACTACCCAGATTCTCGTATATTTTTGTACTTTAAATTAAATACTTTGAACATTTAGTTTATGTTGACAACTAAAATTAAAGCATTATACTGATCTGAGAATAGGACATTTTGAACGCCTTTTTCGAGGAAAAACACGTTATCACTTGTACAGACTAGAATAGACACGTTACTCTGGAAATCCATGCGAGTAAAGATGGCTTGTCATATCATGTAATAGAACAAGTTCTTTATTCTTGCAAATTTTTCTGCTCCAGAGAAAAATGATTCAACCATCGACTTAGAATTTCTCGTTGTCAAATGGGGTACTGAAGGTTTCGATATTATTCAGAAGGATATCATTTCATCATCTTGACGGATCTCCAATCACTAAAATGGCTTAACGAAATAGAAATTCCGTGTTGTCTAGCTCGCTGGGCCTTTAAGTTTAATTCAGTATAATTTCGGTATCAAATACAGGCCAGAAACGGATAAGCTGCTGACAGATGCTTTATACAGTAAACCCGCTGCTGAAAGTACCTACAAGTGACATAAAAAGTGATCAGTGGTATGAAACATGCTTTAAGAATGTAATAAAGGAAATAAGAAACTTCCCAAACATTTGTATTATAAACGGACAGATGCATAATCATATTCTGCACATACTTGCAGGACATTTTGGAGTCGCTAAAACCTTTTCACGAATAGACAAAAATTAATATTAGCCAGAAATATTACGAGAAACTGCTGTATATATAAGAAATTGTGTTAATTTTCAGAAATACAAGGTACAGAAAACTCCTGCAGAAACCTTACATGTAACTGTAGTCAATCAGCCATGGGAAACAGTGGCTGTCGAATTAATAGGCCCAATTCCAAGATCTGCGAAACTTAATATCTGGTTATTGGTTATGCAGTATAAATTTACGACATGGATCGAACTACAAGCACTGCATAAGGCTACAGGAAAAGCTGTTGTCTATGCAGTTAGCGAGAAAATTAACCTAAGATTTGGATATCCAAAAAGTATAATCTCAGTTAATGGACAACAATTCATAATAAAAGAAATTACTTAGATGTTATCAAAAACAGGCATATAAAATCGTAGAACACCACCGTAAACCCCCCAGTGTCATCCGGTAGAAAGGGCAAACCGAGTAATCTTGACTATGATCTTACAATATATTACAACGAATCAAAGAAATTCGGATGACCACTTAACTGAAATTTCGTTTGCTTATACCACGATCGAGAGAGAAGCCTAAGAGTTTGTGAGAGGATAATAGGCAAGAAATTTCCAAAAACACTACTACAGTCTATGTCGACAGGTAGGAAAATCCAACGACACACGAAATGTCCAATTAAACGCATGCCTTTAATGCGAATTTAGCGCCAAAATGTGAAGGTCGTTTCTAGCGTATAACTAAAAACCACTTGTTCTCATTGACTTACAAAATAACAATAAAAAGATAATACGACATATCTATGTTAAGAAGGTAGCACTAGTTCGAGATAATCTTGTTAATGATGATTTGCTACCATGAAAAATTAATATAAAAGAAAATTTTAAAGAATAAAGACAGTAATCATGCAGCGCCCCCACGAACAACTCAGCGTTCAAATTCAGTGATATGGGTGGATGTGATACACGTTCATAATCTGTGGTTTGCTCACATTTACAGTTACGAGTGCAACTAGCGGCATATTATAAGAACGGAGTTCTGAAGTGACACATGGAGCTCATTCTTACCAACTAAATCGAGCTCCCTTATATTCAGGTACGTTACCATGTATACAAACTAGCCACACTAAGTGTAGCTCCAATTCAAGGATAAGGATTATAAAGTAAGTTTCGCGATAGTAGATGAACAGCCGGTCGATATCATGTTTGGTATCGCCACCATCACCAAAATAGGACATTGTCTCCCATTACACGCACGATCATCAGCAGTATGAGAAATACATACGGAAGAAAGCCAGAACCTAAGACATCGGATTCGACAATATCTAAACAGAATTGTTGAACGATAGCGATTAAAGTAAGGAAATTAAGAATACCCTCAGAAACCTCTATCTGAATAATATTACAATAGAGAAGAAATTAAACAAAATTAGCGATAGTCCGTATTAAGTTCGTTGATCTACTATCCTTAGAAATGAAAGTATTAATAATTTCAGAAAAAAACAAAATAGAAAAACAAGATCCAAGGAACTTTATAGGTACTAATTGAACTCAACTGGTAATTAAAATCAGTATTCTAAGAACTCAGCTACCGAACATAATCAATACGAAGAATGTTTTGTAAACAAGTAAATCGGGCGCATCGCAACGCTTTAGCCGCGGAGACCGGATTAAGCAAAATGACACATGCGCCAACTCGACCAAAGCTAATGACCACTATCGAAAAACTACATGTAAAAAGCGTGCAAACCTTGACAGAGGATCCACTTAATGCTAAAAGAAGAGGCTCCGATATGCACGCCTAGCGTGCTATCTGTCCCTGAAAGAGAGGGACACGGAAAGGTGTATTGCTTTCCCTATGCCCACGAACCCAGAATACAGTAAAGGCTGCATTTCTAGCGCTCTATTTTTATTAAATAATATAAAACTCTTGGTTTTGATACTTTTATATTATTTAATATATAGCACATATATGAAATCAAACGTGCAAATCAATTTTATTATAAATACATAAAGAATTAAGCATGTGCGCGCGTCTCCGAGGAAGAAAATATCAGATAAATCATTATTTACATAATTACGATTATTATAATAATGTGTTATTTGTATTATTATAATAATAATCTGTAAGGTGACGAGGATTACCTCTCTGCGGAACACACATTCTTCGTGTGCGAGCATTAAACCGAGTTACGACTAGAGCTACATACGAGGATAGGCACGATGGGCGTGGACAGTTGGTGGTTGATCGCAAAATACTTTACGAATGCGCTTCGAAGCAAAAGAGCGGATATTTGTCTGCTGATTGAATGACTGTGAAGAGTGAATGCAGTTTCGAGTATGCATAAGATTCTAGGACGAAAGGATTGAACGTGATTGAGCCACCCAAGGAGTGCTGCTCAAGCTGAAGTAATGTGAATAAATGTTCTGGGCTGGTCTCGGTGCAACAACATGGAAATATGTGTTTAGTGCGTAGTGACATGGGTTTCGTGTCGAGTCACATATATTCCAGTGTCCGTTTCCAAGAATTATTCTTGCTGAACGGACATTGAAAATACATGAATAGCATTCGCAGATTTCTTAAAAAATTATTATTATTATTATAAATAAATATTATTTAGAATACGAGAGAATTTAATTAAAAAGTATTAATATAAAACAGTGCCAAAATTATTATAATATAATTTATATTATACGAATACGAGCGTCTTCAAGGGCATGCTCGCGAATTAAACTTTATAATTAATATTATATATATAATACGATTATTATTATTATTATTTTATTCTAAAATTAGTGTTATTTTTCTTTGGCTCATGAAAGGGCTAGTTTTCCTCCCCAAAATTCATGCTCTATCGGTGCTATAAAATAAGCTCCCTAGAGCTATCTTGATTCTGGAGCTCTAGTAATTTTGCCCATCTGAGCATTCTAAATAGTAGAGTCATGATCCTGATTGAGCAGCGCTCTGTTAAAGAACAGCAGGCTCTATCATGCCAACCGAATCCTAGTAAAACTTGAACCTATTACGAATGAATGAATTTATTAAAGCAATTAATTTAGTTTTTAATAGCAATTAAAATAATTTTAATTTAAGATAACACAATTTTTTCATTTGATAATACATTTTATGAACAAACATACGGATGTCCAATGGGGTCACCTTTGTCACCTGTTATAGCTATGGAAAGTTTAGTTATGGAAAAATTAGAAAGTATAGCCTTGTCAAAATTGCTTTTTGAACCAATGATATTTAAGAGATATGTTGATGATATCTGTACGATTGTTCCAGAATTTTCTGTGGATGAAATGGTGGATGTTTTTATTTCTGTACATGACAGAATTAAATTTACAAGGGAGGTTGAGATTAATAATCAGTTGAGTTTTTTGGACATTAATATCATTAGATGTAGTAATAATAAGGTGAAACTTAATTGGTACAGAAAGCAGGTAGGTTTTTAGATTTTAATTCACACCACCAATTCGGAAACAAAATTGGAACATCAAAGGGTGTCATTGACAGAGCAATAAAATTGTCACATAAAAATTCTAGACAGAGTAATTTACAGATAGTAAGAGAAATTTTCATTAATAATGGTTATCCAATTCAATTTATTAATAGGTTAATTGCTGAGAGATTGTTTGACATTTATAATACCGAAAATAGACATAATGCACGAGTTGATATTAACAGAGGCAAAATTATTGTCTTGCCATATGTTAGAGGATTGTCTGAAAGAATTAAAAGAAATTTTCAGAAATATAACATTCAATTTTTCTTTGAAAATAGCAATAATTTGCGTAGATTGTTTAATAATTGCAAAGATAGGGATGATTTATGCTTAAAGTCAGGAGTTGTTTACAAGATTAATTGCATGGATTGTGATAAATACTATATTGGACAAACAGGGAGATATTTAAAATAGAGAATTTATAAACATAAATATAGTTTACGTAGCTCACATATAACTTCCAGTTTAAAAGAGCATTGTTTAAAGTTTTTACATTCTTTTGATTTTGTGAATGTAGATATTTTAGAACATGGTATTAATAATAAGTTTAAACGGGAGAGTCTTGAAAGCATTCACATTTCCAGGAATCGGAATAATGTGAATTTAATGTTGGAGTCTAATAAATTGGATAATGTTTATCATTCCTTATTAACTTGATTGGTTTTGAATAATTTGTGTAGAGGGGGACTTTAGATTTAATTTACTAAATTTGGTTGTAGGGATGGGGTATATGTAGATAAGAATATAAGGTTTAGTTTAGTCCCTGATAAGGAGCCGTAGCGAGCTCGAAACGTTCGACTGGATCTTCAATTAAGTAAGGGTGTTGGGGACAGTCACACTGTAGTTTGCTAACAAAAATTTTTTCAGCTAATATTTTATTTTCAGATTAGTCTACGGGGTGATTATAAATAAGGACAGTCTGATTTTCATTATAATTTTTAATTTAATTTTTAATTTTAATTTTTGTTTTTATTATTTTTATGTATTGATGTATTAATATTAATGTAGATTTGTATTGATGTTGTTTCGTATTGTTTTCTGGTCTCATTTTCAAGTCTCACTCCATTAAAGATCAGCGGCCTTAATATTTCTCAAGATACTTGATCCTGGCTGCGCGGTGCTCCGTGAAAGCCCAACGGCCTCATTCCTAGTCCTGAACGAAGTAATAATCCTGCTTGAGCGGTGCTCCGTCAAAAAACACCAAGTTTCGTTCATTTCAACATTCTAATTTTTAATCCAGTTTTAGTGAATTTTGACTCTTGAATTTTCAATCAAAATTTAAAATTTTTGAATTTTGAAAATCGCATAAGTCTATCATGAAGAGTGATATCATAACATGTTACGCACAATTTTTAGAAATTTTATTAGTCGAATCCAACTTATATTATCGAATCTACTAGCACATAAGTTAAGGTCATCGCTGCAGTAATCTCTCAATGCAAAGCAGCTACTGATTTGTTATGTAATGGTTATAAACTTTTCCAAAATAATTTTTACAAAATTTATTATTTGTTAAAATATACAGTAGTAGATACGTACATACCTAAATCTAAAAATCTGATAAAGCATTGATAGTTAATTTCTTTCCTACGGTGTACACGAAATAACTGTTTGCTTGCAGTTCGGCATATCTCCACTGCAATCAACAAACTGCGCAGGATCATTTAGTAAAATTTAGTCTAATTTTCTTTCGGATTTCTTTAACTACTACATGATTCCCTAGCTTATTTTTTCTGCCTACGGCTATCGCTGCCTAGCAAATCTACTTCGAAAAGAATGATCTATCGTATTATATTAAAGGATAAAGTTTATTCAATTCAATAATTGTCAAAGTTGCCTATGCATTTATTGTTTAAGTACTTAAAAATTACGCTGTATTTTTGAGTTTCTTCTATATTTGCAATTCACTTATAATAGTAGAAGTAGTTGTCAAAAAATGTCTCTTAGTTACATAATACCAGATTATACCGCCAATTAAATAGTAGATATTATTTTAGCGCTTGGAGAATGCCGATATAATTATATGCACGTAGGACAGTTATACCGTGAATGCTGCCTCGATAGAAGGCACCCAAACGATCATATCATCGCTAAAGTTGTTCAGCGTCAACGTCAAAGACTAGTTTGTTTGCGACAAACAAAACGAAATAATGTACCAAAAAGATGAAACATAAATGCTTCAAGTTATGAAATTGATCCTCATATTAAAACCCGAAAAATGGAAAAACAATTTATTATACCAAAATCGAGAGTGCATCGAATATTGTAAGTTTACAAATTCCAACCGTATCATCTAACATTAATACAAGAATTGCAAGCTAGTGATTTCGAACGAAAGTACCAGTTTCTAGAGAAACAGAAAGGTTGATACAAAATTCAGGATTTTGTAATTACGCATTATACGAGGGTGGATTGATAAGTTTACGGCCTGACAAAGAAAAACAACGTTTTTAAGAATTTGTTTTTTATATTTCTCAACATAATCTCCTCCAAGGCTGATACATTTCTGATAGCGGTGTTCTAGTCTAGTAATGCCATCTCTATAGACTGATTCATCAAGCTCCTCAAAATACTCATTTAAAGCTTCGATTACTTATTAATTGTCCGCAAGTCTCTTACCCCCAAGCCATTTTTGGAGGTTAGGAAACAGATAATTTCAATTGAAATTGAATTCATATCAATTCAAACTTTAGATCGTTGATTTTACCCATCGCAAGGATTGACGTGTACGCTGGTGGGTTATCGTGATGAAAAAAGATTTTTTTCTTCGCCAGATGAGGTCGTTTAATTTTTACTTCGTGGCTCAAACGTTGCAATAAGTTTGCGTAGTATTGACCAGTGATAGTTTTACCCTGCAAGGGTAAACCCATCAATGTATATAATACCTCTTGCATCCCAAAAAACAGTAGCCATAACCTTGGTCGTCGAAAAAATTGTTTTTGCCTTCTTTGGAGTTGGTTCCCTGATCCAATCCACTATTCAGACTGTTGTTTGGTTTGATGAGTGTAGTGGTGAACCCAAGTTTCGTCAACGGTTATGAATCGACGCAAAAATTCGCTTAGATTACGTTTATACAACGCCAAATTGGCGGTAGAAATGTTCATTCGAATCAATTTTTGGTCGACTGTTAGCAAACGCGGCACCCACCTTGCACAGAGCTTTTCCATATACAAATGTTGGTACAACATATTTTGTATACGTTCATATCACATATTAAAGGTCTCGGCTATCTAACGTACCTTTAATCTGCGGACTTTTAGCACTATTTGATTGATTTTTTCGATCATATCTGGAGTTGTGTCCTCAATGGGGCATCCTGAGCGAGGCTCATCAGAGGTGTTCACACGACCCTTTTTAAACTCGGGAACCCACTGCTTAACGGTTGAATATGATGGGTAGGATGTCTCCAGTGTTGAGTCGATCTCTAATTTAATTCTCTTTGGCGTTAACCCCTTCAAATGATAGTATTTGCTGACAGCACGATTGGTCAGCTTTTCCATTTTTACAAAAAACACACAGTCGTCTTGTACAGTAGGCCTAGTGGCGCCATCTCTTGATCAGGCTGGAAATTTATCAATCCCCCCTCGTATTATTGTTTCTAAAGTAAACTTGAATAGTATGATTTTTTAATACATTTCCAATTCTTTCGGATAGTCCTTTTACATAAGGTAATACCACGATTTAACAACACGATTTAATAACACTTATCATTCCTTATTAATATAAAATTTTGTATTTTGCATTTAAGTTAAGAAAGGGGGGTATTATAAATGTCATACTAATAAATTTGGAGTGGACATGGGGTATAAAAAGTAGCATCCTGGGTTTTTCAATTTAGTTTAGATTCTGAGGATGAACCGTAACGATTCGGAATTTGGGACACCAAGCTAATACTAAATGTAACGTGGTGGCGCAGTCACGTTAAAAAAAAATACCAAGGTGATTCTAAATTTAAGGTGATGGGAGCGTCTCATTGACGTTTACTAACATAGAATATTACTTTTTCTATTTTTATTTTATTTATTATTTTATTTTTATTTTTTTTTATTATGAATTTTATGTTATTTTTATTTTTTAGTATAATTTATTATAGTTAACAGTTTTATTTCAGATTCTACAAGGGTGAATACAAACAAGGACAGTCTGACTGTCATTATTTTAGAGACTGTAAGACCGATAAAAATATTTATTAAATGAATATTTTTCTATTATAGACCTAAAAGGGCCTTCCATATTTAAACGAAATTGTTGAGATCTATTACGGGTGTCTTAGTCTATGTATGAGAAAGGAGAGCGCTGAAGTGTTTCACTATTATCAAGCAAAATAGTACACTTACTTTGTAGTTTCTCTATACTAAAACATCTACGCATACTTATCTAAATTTAAGCATGTATATATAACTTATTGGATGGCGGTATTTAGTCTTATTATGTAATGCATAATTTAAGTAAGATATTCAAAAATCAACTTTACTATTGTCTGATACGCACGCACGGTTTCCTTCAGCGTAAATCGTGCATCGCTCGGAACTTTCTTGTGTCTGAGCGATGAATAGTGCAGGGAATACTTCAAGATTCGTCGTCACTATCTTGAAAAGGGACCACACTATTGAGTCCTGGCTAGAGGTGTCCGGACTAACCGCAACCACGTGTTAGATGGAGTACTTATACTATACCAGCGTGTAGAGTATCAGTGCGCGGCTATAAAAGGGATCAACATAGGCGTACCTTTACCGTTTCTCATGCACTTGCTGTATTAAAGTAGTGAAAATTCAGACAATTAAGTCGTCTGTAAAGGGGTCGACCCTTTTACTACAGATTCATGCGAAAGAGAGAGAGAGAGAGAGAGAGAGAGAGAGAGAGAGAGAGAGAGAGAGGGAGAGAGAAAGAGAGAGTAAAGTTTTTTAATGCAACGCTTTTTTAATTCAATATAGTTGCAACACGCACAATATTGTCGTCGCCGGGATGAAGTTCGACGATGCGCCCAATGCTCCAATGCATAGATGATAGATTGTCTTCCTTTATGCTGACCAGTGTTCCAATTTTAATATTAGTTTTATCGCCAACATGCCATTTGCTGCGTGTACGCAGCTCGTTCAAATATTCTTTGTGCCAACGTTTCCAAAAGTGTTGCTTCACTTGTTGTATTCGCTGCCACATTGATAATTTTTCTAAGTCATATTCTATATTTGAATGTGAATATTCTCCTATGAGGAAGTGACATGGAGTGAGGGCAATAAGGTCGTTAGGGTCATTTGAGATGGGTGTCAACGGACGGGAATTCAAAATCGATTCTATTTCTATAATATATGTATTTATAATACAAGTTGTTCATAGGTAAACGATGCATTTCCGATAGCGCGATAGAGGTGATTTTTAAAAGATTTAACTGCAGCTTCCCATAAAACGCTAAAATGAGGCGATCGAGGTGGAGTGAATTGCCAGTTAATGCCTTTCTTCATGCGATAATAAAAATGCTCTTATTTTTAATATTTTATTTTTGGCCCGAACGAAATTTGTCGCGTTATCCGAAAAGATATTATTCGGTTTACCTCGTCTAACTATAAATCTTTTGATGGCCTCTAAACATGATTCTGTAATTAAATCTGTTACTAATTCCACATGTACCACCTTTACTGCGTAACATACAGTTACAACCACGTACGCCTTGTTCTTATTTTTATTTCGAAATTTTCTTTCCTTTATGAGAAAAGGTCCGCAATAGTCAATCCCAACATTTTCAAAAGGACGAGATTGAGTTACGCGCTCTTTCGGAAGATTCCCAATAAATAATTAGATATTTTGGGAATAAGTTTTGCACATTTCACGCATTAAGAATGATATGTCGCGTAGTATTTTTTCCATCAATTGGCTAATACTTATTTCGAATTGCATTTAAAGTCGCTTGTATTCCTGAATGCCAACTATTCATGTGTTCACGTCTGATAATCAGTTGTGTTATCTGATCATTGCGGGGTAATAATATCGGGTTTTTTCTTGAATAAGTAATTTTTGCATAACCAATTCGGCCACCAACTCGAATAATGCCATTTTGATCTAAGAACGGATTCAAACATCTTGTTTCGCTCTTAGCATGAAGAGGTACTTCGTCCTTTAAGTTTTGTATTTCCTCCAAAAAATTATTATTTTTATAATTCGATAATGAGCATTTTGAATTTCCTCGGCAGTGTAATTTCCTATTATTTTATTTTTTAGTTTTCTATTTTTTAAGGCGCGCAAACGTAGAGCAACAAAACGATTCAACGCATCTATACACGAAATTTTTTTTAAATATTTCGTTAGTGTATATTTTTAGTTTTTTAGTTTAGATTTTATTTTTTTAGTTGTTTAGTGCATATTTCTCCCTTTCTTGTAGCTGCCAAAGTGATTTTAATACGTTGTTCAGGTATAGTTATATTTGATAATTTTAATACTTTTCAATTTTCTTCATTTTCAGTTAAACAAGAGGGACCAATAAACCACAAAGCATTTTGTATAAAATCCGATGGATTTTGACCTCGCGAAATATAATCGGCGGGATTTTCCATACCGGCTATATTCAACCACTCACAGTTATGCGTCAATGCTTGTATATCAGAAACACGATTTGCTATGAACATTTTTAGTAGGTGTGGAGACGTTCCTATCCAATGGAGAGTAACGGTGGAATCTGACCTCATATTTTTGAATAATTAAGTTTCAAAGCTTCTGTCACTTTGTTAATCAATTTTACTAGTAAGTGTGCAGCGCATAATTCCAATTTTGTTCCAACTCCACCTTCCTTCTTGTTATATTTTTTGCACTGTGCTGACAGGCATTTACTTGTTTCGTGATTATTTCGTACGCAATTCATACATAAATGACTTTCTTTCACTGCATTATACCTCTCTTTCGGATTTAATTTTGGAAATTTTTCACATTTAAAACTATAATGTTCGGCATTGCAGAACGTACACTTGATCTTTTGTGTGCTAATAAAAGTTTGGCTACCATTAGATAGATTTGATTTTAGGCCCTTAGAATGGTTTTGTTTATGTTTTATTTCAATGGCCTCTGATTCGTCGCCGCGATCTCGTTTTGTTAAGAAGTTCATCAATTCTGTAAATGTCGGCAAATTATCTTCCTCCAACGTACGCTCCCATGATTGTCGCGTATTTTTATCTAGTTTTTTACTAATTATATAAATCAAAATCGAATTCCAGGATTCAACTGGCTCGCCACGTGCCTTCAAGGCCTGAGAATGCATTATGGCCCTGCATTTCTTGTAAATGTCTAATATTCAACGGACAATCCTTCGTAATTTCAGAAAATTCTAACAGAGACTTTATGTGCGCATAAACGATTTGCCGCAGTCTCTCGCATCTTGATTTTAATAACTCCTATGCAACCTTATAATTTTCTTCAGAAGCGTTGAGCGGCTCCAAGATTGAAACTAAATTGCCACGAATTTAATTTTTTAACAAATGAAATTTTTGCACGGCAGGTAAACTTGTATTTGAATGAACTATTGACTCAAAAGTGTCGCGAACACTGATCCATTCCAGCGGATTTCCGTCAAACGGGCGAATTTCAATTTTTGGCAAACTACTATTATTAGTTTGCACTATCATTTTTGTTGCTATATTTTCATTAGATCCACTCACATTTTGATTGACACAATCAGATTATAAATCTTGCATTAATTCGCGACGTCGTTTACTTATAAAGTTCGCGGCCTTGTAATAGGAGTTATCAAACTACACCTTCTCATTTTCCTGAGCTTCAATTATTTCTTGATTATTTGCCTTTTCTATTAACAACTGATCTATTTGAAATTGTATTTTTTCGAAAGCGGAATGTGCTTCTTCTAATTTTAACCTTCGCGTTTCTAAACTATCGACGTCTATATCTTGATTTTTATCAAAATTATTGATAATACGCGTGACATTACCTTTAATATACGCACGATTTTGCGTTAAAGATTTATATTATGCTTCACACATTTTATTTTTCTAACTATTTATTTTCATAATTGTATTAATTTTATATTGTATTATTTTAGTTGTATTGATGTAATTAATCTATAATTATCGCAAGCTTAATAGGATCGACTTTGAACTAAGGGCAATGAATAATGAATGATATGATAGTATGGAGAATATTCACTTACATATGACTTCGATGGTGAAAATAATCCTGCAGTGTCCGTTTGAGGAGAGGCGATGATCTTGCAGTCTTCGTCAACTGCTACTCTTGATAGTGATAATGTATTGATTTAGTTTGCACGTCCGATGGACAGACACTTGTATTATCCGTGCAGCTGCTTTGTCAACTAGAGGACGATGAAACTCGTCCTATAAATGGAGAGACGATGTCGTCTAATTCGTTAATAGGTGGACTTGTCCGCAAATTCGGCTGCTTAGTCGACCGGTGCACAATGCACGTTTATAACTTTGATATTTGCGTTTGGTACTCAGAATCTTGAAATTTATATTCACTGATGCACTTGTATAAATCACTTTAGTTTACACATCTGGCTGTAAGGACCAATGTTTTTTTGCGTGAGCAAAACGTTTGATTTATAGCAAAAGATCCGTCAAAGAACACTTTCTACAGTTGTTCACTTTAACCGTGAACTCTAATCGCGATTAAGATAATTATGTTAAAAATGAATGGTATACACAAGTGAATAAAATTTCTATCTTTAATTATGTAACATATTATTTACATGAACTTGAACAAAGATGTGTTGCAGACAAATGTTTTTAATTGAATTTTGTACGTAATGGTTTTGGACTAAACAGAATACCTCTGTGTCCCAAGAGTGGGAGAAATCATTTCTATATATATCTAGGCGGAGAATTACGCTATTGGTTTAATGATGCTTAAGTAAACTATATTGCAAGGAGAGGGAAAGGTAGAGGGCAACCTGTTACTACCTGTACGCATCGATGCAGGTGTATGTATCAGTTGCATAGATTTTCCCGTATTTAACTTAATTACGTAGTCATTCATATTGGACATCTTACATTATAGGAAGTCCCGTACATTAGGAATATATAAGTTTTTTATTTATCTATTATAATATAACACAAAGACTAATACACATTCTTCAATTCAATATACAGCCGTAGATAATTCAAATTCAAGGAAATGAACATTAACTTAAACTATTTTTGTTTATACGTCGCAACAAGCATGATTATAAACAGGCACATTCTATCTGTCAATATATTATAGCATTAAGACTGTAAGACTAAGAAACATTAGCTATTTACTCACGCTAGTCTAGGAACAAATTTCGCTAGTGCACACCGAAAAGATCCTTGGAGGACGCTCGCGAGAATAATACTTAGGCGACAACACGATGAAAATTCACGATCATATGATGCATACTATATACATGGCGTTAAGATTTAGTGGTGTGATATAGAACCAAACATATGCCGTTCCACTGTATTAAGTAGTATATAAATGAAATAATATTTGCGCTGTGACGCTTGGAACCACATAATAAAATAAATCAAATCAAATAGAATTGAGAGAAAATAATTTCCATCACTTGAAAAATTTCACAATGAAGCGTTGTAATAATAATGAAATGGTTACCTTTGCTTTTTATTCCAGAATCGGAAAGAATCGAAAATTCTACATTTTAATAGGTATTTATGTACTAGTTTAAGTTGACCCCTAAAGGTCGTTGAAAGATCAATTTAATTTCTGACTAATTAACTCTAAAATTGAGAGTCAGCGACAATAGCTTTCGCATAAAAGTTATGAGGTATGCAGTGGCTGATCGATATACGATCCTGACTTTGATCTTGAGATTAGATTTCAAGATCATTTGATAGTTTAGTTAGTTTTTTTAATGGAAATCCTGGTTTGTTATTCTGGAATCAAAAAGAGCACAAAATTTTACGTTCATATATCATTCAAGTATTCGATAAAGTTCAAATGGATTAGTAACGAATAACTTTCATACAATCCTGACCATTTAAGGAAAGAAAGTGGTTGTTCCGGTAAATTAAAGCAATGCCGTTGTTATGCCGGTCACACTTCAGGCAAGGGCGTCGTTGTCCCGGTTACTTAAGGTAAATTCGGTGATTATCTAGCAGCGAAAGTGAAGTTTGAATATCTGAAGCCGGTTTACATGATAGCGAATTTATTTAATCAAGTGTTCAAAAACTTTTTTAGATAATAAAGTCTAGACGTGGCAAGTCTGGATACATCTGACATCATACAAATTCGCCGTGTACTATCTACTGATTCGTCAATTTAAAATATATCTAAATAGTCATGAACTATCCTCAAATAATACGGAGGTAAACTATCTTGTTGAACCCACATGCAGATTGTAATTTGTAAAGCAACATTTTGTAACAATCCGAGTAATTTCCTGCAAGAAATAGTATCCAATCTAGTTTTCATTTATTATACCGCACCCCACGTTCAGATTCCAATGGTGCTTATGATACACCTCTTTTTACCAATGACGATTATTGACAAACCAGTAATGGCAATTCTGTTTGTTATGTTGACTAGTATCATGAAAAGTGGCTTGACCACTATACGAGGCTGGATTGATAAGTTCCTGGCCTAACCAAGAGATGGCGCCACTAGGCCTACCTTGAGGTGGCGTTCTATAGTACCATCCTTAAATAACTTGTAGCTATAATTTCAGTCCGATCGCCATGTTAGTTTAGGTTTGAGAGCACGCTGAACAAGACGCCTCTGTGTTTTTCGGAAAATGAAAAAGCTGGAAAATCGTGCTGTCATCAAATACTATTATTTGAAGGGATTAACGCCGAAGAAAATTAAAGTAGAGATGGACTTAACTGGGTACATCCTCCCCATCATATTCAACCATTAAGCAGTGGGTTTCCGAGTTTAAAAAGGATCCTGTGAGCACCTCTGATAAGCCTTGCTCAGGACACCCTATTGAGGTGACAACTCCAGATATGATCGAAAACATTCATCAAATAGTGCTGACAGACCACAGATTAATAGTGCGTGAGATAGCTGAGACCTGTAAGATGTGATATCAACGTGTATAGAATATTTTGCACCAACATTTGTATATGGAAAAGTTCTGTGCAAGATGGGTTCCGCGTTTGCTAACAGTCGACCAAAAATTGATTCGAAAGAAAATTTCTACCGCCAATTTGGCGTTGTATAAGCGTAATCAAAGCGAATTTTTGCCTCGATTTGTAACCGTTGACGAAACTTGGGTCCACCATTACATTCCTTAAACCAAACAACAGTCTAAACAACTCCAAAGAAGGCCAAAACAATTTTTTCGGCGAACAAGGTTATGGCTACTGTTTTTTGGAATGCAAAAGGTATCATATACATTGATTACCTTGAAAAGGGTAAAACTATCACTGGTCAATACCACGCAGACATATTGCAACGTTTGAGCTACGAAGTAAAAATTAAACGACCTCATCTGGCGAAGAAAAAATCTTGTTTCATCACGATAACGCATCAGCGCACAAGTCAATTGTTGCGATGGCTAAAATCAATGATCTGAAGTTTGAATTGATGCTGCACCCTCCCTACTCTCCAGACTTAGCCCCGAGTGACTATTATCTGTTTCATAACCTCAAAAAATGGCTTGGCGGTAAGAGATTTGCGGACAATTAAGAAGTAATCGAAGCTGTAAATGGGTATTTTAAGGAGCTTGACGAATCAGTCTATAGAGATGGCATTACTAGACTAGAACATCGCTATGAGAAATGTATCAGCTTTGGAGGAGATGATGTTGAGAAATTAAAAAAAAACAAATTCTTAAAAAGGCTGTTTGCATTGGTCAGGCCGGAAACTTATCAATGCACCCTCTTAATATTAAAAAACTATTTAATAATTGTAAAGATAAGGATGATAAATATTTAAAAACAGGAGTAGTATACAAAATAAATTATAAAGATTGTGATAAATATTATATTGGACAAAACGGGAAAATACCTAAAATAAAGAATATATGAACATCAATATAGCTTACAAAGCATGAAAGGTACATCTGCGCTTAAAGAACCTAGTTAAAACATGTTATATTCTTTCGATTTGGAAAATATTTTAGAACAAGGTATTAAAAATAAGTATAAAAAGGAAACTCTTGGAAATATTCATACTTTGAAAACATCCATTATGTAAATTTAATGCTAGAGTCAAGTTGGACAGTCTGTCAAATTGGACAGACAATACTTAACAATATAATATATGTATTTCGCATTTATGTTAAGAAAGGAGGGTCCTATAAATGTTATACTAATCAATTTACAGTGCAGATGGTGTGTATAAGATACGATACTGGGTTTTTAATTTAGTATAGTTCCTGAGGATGAACCGTAGCGTTCGAAACCTCGGACACCAAGGTGATACTAAATTTAAGCTGATGGCTGCAGTTAGATTGTCCTTTATTAACATAGAATATTACTTTTATTTTTTTATTGTATTTATTATTTTATTATTAATTTTATTTTATTTTTATTTTATTATTAATTTTATTTTATTTTTATTTTTAATTTTTAGTATAATTTATTGTAGTAATCAGTTTTATTTCAGATTTTACGAGAGTGAATATTAACAAGAACAGTCTGACTGTCATTATTTTAGCTAATATATTATATTATAAAGACTTTAAGACCGATAAAAATATTTATTAATTTCATTCAGAACAGTCGATATAAGTACAGTTTGTAATTCTAGTTTATATAATTGCCTTTCAAAATTTGTACTGAACCAAACAAGTTCTTCCAAATAGCCGAACGCTCCATGTAGTTAAAGAGTAAATTCTTATTATATACACTATTCAGCGCAGAAATTTATTATATTTACATAAAAATTTAACGAAATTTTCTACCTAGATCCTAGCTAGAAATCACCACTCTCCTAAATGAGTGAATACATCAATTCTTGCTCATCTATTTTAAGGTTTATATATATCTAAAAGCGTAAATTCATCTATAGATTTAAGTACCTTTAACTATTCTTATTAGATAAAGACACATGAAAAAATCATAATAAATTCTATATTTTCATCATGATACACATAATAATTTTGTTATGGGAAACATTGTTAATTTAAATCAAATATTTTTGTTTGTGTAGGGAATGCTTAGAAATTTTACATTCAAGAAAATGGACAAATGAAATTCAGAGAGTTCACTTTGAAAGCGGAATCCAAATGGGTCTTGGTACTTTTAACTTGGTTAGTAAATATATTTATATGACAAATTATTCTTAAGATCGAATACTATCATCTTATTTTTTCATAGTTAATTTCATTACTTCCTGGGCGAATTAAACGAATATTAGAATTTATTGGTTTTTCTGGAAATAAGGTAATTTTTATTATAATATTAATTATTTTCTAGAGTATATGTTTAGATTATATTTTTTTATTTCGCTTAAGGTTATCCTATAAATATAAAAATATTCCAATCATATTTTTAAAAAAGTTAAAAAGTGAAATAACACTTAAAACAATAAACCGTAAAAAATTATATTTAAATTCAAAAACTACCATTGAATATTAGAACAGATTTTGTAACAGTTACAGTTAGAATCCTTGGTCAGAACCCGCATAGCTTAACAAATTCAAGTAGGCAATTTGTCCATCAAGAAAGTTACATGGAATGTCCGTGTAAACAATACGTTTACTACGGGCTAAGTGAGAACAGCAGCAGATGTGCTAAACACCCTATTTGCTCCGGTCACCATACAAAACGAGACACCAGAGTATTAAAAATAGCATTGGCAAACAGACTTCTACCCATGGGATCCGAGGTTGAATTTTGCCGAGTTGGATTAAGTCCTGGCCAAGATGAAGCTGGGTAAGGCCCCGGACGGGACAGCTTCGACTTGGCCATCATTGGAACGGCACTGCCTTTCATTAGGCAAAACCTGATTAACTTAAATTAATATCTATAACTCGTGTTTGAGATTTTCGGTCTTCCCTAATGAGTTGAAAGTTAGCCAAATGGTTGCAATAAGGAAAGGAGAAGACAAAGAGCCTGAAGATCCTGCTCCCTACGGACCCATATGTCTATTGCCAATATTAGTAAAACACTAGAAGCTCTTATTATGAACAAAAAAAGTAAGATCATTGAGACAAAACTATCTGCGAGACACTTCGAGTTTCAGAGAGGGTGATACACAGAGGGCGCTATTCTTCAGTTATGCAAGTCTGTGAGCGAATAGGGCAGAAAATATATTGTAGCAGTTTTCCTGAACATAAAAGGCGCCTTTGACAATATCTGGTGGCCTGCTGTATTAACCGCATTCCAAAGAAAAACGTGTCGCAGGGGTCTTTACAAGTTGATAAGAGATTACCTGAAGGACCGCCGAGTCCTCCTATGGTATGGCTTTGAGGAAGTGCAAATTAAGATCAACAAGGGATGCCCTCAGGAATCCGTACTTGGTCCAAATTTGTGGAACCTTGTCCATGGTCTTCTACTGTGGCAGCTCTCAAGACTAGGGTGCCATGTCATCGCTTATGCTGTTGATATCGCGCCTTGAAGGTGTACCCTCATATGCCAATCCACGGTGCTTGTGGAGTTCGAGGGAGCCAAGTGCCACACCCACGTCCAAGTCGTAAGGTCTGGAAACGTCGTGTATAATTGCAAGTAGCTATACACAGGCGGCTAACGGGTGATTGGCTAACCGGTCTGGGAGCGGAGATAGTGAAGGATAGTGTACAGTCTGTATGCTGGTGTGTTGCTGATGTGCTGATGCTTGCATTAGTACATTGGCTTTATTTCTATACTAACATATAAGTCTGGCGGGAGGGGCTATCCGTGGTGTATGCAAAACAATGCGTACGTACGGACCCGCATATTGCGCATGCTTTTAAAGCAATGCGCACATACATTTTATAATGCTTTATATTAAGCATTGCGCACGTTTAGGTGCATTAATAAAAGCAATGCGCACGGTTTCTGGTGCTTTGCAAAAAGCAATGCGTACCGTTTTCTGAACAACCAGAAAGCAATGCGTACGAAATTCTCTTTAAAAGAAAAACAATGCGCACAAGAAATGTTAGAGAAAAAGCAATGCGCACTGCATCAAATGGGCCGTCTAAAAGCACCAATTTGAGTAAAACTCAAAGGCAATGCGTACGCATCCGGAACCAAATGTGCGGGTCCGAAAGCAATGCGTACGATCTAAACAAGATTTTTCCATATAGAAAGCAATGCGCATGGATTTCTCCTCTTGCTTTCTCGATGTTTTTTCTGAATCTTAAGATATGCTGAGTGTTTTGAAGTCCGGCTGCGGGCTGCATGTAACTCTGTCAAATGCTTCATATCCCAGACAAGAATTAAAATCATAATGAGCGCTAATGATAAAGAAAATTTACCCCAGGGACATTTAAATTCTGCAGTCGATTCCGATCGGGTGCAAGCCCCAGTGGTCGGCTCTGGTTCCGAGGATTCTGGGGGGAACCACAGAAGCGCTAAGGATGCAGCTGTCCTTCTTACTAGATTACAGCATGAAATGAACACTGACGAATCTAGACCAAATGTAGCCGCTAGGAATCGAAAAAGAGTAGCTCCTGTAAAAGTGGATCTAACATTTGAACATAAAGCGATAGAGGAATTTGATGCTCTCGCTCAAGACTTGTTGAAGAATCTACTAAAGTTGAGACAAAGTTACAAGTTCATTAAAAGTGTGGAGGATGTCGTAAAAGACATGCTCATTAAAACGCATAGTGTTATAAGCAAACTTGCATTAGAAAATGGTATCATGAAAGGCAAATTAAGTGCGGTGGAAAGCAAAAAGAAAAGCCTAGCACTGTATAGCGAGGTGGCCAGACAGACCATTCCGTCGATTAAGTCTGCGACAACTAATAAGGATAGAATACCAAGTAAACGATATTCTATTGCAATAAAATCTAGTAAAACAAAGGACGATGCAGAATTAATAGAAAAGAAAATAAAATCGGCTATAAATCCGGCCAAAGAAAAACTAAAAATCAAAAGTTTACGTAAAACAAAGTCCGGATTTGTAATTATTGAAACCGAAAGTGAGTCTGATCTGGCAAAACTAACGAATCATCCGAAGCTGAAAGAAAATAACCTTGAGTCTACAGCACTTAGAAAGAGGATGCCAAGAATCGTTATATTTGATGTGCCTTCAAGTCTTCAAGAGGACGAAATAGTTTCCATTATAAAGGAACAAAATAAAGTGTCATTCCAAAACATCGACGAAGCCGCACTGAGAGATCTTAAGATACTGTTTAAGACAGGTAAAAGAGATAGGAGTAATACACACGTTGTTTGTGTTACCCCTGCCTCCATACGAAACGTACTGGTTCGCAAACGCCTCTTCATAGGATGGCAAAGTTGTAAGGTTTCTGATTTTCAGGCGGTTAGTCGCTGTTATAATTGTCAAATGTACGGTCATGTGTCAAAGTATTGTAAACAAGAAAAAGAAATTTGCGGTAAGTGTGGATCTGAGGAGCACACTATCACACAATGCAAAGAAAAAGAACGCAGCTGCATTCCATGCTTAAAAGTTAAGAGACCATATAAGCATGCAATGGACAATAATTGTCCATTATATAAAAATGCTTTGGAAAGAATAATAAACAACACTAACTAGTATAGATACATTCAGTTATTAGAAATAATAAACACAAATATAAATAAATATAATAATAAACACAAAACAATAATAAACGCAAACTAGTATAGATACATTCACTTATTAAACCAAGCTCATGAACGACTCAAACATGTCAAAGTTCAAAATAGTGCCGATGTCAACAACTATGCAAATGAAATTGTTGACAGTATAATCACGGTTGTTCAAAAGTCCATTCCTAGAAAGAAATTGTTCCAGAAGTCGGTTCCCTAGTGGACAAATGAACTCTCCGGCTATAAATCGAAAGTGTACAAACTCAGAAAGAAATATCAAGCGGAACATGATCCACTCCGCAGAGAAACCAAAAGACGTGCCTACTATGATGCGAGAAAAATGTACACAAAATCGATACATAAGATCCGATCGGACAGTTGGAGGAACTTTGTTGAACAAAACAGTAGGGAAAATGCTTATGGATTTGTACATAAGATTTCGAAGGAAAAGATTCTCCCTAAACAAATAATCAATACGATTAATGACAGTGCTGGTAATATGACAACTGACTGAGAATCTACGGCACGAGCATTGCTTGATGGGCTGTTTGGTGATGGAATTCCGTCCCGAGAAAACGAAACAATAAGTTACACATCTGCTTCCACAGATGTCCATGCATGGACTACAGACGAACTCAAAACCGCAGTCTTCAAAATGAAAAGTGGCAAAGCGCCAGGCTCGGATTATGTGGAAGTTCAGATGGTAAAAGTGGCCATGAACTCCAAGTTTATCCAAAACTTGTTGAATGTGTTCAATGCATGCCTTCAATACGGCTCTTTCCTGGATTCCTGGAAAGTTGGAGAAGGATCCATCCCTGGTGAAATCATACAGAGCCATATGTCTGCTTCCCATACTCAGCAAAGTTCTAGAAAGATTAATCGGTTATAGGCTTTCAAACTGTATTATGCATACAGACTATTCATCTAACAAGCAATATGGCTTCAGGAAAGGTAAAGGCACTGAAAATGCCATCAATGAAGTGAGAAAAATAATTAAAGAGTTTCCTAAGAAACAAATATACTGCATAATGTTTGACATCACTGGAGCATTTGACAACCTCTAGTGGTCAAGTATCTTACAGGAGCTCCGAAACAGAAATTGTCCTTTAAACCTATACCTGCTTGTAAAGTCATGTCTCTCAGATAGAAGTGTAACTATAACTGATAATTTTCAAAAAGTTCGTAAAGACCTAAATAAAGGTTGTCCGCAGGGTTCAATATTAGGACCAGACTTCTGGAATATCTGTATGGACTCGCTATTACAGCGCCTGACAAAAAGCGAAGGGAAAGTAGTTGCCTACGCCGACGACTTAATTAACGGAAGAGCGAAAGGATAAGCCAGAGTTACATTGAAGAAGTGAAATCCTGGTGTCAAAAATATGGAATGTTGATAGTGAAAGGCGACCTTCAGCCGAAAATTCTGCCTCTAATTAAGATCGGCTGTATAAGGGTAAAGAGATTAGAAAGCCTGAGATACTTTGGAATCCACTTCTGCAAACATCTTACAATCGGGAGCTATTTAAAAACAGTACAATCTAAATATGTGGATTTGTTTGAAAGAATCGCATGACTATTTCCAAGATGGGAATGGGCTTTTAAGTTTATGGCGCTTAGTGCTATCTACGCCGGTTTGTTCACATCTATCCCTATGTACGCAGCGGCAGGATGGCGTGATTTGATGTTTGTTTAACAGCAGAGATAGTTGAGAGAAACTCAGAGACACGTGCTCATTGGAGTCACTGGTGCATACAGAACCAGTTCAACGGACGCTCTAGCAGCGATAACGTGCAAACTCCCCATTGTGCTAGAATGCAGACGTAGAGCGAAACTGTTTGCAAACCGGAAAAATGCAGGAACTCTTAAGGACCAACGTCGTGCCGCGTGAGAGGCATCGAAAAGATCTCTTGATGAGTGGCAAGCACTCTGGAATAACCGGATAAAAGGTAGGCTGACAGATTCTTACCTACTTCTTACCAGAGATAGGATTGAGGCAGATTGGATTAGGACGTCGCGATTGTTAATTCAATTTCTTACGGGACATGGAGATTTGGAGTGTTGTTTCTCTGGCTTTGAGCTGAGAAAGAGAGAGTGATACATACTCATATGAGGGAGAAGGATGCATCAGATCAAGTCCTCAAAATCTGTCCCAAATATAAGGAAATTATGATAAGGTTCCGAAGAGAAAACAGCACCTTTATTCAGGCGAGAGCTCTATTGAGCCAAGAAAACTATATGACATTTGAAGCCTTCACCAAGGAACTACTCCAGACCAAAGAATGAATAGAATTTATAGAGAGTGTGCTTGAAGCAGAGAATATAGAGAAACCTGAATAAGTAGGTAATAAACAACTGGCAGTCTGAAACTATCAGATAAATCATAACTCAATTTATTATTTTTTGAAACCATATATATATATATATATATATATATATATATATATACATATATTATTTAGTAAACTACAATATTGTGTATTATTATTTAAAAGTAAATTCTATATAAGTAAACCAGCATTATACACCGGTTTAAAATTCTGCAATATATACTGCAATAAAACAATTAACCAGCCTGTACATAGGTTATAAAATCAAGTCAGACTATAAAAGTGCAATAAACAGTGGTTCCGAACCCACTATAAATTGGCGGTCCACCAAAAGTAGAAATGATGTACAAATCTGCACTACAAGAAAATCTAAGCAATAATGAAAAGTTTGGGAACACGACCGCCCGATAAAGTGAAAGCTATGTGCAGTCGGCAATATGTATGTGCAACAAAACATTAATGAACAACTTTTTTTTTGTTTCCACAGTTGTGAATTCCGATCGCTTGCCGCACGTAAAAAACTCACTTTATTATCAGAGTCTAAAATGTTCCTAATGCATCTGAGTTTTCTTCCTAAATATCTATTCTAACAGTTCGCTTTTATGCTTAATTGGATAAAGCCAAAGTTATTCTAGAGAAATCGTCTATCATTAAAAGGATAAATTAAAACCTTTTGACAATTCCGATCGACTTATCGGACCCATTGTGCCCACATAGAGAATTTCGAAAGCCCTGCTCGCCTGTTTCCTAGTTGCATTGAACGGCAAAGTACGATTTTGCTGATTAGACCAGTTTCATATTGATTTATATTGAATAATTTTACCTGATCTAATTCTCCTTCCATTTCGCGATTTTGTTTTGCAAATTCAATTAAATACCTATTTGACACGTTTTTTTGGGATACTTTCTGCACTATAATAAAGAAAACGTGAGACGTGCGAGGTAAATTGTAGATATTGACTATTGGGGCGGAAGAGCATTCCAGAGAGGGGCATAGATAGATTATATGTCATGATATACCATAAGTGAATGATTTATTTATTGATAATTGCTATATGTCAGTAATAATATTTTTTCCAATATTAATAGTAATTATATTTTAAATCTACAAATGTAAATAATTATTTATTCGTAGTTGTTTGATAATTAAAGAAATGCTGTAGTCACCATTACTTTCCTAAACTTTAAAGCCCTATTTCTTTAATTAATTGATATTATATAAACTGTATCTTTATATAAGATAATTTTTATCGAAAATTTTTCTCGACTATATTTTAAACGAGGTGTGCTGTAAGATTTCTTTTGAGATCGTAAATTAAAAGGAACAAAATATAACGAAGAGGATATATTTCTAGCTAAAGAGAAATTCGAATCCCTTCACTATATAAAAAAATTGCATCACCTATGTATGAATGAGAGAGGTGTGGGGGGAGAAAAAAGGGTAGAAAAATGATGTCTTTAGTGATATATATTACTTATTTTGTTGTCGCTTGATTCTGCAATCTATGTTGTTTCCTTTGTAGTACTCGCCATGCCTTATGGACTGACAATGATGTTGTTTTCAAGTAGTTAATAACGAAAATCTTCTGTCACTTGAGAAAATCTAATATGTTGTAGGGACAAAAACCTTTTAAGTGAATTTTCTCCTCGGCTAGATGATTTGTCTCCATATATGATAGGTTCAATGATTTCTGTTTTGGTTTCCTTCTGTCGAATAAGCAGAAGATTTTAACTTATCTGTGTTTCAAAATCGATGGAGGTGAACGGTTACATTTGGATTCAAAAGTATAATACTGAGGTGGTTCTCTTTCTCTTTTCCTATCTCACCTTATGCCATCGATGGCCCTCGTGATTTTCATTTTTGAACATTTTGAAAGCTTCTAATTTATAAATTATTAATTTTTACACAATATTTTTTTTCAATCTTAAGATTTGCATATTAATGAATGTATCATTTTTAAAACATAAAATATTTATAAATGCTAGTATATAAATTATTGCGAGAAACATAATCTACATTTTTCAAATCCAATAAAAAGATTCAAATTTATGATGCTTTTATATATTTCTTTTATACCTTAATAGATTTTAAAAATTCAAAATTGTATTTACGTCAACTATTTTTAATTAAATTAATAAAGATTCGAATCGGTCTTACAGTTTTTAAACTATATAATATATTATATTCATATAATGACGGTCAGACTGTCCTGTTTGTGATCACCGCCGAAGAATCTGAAATAGAAATGACTACTAAATATAAAATTAAACTAGATTAAAAATTAAATATAATAAAAAAATAACCTATATTCTATGTTAACAAAGGATAACCTGACTGCCCTCACCACCTGAAATTGAAATATTTCTTTGATGCTCGACGTTTCGAACCTTGACGGTTCATCTACAAGAACTAAACTATTCAGAATTATTGAAATTTAAGATTATTATTTGCTTCCAAATATATTTATATAAACGAATTTTAAAATCTCTGACTTAATATCACTTTCATATATATATATATATATATATATATATATATATATATATACATATATTTTAAATTATTTAATGCTTTAATTTAATTTTTAATTATTATTCTTTAATAATTTATGATATAATTATATTATAAATATATCTATTTAACCATAACTCTTTTCTGTTAATTTTTTGCACCTCAAACGAAATAATAATATACGTTACGCTATTAATTATTAATCACAATATCGCGCGTTTGCGACTAGCGTCTACTGTCCCCAAAGATAATAAGGAGAGATTGCCTATGACATATAAGAAAGGCTCGACGATTTTCGAGCGCTGGGAGCGTGCGCCCTCAACAGGCTCAACTGCTACACTAACGCGCCACCGCGACGTCACAGCTACGTCAGCATAAATTATTGTGCGTATTTGCCTACATCACGAGCTGTGACGTAGGCAATAAATATATATATATATAGATATAGTTATACGCTTTTGTCCAATGCGACGTTGTCGTTTTCGTTCATATCATTGATATGAAAAACTGTTTCAATGATATATATATATATATATATATATATATATATATATATATATATATATTAAATAATATACATTTATCATTATAAACGATTTATTATATGTTCTTTAAAATATTATACTATAATTTTCAGAATAACATAAATTATTGCAATTACTCTATAATATACATAAGTAATTCAGATAATTTTTTTTTTACAATTTCTTCAATAGATAATTTCATCATAAGTGAGGTTATGTCCACAATCACTGCAATATTATCAATAAACAAACAGAATAATTTCGTTATTAATTTATACAGAAAATGACTCTGATTTAGATTAATCCTTGTGTTAAATCGGAATTACACGAATTGTTTATCAAAATGTATATCATACCAATAGGTAATAATACAGAGTATTTTTGATTTATATTATTATTTATATTTTTATTCTTTGAGACAATTAATGGAGTTTCTCTTTTTGTTACTACGCGTTATTTATTACAATATAATATAAGCATTAAAAATTAAAATTAAATTTTTTAAATTAATTAAAGAATATCCATTTTAGAACAAAATCATAAGACTAAAGGAAAGTCTTGATTTTCTGCAGAATCAAAAATTCGTCTGCATGATAAAGCTGGTATCGGAATTGGGTCTGAATTGCTTTTTGATACTCGTGTGCATATTAGATGTTTTGGCTGAGCCTCTGTAATGATATGAACGAAAACGACAACGTCGCATTGGACAAAAGCGTATAACTATATCTATATATATTTATTGCCTACATCACAGCTCGTGACGTAGGCAAATGCGTACATTCATTTATGCTGACGTAGCTGTGACGTCGCGTTGGCGCGTTAATGTAGCAGTTGAGCCTGTTGAGGGTGCACGCTCCCGGCGCTCAGAAATCGTCGAGCCTTTCGTATATGTCATCGGCAATCTCTCCTTATTATCTCTGCTATCCCTCACCGCTAAAGACAATCAGTCGTCATGCATGAATAGTATTTCAATTCTTTTATCAGGTATGTGAATAAGTCTTTCCCGTTTTTTTTTTTTCAAATTTTGAGCCTTTATTGTGAAAAAATGGTTACAAATGAATTATTGAAAGTATTGGCCATCGCTAGCTACAACTTTTTCCCATCATTCTGGCAACATACGAATCCCGTTGCGAAAAAATTCGACCGGTTTGGCCTCTATCCAATCATCCACCCATTTTTTGGCTTCCTCGTAAGAATGGAAGTGCTCGTCAGCCAGGCCATGCGTCATCGATCTGAAGAGATGGTAATCAGACGGAGTAACGTCTGGACTATACGGCGGGTGGGACTTCCCATTTGAGCGTTTCTAAGTATGTTTTCACCGGCGGTGCAACATGTGGGCGAGCATTGTCATGTTGCAAAATAACTTTGTCGTGCCTGTCAGAGTATTGTGGCCGTTTTTCTCGCAGTGCGCGGCTCAAAGGCATCAATTGTCGTCGATAGACCTCGCCTGTGATCCTTTCATTCGGTTTCAGAAGCTCATAGTAAACCACACCTACCTGGTCCCACCATATACAGAGCATGAGCTTGGCGCCATGAATATTTGGCTTGGCCGTCGATGATGATGCATGACCTGGTAGTCCCCATGATTTTCTTCGCTTCGGATTATCGTAACGTATCCACTTTTCATCGCCAGTGACGATACGATGCAGAAAACCCTTTCTTTTATGTCGCTGAAGCAGCTATTCGCAAGTGAAAAAACGCCATTCGACGTCTCTCAGCTTCAGTTCGTTCGGCACCCAATTTCCTTGCTTTTGGATCATTCCCATGGCTTTCAAACGCTTGAAATGGTTGTTCGGTCAACTCCCAATGCTTCAGCAAGTTCTTCTTGCGTTTGACAAGAATCTTCATCAAGCAAAGTCGCCAATTCTCGATCTTCAAAGATTTGCGGCCGCCCGGAACGCTCCTTGTCTTCCACGTCGAAATCACCGCTTTTGAAGCGTCCAAACCATCCGCGAACACTTGAATCATCGACACAACCTTCTCCATAAGCCTCCTGAAGCAATCGATGCGTCTCGGCAGCAGATTTCTTCAAATTGAACCAATAAAGTGAAACTTCCCGCAAATGACGTCGACTCGGCTCAAATTTCGACATTTTCACGATATCAAAAACTTATGATGCTAAAAAATTTTAACTAATGTGTTAGTATGGAATTGTTGACATATGAATAAGCTTTGATTATGACATATGTAACCATTGAATACTCGCACAGTATTGGTGGCGCCATCTCTTACAAAAAACGGAAAAGACTTATTCACACTCCTAATATAATCTGTGAAAACTCTAACTAACGCCTGATGCTCAGTCAAAATGTAGAATCTGTCAAGTACCTGTATCTGAATTAATAAAATTTTTATTGGTCTGACAGTTTTAATAATATAATATATTAACTAAAATAATGACAGTCAGACTGTTCTTATTTATATTCACCCCTGAAGAATCTGAAATACAATTTATTACTACAATAAATTATATTAAAAATTAAAAATAAAAATATAAATAAACTTAATAATAAAATAAAATAAAAAAAAAATAAAATAAAGGAAATAAAATAAAGATCATAAAAACAATATTCTATGTTAATAAAAGACAACCTGACTACTCTCACCACCTTAAATTTAAATTTTTGCCCAAACTTTCAAGAATTTTTTTCTCGAATAGAATGCATTCGACGAAAAAATCAATCAGATTAAAAGTGCTTAGAATCAATCAAAGAATATGTCTAAATTTTTTCACTGAGTTTATGCAGCTTTTTTATTTTTGCCAATTTTAAAACCTTAAAAAAGTTTTTGACTTTTTACTCAAAAACAAAGCGTTATATAAGAAAAAGTTAAAGAATAAAAAGTGCTTAGAACTGACCAAGAACTATATCTGAATTTTTTCGAGACGATTCGATGAATTTTTTCAAGTCATAAATTGCCAAATGGCAAAAATAAAAGTTGCTCAAACTTATTGAAAAAATTTAGACATATTCTTTGATCGATTCTAAACACTTTCTATCTTATTGATTCTTTCATCGAATGCATTATATTCGAGAAAAAACTTCGTGAAAGTTTGGGCAAAATTTTACGCTTCAGGCGCCATTTTCTAGCTACCATATTGAGTTTCTGGATTCGGGACCAAACTGAATTTGAAGCACAACTCATTTATGCACTCTTAGTTGAAAAATAAAGTTCCGTCCTCAACGTTAACACAACCAGAAATTGGATTTAAAAAAAAAGTATCGAAATTTTGCTTTTTTTTTTGTAAACGTGATTTTTGAGTGAAAACTTCGCAATTCTGATATCAGAAGTGGAAAGTAGAGAAAAAAATACTTAAGAAAAAGTATGTTTGCTTTGAATATATCCGTGGAATATGTCATAGATTTACGGTTGAAAACAGAGTTACGATTTCTCTGTTTTGGACGTTAATGGGTTAATGATTAATGAGGATGAACGTATTTCATTATTAAATTGCTAAATGATTAATTAAAAATATAGGTTTTCATTATGAAAGTTAACCTGCAAGTCATAGTAAATTATTATTTTTATCTCAAATTCATTATTAGGTACCTATAATATTAATATTCTATGTTTTAGTACACAGATAATTTTTTTTATTTTAATAGAATTTTGACTAGTTATATGAATATTACAAAAGATTTGGTATTCTTTACATATCATTTCCTATAATTCACAGACTGTATCATGAGCATTTAAAAAAAAAATTCAGTCAAAAATATGATTTATAAAACATTTTTACAGGATTACGGTCTGAGCCAGTTGCAAGCTGGATATAATGAACGAAGGGGTCTTAGGCAGATTTTATGTGCAATATCTCTACTATCATATAATTTGATTATTACATTTTTTCTAAATCAGTCTGAATGTGATTTGAGTTGGTGTCAAACGGCGATCCACGAAATGTTAATTCTATACCCTGAAGGTATCTGTTTCTTATTTTTAAAAGGTAAGCTAGAGTTCATTCAAGGTAACTTTGAGGATTCCATCGAGTGGTATACGAAATCTTGGAAGAGTCAATCGTTGTGGCCCCAGTTTCACAATCTTTGCTTCTGGGAATTGATGTGGGCTCACTGCATCTGTTTAAAATGGACATTAGCATTGCAATACGCTGAAATACTCTCCTCAAAATCGAATTGGTCTCGTACAATATATCTTTACCAGCAAGCTGCCATTATGATTATTATAGAATCTCAGACAAAAAGTATTGATAAACAGAAAATCGATGAATTAATGATACAGGCTCCAGGATTTAAGCAACGTATCGCTGGAAAATCTCTACCGTTGGAAAAATTTGTTATAAAAAAAACTGAACGCTATTTCCGGCAAAAAAGATATTTACTTCTACCAATTTTAGAACTCATGTATATTTGGAATTATTTTCTCATAATTGGAAAATGCAAGGATAAAATATTGAGAGTTTATAGAATCATTGAAGAAGAGGAAACACGATTAATAAATAACGTGTGAGAAAAATTATTTCATTGCATAATCTATTATAAATTATCAATTGTATTATTTGAACAATCATCAAATACTTTTTTTCTTTATAATAAATAGGAAGACTGAATTCTATGCAGATAATCAAGCATTAGTACTCCTTTTAAAAGGTGTATGTCTGAGGCAGATGAAATTATATTTACAATCGGAAGACTGCTTAAACAAAGTGTTACAATTCGATAAGACAATTAAAGATGATACTTATTTACTTCCTTTCGCAACTGTTGAACTAGCGATGGTAGCTCAAGATCAAGGAAATATTTCAAGTGCAATTACAATTTTAGAAAATGCCAAGTGAGTATTTATTTTAATCAAGTTTATAGTACATTTTAAAAAATTATTTATTAAATTATTGTCATTATTTATTAATAAATATTTTTGTGTATACTAAATAAGAATTTAAAAAATGATTCACTATTATTTAATTTTTCGATTCTGAGAACTAAAAAATAGATATTTAAAAAATATTATACTAGAAAACAGTTACTTAAAATTATTATATTTACGACAGTAGAATTTAATTTAACAAAACTTATTCTTGTATTATTATTGTAGAAAAAAAATTTGATTTTATAATTTTGTATTAATGTATTATTCAAATATTTCCAGAAACTGTTCATATATATAATGTTCATATATATCATACATATATTTATCATAAGCATAAATACAAAAATTCAAAGAAGTCAACTATATTGCTCCACATTTCCTTCAAGTTATTTGTGACTGTAATACTGTTTGAAAATTTTCAAAACTAGAGATAGGGAGTTAAAATTAAACTGCACGTTACAGTGCAGAAATAGATAAATTAAGAAAATGTACAAATTACTGAATTTACATATTATTTATTAATAAACCGCGAAGCATAAAGCCTACACTCAGTGAGTAGAAAGAAAATCTGAAATCTACGTTTGAAAGTCTAAAGAATAATGCGCACAAAACATAATAAATTAATACACACAATATATCTATCCACGCCAGCCGACCTATCACTTTTAACAGCTAAATACGACCATATCATAGATTACATAGATTACATTAACAATATTGAGATCTCTAGCGCAATGGAAGTTTACCATGAGTAGTACTCACACAGCAAGTGAGGTTAGAAGGGGGAGAAATGTTTCGCTGTTTCCTCGTGTTCCACGGTGTAGTCCTAACGTCTCAAAAACAGGTGCTCACCGAGAGACATAGCCACTATACACAGCGTACAACACGGAAACATTCTCAGGCATCCACCACACGAAATTTTCACAGAACTAAGTACTCTGTTCCTGTGGCGAATGAAGTTTTTCCGGTCTATTCGTCGTCCATCTATGAGAAAGAAAGTGGGTAGAGGGGAGTCGACTTAGACTCATCGCTCTCCTCTCTTTTAACTCCATAATTTTATTGTCATTTATAATACTTGAAGAAATAATAAACCATCTGCTCGCAAAAACTGGTATGTCTATTGACTTATCACATCTGCAGTAGAGACACCACTGATTAATAAGACATAAATGCCTCTCTTGATAAAGCGACTTTGGAGAAAGATGCAGCAATAATAACTGGGGGTTTAGATACAATCTCGACAAATACCTAAGTAGTAAGACTTAGACCATTTCATTGTGGCATACAATCAACTACTACGTTGCTTTCTAAAGTACTAATAAATAAATTGTTTAAAGCTACGAAATTGAAAATCCGCTCGATCAATTTGCATGTTAGATATCGAGAAAGTTAATACTCAGGAGGTTACTCAAGAAAACGCTGAAAAGAGCTTGTCTTAACTATGAGAAAATGTTAACACCATTCATAGATTTATAATTGAAGCAGTTATCAATTCTTCGTCAATTACTTTTCATCTCGAGAGTTTCGAAGATACGATGCCGTGAATTCCGTCCATGCTTTTGTTGTAAGTGAAAGAAATTAGTGTGCTAGACTCAGATCATAAACATTTTGCTTATAGACAAGCAATTAAGTAGGAGTTACATAAAAGATTTAGAATTTCACTTTTAACGAAAATGAAATAATTTTTAACGGAAAAATATGGTCCTATACGCGTGGTACGATTGACTGCAGGGATACGCAAGATCACACGACCAATACAATGTCTATCTAATATATATTAGATAATTAATAATATATATAATTGTTTGATCTAATAGGATTCATAAAACCTTACAAGAAACTAAGACAAGAAAAAATGAATTTCAAATAAGCCAGAGCGTTTTGTATCATTAATAAAAAGTTCTCTTTTCAGTTTGATTCTCAGTTGAATTTGAGATTGGCTGGTTAACTGTATCACTTAAGCTGCTTAATTTTCTGATTAATATGCTTTTGTAAAACCGTTTTTCGTGTCATATAATTACTATTATATATATATATTATTTTTATCAGAATGATATCATATTTCTAATACAATAGAAAATGGTGAGCACCTTTATAAAGTAAGAATATGCAACAATTTTTCTTTACCTGATATTAGGTACGCAAAAATTCAAGGGGTAGAAACATGAGGTATAGTGTGACTTCCAAGCTATATTGACGCATGTTTCTAGAAACCATTATTGATGAAGTCGCTTTTACTCTCCATCCCGAGAATGTGTCCGTTTTCTTGAATATAATATTGGCTGTTCTGTAATCTGTAGTCTGGTCTTGGCCTGTAACGTGAGTGTAAAATCTCTCTCTCTCTCTCTCTATCTCTCCCTCTATTACTGTTTCTGTTTGATGTATGGAATATTAATTTATGCGCTTTTATATAATTATTATCTGTATATGTTTTACTTTTATACAATATTATAATTTTAGCTAAAGCTCACATGAACTGTAATGAAAAAGGTGATTTTTTCAATTTCGTGGTCTGCATAAGTTCGATCTTCGATTTTTTCTATTTTCTGTTAGCACACTTGTCCCAAATATATTTTCATAGTTTGTTATGGAGCAATGTTAGTTTATTTGCGAGAAGTATAAAGGTTACAATTATTTTGGCTGATCTGCGATTTTCTGCTATTGAAAAAAATGGATCAAACAATTTATATTAAATTTTGTGTACAAAACGAAAATGAGTCTTTCAAAATATACGCAATGTTGACAATGACATAAGGTCAGTCTGCTCTAAATAAAAAAATGTATACGAGTGGTACGAGGGTGGTCCCAGAAATAACTGGCCTGACCTAGAGATGGCTGTAGTTACTCAAAAAATACCACCGTATTAGAAAGTACACAATCTATAAAGCATATGTTTCAAGTTTGATGACACCATGATGTTTAGTATTTCATTGACAGCCATGAATAGAGAAAGTTTTCAGTGAAGTTTTCAACATGGAAAAACAGGTCACCGTTATGTGATACAATACTTTTATTTGAAAGGCCTCAGCTCAGCCAATATAAAAGCTGAACTAGACTATAATCTGGGTTAGACTGCTCCTTCGTCTCCTAAGACGAGCATCGCAGTAGTCGACCAAACAAGGTGACGACTCCAGAAATGTTGAAGAAAATCCACATCGCTTTATTGGATGGTCGTCGACTGAAAGTGAGCGAGGTAGCAGACATGGTAGGCATTTCAAAAAGTGCGGTACATCGCATATTGTCCGAAAATTTGAAGATGACAAAGCTGTATGCAAAATGGGTTTGCTCATAGTGGAACAAAAAAAGCGTCGTGAAGATGTTTCAGTTGAGTGTTTGGCATTGTTTCGCAAAATAAAGCCGAATTTTTGCACTATTTCATAACCATGGATGAAACATGGGTCCACCACTTCACACTCGAAACAAAAGAACAATCAAAACAATGGACTCAAAAAGGAGAATTGACTCCAAAGAAGGCAGAGACCGTTCCATCTGCATCCAAGTTTATGGCGTCTGTTTTTTGGGATGCGTGTGGGATAATTTGCATTGCCTATTTTGAAAAAGGAAAAACTATCAACGGCGAGTATTATCCGAACTTATTGCAACGTTTCAGCGAAAAAATCAAGCGAAAACGACCACATTTGGCTAAGAAGAAAATTATGTTCCATCAAGACAATGGACCAGCTCACAAATCCGTTATTGTAATCGCCAATATTAATGAATTACAGTTCAATTGCTACCTCATGCACTTGACAAAATGGCTCGCTGGTCGAAGATTTTCCAATATTGAAGAGGTGATGTCGGCAGTTAATGGTTATTATGAGGAGCTCGACAATTCTTATTATAAAAAGGGAAGTTATTGAACATTGCTGAGAAAAGTATATAGAGCTGAAAGGAGATTATGTTGCAAAATAAATATATTTTTTCCAAAATTTTTGAGTTTTATTTGTTGGGCCATGTACTTCTGGGACTACCCTCATGCAAGCCTACGATGTTGTTACCAAAGGTCAATCATCCTAGTAGAACCATTATGGATCACCAAAATCAGACAAAGTACGCCAAGTCCGATCAACTGTCAAGATTACTGTTTTCTGCCACTATCGTGGCTTAGTACCATAGGAGTTCATTGCAGAAGGTCTGCACAAAATTTTGCCTGCGTAAATAGTTTGTGACAAAAATAAAAATTCATCTTAATTTTCAATCACACCTCGTATACTTTAATAATAAGGAAGCGAATTTAGTTTCCGACCTTCACATTCAGGTGGCGATATAAGTAGTACGAAAACTCAGATGTGTCGAATCTATTATTTGTTTTTTAGTTATATCATTTACCAATAAAATTTAGTTAACAGGCGCCATCATTTGCGTAAACATAATGATTTTTTGGTCAGTGAAAAATGATTCGTTATAAATTGTTTTTTCGACATTGCTTTTGCACTATTTTGTTTTGAAAGAAATTGTAGCGAAAACTTATCGATTGCTTTAAGAATGTTATGAAGAACAAGCTCCATCGCTCACAACACGTAAAGAGTGGTTTTAGCGGTTTAGAAGTGGAAATATTGATGTAAATGACAAACAACATACTGGATCACCAAAAAAGTTTAAAGATAGTGAATTGTAAGAATTTTTGGACAGAAACTCAGCTCAATCGTGGAAAAAATTCGGTAATAACTTATGAATCATTGACATAGCAGTGGATAAATGTTTACATGCGATGGGAAACATTCATAAAGGAGGAAAATTGATACCACACGAGTTGACCGAAAGTGCCATAAATCAATTCAATATCGCACTGTCTCTGCTTGCCAGGCAAGAAAGGAGAGAAGACTTATTGTGATTGGTAATGAAAAGTGGTTCAAGTGCGACAATTCTAAGCGCAAAAAGTTATGGGTCGACCTAGGCCAATCGTCCACATCGACACCAAAACAGAACATCCACGACCAAAAGGTATTTCTGTGATTTCTGTAGGACCAACAAGGTGTGCTGTACTGCGCGCTGTTAAAAGCGAATGAAACTATAACAGCCGAGGCATAACATTTAATATAACGTAAAACATAACATAACATTTAACATAACGTAAAAAATTTATAGTATCTTTTAAATAAGTAGGATGATGTGTTCATATCTAGCTAACGTCACAGATCGTCGTGATCGTAAATCCAATTTCTTATCCGGTAGGGGGACGGCTGACATATCTTGAAGGTTTGATCTATTTATGAGGATATAAGAATCAGGTTTCCGAGGAAATAAACACCTATATTTGAGCACCGACAATTGCATAGAGTACAAATCGTTTATGAAGAAAATACTCCAAACTAAAATGTCTGTATAATTTTTAAAAATTCGGCTTCAAGCAAAGAGCTTAGAGAAAACTAATCATAGGTAGGTGGAGAACGATTGTCAGTCAGCAATTAATGGATTTTTATGATCTACTTTATTGGGCGTATACCATATTAATAATTATATATATATATATATATATATATATATATATATATATATATATATATATATTACCTAGGATGGCTCGACCGCTAAAGCGAACGACTAGTAACTCGGTGATCCAAGTTAAAATCCCGGTCTCGGCCGATTGAGACAAGTACCGCTGTAATAATTTACATGTGCTTTGTTCACAAACACATCGTAGACCTCCGTCGCTGATTAGCACCTGTATTTGCAAGGATAAATAGAGCGACGTTAAATAACATAAAAAAATATATATATAATTTATAAGATATATATATATATATATATATTTATTTATATTTGTAATTTCAAAAGATTCTTAAATTTAAATTTATAAACTTAAATAAAATTTTCGTGCACACAAACATTTTGATTATACCCCGAATCACTCACCTGCTTCTTATCGCGAGGGGAGAGATTCCGCCGGCCTGCTAGATTAACGCAGCGTACCGAGGAAAAATAATGGGATAACTAGGGAGAAAAGTAAACAACAACAAAAAACAATAAAACCTCACATGGCCATACGTTTATTCAGATCTTCATTTCTGCAAAATTTCATTTAATGCGGATTTAGCTCGTGCCGGAGTTTCCACCGACCGCTTACCCGAAAGGAAGACCGAACTCTAAAAGAACGCGCGACGTATACTCACAGCCATAGCCTCCAGGAGAGGACACCTGACGTTCACCGCCTTATTGCCTCGCTTGGCTTTCTGCTTCGCTCTTTCTTCCTCTTCTCACTATTCTCCCGCTGGCCTCTGTTATCGCAACTCACTCGCTGGATATGTCCCTCACTTACCACCTGCTTTCCTCGTTTTCTTCTACTCCACCCCTACTAGCCCATTCTGCAATCTCTCACTCTCCGAAATATGGATCCCTCGTCTGTTCTCCCTCTCCCCCGCGTTACGTCGCTCTCCTTCATATTCACTTTCTTCGTCTTCTCAATTCTTCGCGTTCGCTGACCCTTTTCACCACCCTTTTCTACAAAACTGTCTGATATCTCTTCTCTTCAGTTTCTTATGACCCCTCTATCCTCCCTACTCGCCCTTCTAGTCTTTCACCTTCTCTGCTGCTTACTCGATCATGTTTTCTTTGTCTCCCTCAATAGCTTAACAACATCTTCTTCGGGAGCCGATATTTTCAAAACAAACTAAAAAGGTGGGGGTGTGTACGACGGCGGACGAAGGCAATCGGATCGCTGCGGATGAGACGCTCGCGGAACGCGATACAGCTCGAAGATTATGGTCTTATACATGTTAATAATCGTATGTAATTATACATTTTTTTGGCGTACTTAATGGTTAATTTATTATTTATTATAATACATCGTTCTTATAGTTGAGATAAAAAAAATTAACGGAATTGATTAGTACAAATTCTTATTGTTTTTTTTCAAAGAACATTATAATATATGTAGCCTCTTTCCTTCCTTTATTTATATTAAACATTTATAGACATTCTTTCATTTAAATTATTACACTCATATATCTACAAAACTTTACCTTACATCTAACTTAAGTTTTCCTATTATATTATTAAGAATTTAATATTACAATGATCATTGTAAATTTATTAAGAACCTAAATCGCATTATTTTCAACTTTATAAGGCAACTGTTATCTTACTTGTCACAAATTTATATTGGTTAATTCTTCTTAAATCTTATTTAACTAAATTTAATATGTATATATGTATGTAAATAATAAACTGAAATTGTGGAAAATTTAGAAAGTGTTAGCTATCTTAGCTCTTCCTAGTGAGACTGACAATTATCTTATGAGAATTATTTCTATCATCCGAATATAACATAATAGATTATTATTTTACTGCCATTTAAAATTGATCGTAATTGTGGATAATTAATAACTTAATTGTATTCATAAACTTAATTGTTATCTATTTTCTCTAATTCTATACTTAATGGCAGTCAAGAACTTCAAAATTTTGCTTGTTATTTAAATGATAAGAATCCATAAATACAAAAAAATTAATGTTATAAATTTTATTTCATATATAGCCTAAATTGACTATCTGATAAAATAATGAAATTAAACTTAATTATTCTGGATTTATAATGTAACAAAAGTATACGAGTTTTTTGCTCCATTAATGTACAAAGGTCATCAATGGACAATAATTAAGATAATATAAACTTTTACATTTGATTATCGCAACTTGTGACGGTTAAAAACATGGCAACGCAAATTTATTCCAAAGATACACAAGAATTTATAAATGTACAGAAATAATTAATTAACCTCATCACACACGCGAAAATTATTACACCCAAAAATAATTGTCCGATAAATAATTTAACGTGCAGACGAAATGAATTTAATATATTAAATTGAACACGCGGTAAACATACCGAGAACGGGCAACGGTCGCGACAACTACTGGAGAAGGTAGTCGATGCAACAGCCGAGAATCGTAGAAGAAAGAGAACGCAATATATATTCTCTCTCTCTCTCTCTCTCTCTTTCTCTCTCTCTCTCTCTCTCTCTCTCTCTTTCTACCGCTATGAAGACCAGAAAAGTTCGTGAGAGGGAATACACCTCCGGCGGCGAGAGAGAGAGCCGCGCCAAGTGTATTAGGCCGACGTCGGCTATCCCCCTCTAACACATGCCCGCACACACACTACAGTATTCTCTCATCGAACGACACACGCCAGCAGCGAATACCATTGTAGGATAACGTGCGAGCCTCCTACTGGAGGCACATTTCAAACATATACAACGGGTGTTCCAATTGAAATCGTCGGCCGTATTTAATTTATAAAATACATTTCAATATTTTAAACGCCAAATATATATTTATATGTATGTACATACGTATATGTATATTATTTTATGTATATAAAACAATATTCGTACGCAGTATAATGGCTGCAAGTAATTATAACTATTAGAATTAGAATAAATATTATTATTATTAATATCATTATTATTAATATCATTGCTATACATCGGCGGCTCGTCCGAGGTTAGACGAGCGGCGAAGATTATATCCGATAATTTCGCTATAAAACGGCTTGCAAAAGACAAAAACTGGGAGTTTGTCCAGTGAACCTGTTGACCCGAAATAGTGTCACTTGATTTCCTCCCGGAGCTATAAACTGTGCAGGGGTCGATAAATCCTGCCAAAAAATCCCTCCAAAACTATTAGCTTGATCTCTGTTGCGAGGCGCTCATCAAAAGACAGACGGCTAATAATTTTACCTGTCGAGAAGTGAACGTGATCCTGGTTGCATGGCACTCCTCAAAAGGCCAACCGTTCTCTTCTCCTCTTAAATTACTGTCCACTTTAGATCCTGGTTGCGAGGCGCTTCTTAAAAGACCGGCGGAATTAAGCCAACTTTAGTTTTACCTACTTTAAATTCCCCTCGTAGAAACTAACACCCGGTATCCGTGCGGAAAATAACGCCGGATTAATAAATGTTGCAGAAAATAGGGCGAATTCAGATTTATTATATATATATATAAAAGAATTATATAGATTTGTTACGAAAATATTGTTTTTGTAAATTATTTTCCTGATGCGCTGCCCGATCCTGAATATATGATACTTCCTCCCCTCTCAAAGTACTGTGGAAAAATTCGACGTAAGCTATCGCGAGATTATTTATTATAGAGTTCATTTATTTTAATTAAATTTATTTCCTTAGGTTTTATACAGTTATTATTTATAGTTTTTATACTGATTATAAAAATAAATAATGATATAAATATCCTTTTGTAACTTAAAAGTTCTAAAAAAGATTATAAATTGATAGAATGTACTACTAATGGAATATAGGTGGCTGGTATGTACGAGGGTGGATTGATAAGTTTCCGGCTTGACGAAGAGATGGCGCCATTAGGCCTACCTTGACGTGGTGTTCTATAGTATCATCATTAGATAGCTTGTAGATATAGTTTCTGTCCGATCGCCATGTTAATTTAGGTTTGAGATCACGCTGAACAAGACGCCTGTATCTTTGTCGTAACAATGGAAAAGCTGGAAAATCGTGCTGTCATTAAATACTTTTATTTGAAGGGGTTAACGCCGGAGGAAATTAAAGAAGAGATATACTCAACACTGGGGACATCCTCCCATCACATTCAACCGTTAAGCAGTGGGTTTCCAAGTTTAAAAAGTGTCATGTGAGCACCTTTGATGAGCCTCGCTTAGGACGCCCCATTGAGATTCTACTTACTATTTACTATTACTTTTTATTTTCCTTATGTACCTCTTTCTACATTTAATCTTTTCTTGATGGCAATCTCTATAGAAAAACTAGACTTTCGGCAATTCCATAATTTTACTTGTTTTTCTCGATTTCAGATATATATAATTATCTTTACTTAAGGCAGTATTCTACTTTACAACTTTGAAAAAAAATGTTTTATTTTTTTTAAATTCTTCGAAAGTAAATACATTCAAGAATCTTAGCTCAAAATTTTAGACAGATTAAGGTAGACTAACTATACTTTTTCACCTTTCGAACGCACTTACTTGAGCGCACTATTCCGACTCACCCAGCGCGCGCGCCGGATAAGCCATCTACATGGCCTTGTTCGCTGCAGCAGCTGTTCCCCTATTGTAGATCATTACACCTATATATATTCTCATCAAAATATATACGTTTGCTTCTCAATATTACCTTCCCTTTATAATTTAAAAGTTATATTTTATAATTTCGCAACCAAAAGTCGTGATTAAAAAAGTGAAAACTGCTGATCTAAGTATGAAATTAATAAAGGAGTTATCTAAAAAGTACAGTCTTGCAATTGAAAGGAATTCAAATTCAGTAGAAGGCATGCAAAGCGAAATCTGGGCCGGCTCTTACCACAACGATGCGCGATCAACAGCGCATTGTTCTAGAGAACCGCCGCTCGACTGAGGTTTCTAGGAGAGCAGAACTTAAAAAGCAGGCTAAATTAGATGAAAATACTCGTCTGAAACAAGTTAAAGGCATATTGTATAGCCCAGGCATCGCTGATTGAGAGTAAGCTAATTTTTTCTACGATTTTTCACTTACAAAAACTTTAAATGCGTTTTTCTTACAACAACCTTTTCAAGTACCATGGTCGTGAAAACTAAAGAACTATTGAACCGATCGTTATGAAATTTTGAACACAGATTTTATATGTTTGTATCAACCGTCCTAACTACAATCAACTTAAAATTTTAATTCTAACTATATTTATATTGCGAAAAAGGACGGAAAACATCAATTTTCTTTTCTTTCGTATTTTAACCGCCATTTGGTTGATTTGGCATGTACATAAAATATTCTAGTTCGATCGATTTCTGAAGTCATACTGAACATACAACTATTTGATTTTTTTTGTTTCAGACCATCCGTCAGGAAGAATTTACGACCAGGACAACGTTATCTACTTTTTGAGGTGTTGGCTTTCATGTATAAAAAATGTATAAAATAAATAAAAAAAAATTTTTTTAGGTGATTGAAGAGTGTATTTATTAAGCATTTTAAATCCTACATCCATATCTTTCAATAGCATTCTCAAAAAATTTTCACAAATATAGCGTTTGTTCGAGTGTCTAAAATAGAATACTGCCTTAAATGGCTCATGAAACCTAAATAAATAAATGAGTTTTCATTAATTAATTTAATAATGATACCAAAAAAATCCTGAATTCCCGTCCATCCTCTGTAGTATCTAGTTATGTGCTCTTTCTACAAATAACTACCTTATTTAGCATGTATTCTCTAATTGCAATGATCCAACTTCTTCGTTAATTTTTTTTAACAATACACAGCATCGTTTCGAAAAGAATTCGGTTACAAATTTTAAATAAAGTATCCTTTTTTCATTTAAATGAGATCAAAACTGTCCTCTTCATAGTCTGAACACCAAATGTAACTACTGAAAAATCCTAACCTCTTTTTAGCGTACTTTTATTCAATAGGCGGCTGCTCGGGGATCATTAGCTATCCACAAACAAGTATACAAGCAGAGCGAGCATGGGCGCAAGTGATAGGATAAGGAGAAGGGAGACGACACCGAGTACAATCAACGGCGCGCGCGAGCGCCTTAAGATTTCTCTCACCGTGAGATGGCGTGCGCGTCATTCTTTCGTTCAACGCGGACAAGTCGTCCTTGTGACTCGTCACTCTACATATATATATATATATATATATATATATATATATATATATACTCATATACAAGTAAATCAACAATCTACACTGATTACATATTAGTAATTTAACAATACGACGATTTCGGCTCATTTTTGATGAATTGATGTACTTTCACTATTTTCCTTTTATTTACCGTTTTTCTCGGTCCATTTTTCGGTCCCTCAATGAATGGTGACATATTTTTGCGGCTTTAATCTTTAGGAAAGAGGAAAACAGGCTGTCCCTTCCATAAAATGTTTCTATAGTAACATTCTTCACCAGAAGAGAATTGGAACACGTAAATGATTATGATTTTTTAAATGCACATTTTAATGCAAAAGTTTCATATCTAGTATAAGACGTTCAAATACAAATTCATTACTTTATATAAAGACATTCTAATTCGCATACGGAATCCAGAACATTAAAATTTATTGTATTATACCTATGTGGAAAGAATAGATCCAGGCAATTTGACATCACGAAAAGAAAGGTTTATACGTTCTACAAAGCAGAAAGGGTATGATCGAATGTAAAGAAGTGCGATGTATGGTCGGGTAACACGACAATTGTTTTTACCACCTATTTGCAAAATGTAATAATTGAGACAGTATTTATCAAACCTAATACGCTTCTAATATCCACTGACGGCTGCAGGCAGTATAACAGCAGTATTACCAATGATGGCAATACATAAATTTTGGCACCAGTTTTCAGCTATAGGTAACAATGTTGCTGCTACAGCAGGTACTCCAGCCCATATCTACAGAAATCAGAAGATATGAGAAAACAAATGACCTTGCTAACGTTGGCAAATATAATAAGAGGAACTTGAAAAATATCAAGCAGACTTTAGTTTCCCTCAAACAAACCAGATATCGTATATAATATCACACAAAAGCTGCACGAAGGAAGCAGCTATGAATACGAAGGTGATTATCGAGATTGAAAAAATATAAAGGATAGTCCAGAAATAACTGAATAAAAATTAATGGATTTCTGGAAGAGTTTTGTAGAATTTGGCAGAGTTTCTGCCGATATACTAATGATAATATTAATTTTCCAGATATTAGTAGCGATCATTAATACAGATATTCACAACTGTGTGCTTTACAATGTCTGTAAGCAAAGTCCAAACATAATAGGAGCGATCTTCAGCTTAATTACAAACCTGCGCATTTATGCGAATGACACTTCAAATTACAGCATCTGAAAGAACCTTAAAAACAAAATCCACACGTGCCTAAAGAACGATGCCGGCAAAGTCATAGTAAAAAAAGCGCAATAATAGGTTGGAGATCTAATATTCTGCTTTTGATTTTTTTTATTCGCGAAAAGCAATGTAAAAATAAAGATAATTATTAATTATTAATATTATGGTAACATAAAGTAATCAATTTAAATATTATTTAAAAATAATATAAAAATTAAAATCATGTCCTAAGAACAACTCTTAACAACTGTCAAAATAGTTCTTAATAACTATTAATTAATATTATTATGCATATTAATTAATAACATACGAGATATCACTATAGCTATATGTCGGATAACATAGGATGATGTAGAACAGCCTAGACGATTTAGCGAGATGGTTATATCTGTCACCTGAATAGTTTCATAAGAAGGCGATAATTTATATTCATATATCTTATTAATTTTTTAACAGATATATGGATGTGCAAATAGTGAGTATCAACGACCCTTACTGCGCACAGCAGAACTTCAGTCTTCTCAGAGATTTTGGACTGTTTTGTCGGTAGACTCCAAACAGGTGACTAAAAACTCTTGCTCGGAAGTGAGACATTTCGACTTCTTAGCTGTCAAGTTTGCTTCCAAAGACCAGATATAATACTAAGATATATGTGCACGAAAAACTCACAACAATGCTCTTATTTCCATATTTATTTATATAAACCATGTGAACAAAATTCGACGATATTACAAAGGCATCTGTCACGCGTGCCAGTTCGCATTTGAGCTAGATACTACTTGAATTCCCATTCTGCCATTTGAAAAAATTTATCAAAGGTCGACATTTTCACTCCGTGGAAGACATCCAAGAATCTGTGACGAGGTTCCTCGGAGAGATCCCATAAGAAGTGTTTCAGAATTCTTACAAAAATTGAAAAACTTGTTGGAATATGTGTATAGATGCGACAAAGAGGACTACTTTGAAGGGCACCGCAGCGATGTACCTTAATTTTTAAATAAAGTCGATTTTTGAATTTTGTCGTATTACTTTGTGTGATCTCGTTTATATCTATATATATATATATATATATATATATATATATATAGAGTGTCCTCCGTTTCGGCTTCACCCGAGATAATAGTTTAACCCATTTCGTAAACAATTCAACCATATCTAAGTAAAAAGTACTCTTTACTAAAAAGTGCTCTCTACTCTGGATTTCAATTAAGTTTAATTCCTGACGATGAATCGTAGCGGTTCGAAACGTCGGACGCCAAGATAATTCTAAATTTAAGGTGGTGGGGGCAGTCAACTTGTCCTTTGCTAATATAGGAAATTGCTTTTATTAATTTTATTTCATTTTAATTTTTAATTTTTAATATAATTTATCGTAGTGTAACGTTCCTATCCCCCTCGGGATAGCCTACGCGGTATTTTCCCAGGGTAGTTTGAGAGGGGAGGAAGTTTTTCAGGATCGGACGGCGGATCAGGAAAATAATTGTTCAAGAAACACAGTATATTTTTATAACAGTAAAAAAATATAATTTTATTTATCAAAATGAGTCAGCTCCTCTATTTATAGGATTCTGTAACAAATAAATAAAAACACAAAATAATTAATAACGGTAATTTACAGCTAGATCTATATATTTATTTAAACTAATTTTGCGCTATTTTCCGCAGTTTTTATAATATTTGGCGCTAATTACCGCACGAATACCCGGTGTTATTTTCCACGCGGGGAAATTACAAGACGTGTCAGGTTGATTTTAAATGGGATAAAAACAAGGTAAACTTAACTCCGCTGGTCTTTTGAGGAGCGCCTCGCAACTAGGGTCAAGAGTTAAGGGGACAATTGACTAGTTTGGATAAGTAAGATGCTGGTCTTTTGAGGAGCGCCTCGCAACCAGGATCACGTTTACTTAGGAAAGGTAAAATTATTAACCGTCTGTCTTTTGAGGAGCACCTCGCAACCAGGATCACGTTTACTTAGGAACGGTAAAATTATTAACTGTCTGTCTTTTGAGGAGTGCCTCGCAACAGAGATCAAGTTAATAATTTCGGACAGGATTTAAAGTAAGGGTAATTTCGAGCTCTGGATAAGTTTTAGCTCCGGGAGGAGTTCGTGTAACTCGACTTCGGGGCAGTCGGTTCACCGGGCGAACTCCCGATTTTGCCTTTTGCAGGCCCTTTTATAGCAAAATACTCGGATAATTCCGTCGCCGCTTGTTTAATTTCGGACGAGGCGCCGAATTATAATAATTATATTAATAATAATAATAAATTAATAATAATGATATTTAATAATAATTATAATAATTATTATTTACAGTTTAGTATTTGTACTTGCAGCCGGTGTGCTGCGCACAGTGGTTGTATACATGTATACGTGTTTATACATATAAATATATATATATATATATATATATATATATATATATATATATATCGTAAGTACATTTATTCATGTCATTTAATTAATTTAATTAAATACAGCGGGTGCATTCGTTGTCGTACACCCGTTGTATATATTGGAATTCGCGCGTTCGCAATATTCGTTATGGCTCACGCTGTTCGGTGAGGGCGCATAGTAGTGTGTGTGGCGCGTATTGGAGGGGATAGCGGCCGCCTGTCTAATACATTGAACGCGCTCTCTCTTGCCGCTCGCAGTGTATCCCCTCTACGGCATACTCTGTTCATAAGCTTAGTAGTAGAGAGAGAGAGAGAGAGAGAGAGAGAGAGAGAGAGAGAGAGAGACTAGATATTGCGTTCTCTCTCTACTTGTGCGGCTTTCGGCAGTTGCGACGAATACCTTCATCAGTAGTTATCGTGACCTTTACCCGGCTTTCGGTATATTTACCTCGTGATATTTAATATAATACATTTAGTTTTAATTTAATTTTACAGTTGTAGCTTAGATATAAAATATTTAATGTATTATTAACGTGTTATACATCTAATTTCGTGGATGTATATAGAGTACATCCACGAAAATAGATGTAATAGTAGTTTGAAATAACTTTTATTTCTTTTGCGTGTGCGCGGTATATTTGTGTAAGGAATTTTCTGTTTTGTTCGAACGAATTTGCGCGGCCATGTTTTTGGCCGTCGCAGTAGTAATAAGTTATTTCAGATTCTACGATTAATCAAGAACAGTCTGACTGTCATTATGTTAGATAATATATATTAAATTAAAATGACTGTAGGACCCATAAAAATATTTATTAGTTGAATTCAGAACTGTCGACATAAATGCAGTTTTTAATTGTAAAAAGTACTTTATATATAAAAATCTATATTACTATAAATAATTGACCGTGATTTACCTATAGTCGCTTCTGTGTATACAATATGTATATACAGAATGTAGAACTGAATTTAATACTCCTATATATGCATATTAAATACTGTATTTATGGGGGAAATTGTACTTCCAAGTCCGAGTGGTAGAAAAAGATGTCCAAATGTCCCGAGATGACGTTTACGGAAAGTATCATGTTCGGACTATAGAGCATGTATCGGGACGACTGCTATAGAGAGTTTTATGTTGGGGAGGTAGAATACGATGTCCCGGTATCCAGGGACGACTTTTACTGAGTGTGTGTGCTCGAATGATAGAATACGAATCTCTTTATAAAATTCTCTTAGGCACTCCCCATAGAAGTCGTTATATCTGGACATCGTTTTCTACCGTCCGAACACGAAATTCCCCGTACAAGTCGTTTCTACATACCTGGACGTCGTTTTATACCAACTAAATACCATATTCCCCGTAGAAATCGTCCTAACATAAAACTCCCAATACAAATCGACCTGAGGCAACGGGATATCGTATTCAACCGTCCGTACACGCGAATACAATATTTCTCAGTAGAAACCGTATTTAAAATGTATATATATAGTTTCGAGGTGTTGGTAAAGAACCCTATTTTGCCAATAGTCCTTTTGTTCATACTAAAAAAGAACTTAGTCTATTGTCAATTCTGAAGCTAATATAACAAACGTATAATAACAAAAATATAATTTGCCGTCATAAATTATGTTCAGTATGATTTGGCATACAAAACCATTTTATAAGATCAGACGGAGAGCAGCGAGAGAGAGAGAGAGAGAGAGAGAGAGAGAGAGAGAGAGAGAGAAAGAGAGAGAGAGAGATTTTTCCACATAAGAGAAAATAAAATTTAACAAAATTAAAAGATATCCATAAGGTGTGAGAATAGTGTCATATAAATCTGAAGAAAGGGTAACACCGACTAACGTCACACCTTCTTGAGTATACACATTCCAAAGTTGGATATGATCATTCGTCTGAGCTGGCCTGGTATTAATACTTTAAACGGACTACTTTGAGTTAATGTTCGTGATTGAAGACACCACCTAGTGGCCGCTGGTGAAACTAACTGTTTTAACCGTTAACTAAATTTCTTAATGAAAGTAAAATGATTTTCATGAAAAACATAGCCATACAACATGTCCTTTCCAAGATAATATAGAATCTATATGTCAAATAGAACGCATCAAATCAAACAACGAAGGCAACAAGAATTCCAATGTATTCTTCAGCAATATTCTCGACGCTATCTCGTCTAGACAATTTTTTTTCTCTTACCTTTTTTTGTTCTTCTCATTACGTATCGCTAGTCCGATCCTTAAATTTCCATCCGATTATTCATATATCAAGTAAATTTGTTTAATCTTCCTCGAAAGGGAATACAACGCGAGCTGGCTGGCAAACCACCGGGGTTAGTCGGCGGATACGTAAAAGATATATTTGTAATATGACATAGGTTATTAATAATCAGATAAATCAATAATCATAACTTCAAGATACATAATCACAGTAATAATTATAAATCCGAAACTTCGCAAAATTTGGGTTAAAGGCCCCATTGTCCCTGGCCCGTCTCTTCGTCTGTACGCACCTAGGCGGTCCAAATCTACAGGTCCGAGATCGCAGGATCTTGTCGTCGCAAGCTATGACACTTCTTGTGATCAATGCAATCACCTCATTGACTAATAATTACTAAAGAACTTTTTTTCATTCCTTTCAACGGGAAGCCCGATTCTCCGGCGCAAGCAACAGGACGATTCGCGTAACGAGGTGTTGCGCGGATTGGTCGTCGGGTCATAGGTGGTACGTAACGACGTGAATAAATCGAGACAGCGAACGGCGCACAGTGGGAAATAAACGGGATTTTGTGTCAAAATCATATATCTCTTGAACGACTAGAGATAAATGAGTTAGGGATCAAATTCAAGGTAAAATCATAGAGAATAAAGGAAAACTATTGAGATATAATAAAAAATGCTAAATTATTTTGAAAAATGTAATTAAGCAAGAAAATTTGTTTTTTTTTTGTTTTTGTTTTGTTTTTGTTTTTTTTATAGGCGTAGGCAGAGCGAGCTCTGCACAAGTGGCCTCTCGAAACCAGCATCCCGCCGGAACTATCAGAGAATATTACTTCGGCGGGTCTGTTAGTTAGCCTATGTGGCTCTTCTTCCTATTACATTATCCTACGCCCCCCATTCACACAAGTGATCAGGGGTTCATTATTATTCATCCTCTGCAAATTAAAAATAGAATCAGCTAGACTAATTCATCGCGGGCCATTCGCCTAGTTCTAACGGCATTTCTAAGTTTGGTCATCACCTTTTTTGCGAAACTGGCTACTTCCTTCCAGTTTTCAGAAGATTCCAGCATTTCCTGTTGATCCATCTTTATATGTCTGGAAGGATAAGATAAGTTCTTCGGCCTTTGTTAGAATCGTTCCATCGTTTTTGCCATATTTCTAAAGAACGATGACGTTCCACTTTTTTAGCACCTTGTAGAGAATCCACTGTGGCCTTACATATGTTGTGCAGCCTAGCCAGTTTATCTGCAGCTAAATCGAAAGGAAGAATTCCAGCAAGTACCTCAACAGCGTCGGTGGATACTGTCCTGTAACCACTAATAATACTTATACAGGAGCGGCGACGGGCCGCAATGGCAAGCTCACAACACGAATAAATTCCACAAGCATGATGCCAGATTGGCGCTGCATGCATGCTGACAGAATTAACAACATAAGCTAATAGCCTCCTCTGGGCCACCAATCTTAAGCATGAGTCGACACAAGGCAACTGCAACTCGTTGCACTTTTTCACCAGATATCTTTAGATGCTATTTGAAGTTTAATCTGGCATCAAGCTGTACATCCAGGTATCGTAAAGATGGCGCAGAACTAATGCGGTAACTACCAACTTTAAGAGTAATACTATCTACCTTTTTACGACTGCTGACAAGAACTACTTAGTTGTAGACCAGTCGACTTAATCCATCTACTGATGTTGCTGATTGCCTCATTGGCATTTTCAGTGAGTACTTCAAATGTCTTAGCCGTCACTACTAGTGCGATATCGTCGGCGTAGCCTACTGTTATTGAACCAGGCTGTTGTGGAATCCTCAAACCGCCATCATACATAATATTCCACAAAATAAGTCCCATAACCGAGCCCCGAGAGACTCTTGCAGTAACCTTATGCGATACGATGCCTTCATCGGTTCGGTATAATATTATCCTATTCTCAAAGTAGTTGGCCACAATATTCTGTAGGTAACCAGGTACACCGAACTCTTTAAGAGAATTCATAATAGCAGACCAGAGCGCTGAGTTAAAGGCATTCTTGACATCGAGAGCAACAATGGCACAATAGTGTTTAGTGCCACCTTTCCATCTCTTTCCACTGATTGCTTTTCTTACAGTACACACTACCTGTTTAGTAGCATGGACTATTGATTTTGATTTCCGCAATTCAAATTGGTGTGGGGATGAAGCCGTGAAATTCTTCAGTGAATGCTTCCAGTCGGCTACATATTATTTTTTCAAATATTTTACCTACGAAATCGAGCATACACAATGACCTGTATGATGACGGATCATCAAGTGACTTATTGCCCTTAGGTAACAGAACTAACCTTTGAGTTTTCCAGCAATCAGGAAAAATACCCTCAAGAAGACAAACATTATATACTTTTAGAAATATAGATGGGTTTTTCTGTATCGCCAACTTCATTGCAGCACTAGCGATACCATCAGGGCCAGGGGAAGCACTGTCTCTAATCTTAGCGTAAGCATTATGTAGCTCCATTTCTGTTATGTGAGGTATATCGTCAGAGTGTTGCGTGCGCAGTACAGTCCCTTGGGTGTCATTGCGAAAGAGAGCGGAAACAATCTTATCAATCAATACTGTTCTAGTGGGTTGCCTTGGTGGTCTACTCAATCGTGCCATGATTGTTTTGTATGGTCGTCCCCATAAGTCATTGTTGGCCTCTGCGCACAGTTCAAGCCAGCATGGACGCTTGCTTGCTTTAATGGCCTTGACAAGCGCTCTTTATGCTTCTGTAAATAAACTATTAAACGTATCACGGTGGGCGCGGGCTCATTGGGCAAGTCTACGTGCGCGATGACATTGCTTGCGCAATTCTGCAATTTCATTTGTCCACCAGTAGACGGATTAACGATGTTTAAATCCGCTCTTAGTCCTAGTCATCGACGCTTCACATGCTTCAGAAATATGCTTCATGAGTGCATTTGCCAGATGCCCTGGTGCAACATACTCTAAACGCTCTTCTGATATGATAGTGGCGAACACTTCACAGTCTAGTGATCTGATGTTCCATTTCCGTGTGGGCATCCACTCATTGCACTTGTTCTTCACTTTCTTCTCTGCAAACTCGTACAAGATCGCCCTGTGATCACTATGAGTGTAAAGATCGCTTACTCTCCAATTAAGGATCCGCTGAATCAGCGCATCACTGGCGAATGTTACATCAATGACTGATTGTTTATCTCCCCTAATGAAAGTGACTTCAAATCCCTTATTAATCACGTGCAGTTGAAGAGAATTAAGGCTATCAAGCAACATGCTACCTCTGTTATTTGTTGAAGCGCTTCGCCAGGCTGTGGACCACGCGTTAAAATCGCCAGCGATTAATAATGGTTTCTTATCCATGGCCTCATCAACTAACTTAGCTACAAGAATTTCAAACTGCTTGTCCGTGAAACTTGGAGGAGGATATATATTAAAGACGTATATTTCTTGTATTTTAGCCCAGGATATCAATTCGCTCCGATGACTAGATTACTTTTGTAGCTGCCTATTTTGACCAATCCAGAGGGCCCCTTTATTGCTTGTATCAGCGCTGTGGTCTGTCCCTGTCACACTATGGTTCAGAGATTACAGCAATGTCTATTCTTAGCTCGTCTATTGTCTGTATCAGTAGGTCACGGGTCGCTACGCAATGGTTAGTATTCACTTGGAGTATTCTCTTGTTTTATGTCTGTTTAAAAACTCCACAAGGATCGGGCAGATAGGAAACAGATAATATTCGCTCGGGGCTAGGTTTGGAGAGTAGGGAGGGTGCAGCATGAATTCAAACTTCAGATCGTTGCTTTTAGCCATCGCAACGGTTAACGTGTGCGCTGGTGCGTTATCGTGATGAAACAAGATTTTTTTCTTCGGCAGTTGAGGTCATTTAATTTTCACTTCGTGGCTCGAAGGTTGCAATAAGTCTGCGTAGTATTGACCAGTGATAGTTTTACCCTTTTCAAGGTAATCAATGTATATAATACCTTTTGCATCCCAAAAAACAGTAGCCATAACCTTGTTCGCCGAAAAAATTGTTTTTGCCTTCTTTGGAGTTGGTTCCCCTACTACAATCCACTGTTTAGACTGTTGTTTGGTTTCAGGAGTGTAGTGGTGGACCCAAGTTTCGTCAACGGTTCCGAATCGATGCAAAAATTCGCTTGGATTACGCTTATACAACGCCAAATTTGTGGTAGAAATGTTCCTTCGAATCAATTTTTGGTCGACTGTTAGCAAACGCGGCACCCATCTTTACATAACTTTTACATATCACATCTTACAGGTCTTAACTATTTCACGTACTTTTAGTCTGCAGTCTTGAAGCACTATTTGATGAATTTTTTCGATCATATCTGAAGTTGTGATCTCAATGGGGCGGCCTGAGCGATGCTCATCAGAGGTGCTCACACGGCCCTTTTTAATCTCGGAGACCCACTGCTAAACGGTTGAATATGATGGAGAGAATGTCCCCAGTGTTGAGTTCATCTCTTTTTTAATTTTCTACGGCGTTAACCCCTTCAAATAAAAGTATTTGATGACAGCACGATTTTCCAGCTTTTCCATTTTTACGAAAAACACAGAGGTGTCTTGCTCAGCGTGCTCTCAAACCTAAACTAACATGGCGATCGGACTGAAACTATAGATACAAACTATATAAGGATGGTGCTATAGAACGCCGCCTCAAGGTAGACCTAGTGGCGCCATCTCTTGGTGAGGCCGGAAACTTATCAATCCACCCTCGTAGTCAATATCGCCAGATAAACTTTTTGTGTCGTAATCAAGCAGCTGAAAAATAAACACTAATGGAGATATGGCGCTCAAATTTCATATGGCATCAAGAAAGGTTGTACCAATACAGGAAAAAAAAAAGTTAACGATTCAGCTTACGCACGGAGTGCGTAAATAATGCGCAAATCCGGGTAAAATTTGATCAGATGGTATTAGTTCAGAATGAAATTTGATGATATTTTAGTTTTATTAATTATGACGTAACCAAAGATGAAATTTTTTATAGAAGAGTTTTACATATAGTGTTTCTTCTCATGTGCATGTACCATCTACGAGAAAAATTCCAATCCTGAATCTCAAATTGAATTATCTGTAATATTATAATTTGGTCTAAATATATAGTTTGGTGTCATAATAAAAAAAAATTCATGTCATAATAATTTCATCATAAGGCTATGTTTATAAACATATTAGTTAATTTTGAAATATATATTTTCTCAAATAACTGAGATAGTTAAAACCAGTATGTTGTATTAGAATAATTAATAAATCGATGTCATTAAAAGTTAGTTTTTTTCGAAAATTATCTTGATGTGATAAAAAGACGTAAGTAGCATAATTTAAACAGTTAAGTGCTTTAATAAGATTAAAAATTGACAAAATTATTTGAATTATATTTCAAAGATACATGACATGAAGATCTAAGTTTTAAAGTATATAAAGACCATTCACCCTTTAATACATATAGAAAAAGATGTATTTATTTCTTAATTATTTAATCATTCTCCTTGAAATGTAGTGAGTAATAAATTTAATAGGATAAATTTTGAAGTCATAAATTTAAAATTATGATAATTAATTTATACTCATTTGATAATCCTGCAAAAAGAAATTTTCTACAATTTCAAGTTTATTTCTTAATCAGTTATTAGGAGTGTGAATAAGTCTTTCCCGTTTTTTGTAAGAGATGGCGCCACCAATACTGTGCGACTATTCAATGGTTACATATGTCATAATCAAAGCTTATTCATATGTCAACAATTCCATACTAACACATTAGTTAAAATTTTTTCGCATCATAAATTTTTGATATCGTGAAAATGTCGAAATTTGAGCCGAGTCGACGTCATTTGCGGGAAGTTTCACTTTATTGGTTCAATTTGAAGAAATCTGCTGCCGAGTCGCATCGATTGCTTCAGGAGGCTTATGGAGAAGGTTGTGTCGATGATTCAAGTGTTCGCGGATGGTTTCGACGCTTCAAAAGCGGTGATTTCGACGTGGAAGACAAGGAGCGTTCCGGGCAGCCGCAAATCTTTGAAGATCGAGAATTGGCGACTTTGCTTGATGAAGATTCTTGTCAAACGCAAGAAGAACTTGCTGAAGCATTGGGAGTTGACCGAACAACCATTTCCAAGCTTTTGAAAGCCATGGGAATGATCCAAAAGCAAGGAAATTGGGTGCCGTACGAACTGAAGCTGAGAGACGTCGAACGGCGTTTTTTCACTTGCGAACAGCTGCTTCAGCGACATAAAAGAAAGGGTTTTCTGCATCTTATCGTGACTGGCGATGAAAAGTGGATACGTTACGATAATCCGAAGCGAAGAAAATCATGGGGAATACCCGGCCATGCATCATCATCGACGGCCAAGCCAAATATTCATGGCGCCAAGCTCATGCTCTGTATATGGTGGGACCAGCTAGGTGTGGTTTACTATGAGCTTCTGAAACCGAATGAAAGGATCACAGGCGAGGTCTATCGACGACAATTGATGCGTTTGAGCCGCGCACTGCGAGAAAAACGGCCACAATACTCCGACAGGCACGACAAAGTTATTTTGCAACATGACAATGCTCGCCCACATGTTGCACCGCCGGTGAAAACATACTTAGAAACGCTCAAATGGGAAGTCCTACCCCACCCGCCGTATAGTCCAGACGTTGCTCCGTCTGATTACCATCTCTTCAGATGGATGATGCATGGCCTGGCTGACCAGCACTTCCATTCCTACGAGGAAGCCAAAAAATGGGTGGATGACTGGATAGAGGCCAAACCGGTCGAATTTTTTCGCAACGGGATTCGTATATTGCCAGAAAGATGGGAAAAAGTTGTAGCTAGCGATGGCCAATACTTTCAATAATTCATTTGTAACCATTTTTTCACAATAAAGGCTCAAAATTTGAAAAAAAACGGGAAAGACTTATTCACATACCTGATAAATATTAAGCAATTTAATGATTTTTTATACATATTCCAATAAAATAATAATAAATATTTATCTTGTCTCGTTTACTGGTACTCCTTTGCAAATTAAGTAAAGAACGTGTGACAATTGCTTTTTTTATAATTCATAATAATTAGAGAAAAGAAGTAGTTTATTCAGATTTATTTAACATTTGTATCCGCTTAAAGAAAAATAATAATTTTGTATATACACTTTCAATCCATTGGTAAAATTGTTCTAGCAACTTTGTACTTTAAAGCCTTGATTCTTTAATTATAACTTCATTACAGTTATTTTACTTTCTGATTATTATAATCTTAAATGTAATTATTTAACTTATACAATTGTTTAATGAAAAATTAATCAATATTCTAACCAAATCCAATTAAATTATCAGTAGTGATGTATAAATTGATTTCTTTAGAATCGTAACTATTTCAAGTATGAAAATCTTCAACAAAAAAATATAATGAAAATATAAATAATAAATACTCTATTTATTAATATTTTTCTACCATTCCCTATGTGACAATCTCTTTGATAACGTTTTGACCATAAGCTAGCAGCAAGGTCAAAAGTTAACCACAAAAAGTTAACCACCAAGTGCAGAAGTAATTTCAATATAACTAAAAATTTATAAAATTTTAAGAAAATTGAATTTGTATTTGTCCTAAAAATTTTTCAAATGTTTTCTCAGGCTCCAATTTCTATTATAATTTCAATCTATACTATCATATTTTCTTTCAAAAAAATGATGAAATTAAAATATGGTTTATTCTTTATTATTAAAATATTAAAAGCAACCATTATATGTACGCGCGTATTTTTTTGCCTTTCTTCCTTCATCGAGTAGTTCATTGTTCATCAATAATGACAAATAGTAACATAGTTTACGTACTAAGGGCAAAGAAATGAAATTTACTGCCGTGATAGTAATGCCTATCTTAAAACTCCGCACGCTCCCGTCCACGCGGTTGTATGTCGCCACGTGGTGAGAATTTAATTTCTCCTTTCTGGCCAGTCGAACTCCACGTTGGACGCCATTTTGTGATATGAAAAATTCCCATTTTTGACAAATTTGTAATCTAATTTAAGGTTCTATTCGCGCACATAAAGAAATATCTGTATATCACTTGATTTATCCACCGTTACAACTTCTCCCCCTTTTTTTGAATAAATTCTACGCAATAACATAACATTTTAAGAAATGATGGATATAAGTTTTTATTAATTGACGATAAGTATGTATTATATTACACGTTGCAAAGTGTCAGTGCCTTATTTCAAAAGTAATTCATCCAAGAACGAGAAGAGAAACATGCAATTCTCGGTAAAATTATCTGATCCTATTTTTCTTAGACATAACTATGAGAATGCTGTCCAGTGAAATACTTACAAAGTTTACATCATGATTCTAAAATAAATAATGTATTCCAACAAGTTAATTTTCACTTAACAGCGTTTAACCATATAGATCTTCTTATTTTACCTTTTTACTCTTTCCTCGTTTTTTTTCTTGTACCCAGGATCTTCTTTTATTCCATTCTCCTTCTAGTGCTTTTATTTCTTTCAGCTGGAGGTGCCTTTCCTGCTTTTTTCTCTGGTCCATCCTTCGTAAAGGTTCATTTAATAGTGTGCTTCTTGTATAATCTGAATTCTCATCCAATCGTTTATAATAATTTTTCTTAATCAGAATATTGCGTCGATCCGTTAAACTAGTTGTAAATATAATATAAATAACAATAGAACGCCATCATAGCTATTCAATATAACAAAGAATCATCATAAATTTAATAATAATAATAAACAAAAAAACAGAAGTCTCTCATTACTTCTATAGGTCTCTCCTCTTTTCTTCTCGACTCCGGGTAGCTTTACAACTCCACTATCCACAGTTTCGGATGAGCGATGTATGCGCACAGCTCACGTATATATTCTGTATAATTTATGCTCTTAGGACCATGAAGATCCATCCTCTGGTTAGGTATAACTCCACTACCTCCTGATGGTCACTGTTTATGCCTTCCTAACCTCACGTGGCCTTTGCAGACGGCTGCGCGCATGGTTCACAGAGGCGAAATGAGCGGATGGGGGACAACAACGAGTACAATTAACTTACGGTGGCATGGCGGGCGCGTCGTCTTCGTTTTCTCGGACGAGTCGGCGCGGGCGCCTTGTGATCCCCATCACAATATATATATATATATATATATATATATATATATATATATATATATATATATAATACAGCTCTGCTAAGATTTAAGATACATTGTCCAATATTTTCAAAATAACGAGGAGTTTGAACCTCCGAACATTTCTGATAAGTATATCATAAGCTATCGCTTATCATTATAATTATTTATGTGTAATTATTCCGCTGACCTGCTTTTGGTCAAAATTTATGTATTTATGTATTTTGGGTTGTTGGTTGCGAATATAATAGTGGCTTTATGCATATTTTGAATTTTCATAAATTAAATCATAAAAAATTAATAAAAATGCTGGTTTTGCAAATATTTTTCGGAATCTATTACACATATGAAAAAACAATTTAATAAAATTTTATAAAAATTAAATTTTATAAAAATATATATTTTTATTCTATATATGTTTCCTTGTGCAAGCAGCATTTATTGAAAAAAATTTAATGATAGGTCACATTCGAATTCGAGGCCTACGATGGCTCGATCGCTAGAGCTAAGGACTAGTAACTTGGTGATACGAGTTCAAATCCCGGTCTCGGCCGATTCACACAAGCACCGCTGTAATTTTCTACATGTGCTTTGTTTACAAACACATCGTAGACCTTCGTCGCTGATTAGCACCAATATTTGGAAGCATAAATAGAGCGATGTCAAATAATATAAAAAAAAAACATTCGAATTCGATATTGACTAATTGAAATTATATTCAAATTATGTAATACTAAATCAATTTCTCTACAAATGTAGAAAACAGTATTTGTGCGCATTAACAGAGTAGAATAAATATAAAAAGGAAAAAAAAACTGCTACTATACAAAAACAAAACTTCCACTCGAGGGAAAAGTGAATCCGTGACTTCCTAAAACAGGTCCACGCTGCCTGACATGTCTTTCACGGAACTAGCCACATAAAAAAACATGTGCAAACATCTTACTGAATTGTTCGGGAGAATTCAGGATCATTTCCAAATACATATTATCTGGCGATATTGACTACGAAAAAAAAAATTGATCAACGAGTTTGCTTGAAATTTTGTGTTTCATATTTAACAGCTATCGCCGTACTTATATACTATTGTTTAAGAAAGCCATGTGTTAAATGTGTTCCATATATGTTGACGCGTATTCATTTTCCTTATTTCCCGTTCCTTTCAGCTCAGCCAAAAGGCGATAAATAATCTATGTCCTTTTGTTGGATTGCATTAAAACTTTTCATATGAACAGCAACATGTTCTTCAGTGGCATGTTCAACATTACTGTGTCGTTAACTTCTAGAGCACAATCTCGATCTGACGATATATTAAAGCAACTGGAGGACCACGGCTACCTTTCAAAGTCTTTAAATTTCTTCCAAAAAATCAAAACTCATGTGACTAATGATTAGCGAAATGACAATTGCTTAATATGTATGTCATATCACGAAGCTAACTATCCAGTAATTTATTGGATATTATTGCTGTCATTGTTATTACCACCTGATTATTCAGTGATTAATAATCTAAGTCATTCGACAAACTCATCTGGATGATTCTAATATAATAAATCTATAGAATAATTTTTCTTTACTATTCTATATTTAAGGATGAAGTCCACTTATTTTTCTTACTTTTACTACTGCTGCAAAACATAGGTCTTATAATATTAAAATAATTTCTACATTTTGACGAGCGTGTAGACTCATCTTTGCTATATTTTTTCCGGTGAGTAATTGTTGCTTCCAATGTGTTGCCATAATTTTTATGATCTGATGAATACATTATTGTATAATTGCTTTTCTTCAAAAATAATTCTATGAGTGCATTACTTCTAGTATGAGTTACATATCTAATTTTTATGTTTTATCATCACCAAGTAATATATACGCCCATTACTTTTCACACCGTATATGTTTTCGATTTTACTGTGACTTTCATTCCGTATTTATAAAACATCAGGTGTATCGTTTTCTCCACGCTAAGATTTAAATGTTAAGTTCATTATTGAGATATCAAAATTGAGTTATCAATGATACAAAGTTCTAATCGGAATTGTACTACTTTTAGACAGCTAATCGAATATTATCAGGTATCACAAGACTCAATTTCTTTTTTATGTGGATTCTTATTTCATACTACCTACATTGAAAGAACGATTAGAATATTAAGAACTTTCACTTTTTGATTCGACAAGATTTTCAACCAGTGTAATAATCAATTGGAATGCGTTATTTACATCCTTTACGAAATTTTGTCTCTCCTGTTTCAATAAAGTAAATTTTCTTTTAGTAGCCTCAAGAGCTTGTAAAAGCTCTCTAAGGAGATTCTGTTTGGGCTCTGTTTTGAAAAGTCTGGCATGTTTCCGAGTTGTTACTCAAACTTTATCTGGCTATTTAAGAGTTGCCCAATCTTTTTCTATATGTATCACCAATCACTGAACTATTTTTATCAGCGATAATAAATCTATACTTATCATTTTTCTAGTAGTCGAAACTCATAATCTATATAATCTATATAATCTTTATATATATATATATATATATATATATATATATATATATATATATCTACGTATATAATCTATATAATCTATACTTATTATTTTCCTAAAAACGAAACTCGTTGAAAGCCAGATCAGTATTCACATGGTCTTCATAAATATATTTGAAATGTACAACAATTAACTATGTGAAACTTCAGGAATTCAAACATATTCATGCTTAAACTTCGATAACAATAATTCTTATTTCTATTCAAAATCAAAAGCTTTGGCTCCTGCGATCACCTAGCTCTATCTATATCTGTCGAAAATTGCTAGAGCCTTATGCAAATGTATTAACTGTAACCAGATTTGTTAACAATGGTATGATTCATATGTTTGAAGAAATTCGAAATGAAATTAGTAATATAGGAAAAGAAAAAAGTAAAAGTGTAGCATTGAATAGTATCTTAAAAGATGGGACTGTGTTCAATACCAATGAGACTCTCATGTTTGAGAATACAAGCTGGCTTGGTAACGATGAATCAACCAGAACCTCCATTGATGCGCATGGAAACATTAACGTACATATTTCTCTTAATTGGATTGCTGGTTTTATCGAATATTAATAAAAAACTAGTTGTTAATTAAATAGTTGTTCAGGAAGGTATTACAGTCTGTATGCTACAAAATATCAGGAATATAAAATACTAGCAAAGAATGGTTAATGCCATATGTTTTTGCATCGGATATACATAAAAAACAATTTCCAAATTTTATTAGCAAAAATAATTTAATTTCAGTATTATCATACACGGCAAATATTTAAATATTTGATACTACCGAGTGCTCATAAGCATATTTTGACCCTAAAAGAATTTAAAGCTCAAAATAACTTTTCAGACAATACTCTAGCTTATTGCTTTATCTTTCACGATCGGTCATACGATCGATCATTCCATATAATCACATCCATCTGCCTCTGAGATAGCTTATTCAAATAGAAGATTTATATTATTTAAATGATTATATTTTAAAGGAATTCACATTTCTCAGCCTCAGTTATTATGGTGAGCCTGTTGTTTGGCTATTCAAATACCACTTTTCTTGGATAAACTCTCTGACGAAGTACGTGTTAAAACAATTAGCTCAAATAAAATTACCATTCAATATCTTAGAAGAGATATAACCTTAAATACAATATAAGTGGAAGCTGTCTGCATGATATTTTTAACAATTTAAAAGGAAATAACAGAATTCCTGTTTTTGAATGAATGTCGTAAATCTCTGTCAGAACTTAAATTTCCTGTTCACAATATCCAAAAATATGGTTAATATGGATACGTTCTAAACCTTTGTGGGGATCGTATACGGTATGAGCCCACAACGATATGCGCATGCGCACCAATGTATATACCGCGCACGTATTATAGCGAGCGGCGGCGCCTGCGTGGAGGGGGCCGCGACGCCGCGGCATTCCTGTATGGGCAATCGGTAGAGTCAGGATCATAGAGTCCTGCTCTCACCTATATCTTTGTAGTATCTCTTTATATAATAAACTTATTGTTAACCGTTACCTAGTGTTTCATTGAGCAACCTCGGCAACGACCGACGCGTGGGCGGTCGAGTAATATCAAATATTACCACAATCCCCACCTTCTTTAGATATTTAACAGTATGTACTTTTCATAATCAAAAGTACAAGACTAATTGCGTACTATATTATATCAAAATTCATGAAATTATTTTATCTATTTCATATTCGTAAAAACTAAAAGAAAAAAGGGAGGATTTCCTCTTACTACGGATTTTTCGCAGTTTGAAATGTAAAGTCCATATGCATTTTGTCACAGCTTTGGTGAGGAAGGGGTAATTGAGAACGCAATCTTTGTCATTTGGAGGATTGACACAGTTTTAAAGGAGTGAGTTGTGTCAAAATGCCTCATAGTCTATCAACTGTTCTACTCTTAGATCTCATCGTGGTCTGCCTACACCTGCATAACTGCATGTGTACATGAGCGCGCGCGCATATGTGTGTCTGTGTCTGTGCCTGTGTGAAAATTGTTGTGAATCTTTAGGAAATATGTTTTTCAGTTTTATTTAAAACATCTTATTTAAAATATTATATAAATAAGGAAAATTATTTAACTTTCTTAATTAATTCTTAAATATTTAATATTTCTAGAAAAATCTTTTCCGGATACTCATTAGAGTCTAGATTGCACTTTAAAATAGATTCAAAGATAATGGAACTTACAAAAAAGAAATCGAATGTTTCAGAAAAAAATGAAGAATAGTAAATTAAGGAATATGATAATAATTAATAATAGCAATGGACTAGGTCATTCCAACGTCATTTTCATTTTTAAGATAATTGCTTATTGTGCAAAATAGGCTAATATTAATCTATTCTATAGAAAAGCTTCCTTTAATGATATTTCTGTCAATTTATATTATTAGTTAATAATTTACGTCAAATGTCAGCTTTTTGATGAACAAATGTAACAGGTTAGAACAATCAAGTAATAAATTTATTGTTAATAATGAAAACTTTATTCATATAATTGAAAGAATTATACTTTTTATTCCTACTCATCCTGCTTTTCTTTTTTTTTCAACATGCACAACTACTGTATAAGTCGGCAACTTATGCATTGACTGAAGCATATACTGGGCGTTACGGGCATTGCATTTTTATTTTTGAAAAACGGAAGTACAATAAATAAATCTGAATATAGTATATAGAAGTAAAAATGTATACAAAAATGCCTAATATTACCTTTTCTGGAATAGTTTTAGATGCTGTCTCTTTAAGTTTTAATGCTTCCTTTAATATTCTCAATTTTCCAAAAGAGACGCTGTTTACAAAAAAATGTAGAATTAAAATCGTTCTAACATAAATATGAATAATGAATGCATACACAATATTAAAAATATTGTTATTTAAAATATAAAACTTGCATTAATAAATATTAAACATTCAATCAGTACAAATAGATTTTCATAAAATATTTATTACGACAAAAAAAATTTAAAGGAAATGAAGATGTTCTTTTTAGACAGTCTTCAAAACATTATTGTTAATCTTCAAAACATTGTAATAAACATCTTATTGTTTGTATAAATATTTCGTATTCTAAAAGTGAAATGTTTCATATATTAGATAATCAGCATAAACAGGAAATTATCACACAAGTCCGCTTAAGAAGCTTCAAACAGAAATATATTTAATTTTCAAAAGGCTTAACAAGAATTATGTACCAAAAAATTACCATAATATTAAAGTGACACCGACAAATACAAATTTACCAAAAGCATATGGTCTGCCTAAAATGAATAAAAAGATTATATCTTTAAAATCGATTATTTGAACAACAAGCATATATTTTTATCTAAAGTTTTATTATATGTTATACCAAAATGTTTTCCTGATCGTTCTTCTCATATATACAATATGTTCCATCTTACAAATAAAATTAAGAACATTGGTATCGTTGATTTGTGTATGCTTAGATGTGAGTTTACTATTTGCATTAAGTAATTCAAATTACGTACAGATACTGAAAACTGTGATACAACAGATATTGTGTGTAAAATTAATCGTTATAATTCTTGTACATTCTATATTAGCTAACTAAAAGAAACTTCAATATTCAAGTTCCGGACAAAAAGGGTAACAATTATTATAAGTCTACAATATCTGAAATGTTATACATCAAATTATAAATTAATATATTTAATATAAACAAAACATATACTCAGATTATAAACACTTGATGTGTTTAATTTATACACGTATTGATCAAGGATGAAGCTTGAGCGATATAATTCATATAGTTATTATTTTCTATGACTCTGTAATATTCTAGCAAGTAACATTCAACCTAGATAGGCAGGATCATATATCTGAACTAAAAGCCTTTATTTTAGAAATCCACTGTAACAATCTAGAGACGATATATGTAACACTTTGACTTAAGCTTCACTCAAGGTCACAGATCTTCTTCTGTACTTCTTATTCTTTAAAAACACACTAATAATGAAGCACGATTGAAACTTATTACCTTCTTCCGTAAATTCTTAATTTTATGTTGAGTTATTTCCATTTTTGACAGTAATTCGCTTTTATTACTATACAAATATTTATCAATGTAATACCATTCTTTAAAAAACTTTCTCATTTGCCTACAACCTGTTGAGGTAGGATATAAACAAATAGCAACTTACTATTTGTACTTTATAGTTTTATAATAATTTTGTGCGAAAAATGTTATGATTTAGATAACATAGAATTTTTGTTCTTTCCAAATAAGTTACAAATTTATAATTTTCTAATAGAATCTGAAGATTCTGGCGAATCTGGCTACCGAAATGTTCTGCAACTCTGTTGAAATTGAATCTAGTACTACATATTAAGGTAAATTTTATTTTGCAGGCCATTAACTGTAAAATTTTTGCTTCCAAAGCATGAAGACCAATGTCGCTGTAATTTTATTCTCGAATGACCACATTTTTCTGTACTGTTTACTTCAGCTTTAGATTTACATGAACAATGCGAAACAAGCACCATGTGAAACATCAATTAATATTATTAATAGTAAGCCTATTTGATATGAAGACAATTGTTGTAAAGGTTAAATTTACGGTAAAAAAAAATCAATGAAGATTTCATAAGAGCATAAAACGCGCTTTAAAAGAATGGCAAATTTTGCACGCGGACGTATCTGAGCCTATCGAATAAGGATATTTGGAAAGAAACTTATATCTCCTAATGTTTTAAAATAATTTTACAGGATTTAAATTCATTTATTTTAATAGGAATGAATACGAAGTTTGTGAGTAAGTAAAGTTTTTATTTGGTGAAATTGAAAATGAGTTTGAATCAGTAACCGTGTAAAAAAGATAAAATTTTTATAAAAGTGACCGAATGGATAGTTAACATTTAAAGGGCCCAACATTTAAATTTGAGGTTTCAAAACCTCCTTTGAAAGTGCCCAAATTCATATCTTGTATCATCCATCAACTATGTACAATGATCCTATCATGGACCGAGCCAATATATCGGCTCTCCGGCTCTGGAGGGTCATGAAAAAATTTTAGTTCGGTAAAATATGAATAAAATCATATTCTCAGGTTTTGAGATGTGCTACATCCATAAATGTTCATAGTGATAGTCATTCGAGGTCCAACAATGTCACTTCAAGGTCAAATGCAGAAAGTATCATATATATTCGAACAAAAATTATATCTAAGTGTATTCCGAGGTCCTATATCTGAATCTGACACGTGTGTGATTTTGAACAGACATAATTATACTCATTCTTCTGAGTATATGGCCATCTCAGGGTTTATGTGTTTTGATTCGTGCTTTTTTTTTAAATGTGGAATTTTTAGGTCTTCTACTCTCTATCGGCTTTACCTAGATCTAACGACATGGACGTAGAGAGTAATGTAGCTCCTTTTTTATTTTTTTTATTTTTCTATTTTTTTATTCATTTATTCATTTTTTATACATTTTTCAATTTTGTCAGAAGTCTATTTTGTACTTTTCTCACATTGCTCTTCTAAGATCTATAAGGGTGATCCCAGAAGTACCTGGCCTGACCTAGAGATGGCGGCAGTTGCTCAAAAAATACCATTGTATTAGACAGTACACAATCTATAAAGCATATGTCTCAAGTTTGAAGACGCCATGATTTTTAGTATTTGTTTGAAAGACATTAATAGTGGACGTTTTCAGTGAATTTGTAAACATGGAAAAAATTGGTCATCGTTATGTTATGCAATACTTTTATTTGAAAGGCCTCAGCCCAACCAAAAGCTGAACTAGACTCTACCCTGGGTGAGACTGCTGTTGAAGAAAATCCACAAAGCGGTACTGGATGATTATCGACTGAAAGTGGGCGAGGTAGTAGATAGTGTAGGTATTTCAAAAAGTGCGGTACATCGCATATTAACTGAAAATTTGCAGATAACAAAACGATGCGCAAGATGGGTGCGGCGTTTACTCAGAATGGAACAAAAACAACGTCGTGAAGATGTTTCAGATAAGTGTTTGGCAATGCTTCGCAAAAATAAAGCCGAATTTTTGCCTTTCATAACCATGGTTGAAACATGGGTTCACCACTTCACACTCGAAACAAAAGAACAATCAAAACAATGGACTCAAAAAGAAGAACAGTGTCCAAAGAAGGTAAGGACCGTTCCATCTACAGGCAAGGTTATGGAGTCGGTCTTTTGGGATGCGTGTGGGATAATTTTCATTGACTATCTTGAAAAAGCAAAAATTATCTACGGCCAGTATTATGCGAACTTATTGCAACGTTTGAGCGAAAAAATCAAGCGAAAATGGCCGCATTTGGCTAAGAAGAAAGTGTTGTTCCATCAAGACAATGTACCAGCTCACACATCCGTTATTGCAAGCGCCAAAATTAATGAATTAAAGTTTAAATTGCTACCTCATGTACCATATTCGCCAAATTTAGCTCCCTCGGATTATTTTCTGTTCCCAGACATGAAGAAATATCTCGCTGTTCAAAGATTTTCCCACAATGACGAGGTGATCTCGGCAGTTAATGACTATTAAGAGGAGCTTGGCAATTTTTATTATAAAAAGGGTATCAAAATTATTGAACATCGCTGGGAAAAGTGTATAAAGCTGAAAAGAGATTGTGTTGAAAAATAAATATATTTTTTTTCAAAATTTTTGAGTTTTATTTGTTGGGCCAGGTACTTCTGGGACCACCCTCGTATATGAATCTATCGATAACATCTGACTTGATGACTATTTTATTTTTTATAATTTTTTCCAACTTGATCAAGGTAAGATTTCTTTGGTGTGATAAGTTTCTAAACACGGATCTATACATAGAACAACTTGACGAGATTTACAATTATAAGTGCTTCGATATCTGGTTTTATTCATGAGACATAAATAGCAATTGCCTTCTCTCTTTTTCCCTTGATCAATTTTTTTAGAAAAGTGTTTCCCAGTAAGTCGAGAGTCATTCGACGGACATGAATAACGCAAGTCATCATAATTTATCCCTATTAAGTCTCTCACCACTTCTAAACGAAAATTGCGATAAGAAATCTTTTTGTTAAAGGTAATTTTCATTTTATGCAATGCATGAGAATTTATCAGAACAAAATCAAGTACGTGAAAAAAAGTTTTCGATACCATTTAGTAAATTTTCTAATCGTTTTTACTAATGAAAATTGTCTGCTATGTTGCTAATCTCTCCCATATTGTGGACCAAGGAGAGCTGACTTATATCGATACATAATCATTGCGCGACTACTCAATCTATGGCGATCCGTTGTCGAGTACGAAGTCTCTTTTTTATCATAATAGTGTTAAGGTCATTTTAAATTAATTAGTTTTTATTTCATGTTAATCCATCGTCACGATTCTCATCATTCATCTAATAACACAAATTTATATATTTGCATAATTATATATGCAATAAAATGCAATAAAATTAGAAAATCAAATCCGACACAAGGTTTGGATGAGGCAAAAACAGTTCTGACTCCCTGGGCCCCGTATAAAGTGTCAGCAGTACAGCGTACCGCATACACATCATACACTACGTAACGAGAACGTATCATAAGCAGCGTGTCGAGTACGCATCATACACTACGTACCGAGTACGTAACATACGCAACGTACCGGGTACGCATCATACATTACGTATCGAGTACATGTCATACACTAAATACCGATTACGCAAAATCAACATCATCATTTATTCTAAAAGAACACGTACATGATAAAAATTATATATCATTTCGTAGGGTGTTTATGCCTTTTCAAGGCTTTATATATTCAAGAAACAACATCATTATTGGCTTAATCACCATGTTTTATTTATTTAACCAATCCTACCAACAATTAATATACGAAATAAGGTAATCTCTCCATATTAGCAAGTTTTTCATTGCAACAGAAAATTTGGTGCCTCCTGTGAGGTAAATTCACGCGTGTAAAAAACTGTTTTTATAATTAAAGAAATACATTCAGTTTGTGCGCGATCATTAGCATCTTCAACAAGTCATCTTCACAGTCTCTTTTACGTATTGAAACGATTCGTTCAGTGAAGCTGCCAGAGGAGATACAACACGATTTCAAAGATATGTTAAGTATTTAACTGTATTGTTTATAAAACTCTTGCTTTTGTGTTTAATATTAGTTTATCTGCTATATACAACATTTAAAAATCAGTCATTATTCTTGCCTTACGTATATATAAGTAGAATAGATAAAGTTTATGTATAAGTTTATTCACTCTAGTTAAAAAAAATATTGCATTTCGATTAACTTTGTTACTTGATATGATATACGATTATTTATAATTTAACAAAATTTCTATTAAGTATTTTGTCAAAGTTATGATAGCTTTAAATTTAAATATTTTAATTCTCTTTCACAGAAACTTTCGCCGTGTTGAAATTAACTATATTTATTATTTAATTAAAATCATTTACTAGGTTGTCAAATATCCCCCTTCGGCCTTTTTGTCTTATGATTTTTGCGGCTATGTACAAAGCGTTACAGAGCTCGTATTTGACAGTAATATACATCATTTGAAAGGTCTTGACATAACATACAAAATGACTCTGCATGATTAGTTTGGATATTACGTTCAAAAGTTATAGACGTGTAAACATGGAGTGCACTAACGCCGAAATTCGCGCTATTTTAAAGTTTTCCTTCGTCAAAGGCAAATTCGCTAGAGAAACGTTCCGTGAGATTATTAGTATTTTGAGGGATGGCACGCTATCACTTTGAATCGCAGAGGAATGGTTTTGACGATTCAGAGCCGGTAAAAACGACACCATGGATAAGCCAGCCGGCGGAAGACTTGTGACGACGAATACCGATCAAATCATGGAATTTATCGAGTTAGACCGGCATGTCGCATCTTGTGGCATTGCCCAGAAGATGAGAGTTAGTTACCAAACCATTTTACACTGCAGAAGGTTGAATACAAAAAAAGCTTCATGTTTGGGTGCCACATGATTTGATGCAAAAAAATCTTCTGAATCGAATCAACGCCTGAGATGTGCTGCTGAAACGGAACAAGCTCGACTCATTTTTGAAACGCATGGTGACTGGTGACGAAAAATGGATCACATACGACAATATCAAGCGAAAACGGTCGGTAGCCAATACCGATGTACCGTCCCAAACAGTGGTAAAGCTGGGATTGACGGCCAGGAAGGTTTTGTCGTGTGTTTGGTGGGATGGGAAGGCAATCATCCACTATGAGCTGCTCCCATATGGCCAGACGCTTAATTCTACCATCTAATGTGAATAACTGAACCGCTTGAAGCAGGCTATCGACCAGAAGCGTCCACAGTTGGCCAACAGGAAGGGTGTAGTGTCCCACGAGGACAACGCCAGACCGCACACTTCGTTGATGATTCGGCATAAGCTACGGGAGTTCGGATGGGAGTTTTTATCGCATCCACCATATAACCCGGACATAGCACCAAGTGATTACCATCTGTTCCTGTTTGCATTGTCTGCATTGTCTGCTTATATATAAGTATAAAATTTATTAAATAAAATAAAAGTAAAATTTATTAAACAAAAGCGCACATTGGTTGAAACGCATATTACTAATTTAGAAAAATTTCTTGTTGAGAAACAAATGGATACGCTTAATTTGAAAATTCGTTTCAAACATTTTTCGGAATTATTTCACGGATCTGAAAAATTACATGACAAGTTATCATTTCTTTATGCAAAAAACACCGGTCTTAACTGATTTGAATCCATTCAAAATAAATATTATATTCTTGCAAGTGAGATCGAAGGCCTTGAATCACCACAAAGAAATAATGCCAATACAGCATTAATAGCAGAAGAAAAGCATCCACGGCGTCTCAAATTACCTGAAGCGGAATTACAAAAATTCGACAGAAATCTTGAGAACGTGATTGATTTTGAAAAATATATTTATCGCAATGATTGACAAATGCGCAGATCTCTCTGACCGACAAAAATTTATACATTTAAACGACTCATTGACGCATGACCCGATAAATAAAATTTTGGTGTAAAATGTCAGCGTTGAAAATTATAAAAATGCGCGGACACTTCGCTTGAAATTTTACGATAAAAAAAGAATATTAATTGCTAAACACCTCGATACGATTATAGAAATCCCTGAAATGAAACCTTTCCGGTGTACAGTACGCGATCTCGGCGATTTGCGGTCAATTGCTCTTCGTCGTTTTTATAGCTTATAGGAAAAATTCAATAGAAATTTGTCACTTAAATTAGAATATGAACGCGTAATGAATGAATACATAGATTTAGGTCACATGTCGTTGGTACGTGATGAATCGAGAGACGGTTATTATCTTCTGTATCACACGGTAATGAATATCGCCAGCAAAACAACAAAGGTTCGTGTTGTTGCGGATGCGTCAGCTAAGACCAACAAAGGTATTTCCTTGAATGATACATTAATGACAGGCCCGACTATACAAGATAAGCTGTTAGAATACTTACTCAGAAATGAGGTTGTTTGTATATATTGTATAATCTCCAAATGAACACATCTTGCACAGCGTCGTTCGTAATTTGGTTTATAGCCGTTAAGAATAACAGCATGCAAATGCTGGTTCGGCGAATGTGCAGCTCGTCCAGCCGTTGTGTATGTATGTGTATGTATATGTGTATGTATGTGTATGTCTATGTATATGTGTATGTATGTGTATATGTATGTGTGTATGCGTGCGTGCGTATGTATATATATGTATATATATATATATAAATATATATATATCTATATATATATATATATATATATATATATATATATATATATATATATATATTGAGTTACTGTTTATATAGTTAATAGTTTAGTTCGGTACGTAAATAAAAGACACAAGTTTATTGCATGTATCATACTGCATATCCGGACGGATGAAGGTTTATTACAGTCTGCGTTGCAGCTGTCCGCATGTGGCCTGCAACACAGATGTTTCGTTGTGCCCTGTGTCGAGTATTTCTAAATCTTAAGCGACAAATATTTATGAGACTTTGATACTCAAACTTTTTTATATAACTTTTCTATATGCGAGCTTCAGAGCGCTTATACTTTGAAATATACAACCAGTCCTTAGTCGCTCCTCTTCGCAGACAGACGTCTCTCAATAATCGGTCCGTCGTGAATTATATAAAATAGATAAACATTATACGAAATATCTTGCTGCTTTTGGTGCACACATCTTAGTTTTACTTCGCGTTTAGATATTAATTGATAGTGTATCCACGGTGATTGGTGAACGACACCCGAGTGCGCGGTCGTCGAATAGCGAATCTGCGCCAAAGAAAACGGCCGCGACAGCATCAAACCTGTCTTTAAGTACTTGTGGAGCGAGGGCTGTACCTGCGGCTGAGACGTCAGGGCTCCGTGACGTACTGGGCATTGCCATCCGCTTAATTTCACCATCACCGTCAACGGCCTCCCTGAGAAAGGGCACGGTCGGATTAATTTGTCTACAAATTGCGATTGGCAAGATTCGTCAGTGCTGGTCACTGACGCATTAAGATAGGTAAGAGAGCTCTCTATGGTTAACCATTGCGTTAGTTTAAGTAGCGAAAGAGTGATTTGTTGTGTAAGCTCATTTATATAATAGTAATCAATAGAGTATAAATTTTCAGCTTGCTCGGACTTTTCCCTCAAATTCGTGAGGGTTTTTATGCCTAAGCAAGTCTTCTTTATATTATTTACTCGAGATATTTTGTGTCTTATTTTAATACATAACCATTTATTCGCCGTATCTTTACAATCTTTTTTCTTCTTCTAAATATACTTTAATATATATAAATTGTTAATCATATAAAGATATTGTATGGTAAGTAATAACTGAAAATTACAGAGGTCATAGCAATATTGAAGCTCAATGGATTTCATATAAGGCAGTAGGCATCAAATCACCCGCAAGCACTTGATAATTTAAGTCAGCATCTTTTAGATATTGATTTTTTAAAAGATAAAAATTCTGTACGGAAAACTTTAGGTATATCGTGAAACGCTTATCGCGATGAATTTTTGTACAATGTTAAATCTATTGAATTTCCGAATACAATAAGAAAGCTATATATTTTTCAGAAATATCAAAAATTTTCGATCCTCTAGGTTTCTTTGGGTCTGTTATATTATACGCAAAAATTATAATGCAGGCGTGCTGCAAATCGAAATTAGAATGGAACGAATCTGTCCCGAGCTCTTTACATTTGCAGTGGATTTCATTTGCAGAGCAACTCAATGTCTTAGATGAATTAGCCATCAGGTGGCATTTATTAATTGACGCACTACGCCGTATAAAAATACACGGATTCTGTGATGCCAGCAATGCTGGCTATAGTGCGTCTCTGTATTTGCGTTCAGTCGACTATAAGAATAAAATTGTTGTACATTTATTCTGTGCCTAGTCGCGCGTCGCGCATATTAATGAAATCAATAAGCACCGAATAATGTTACAATTCCGTGACTTGAGATATGCGGAACATTAATACAAGCACGCTTATATAGGAAGGCTAAAACAAAGTTAAATTTTAAACCCGATACAATCACTTTTTGGTCTGACTCGTCGATTGGTTTAATTTGGTTTAAAAAGTGTAGAATATATTAAAAACGGTTCAAGGAAATAGAGCTGCGGTAATATGTCAAAATATTGCCTGCGACATGCACAATCGGAAAATAATCCTGCGGACGCGTTATCTCGTGGGAAGCTTCCACGTGAATTTTTATAAAATGGTTCTTGATTTCACGATCCACTACGGTTACAAGGCTGCGAGTTACTTTAGCCAACTGAATTTCAATTAGATTTCAATTAAAGGACCACCTAGTTTGAGAAAAAATGTTTGTTTGCTTATAAAAATAGATTTTTGTGATATTTTCAAAAGAATTTCGTCATTTTCTCGATTAGTTTGAGTTATAGCGTATTGCAGAAGATTTCGATCTAAAATTAAAATTTGTACAAAGGAAGCCTGTCTACAAAAGAAGTATTTGAAGAAAAACGAATAATTTTAAAGATTGTTCAACATTTAAATTTTTCGCGATATTAAAGAAGGGCGCGATATAAAGATTACCAAGCTTGCTTGTTTAAATCCCATTATCGATAAAGATTATTTATTACGTATAGATTATTAAATAATGCAGATATATCGGTAGACAAACAAGATCCAATACTTTTCCCTTAATATAATTATATAACTAATCATACTATTCGTAAAATACACGAATCAAATTACCATTCGGCAATTCAATCTACATTATGTGCAATACGTTATCAATATTGCTTGCTCGATGGTGAAAACCAAGTACGCAAGATAGTACGGCAGTGTGTAGGCTGTATAAGATTTCGAGCAGTGCCGATCAGTTATAAAATGCCCAGTCGACCAAAGTCAAGAGTAGAATGCGTTGCTCCCTTTTATCACACAGGTGTAGACTTTTCTGGCCCTACGTTTCTTAAAGAAAGAAATCAGAGAAATCGGGGGTGCGTAAACGTTTACGGTTGCGTTTTTGTTTGTATGGTTATCAAAGTCGTACATATCGAGATTGTAAACGATTTAACAACTGAGGTTTTCATAGCAGCGCTTAAACGATTCATGAAGTGGACGGAGAGCTATAAGAATATTAAGAGCTAAAACGCAGTAAAAATACAAAATCACAACCGACACAAGGTTTTGATGAGGCAGACACAGTTCTGACTCCCGGAACCTCGTGTAACATGCCTATAGCACTGCGTACCGCGTACATATCATACACTACGTACCGAGTACGTAAAATCAACACCATCCTTCATTCTAAAAGAACACGTACATAATAAAAACTATATATTATTTCGTGGAGTTTTTATGCTCTTCCAAGGGTTTATATATTCAATAAACAACATCATTATTGGCTCAAGCACCTTGTTTTATTTATTTAACCAATCCTGCCTACAATCAATATACAAAATAAGGAAACCCCTTCATGTTGGTGCGTTTTTCAATGTAACAGAGAAAATAATGAAAGACAAAAACAATAATAATGAAATCGTAATAAAAAGGTTATTAGAAAGAATTAGAAGTACTTGAGAAATGATAATAATAAAATAAGAAGCCTATGTTAGTAGTAAGTTTGTAACAAATATTATATTGACAAATGTATAGATGCCTAAAAGAAAGATGTATGAGCATGGTGCATCCGGGCTAAAGGAACATAGTTTAGATTTGTTACATTATTTTCATTTTGAAAATGTAAATATTTAGAACAGGATATTAAAAGTAGATATAAAAGCGAAACTATTTAAAGAATTCATATTTTGAGAAATCGCAATAATGTAAGTATAGGGTTGGAGTCAAATCAATTGGACACCACTGATCATTCTTTATTAATATCAAAATTTTCTTTTCCATTTAAGATCAGGAAGCTGAAGATTCTATAAATATTAAATAAATAAATTTAGAATGAGGATAGAGTAAATATAGTAGCATACTACGTTTTCGTTTTAGTTTAGTTCTTGAAGATGAACTATAGCGGTTCGAAACGCCGGATATCGAAGGAAAATTTAAATTTAAGTTGGTGGGGGTAATCAGATTGTCCTTTACAATATAATTCTTTAGAATAGAATGTATTTTTATTATTTGTTATTGTTTATATTTTTATTAGTAATTTTTATTTCATATTTTAAAGGATGATTGTAAACAAGTATAATCTGGCTATTATGATTTTAGTATTACATATTATAGTATGTAAGGTGAATAAAAATATTTATTAGTTTAATTCTCATTAATCTAATCAAGATCACTGAATCAAGATCGAAGAATAAAGAAACCCTGCCACTGTGTTTCATTTCGAAGATTATCATTTTCTTGTCTTTTTTTTTTTAATTATTGATTGCTTGAAATTCAATTTCATGTAATTTATTGTGTTTTTCATGTGATTTGTTGTATTTGTGTATATCTGTCAATCTAGCTCGTATTAAATAAATTACGTAAAAAACCATAAATTTGATCTAGTGTATACCCCTTTATAAAGATGCTTATTACGGTTTTTTCATTATATCGGAATTTAACTTTCCAGACGTAAAGAACGAGGTAGTCACACTCTACAATTTGAATCACCATTTCGAAATGAATGTGTTCAAGTCAAGTCAGCTGATTTAAACCAGATCAATAGTTGATGATGTGTGATAATAGTGAATTTCCGGCCATATATGTGAGAACGAAGAGCCTGAATACTGTGCGAAGTTTGCGAGTGTCCTTTTCGTAAATTACGTATTTGAGTTCGGTATTGCGCAGGATTCGCGGTGTATGTGCGATCGGTTTATTCTTTACTATTTCTCCTATATTCATTATTGGCCGAAGTTTTATAGCATGTTTAGCACTATGCCCTGGTTTACTACATTTGTGGTACTACATATTAATGCTGGCGAGTTTTTTGCGTTTCTGTACTTGAGAGCAGAGTATCGTACTTTATTACATAATTGATTTGTGATAAGAAATGAGCATTAGGTAGTAATATGGTCTTTGCGCTTATAAATTTTACAAGTCTGAAACTACGCGGTTTTAGTTTTTTTGCGATATTTAACTAATATGTGACCGCATTTATTTAAATAACGGCTGAGCGTTTTGTCCGAAGATTCAATCTATCCAAGTTGGTAAGCTTGTACAAATTTTTTAGTTATATTTTTTCTAATACGTGAATGTTATATGAATTAATTAATCAAATATATTTAATCAATTATTATGCATCATCTGATCATTGCAGCAAATGTACAGATAATAAGAGATTTCTTATTCAATTCAAGAAACCTAGACTTAATCGTAAATTAGTATTTATTTCAATCGCTGGTGTAGGAGTTGCTTCAAGTTACACAGAGAATCGCATCACTGCGGCTACTGTCACTCCATATTTTAACTTCAATCAGCAATGGAAGGAAAAGGCTTTAATTCTGCTCTACTGATAGAATACGTGTGAAAACCACATTAGCAATACAAGCTTAAAGTTCCTTAACAATCCTTGTTTGGCAGATCCTTCTTTCTATCCTTCCTTCTAACAGGACACTATTTAAGTAGGTAAAAAGATTCTGGTTACAGAATTGGGTCAATAATATATCCAGTCACTACCGCCGTCTATAATTGCCTGGCATCGTCGAGGTATGCTTTCTAGTAATTTGACGGCGTATTTTACTGGCAACGATTTCCAGATCCGAGAAATTTAGTAAGACATCTGCTACAAAGTGTGTGTGCGTCCTGCAGGAAGCTTCTGTTTAATATATGTACACAAATTTTCAATAGGAGTTCCATAGGGCGACTGTGACGGCCAATCCAATGCCAAATTGAGTCTTCCACTCAGTACAGAGTTTGCTGCGGCGTTTAGGATCGTTGTCCTTCTACAGAATCGAATCTTCATTTTTTCTGATGAACCATCGTTTAGCAGATGGCAGTAAAACCTTCATATAGATTTTTATCATTTTCACTGCAATAAGGTTGTCAATAACAACGTGCAACAAGCCAATTGTTAGAAGTTGATCAGACTTCGGTGAGCGCACAACGTGCCCATACACAATATTCATTACTAAAAATGACATTTTCAAAATCAAATGAAGCAGGATGCCGTGAAAACAGTTGCGACGGAAAAAATATTCGGCTGTGCAAGTAATAATAATACACTACACAAATAACGAACAAATAATTAACAAATAATGTATATCAATATATCCCCACTGAGGGTTGTCACCTTGCCGTATGCCCTATTGGTTGGTGTGGGGGCTCGTCTGGGGTTCCGAGTGGCTGATCCGGCAATGGCTGTGGGTGTTCGCCCTTCGGGCGAAGCATGGTGGTGAAATTCGGCTGATAAAGTAAACCGCCTCTCTAGCTAGAAAAGTAAGCACCCCAGGGGGATTCTCAAAGGGACCTGCTTGGGCCTCTCCCTCATCTAGTGTTGGGCCTCGAGGCTCTCGTGAATGCCCATGCGGATCTTTCAGAGGCTAAGAACAACTCCCCATTTCATCTGGAAGAAGGCGGAATCTCTACCGATGCCTCGGAGATAACATTAATAAAAATCCTGAAATGAGAAACGAGGCCCGCGAGGCAGTACTGCCTTCGGAACCCTGAAATACGTCAACTGACCAGGAAGTTAAAGCGGACGCAGCTCCAGGCTCTAATCCTGGAGTGGTTGTGACCCTTGGTCTCCAGGCCAGTGAGGATGGGGACAACAAGTCCCCAGCTAAAAAAGGGCTATGCGGCAGAGGAAGTTAGCCCGGTAACGTAGAGCTGCCGAGTCTGACAACTCAATCTTCGCTGCGCAGATCCAAGTGTAGGTTAAGAGACGATAAGAGTCAGAAAAGCACCCGCCCTTGGCCTGTAGAAAATGCTGGCGGGTTTTGGGATCGTCTCGGACGCCCAAAGGTCAAACCCCTAACATATGTCGTGGTGGACGAGGATTACCTGGAGACACCCATCACCTCAGAGATATTTTCAACGTTTCTTGAGGTGGTGTCGAAGGTAATATTCAGTGCGCCAGCTAATAAATGGCCTCGATGTAATGCCTGTTTCTGTAGAGGGGAAGCAATTGAGGCGATGTCCAACAACCCAGAGGCGAAGAAGTGACCAGCCAAAAAACTGACTACTGTGGACTTACGCTAGGGGGGGCGTAAGCTTAAAATGGAGGTGCGGAGCTCCTTCAGGCCAGACTAAAGGCGGTAACGTGGATACAGGCCCCCCCCCCCCAATGAGCCCGTTAACCATCTTGGAACGGGTAGAGGGGCACAACCCTACCTTTAAGACCAGGACAAGGTCATGGAGGCTCGTCAAAACCCAGGCAGGAGAGGAAGAAGTCGCCGGCGCGGAGGATAAACATCTCCTTATGCTGACCATCCCGGGATCGCACGCCGGATTGCTGGCAGCTCTTGAACACAGGCCCTGGTATCTCATAAGCAGAATCACTTTCAAAGTGAGCCGCCGTGAAAAACAGGTGCCTGCGGGCAATTTTGAGGACGAGGTCATGATCGAGACATAAATGGCTTCATCGGGTATCTCGGGGACTGTGGTCTGATATCACGTATATCAGAGACGCAGAGGCGCTGGGGCGTAGAGCGGGTATCCTCATAATGGGTGTAGGTGTTGTACCGCTGCTCGACCTCTATCCTGGATACCTAGCGGTGGTCTCGAGTGGAGGTTTTCGGGATCGGACAAGTAGTCGTTGCATCCGCCTACCTCCCATATGACAGCATTGACAACCTTAACGGGGAAGTCTCGAGACTGGTGGAACATTTTACAATTAGCAATCTTTCACTAGTCTTAGGGTGTGATGCGGACTAGGATTGATTGGTAGGACTGACGCGAATGAGAGGAGCGCCAAACTACTAGAGTATCTAGCAGGAATAAAACTAGAAATAGAGAATGTGGGCAACACTCCCACATTGGAAACAGGCTAAGGGAGCAGTTTATTGATATAACTCTCTATTCCATGTAGCTAGCCAACTTAATTAGCAGATGCAGGGTAGGGGTTGTGGAAACACTTTCTAACCTCTCCTTGCTAACATTTTCTTTGGGGATACTCAATGAGGAAGAATCAATCTGGGATTCCAAGCGCACAGATTGGCATGGATATAAAAGATCCGTCGAGGATAAACTGAAGAACATACCTGATGACATCAGGGAGAAGCGAACACTTAAAATTGCCGCGACTTCCTTTAGTAACGCCATCAGACACACTTTTGAGAAAAATTGTCGCTCTAAACAAGCGAAGCCCAAAGTCGAGTTCCGCTAATGGAATAGGAAATTAGGTTATCTAAAATAGATAACCAACCGTCTTCGTAAGACAGACAGGCGAACAAGTGGAGAATCTGCTTGGTCGTCTAGGGATACATATAGATATGTAATAGGGACATCCAGAGAGAAAAGATGGAAGAATTACTGTGAAAGCATCTGCGAAGGAAAAGATTGGGCCAGGTTGAGTAGTGTGTTTTATAATTACTGTGAAAGCATCTGCAAGGGAAAAAAGGGGTCAGGTGGAGTAGGATTCTTTCAAAGAATCTTGATACCTTCCTTGGCACGTTGTAACGTCTCGACTGCAGTTATGCAACATTGAATGAACAAACGTTGAGATATCTCATCTAGGCACACATTCCTAAATTCTGTGATGCAGCACAAAAGGAGCGTATAACAGTACACAAGGGAGTCTGGTCTGAGTATGCTAGACTCGGTGCTAACCGGGCACTAGTAAACTAGATTATTACACCCGTTAGAGTCAGATGGGCTATTAGGTCATTTGACGCATTTAAAGCACCTGGAACGGATGGAGTTTATTCGGCCCTTTTTCAAAGGGCCAAAGTTGAAAATGGCTAGGGCAAGTATCACTATGTGTCATATCCCACCTAGATGGCTACACACAAAAGTGTTATTCATACCCAAAGCAGACAAATGTGGTTATTCATCCCCAAGGATTTTCGACCCATTAGCTTGACATCCTGCATCCTTAAGACGGTAAAAAGGATGATTGACAGATTCATCAGGAACAATGCCTTGCAAGCCGAAACTGCCGTTAGGCATTACTTCGGGGAAGGGATCAGGATGTTCGCCTTTGGGCCCCACCATATCCCAGCACAATAGAAGAATCTAGGGAAGGTCTGCCTTCTTCTGTCTGAGGATATCCTCGACATAATAGGCAACCCTTCCCCTTGTCTAGAGAGCATCAGGGGGACGATACCTTCTGGGGTAACCCTTCCAGCGTCCTCCCCCAGTAAAGCCCACTGCTGCTCCTATTGCCCACACACAAAAAATGTATGACTAGCATCGTCTTTTGCGGATCCACAGTATATACAACCTGGATGAGCGGCATTGCCCAACTTGTGTAAGTACGCGTGGAAGTACCCATTGTCGGTCAGCATCTGATCAGATAGTAATTTACTTCTCCATGATGCCGACCGATCCACTTGGCCACCTGACTTATAAGTCTGGCGGTCCACCTTCCGCGCGTACCTTGCTCCCACGTATTCTGCCAGCAAGCCAACGAACGCTCTCTAGCTTGCTGGTTCTCTTCGGCTTGGCGAAGTGTCCTGTTCATCTGGTGGACGAACATCCGCTCCCGGGCCAGGAGGTCTACCGGAATCACCCTAGCAACCACTAGGGAGGGGGCCTCCGAGACCGTGCGATACGAACACGCTACACGCAGAACGCATCTCCTCTGTACAGCCGCCATGCACCTGCGATACTTTTCGTATTGCAGCGCATCAGTCAAGACTTCAGTACCATAAAGCATGACGGACTCAGCAGCTCTCAGTAGCAGCCACCTTATGCAGGCGCGTGGTCCTCCTACGTTGACCATGACCCTGCAAATCGCCGCGGTACCGAGGTCATCGCGATACCAGATTCCCGCATTTACATCTCGATATTGTTCGGTGATGATGACGATGTCAGCGTCCTTCTCAAGACAGATCTGCGTAAGTAGGTCGCTCGGCGTCCGACTTCTATTCAGGTTCGCTTGCCGGACTTTAAAGATTTTGGCGAGACCTGGCAAGGGCTTCGCGAAATAATGCACAAGCCTCAGATCCCGTAACGTGATTTAACGCTGCGGGAGTGGTCGCCCGGCAGAGGAAACACTGTGGAGACGTTCTACAGTCAGCTGTAATAGCGCTCGACCTGGACCCGCCGCCATAAGCCGCAAAAGACTCATCCAATGGTCACCTTTCCGGCTTCCAGTAACCGCTGGCCAGCCTCCTCAGAAAGGCTCACGAGGGCTAGTCGTTTGTCGACTTTGTTCTTCCTTGTAAGCCTCACCTCGAGGGGGCCAGTATAGCCCCGGAAGTCGCTAAGGAGGGCTGTCTTCACTTCGTGAATATCGCGTAGTATCGCGCAGCCGTCCACATCTCTGATCCCCAAGGTAGTCTTGAGGGTCAGAGCGCGAAGTGCCGCGTTTTGCCCGACAACCTCTTTGAGGGCGTTCGTAAAGCCCTCCTTACCCTCCGCCGAAGCCTTCTTAAACTCGATCAGGACATCGCCGTTTAATATTCGATAATAACTGTGATCCCTCCAAGAATCTTCGCGTAGGTCTTCCACTCCGCGGGCTTGAGGAGCAGCGCCTCAGGCCTTGCCTTTCTCCCCATTTTACCTTTCGGTTTGATGGGAACTGCTCCAGATTTGGTGGCCCCCTTTGCGTTTGACTTTTTTTTGTAGGACCTTCGTTCTTTTTTCTGCTTCTTTTTTTGGCTGTTCTGTATTCTTGCCTGGTGTGGACATTCTTCCAGCCTTGCTCAGGCTGTAGCTCGTCCCCACGATTTGATTTGGCAACCGCGTCTTCTTTTTTTGTAGGACCTTCGTCTCTTTTTTTGTTCTTCTTTCGCTTCCCCTCAGGTAATTCTATTGGAGAGGTAGAAGGATGACTCTTCTGGCCTTTTATTGTCTCGGCAATCTCCTGGATATGTAGGCGCCGTCCTCTGAGGCGCCTTTGCTTATGAGCTCTTCGAAATGGCTTTGTAAAGCTGGAAGCTCCTCCTTTATTGTGTTATTCACGTTCTTTTGCCTTTTCATCAACTCCATCATCATACTAAACAAATTTTTTATCGAATCAATGTGGGCTTGGTTGTGATCATGCACAATGCAGAGATGGCTTGCTGCACCAGCAATGCTATCAGCTTTGGTATTACTGTCCAAACGGGAGACATCCAGGCTGTTCACCCCCGTACTCTTCTGGCCCGTCTCCTGCTTGTTCACTTTCTTTACCTCTTTTTCTTTATTGTTTATAATATTCATTCTTCTTTCTTGTTGTTTTAGTCCCTCCACGTGGCCGGCTTCCATGGACCCTTCAACGACGAGCTCGCCAACATGACTCCTCAACACTTGCCTGTAGTCATTCTGATTTAGATCTTCGTGTAAGACTCTTTTACAGAGCCCGGGGATATAGCGCGCCCCGGCACGCTAGCCCACCTCCGTACTCTCGAGCTTCACACCCCAACAATAAGGTGCTCGACTCTCTGGAGAGTTCCTGGCAGACATTACTAGTCAGGACGCACTCGCCAATGCCGAATGACTGGCAATGGCTAGGCGCCCAGCTGCCCGTCCTGCCGTCAGCAGGAGCCAAAGATGGTTCGGGTGGTCCAAGCACGTAACCTGAAGACTCGCCTCCCCACCCAGGATCTCCCTTTGGCAGCTCCCAGGCATGCATCGCTCGACAAGCGCGGTGGATCGCCTTTAGCTCCGTTTGGATCCCCTGTACCTCCCTGACAAAGCCGAGGGGGAACGATTAGGCGAGAATATTTAATCTGCATCAATTAATAAGCGACACAAGCGTCGTGAGCCCCCCTTACAGATCGAAAAGAAGACCGCCCCCATCCATTCCGCTCTTGTTTAGAAAACAGAGGCGTGGGTGGCAAAAATTGTGAAGTGCGTGAGTTGGGTTATGCTTGTATAAGCATAGTTAGCAATGGAAGGTGTCCCTGGCCAGAACCCGTGCCCATGTTGACTTCTCAATTTGACCATTATCTATCAATTACAAAATTCTTGTCGAAACTTCTGGGATTATGACCATACCGACAATCAAGCATTACAGTCGACACATATCGCCTTCTTATTAATTTTTTTTTCTTAAGTTTGACACAGCTTAACAAGCTAACTAACTTGACACACAAAATTATTTTTAAAAAAATGTATTACAATTTTTTTTAATTCATTTAAAACAGCTCTGTCAAGTTTAAGTGTTTTTTTTGTTTCTTTTTTTTCTACTTAAGCCATACTTAATTTATACTTCCACCACCAAATGTTCTATTCAGAGTCAAAATTCAATTTATTGCTTGTACGCAGCGAAGATTCTATTTTATCTTAAACTTGGTTCTCGATTATTCTTACTTTAAGCTTTATCATGTGTACTGAAGCTCCTTTGCAACTCCCTCACGTTTGCATCAGTTGCATACTTTATAATGACTAAACCTTACTAACTTGAATACAACTACGATGAAATTTTGTCTTACCAAAACTTATTTCTTGTTTTTTTTATACTAATTATAGTTAAAAGTATTACTTGTCTTTTTTTTATATAATTAGAATTTCTCGACATTTAAAGAAGTTGTAGAAGTCGTTCATCTGGAAATCGCATTCTATCATCCGAACACGAAACTCCCCGTAGAAGGTTACCCAATATACCTGAACTTCGTTTCCTGTCAACTAAACACGATACTCCTCGTAGAAATTGTTCAGTCATACTTGGACTTCGTCTTGTACCGTCCAAACACGAAACGCCTCGTAGAAGTCGTTCCATAACACCTGGAAACTACATTCTATCATACAAACACGAAACTTCCCGTAGAAGTTGTCACGACATACTTACACATAGTTTGCTACCAATCAAATACGATAGTACCAGTAGAAGTCGTCCCGAGAAAGCTAGCATAAAGACAAAGCGTGTTTTCGTTTGTACACGATAACCGAAAAAACTACTGAACCGATTGTTTTGAAATTTGAGATATAGATTCTATAGTATCTTGGAAAGGACATAGGCCATGTTTTTTCTTGAAAATCATTTTACTTTTAACAATAAATGAAATTAACAGTTTTAGTGGTCAGTTTCACTAGCAGCCACTAGGTGGTGTCTTGAATCACGAACATCAACTCAATGCACTCGGCTTAAAGTATTAATACCAGGCCAGCTTAACTGAATGTGCATATCCAACTTTAGGATTCATATCCTAAAAGAGGTGTGACGTTAGTCGGTATTACCTTTTTTATTCTTCAGTTTAACCCTTTAACGCCCAACTTGACCATTTTTCGACAATATTTTCAGTGGTGTGTAACACTAACTTAAAATGGTTCAAGAAATTCTTGAAATACCATTTTTAACGTAAAATTATATGTACTTTCTAAATACGGTATTAACATTGTCGAATAATTTAACAATAAAAAGTTATAAACAATTTTTTACAAAAAAACGTGAATTTTTGAAAAAGAAATTCTTCTAACCCAAATTTTTGAATGGAAAAAGGGTTCGCTCGCATGTCCAAAACGCATATATTTAGTCAATGGCATGTATATTTTATTGTAATACAGTTGCAGTACGGAAATTAAAAATGGCGGCCATCCAAACAACCCTTTTTCCACCAAACTTATCAAGAAAGGTTCGTGATTTTTTTCATGATCAGGATCGACTTAACGAAAAAAATTTATAGAACAAAAAGTTGTTAGAATTTATCAGAGAAGTCGTGCGAATTTTTTCAGACTTTTCTGAGCGACTTTTGGATTTATGATTATGGCCATTTTTTGATAAATCCAAAAATCGTACCGAAAATTCTGAAAAAATTCACAAGTATTCTTTGATTAATTCTAAGCACTTTTTGTTCTATAACTTTTTTTGTAGAGTTGATCTTTATTGAATTAAAAATTGTTGAACATTCTTAGGCGCTACTGAATATAACGTTGCCGCCCTGGTTTCACCACAATCAACATTTATTTATTGTTTTTTCTAATCAAAGAACATTATTCTTCGTTTTTTATTTTACCTCGATAAACATCTATATCAAGAAATTCAGAAAAAATATATGCTCTATTTCTGATTACTTTGTAATTTTTTAAATTTTACGTTCGTAAGAGGTGATAACTATAAACTAAAAATACATACTATATAACGCTTAAATTAGCTATCTTTTCTTATACCTATTTTATAAATTACTTTCGAAACTACTTATACCTATTTCATATTATACACGCTCACGTTTCTTTCATCAAAATATCGAGTGATCGAGGAAGTCGATATGAAATTTCCGAAAAAGAAAATTACAATCAATATGTATTTATTCCTGGTGTCGATTCGGGACAGTCTGATAATGATGGATCAAATGATAAAGATGAACTTCATGAATATGTCACGACTAACTCGTCTGTTCCATTTCCTTCTGTTTCTTACACTAAAATATTTGATGATTATAATAATACTCAAAAAAAATTAGAAGCTCATGAATATGTTTGGAAAAACGGAGAGAAGGTGTACAATCATTCTCCTGTGAATGAGATTTTTTATCCGAACCAGACAGAAAAAAAATTTTCAATTGTTGTCCAGCAGAGATTTTTGAGTTCTTTTTCTCTCTAGAATTAAAAAATTAATACATTATAGACGCTACGAAAGAGAATGGATATGAGTTATCTCTAACGCATTTGAATACTTTTCTAGGTGTTATAATTTTCTCAACCTATAACAAAATACCATCTCAACGAGATTATTGATCGACAAATCCATTTTTAAAAAGTGAAATAGTTTTCAACTCCATAAGTAAAAATAAATTTGAACAAATAAAAAGTTTTTTGAAATGTTCGCAGTTGAAGGATAAAAATGATTTGGACAAAGTTTGGCTTGTTCGAGCAATTATAGATATATTCAACACGAACAAAGAAATTCGCTTATTTTAGGCGAATTTATTTTTTCGCCTTATTTCAGGCCAGCTCAGACGAATGTTCATATCCAACTTTGGGATTCGTATCCTAAAGAATGTGCGGCGTTAGTTGTTATAATCTTTTTCGTTCTTTAGGTTAATCTGACACTACTCTCACACCTTATGTATATCTTTTGGTTTTGTAAATTTTATTTTCTCTAACGTGGAAATCTCTCTCTCTCTCTCTCTCTCTCTCTCTCTCTCTCTCTCTCTCTCTCTCTCTCTCTCTCTCTCTCTCTCTCTCTCTCTCTCTCTGTCACTATCTCTCTGTCTTTCTTTCTCCTTCTCTTATAAAATGGTTCTGTATGCCAAATCATACTGAATATAGTTTGTGACGACAAATTATATTTTTATTTTTATACATCTTATTAACTTCAGAATTGTGACAAGAGACTATGTTTTTTTTAGTTCGAACAAAAGAAATGATGGCAAAATAGTGTTTTTTACCAACAACCTTGAAACTATGGATATATAAATAAAATATATAGTCACTTATGCATAAAAAGACAATATCTATAGCTTATTTAAAAATAAAAATATGCTATGCGCATACCAACATTTTGCTTGAATTTCAGTTAACATCACTACGAAAATATTCACGGTATTTAATTAAAAAAACAGAAATATAAAAACTATATATATATATATTGTATGTATATTATATTGTACGTGTTATATATAGATATTTTAAATACGGTTTCTACTGAGTAACATTGTATTGGCGTGTACGGGCGGTTGATTACGATATTCCGTTGCATCAAGACGATTTCTATACGCAGTTGTGTATTCGGATTATAGAATGCGATGTCCAAGTGTCCCTGCGTGATTTCTACGAGGAATATTGTATTTAGTTGATGGAAAACGATATGTAGGTATGAGGAAATCAACTTCTATGGAAAGATTCCTGTTGAGACAGTAAAATACGATATCTAGGACTTACCGAACGGCTTCTACGAGGAGTATTCCGTTTAGTCGTTAGAAAGTGATATTAGCTTTCTCGGGCCGACTTCTTCTAGGACTATCGTGTTTAGTTGCTAGGAAGCGATGTTTAGGTATGTCGCGACAACCTCTATGGGGAGTTTCGGGTTCGGATGATAGAATGCGATTTCCAAGTGTTTTTGAAGGACTTCCATGGCGAATTTCGTGTATACTTGGTGAGAAATAAAATCCAGGTATGTCAGTACGACTTCTATAAAGAGATTCGTCTTCTATCATTCGAATACGCACCCTGCCAGTAAGAATCGTCTCGGGATACCTGGACATTGTATTTTACCTCCATATACTCCATATATCTCTATACAGAAGCGACGATAGGTAAATTACGGTCAATTATTTATAGAAATATAGATTTGTATATATAAGACTACTTTTTACTTAGATATTATTGAATTGTTTATGAAATCGGTTCAATTATTATCTCGGGCGAAGCCGAGACGGGGGATGCTCATATATATATATATATATATATATATATATATATATATATATAGTTTAGAGGTTGATAAAAAACCTTGTTTTGCCAGCATTTCCTTTGGTCAAACTAAAAAAAAGGTAGTCTCTGTCACCATTCTGAAGTTAATATAATGTATAAAAATAGAAACATAATTTGTCGTCACAAACTATATTCAGTATGATTTGGCATACATAATCAGAATACATAAAAGAAGCAGAGAGAGAGAGAGAGAGAGAGAGCTTTTCTCATGAAAGAGAAAATAAAATTTACAAAAATCAAAAGATATACATAAGGTGTGAGTGTAGTGTCAAATTAACCTGAAGAACAAAAAGGGGAATACCGACTGATTTCACACCTTCTTTAGGATATGAATCCAAAGTTGGATATAAACATTCGTTTGAGCTGGCCTAGTATTAATACTTTTAGGGGACTACTTTGAGTTGATGTTGATTGTGATTCAAGACGCCACCTAATGGTCGCTGATCGAACTAATTTTTAACACCATGAACTTAATTTATTGATGAAAGTAAAATGATTTTCAATAAAAAACATAGCCTATGTCCTTCCCAAGATAATATAGAATCTATATGCCAAATTTCAGAACAATCAGTTCAGTCATTTTTTCGGTTATCGTGTACAAACAAAAACACGCTTTGTCTTTATAAATTAGTATGATATGATGATATGATATATATTACGGATTATAATAATCTTAAAAAGAATTTATATAATAAACACGAGATATGTGCGTATGTTATATACAAATACAATTCTAAACTTGATCTCTTCAAGAATAAACTTTATCTCAGGCTAGGAATATTATTTGAAAGTTTGCATAGAATTCCTTACTTTCAAATGAATAAATTTTTTTACCTTAGATTGATTTAATTCATGTAAATATTTAACCTTTAAAATGATATTGTAATTATTGTACACATATATATATATATATATATATATATATATATATATATATATATATATATTAAATATTTGATAGTTTGAAAAGAATAATTAATCAAATAACTTACATAAAATATAATAAAATTATAAATATTTTGATGTTATTTTTGGACTCTACCACCTCCGTGGTACCCTTGGTATAAAAATTGTATTTTTATAAATAAGTTATCAATAAAATATTTAACTAAACCAGATCGAAATTTTTATAAAATCAATCGCCAAGAATTAAACTGAGAGCCGTGCAGCAAGAATAAATTCTTTCGAAAAAAAATAATAAAATATTGATAAATATAGAAATATTAATAATTAATAATATTTATAATAAATTTATAATTAATTATAAATTGAAAATTAGTTTATTCATTGCTTCTGGTCAAGGTGAGTCAATCCTTGACGACGGTAAGTATTTAAATTCTTATTTTCTATTTTAATAGTTACAGGACTAGGTAAATTAGAAGAGATACACCAAGGTTGCATTTAGTACCTTGGTACGCTAGCAATCCTGTTACAATTTATAAAAGATTAGTTTACTTTAAATATATTTTTCATATTATTTTACTTAAAAAATTGTACAGTAATAATTGAATTAAGGAGTTAAAATACCATGTCAAATTTTTACAAAATATATAGTTAATAGCTTAGTAAAATATATCAAAAATTCCTGTAAATTTTTAATACATAGACACACACCTACGGTAAAGTTAAGTTGCAGTCTCAAGAGTACTGAGTACTACCAACGAAGATAGACGGTTATAGAAGCACAAAGCCCATAGACACGCGGGTAACTACTATCGGGGAACATTGATAATTAGTAATGTTCCCCGAAATCCAGGTGGCGCTCATACAAGTATCCCAGTTCCCCGGCCGTAACCGCCATTTATGAAATTTATATACAGAATGTTGTGACGTCTGGATTTACTCATCCTTCCGTACATATGAGCTTTTTGTGAAGCATACGTATTCATACATACATATATATATATATATATATATATATATATATATATATATATATATATATATATGTATGTATGGAGAAACATTCTTCATTACACCGTACAAATTGGAATGAAAAGAATAAATGTCTAGACAATAACTATTTCCAATTTCTAATTCCTTCTTATTGCAAAACTAATTTGCGCAAAATTTTCTATTTATGTATAAATATTCATTAATCCTATAAAAACCAATATTTTATTATAAATGTCTGGAAATTAAAATTATTCATAACACTCCTATTGCTGGGTGGAATTTAGTGCATTTAGAATTTTAGAGTATGGTAGAGCAAAGAGGCTTACGAAGTCAGTTTCTACAGAATGGGAATAACGAACAAAGTATAGATAAATATATGATTATATAAAACTGCTGAAAATTAAAAAGAAAAGATTATTAAATTCCTTTTATAGAAAGTATACATTTTTAATGTATACAAAAATATATATAATAAACTTGAAAAGTTTTACAAATCAAATACTCAAATTCAGTCCATTCATATCTCTGGCAATCATAAAGACACAGAGAATAGTACATTTCTTACCGAGTACGGAAAGGCTTTATTTACGAATCCAGAGATTTGTGGCCTGGGGTGAAGCCGAGGGTTATCACGAGGTCCGAAGAAAAGTCTTTTTATTGTAGGTAAGGACTGTATTTTTCCTCATGAGAACCGAAATTTTCTATTTAGAATCATTTCTTATTGTAGATATTTTAAATGATTTGAAAATAGTTACTAATTATACCTGGGAGTTATATATAGTAACTATCTAGAAATGGATCTTAATTTTAAATTATCATTCATATATATATATATATATATATATATATATATATATATATATATATATATATATATATTGAAAAATAGCAAAATCTTATCATTCATATATTGTGAACATGTAAGTTATAATGTTTCTACAACATGTTTTATTGAATTGTTGGTTTCATTAATGATTTTTATTTATTATGACAAATATAAAGCATGTAAAAAAGCATCACATTGTGAAAAAAATATTTAAACACGAATTGCGTATAGTTCTTTCTAAATTTATTACGAACCGATGCGAGTACAATAGTTACCAATATTTTTATGTACAATCTGTAGCATAGTGGAAAATGTGTTAGCTTATGAAACACGGGGTCGGAGGTTCGATTCCGATCGGTTGAATGTTCTTTTTTTTCAAATGGAATAAAATTATTATTTATAATATACATGGATAACTAATAATAATATATGTAATAATGTAATCCCGTATATGTAATATATATAAAAATTATATGCATAATGCAACATTACCTCTCCCCGATGAATCGAAAGCCATTTATAATCTTCAATAAATATTAAATTTATAGATGAGAATAAAAAGTGAAGAATTATTTAGACTATTGAAATTGAAAATTTTAATTTAATTATCACGTCGCTAAAAAATGTCATATTTATAGCTTCAGAATAGCTTTTTATGATGATTCCATAAAATTCTAAAAAGATGTTGGAAAAAGTGTTTCATCATATCTTTAAATGAATATATTTTCTAAATTGACTTATTTTACATGTAAGATGAATTACAATAAATATAAATATAATATTTGTATTTATTGCAATTAATATACATGAATATATATATATATAAAGTTTAGTTATATATGCAGTATAAAAAACAGGAAAGTATGATCTGATATAATGATCAGTAACCATATACTTATCATTTTATTTAATATTCTATTGATAACGATTTATTCACATTGAAAAAGAACTTTCATTGTGAATATTAAAATAATTTAAATAAATTTAAATAGTTCTAGATGCAAGAGAAAAATAATAATGTATATAAATAGAATAATAAATATACATAATTACATCGCACAACCTCAAAATCACAACTTTAGGGTGATTTTTTAGATGTATAATGTAAAGTATCGTGATTTATCTCTCTCGCTTTGCTGAATAATCAATTTGCAGAATAGGAATAAAATTTACTCCTTATTAAAATTTACTCCCACATTAATTACTTTTTATTTGATTAAATATTATATCAAATTATATTTTTATTTAAGACAACACTGTATCTTTAATATTCATATTAAAGACAACACGTATACATTCATTCTAACGAGTATGTAGGACACACTGCTCCATACATACACGTGACCTGAATTCATATGATTGCTGAAAAAAACTACTGACTGCCCTGTAACCTTTTCTGCTTTTACGTAAGAACGACGGATCATGTGCTGATGCAGGCTGATATGCGCTGTATAATGATAATAATGATGTGTTGCAGACCATAGTGCTGCCATCTGACGGACTTCTTGGTACTACGATTTTTTTTACCTATTAGCCTATAGGCTTTGTGCTTCCATAACCATCTATCTTCGCTGGTACTACATACTACGGTAGAGTATGGTAGTAAGAGTACGGTACGACATACCCCGATCGAAGCGCTACGCTGAACTACCAAAATGGAAGTAAACTTATTTCGATGTCTCATGCCCTGAATGTTGATTGTAGAAAGTTAAAAAAAATTTCGTATAAATCTTTAGACATATGTTCCAATGACGAAACTTTCTTAGAGTTAATAACATTTCTTAAAATAGGTGAAAAAAATAAACAAAATTCGTGCAAATTTGTTTTCTGCTCCACGTCATTTACATACATAATTCGAGTGTCGCCACTTGTAGGACAAAAGAATAAATAAACCAAAATTGCATAAACAAAATGAGACGTGTAAGTAAATTTATAATGCACAAAATCCCCTGCAACTGATAATCACACTATTTCTGTAAATAAAAAGAGAAAAAATTAGTCTTGGCATATTCAAAGAGATGTCGCAACAAGCAGCAGTCGGTACCGTACATCTATTATCAAAAAAATGGCGACACACGACAACAGTGAATACTTCTTAGGCAAAATAAAAAGCATGTATTATATGGTTCGCTCTCTCTCTGTCTGTCTGTCTCTCTCTCTCTCCCTCTCTCCCTCTCTCTCTCTCTCTCTCTCTCTCTCTCTCTCTCTCTCTCTCTCTCTCTCTCTCTACATAATATTATGTAGAGAGAGAGAGAGGATTCTGCTTTCTTCATCCTAGAATTTTATCTGCAACAATCTTTTTAAAGAACTCTCATCCATGTACAATACGGTAAATAGATATATTTACATTATATTTTCCTGTAAATTAATAGAAATATAGCGAATACAGGGTTCCTTTTTTAATTCGAAAATTATATTTACAAATTTTTTAAATTATATATATATATATATATATATATATATATATATATATATATAGTATTTTTGAATTCACATATATAATTCTGTTTAGTAACAGTCAAGAAATAATTATAATTTTTAAATCACTGATTAAGTGTAATATAATAAATATATTTGTTATATTTAAATAAACCTATTTGTGAGATTTAAATAAAGGCACTTTTACTAAAATATCTGAATTTACAAATTTCGTTTTCAATGTGGTCATACAATTTAAATTATATTCTTTAGTAAATTGCAACATATTATAATGTAAATAGCAATTAAAGAAAACTTACTATATAAAAATGTAATAGATGTTATTACATAATTAATTTACAGGAAGCGGAATCTTTTATATTAACTTAAAAAATTTTGTAAGAAATTAATTTTGAAAATTAGAATTTTTTGCAAAAATTAAATTTTATATAATCTTTGGTAGAGGGTTTTTTTTGTTAAGCATTATTCTATTACTGACAGGATAATCTATTTCCTTTTTGGATTTATTAAAGTGAGATTGTAAATGTATATTATATTAGTCGTCTTACTCCACTACTTTGAAAAATGATTTGTTTATGTTTTATGTAGTACTTACTACAAATATTATGGTAAAAATTAAAGGAGTAGTATAGCTAAGAGAGTTCTGGATCACCGGAACTAATTGTGAGCTGACGTCAGCAGGCGTGACATCACGAGCCCCTACGTCATTACTTCCGGTGATCCTGAACTCTCTTAGCTCACAGCGTTAACATCACGCTGCGCCTACCCCCCTAGTGCTATATTTTTATCTCTCTCTCTCTCTCTCTCTCTCTCTCTCTCTCTCTCTCTCTCACGCTCTTGTGCTAGAGAGAGAGAAAATTATATAGTTCTCTCTCTCTCTTGCAGCGTGCAGATTTCTTTTTGGTCACTGAAGGGTGCAGTTGCACGACCCTACCTATCATCCTAATATGGAACAGAGTAAAGGGAGCGAGAGCTATATAGCTTTCTCTCTCTCTCTCTCTCTTTCTCTCTCTCTCTCTCTCTCTCTCTCTCTCTTTCTTTCTCTCTCTCTCTCTCTCTCTCTCTCCTTCTCTCTCTCTCTCTCTTGCTACCGGTGCACTTAACCCTGCCTTTGTTTAGCCTAGTAGTCAACACTTTGTCCCATAGTTCGGATCAATAGTCAGCATATTGATGGTCCCATATTTCCTATCAATAAGTTAATACGATCCCATGCGAGTGCAAGAGAGGGAGAGAGAGAGCTATATGACAATGAATAGACAACACTTTTGTTTCAGTGTAAGAATCAATAATCAGAACCAGGGTGTTTATGAAACTTACTCATCTCTAATAGTCTCCTTTTACCTTCATTTTTAGATTATAGTTTTATGTATTTTTTTTAACATAATTATAAAATATATTATGCATACAATCAAAGGTTCCATACTTAGAAATAAATAAAATATTCACCAATTTTTTTTTAGAATTAATTTATTGAATTCAGAATTACAAATTTATTAATTAAATTTCATTAGCTTATCTTATGTGACACACATTTTTTTTTTTTACAACAATGCCTTGGTCAATACTGAGGGTTCATTCTGCACTTGACTATGTCTTTGTTTAGCCTAGTAGTCAACACTTTGTCCCATTTGGATCAATAACTGGGGACATATCTAATTGCTCGTATACTATAATACTTTTGTTCGACTTTGAAAGGAGCTCTACTTTGAGGATATATCGAGATAGTATTTTCTTAATAATTTTACATTGTGCAGAGTACACGTAACTTTGTATGCTGCATTATGATTGGTGCATATTGTGAGGGTATTCTTGCGCTTCTGTTTCTTCTACTCGCAGAATGGTAAATTCACAGTATTAATATCGTAAACGATAAAATTATATCTTTTAAATCTAGCTAACCATTCTCTTTTTATTTCTCCATCGGTGAATATTTTAGTTGCATTCGGTAAATTTTCATAAAGTATATTGACAATTTGATTATAGCAAAACTGTCCTGAAATCCATAAAATACCATGATAATTCATTTCAAGCCATTTATTTTGCGCTTTGATATGATCTGGAAGTCGTCCACGAGAAAATGGCTTTTTAAATAAAAATACTATAGGTTTTGAATCATCGTGGAGTGATAAAATAGCAAGCTCTTTCAGTAGATATTCATTGTCACCCTGCTTGAACCCTTGTATATCAACGACACACTCCATCTTGATTGAGAGCTTTTGATAAAAATTTTACTTATATATTATCACATTCTCATAACCAGTTTATAACTTCTTAACATCACCACTCATAGGATGGTATTGCACGATACGATCATGCAAAACTAAGCAGTAAGCTGACGTATTTGGTAGAAAATTATTTTTTGATTCAAATTCTAGGCGTAAATCAACTGATGCGCTTTTCAGCTACTCGTTTTGCTTTGAAAAATCAATAACTATAAGTGGCATATGATCTCGGAAATCTGTTTTCTTTAGAATAGGCCGAGAGTCCTTGTTGTAGTAGACATTTTGAAAATTTGCATACATATCATACAATATCGAATATTGATTGTTAGTAATATCAATATTTAAATTTCCATACGGATAGTATTGAGAATTGAGAAAAAGTTTAACATACTGATATCACAATCGTCAAAGCGACTGCAATTTGTATCTTTTTGCCCTTTTCTATTTGTTTGAAGTGCGAGAATAACGAATCGTGGCTTTTCCAGTTGATTAGCCGTTTTCACAGTCCAAACGTGTTTGAATGTAACGGGAAGGAGCGGATATTCATAGAGCTCCCAAGTACGAAAACTCATAGAGATCGGATGATTTTTTTCCAAGTGTCTTAGTAGTCGAAGCTTGTACTCATCGGAAACTATGACATATGGCATTAACCATTCGATCTTTGTAATCTCTATTTTGAAATTTTTATTTAGTTGTGCATTATCAGTTGATCTCAGTGCTGCTGTTTGCACAACAGCGTTTAAATCGTTACGTGATCTGACAAGAACACGTTCATGCTTTGCATTAATTATAATTTTACGGTAATCTTCAGTAAAACCGAAAATCATATTGAGGGGAAGACATACATCAAAATAGCCTAAATTATCGGCGATTGTATTAGACTCTTCTATATCAAGCCATTCTGCATTTTCTATTATTATACTTTGATTCGGACTTGAAGAAAGCCCACCTTTCATAAGGCTCGTTATTCCAGTATTTTTGCACCTATCAATTTCTATTGCATTCAATTCATATCGAATATCCTCAAATAACTGACAGAGCGCTTTGTTTACAAATTTAGTATTTTGCAACCTTGCACCATCATTTTTTGTAAGTTTACCGCATACACGTAGTGAACTACGTGAAGGTAAAAGACACAAGTCTTGATGTTGAATAGACATACGAATGTCATCGCTGTTATTAAAATTAGTTGTTGTGTAAGGTTGATCAGCGTGAACCTCATAATGCACAATTGATTCATCAAATGCGACAGGAGATTCTATACTTAGAACGTCTGCCATTTCTTTGCATACAGTTGAAGAAAATACAATTTATTTTCCACCAGGAGCTATGACTTTTAGACCTATAGTTTTTAGGAATTCAATGTTTTGAGGTGTAAGTTCCTTGACTGCTGGCTTTTGATTCAGAACTGTTTTCTGACGAGAAAGACGATGAGACTTTAATTTTTTTTCTTACTTTGCTCAGGCGACTGACATGTTTGAAAGTCGGAGGAAGACTGATGGTTTTCTGACAGGACTGACTATTAATATATCCAGGAGCGTTGTAAATAATTCCCATCGCTCTCTAAGCTACTTGTTTAACGTGTAATCTAATTGTTATAACCTCTCCTCGGAAATTCACAAGATCTCCGTTTTGATCGACGATGCGTAATTCTATATGATCTATGCACTTAACGACGACTGCAAGGTAAATGACATGTGAAGGTACTTCAATGATCTTATATCCTGGTGGCACGGCTGGGAAAAATTCATGAATTGTATGCACACGACGATCATTTATATATGCACCAGCTGTAATACTGCACTATAATCTCAATGAATTTATCTTTAGAATAGTTACTGGTAAATCAGAGTTGTGTCGAATACCTGCCTTCAAAATTCGCTGTTGAAATCCCAAGAGTTTACCAAGTGAATCTTTAGGTTCAAAATTGATTTGATGACTGCACTCAATAACACTACGAAGTGTGCTGTTATTAGGATTAAGACTTAATATTATATCTTTAGAAGTTAATCTCTCCTTCAGGTAATTTTCAATATCTTTAATTTCGTAACTACCGGTCGGTAGTGTAATTTCTTCTTTATCAACATAAAATTTGTTGTTGCTTTCATTAATATTGGGAATCGAGTTAAATGTTAAAAGCTCGATTAAACCGAGAACATAATTTTTATTCGATGAGAGCTCAATAGGAGGAAAATATTGAGCTTCAAGAATAGATGATGTGCCAGAAAGCGTTAAAGTAAATGATTCATTCATCATGGTGAAGTTAATAATGACTTGTTTTACAAGATGTTTGATATTATATAGAATTACTTCGAAGATTATTACATAGAAATTGCAGGCATAAATGATCGCAAATGTATGTATTAAAATCCTGATATCTTTCATAATTATACATAATTTCAGCATCGCCAAAGTAGGATATAAGGTCTAAGGGTGGCTTTAAGTCACCAAAACTATCGAAATATAACACTCTATTGCCTCGTTTTCGATATGCAACCCAATGAGTTCCAGGACCACTGGCATCATCAAGGATTACAATACCTGATTCATAATGTGTACCAGTATTTGGCAGTGCATTACGCATAAATACACCACGAAACGCGGAAATTTTTAAAACACGAGCATATTTTATTAAATCAATGTCAGATAAAGGTCGCACAGGTAATTCTACAGAGAAATTTTTTTTTTTAATCCTTTGCCTTTATATGGTTTTAAGTAGAGACCTCTTCCATTACTTTTATACGCTTTTAGGTAAAGACCGTAACCTGTTTTGTGAGGTTTCAAATAAAGACCTTTTCCAAGTGCAATTGCTTCCATTGTTTTATTATGTCTTCGATTTTCTTCCAACTCTTGCTTTGCTGCTTTTGCATCATTAACAGTTTTTGCTATTCCAGCAGGACTCCCTGCCAATGCTCCAGTTGCACGCAAACCGGCAAATAGAGGTATAAGAAATGGTAAAACACCGCCAAGTTTTTGAGGAAATGACAATATCCTTGGAATTGTAACATTGCCTTTACCGCCGGCCGTTTTAACGGCTGCGCGAGCGCCCTTTAATGCAGAGCGAACTAGTTTTTGAGAACTTGTATTTGGAATCATTGAATATGCAGAAGATTTAATTATTTTTTTCAAGGTTGATTTATTGTTTTTACCAGGCAGTTTCTTATTTTTCTGCTTTAATCCCATTTCTAACTTTACTTTAAGTTTCATTGCATTATAAACGGCAAGTGCAGCAGCCTTTTCGGCCAAACTTTCGTTCGATTTAAGACGCAAGCGAGCTTTGTCTGTGAGAATTCGATCAGCAACATGCGTAGCTTGCATATTGTTAACAATGTTGAAATATGCTATATCGTGTTCTTTGCAAGCAGAATCAAGGGCATTTATCCCAGGATCACCACGAGCCATTCGTTTTTTCAATTTTGTCCCAGGACCGAAGTATTGATAACTTGGTAAATGCAGTTCAATTGGTAAGTGACTCAGTATGTTATTAAATACTCCACCACCTTCTCACTTATGGACGATCATTCTGTTTCGAAAGATAAAATGATACTAATTAATTTTATATATAAACATGCCATTTATACTTTCTTGCCACAGTTTTAGTTAAAACCGTGATGTGCAAACATGGAAATCAAAAAGTACTCAACAAAATTACCTGTTATGAATTTTGACTCTATTACTGAGAAGGAAAAGAAGAGTAAACGACATGGAGCTTTGCTGCCGAATAGTATACGAGCAGTTATTTCAGGACCTTCAATTTGCGGAAAACCCAATAGCTTATTGACTCTTATAACCCATCCGAATGGTCTTAGATTTGAAAATATATATATATATATATATATATATATATATATATATATATATATTCAAAATCATTAAATCAATCAAAATACAAGTATTTAGAAAAGCTGTTGGAGCCAATAGAGGGCGTACAATATTTTCCATTCAGCGAACATGAAGCAGTAGTATCACCTGACAGCATGCTTACTAACTCTATTATGATTTTCGATGATATTGCTTGCGAGAAACAGGACAATGTTAAAGCTTACTTTTACATGGGAAGACATAAAAATGTTGATTGCTTTTATCTTTGTCAAACATATGCACACGTTCCAAAAGATATGTCTTAATAAATTTAAAAAAATATGCTCTACTTGATGGAATGATGGTAAGCATAGTTTTATAGTCATTGATAAAGATCAAAACATAAATTATGGTAGATATAGAAAAGGGTTTGACTCTTTTGCTATAAATAGAGCAAAAATTAATATACCGAACATTATGGTTTTAAAAGTTGAACACTCAACATGGCCGATTATCATCGAGAAAAAACAATATTGCATCAACTGGAAAAGTCACGCAAAGCAATAAGACGTAAATATAAATTATTAAAATATGATCAAGCGAATGTAGAACATACATTAGACGAAACCTTCAAACCAATTGTTACTCCTCTGAATAAACTCATTACGATTGCAAAAGAATCTAATGTATCAAATATTAAAAAAGAAGAGAAGAACAATTTATCTACCTTTAGTGAGGAAAAAAAACTACTTAAAAAACACCAGTTAAATTAACTGATGCAGTTGATTTGGATACATTGAGAACTTATGTGCAAGAGGAAACGTCAAACTTATTAAATCTTTTGAGCGAGGTAAATGAAAAAATCGATGTTTTACCAGCAATACCACCATCTATAGTAGAATTGGAAAAAAGAATTGCTGAATCAAAGACTTCATTAAATGTGTATAAATCGAAAATTAGGATTGAATTGACTTCTATTAATAACAAGATAAAACAACTTATAGAGATAGCAGGAAAAACACACAATGAAGTATTCAAAGAAAGAAAAAATGGAAATAGTGATGGAAATTGATAAGCCTGCTCGTCGAAATTATATTCGACGACAATTTGAACTACGTGATATAGATGAGATAAGGCAAGCAGATCTCGTTGAAATGCAACCTTATGCTCGAGAAAATAAAGGATATAAATATATGATTACAGTCATCGATAGCTTATCAAAATTTGCATGGGCTATATCCTTGAAACGAAAAAGTGGTAAAGACGTGACAGCGGCTTTTAATACTATTCTCAAGCATGGACGTATACCAAAAAATCTACATACAGATAGAGGCAAAGAATTTTACAATGCAGAGTTTCAAGAACTAATGACAAAAAATAAAATTAATCTATACTCAACATATAGTAATCTCAAAGCATCTATATGCGAACGTTTCAATCGTACTTTGAAAGAAAAATGTGAATACAGTTTAGTCTCCGCGGAAATTATAAGTGGATTGATATTTTACCGAATTTAATAACTTCTTATAATGCGACGAAGCATAGAACTATCAGAGTCAAGCCAAAACATGTTACATCTGCAAATAAAGCAAAAATTTTAAGAACCTTACTTGGCAGAGCAAAAATTAATAGATTTAAGGTTGGAGATAAAGTAAGACGGAGTAAACCTAAGTAGAGTTTTGAGAAAGAATATATACCTGAATGGTGTACAGAAGTATTCACCATCTGCAGGGTTGCAGCAACCAATTCAATAACTTACTATTTAAAAGATTATAAAAATCAACCCATCGTTGGATGTTTCTATGAACAAGAGCTGTTATTTACCAAGTATCCAGATGTTTACTTCGTTGAAAAAATTCTCAAACGTCGAGGAGATAAAGTTTTCGTCAAGTGGTTTGGATTTGATAGTTCTCATAATAGCTAGAATAATAAAGAGAGAGTACAACTAAAGTGATAATAAATTATAAAATCAGAATATGTAAAGTAATTTTGTATACAACGAGAATAAATAAACACAGCTATAGTTAAGATAAAAATGTCGTTTAATTTATTTCACGTTATACATATGGTTAGACTGTAATATATATCATTTTACAGATATACACATATATATATATATACATATATTCTTTTGTTTATACTGTGATGAATTTAAAATTATCTTCACCCATAGATTTTATGAACAACTTTAATTTATTTGCATATTCACACATATTATTGAAGAAGTTTTCGTCTTTGATTAACGCCTTCGAAATTCTATTCGGTAAAAAACACTGAAATTCACTAACAATTGCGACTACTGATTTCCATCCGAATTTAGTGTTAACTTTTTTTATTTTTGTGATCATGTAATTTTGATTTTTTCTTAATTCGCCAATTTTTTTGTGGGTAGAAAACACCTCGTGCTATATTATTCAACGTTTTCAAATGCATCTGTAAAATAATATAAATTATTTAACTTTTTATCTTAAAATTATTTAGTAATATGTACAAGTGAAATTAAAAGAAAAACTATACACACCTGAATTGATGAATTGTCTGGCTGAATATGATTTTCATTAAAATCCGAAATGAAATCGGCAGCCGTTAGCTGCGCAATCAATTGAGTAGACAACTCAACACCGGGGAACGTCATTTCAGGACTATGTTCCATTATATATATATATATATTGTAACGGTGCGCGTGTCCGCCTCGAGGACGAGGACGGCGGGCACGGCCGTTGCAAATTCGTGCCCGGCTGGGCTTAGCCCCGAAGGATTTCGGCAAGGGAGAGGGGCGGTTCGCGAGGGGCGAATATCGCGTTCAGGATTGCGCGTGAGGTAGGGCGGCTAACGGACCACACACGAAATAATAAAATAAAAATAATTAAAATTCAAATAAGGTTTAATAACGCCGTGCAAACAAGAATACAACGCAGCGCCTATATATGAGGCGTGCGGGACGCGGGCCGAGGGTCGCCGGGGCGACGGCGCGCGGGGCGTTCGGGAAGAGAGAGAGAGAGAGAGAGAGAACAGGAGCTGCCACTTACAGCGAGTCGGGGCTCGATGATCCCGCAGCGCGTACTCGTCCGGCAGCAGCACCTTCCTTCGCCGGGAGCGGCGGTGACGTCGGCGTCCGGAGACCCCGGGATGGGGCGGTTATTCCGCGTAGAAGGGGCGGACGACAATTCGTTCGCTCGAGCTCGTATTCGGCGCGGGTACACTACACACCCTTGCACCACTGTAGCACCACGAGCGCGTTACCGGGCACTCTCCCCGAGGACGAGGTACGAGGCGGAGGGGAACCTTGGAACACAAGGTAGGTTCCCACACACGATCCGTCGCGGCACGGCTTTAGCAACCAAAAAAAGAACACGGACGACGTGTGTAGAGGGCCGGTACGCGGTGTTTTCTCCTCGCGGCTCTCTTTCTTTCTGCCTAATTCGCGCGCGTGACTGTCTCTCCCCACTCCCCGCTCTCTCTCTCACTTACCTCTCCGCCGGTGGTTGTGCGTCGGCCTGCAACATATAAACATTTCTACATATAAATATACAGATAAATATGTACATGCTACAGCTGGAGAGAGAGCAACGGGACGGGGAAGGCAGGCGCACGCAGTGCTTGCGTTCCTCGTCACAATATATATATATATATATATATATATATATATATATATATATATATATGATTATCTTTGAACGACATACTGCTTGCTAACAATTACAATCAAGAACTAAACATTGAATAACTGATCTCTCTCTGCAGTTTCGTTTTTTTGGTCGTACTTCCCCCTCCATAGGTCTATATCCCCTCCATCTTCCCCTCCATATCGATTGAGCTCGACCGCCGTTTATGTAAGCTCTCTCGCTCTCCACTCCTCGTTTCTTTTCCAATTAGTTCTGATGACCCTTGTAAAATCGAGCAGCTTGCCTTGTCTCCAATGCATGTTATGACTTGTTTAGTCGACTGTTCTAACAAGTGACTACTACGCTTTTCTCCTTGTATTCTCATTCCAACTTGTTCAGTTAATGGTTGTTGTGATATTTGTTCGTTTGCATTGTCATCTCTCATTTCTCTAGCGACTCCTTCATTTAATGCACGTTCATGTTCACATATACTTTAGTGACCCCATGGAAGAGTATCTGTTGATCCCGTTTCTATAAAACGCTTATCATCAAACGGATTTAAGGCTATTTTCTTTTTTTTTTCTGTATGTACAATATGAAGTCTCGATCGAATATTGTATTCATCTCTATGGATAATGTATCTTTCTTTCAAGCAATGAACATAATCTTCAAAATTAATTGTAGTTTTCACTATAGCACTTTTAACACCCTTGGCTTTCTTAATCTGTTCTTGTCCTTGAATCTTCTGTACATTTTACTCCGCAATCCAATAAATTCTGTTAAAATTTTACCATTACATTCATCCTTCATGAGTCCAACAATTTTCTTATTTTTTTGCGGTATTTTATAAGGATTATTCTGCGGATAATCTGATGTGTCGAATTCATGAATGTCCTCCCGCATCAAATCGTACATATTAATGTGTTTTACTTCATATACCAAACTATCAGTATCTGTATATAATAATTTACATTTACTACCCACTTTGTTTTGCATATATTCATAGTGAAATCTATAAACGCTTGTTTTCGACAAATCTAATACAGACAGTCCAACATAAATAGGTTTTCTGATCTGAATTTCAGTTCTTTGTAACGGTACACCAACAAAATTCTCAACAAAAATGTAACAATTATGAAAATTTGGACTTGCTATTAGTGTTTCTGCACCAGAACGTCGATGCCATTTATTGACTAGCTTCACATCTTCTCTTTTCCTTTCATTTTCCATTGTCTTTCCATAAATAGCATTATTTAAAAATTTGAAAAGTAACTTTTCGAATTCATTTTTTGCTTGTTTTCTTTTCTTGCTATTTAAATCAATATAGTCTTTAAGCCATGGCTTCTGATTAAATTTTAAAACTTTATGTACCTTTTTTAAACATAAGCCATATTTAACTGTTGTTTTAATGCTCCGTAGTGAATTATATAGCGTTTTTTATCACATAAAGTTGTTAACAGTTTCTTCATTTTACTTCCTGGTGCTGCAAATGTGCCGGGCACAATGGCAAATCTTTAAGTAAATCGTGAATGTTTTTTGGATATTCTAAATTGACCTGTAGAATATATCCAGTAGGAGATTCAAATGCTGTTTTCAGAAATTTCGATTCATTGTCTATATTTTTTCCCATTCAAAACCTCCGTAAGGAAGATATTGTGTCATTGCCCAACCGTAAAGATTTTTGACGTCATAGTAGAGCAAAAATTTATTTTCCTTCGTTTCATCAAATTCACTATCCATATATTTATTATTCGCCTTTCAATAGCGGTTTGAACATTGGCTAATACCACCCCTGATACCTCTTTTGATAAATATGAGCATGTCGATATCGGTAAGCAATTCTAATTTAATTTTTGTGTATTTTAACATCGCATCCCACGATAGACCCGGAGTGGTATAATAATGAGCAGGATCAAAGTGATATGCTTGAATGCAATTATCTCTAAAGTTTTCGAAGACATCTGCAAGGAGCAATACATCAGTTTTTATACAGATCGGAATATTCACCAAGTGTTTGAATATCATAATCTTGCCACACTTGTTTAGCATGCTGAGAGTCTTCATCAGTAATAGTGGAATTGTTTAAATTACTGTAAAATGCATCTTTGCCTGGCAATTCCGTTTCTTGTAATTTATCAAACGATGAAATATATTCATATGGGAAGACACCTTTTCGTTTAATTAATTTAATTTGCTCGTTTGATCGATAGTCCCTCTTAAAAGTATTTTCTAAAATACTATGCTCTTCTAAATATGGCGATAAATATGAAACGAATCGATAAATCTAAAACTAATCTCCATTTCTTGTATATATTTTATGAATGCTATATATTTCTCCTTATTTTCCGGGAGAACATATACACGTTCTTCAAAATTTGTTGCAAGTTCTTTAATAAATAAATGCGCATCATACCCCGTTAAATTATGAAGTATAACAGGTATAACTTTGGAATCATTATAATTCAAATTACACGAATTATGTGCAGGACCTCGGTATCTGAAATCAATATATAAATTTTATAAAACTGCTAACATAAAACTAAAATATACTTACCATCCTGTAAGATGACAGTGATCTTGAACTTTATTATCTGTACAATTAAAATTTTTTCGTAAATATGACAGACTTTTGATGTTTCATAGTTTAAAGTCTCAATGTCTGTCAGTCGATTCATTGGTTTTGCATTTTGGCATACTTCTGTTATTTTTACTGAAAATTCTTGCAATTTTTATGTGAACCATTCAGCAGGTGATGGTCCTATTGTTTTATCTGTTTGCCTGTAGCTTCGATATTCACATAGTGTCTCATCGTAACATTTTATACATTTTATATAAACCCCAATGTTCATTGGATTATGTTTTTATTGTGCATACTTATGATCATCTATTTTTCGTAACATGCATTCAAAATCTGCATATATCACAAATGGTACACGCTCTTTGAATGAAAAGTTTATAAATTCTCAAACATTATTCCTCTGTGTTGGTAATTTTATTTTGCAATGGTTTTTCTCCTGGCAATCGATAATATGTAAGTTTAATTTTTCTTTAGATAGAAAATAATATAAGCATGTGTCACACAGATGAAGTTTCCCATTACGTTTTGTGACTTGAGAACTTATTAAGCGAGATAAATTCTTAATCCACACATAGTGGTAATGAGCTGGGGGATCTTCATTATTTACACTTTCTTCTTCATCAGTATAATCATCTTGTATAATTAGTAAATTCACATGCTTTTGCTTTTTTCTAGAAGTTATATAACACAGAGACACATCAAAGGTATTTTTCTTCTTCTTTTTTAACATATATAAATTAATGGAATTATTTTGATTGTATTGTTCAAGTTTAAGTATATCTTTTGCTTCATCGGAAATTGCCTTCACCCCCTGTACCTGATATTCGTCCTGTCCTCTCCTGGATTATTATCAAATTATTAATATAATTTATTATTCAAATTTAATAGAATATAAAATCCAGGATAAGAAGGTAAGTTCCAGGACGAATCATAGTAAGCAACGTACGGTCCACCAAAACTATTCTATAGGATAATTAAAACCGTCTGGGATTGCTGACAACTCTATCAACGGTTATTTTTGGCCGGACAGCATTTGAATAAGTACCCCATTCAATATATATATATATATATATATATATATATATATATATATATATATATATATATTAAAGAAATCTAGATAATCTAGATAATAGTTTCTTAAATGTAATTTTCTTTGGTATATGAAGCTCAAAAATAATTATTTTTTGAATTATTCTATATCACTGAAAAAATATTTGCTAATATAAAGTAAATATTTATATGCCTTGTAACGGATACAGAATTATTTTTTAAATTAAAATTTTTAAATTAAATTAAACAAATATGTTCTTAGATTGCGAAATAAGTTGCTTAAAATAGCAAAACTAAAATCTAAAAAATTCCATTAGCAAGAACATATTCGCTTCAATTAAAACGACATAAGCTAGATATTTTACAACATCCGTTCAACTAAACCAAATGAGATATGGATTTCTCGAAATAAGCTAAAAAGTAAGAAATTATTTAGCTAAATTATCTCATATTATTTAATATTGCAGAATTTCACACAAAAATTATTTTCTTAAATCTAGAGATTATTTATCACCCAAACAAAACAAATTTCCTATTTTTAGCTCATATAGTAAAATATCAATCTTATATCATTTTAATTTAAGCGAACAATTTCTTAATGAAGGAATTTTTTAGATGCTGATTTTCTTATTTGAAGCAACTTATTTCACAATGGAAAAAATATTTATTGAATATGCAGTTACATAAAAATTTATTAATTACATTTTAATCAATATTTACTAATATTTATGTAGTATTTTTTTTTAAGTCAACGTTTACTTGGATAAATAACTACATTCAATATCTAAATTTCTTACATTGAGATATTGGTTTCATAAATTAAGAAAATAATAATCTTGTTTTTATAACTGTAAAAACAAATTTACTAATCTTTCGTTTATAATGAAAAATATTAAAGATATCATAAAAGATCATATATATATATATATATATATATATATATATATATATATATATATATATATAAAATATTACTTATTTATGAACATAAGAAAATATTTATTTAATATTCGGATGCAGGGAATCTTATTAATTACCATTTAATCAATATTTAGAAATTATATCAAGTATTTTTAGACTGCAAGAAATTGATTGCTTATTAATTAAATTCTCTCAAGAACTTAACTCCTTATATGGAGACATTGGTTTCAAAATTTAACAATATAATAATCTTGAGTTGTACACTATAGTACAAAATGGGTAATAATGAGGAATGCGTTATCCTGTAATTTTGAATTGAAGCGAAGAAGTTCTTCAATAAGAAATTTCTTTTCTATCCATATATATATATATATATATATATATATATATATATATATATATATATATATATCTATATTACTATAAATAATTGACCGTAATTTATCTATCGTCGCTTCTGTATATACAGTATGTATATAAAGAATGTACAACCGTATTTAATAAACACATATATGCATATTACATACGGTTTCTATGAGGAAAATTGTACTTTCGAGTTCGAGCGGTAAAAAAAGTTGTCCAAGTGTCTGGAGACGACGATTATAGAGAGTATCATGTTCGGAATATAGAAAATGTCTCGGGACGACTGCTTTAGAGAGTTTTGAATTGGGAAGGTAGAATACGACGTCCAGATATTCCAGGACGACTTTTACTGGGAGTGTGCGTGTTCAAATGATAGAAAATAAATCTATTTATAGAAGTCTCTAACACTCTCCGTAGAAGTCGTTCCAAAACATCCCGATACCGTATTCGAACGTCCAAACATGAATCTGCCCATAGAAGTCGTCCCGCCATACCCGGACATCGTCTTCTATCGTCCGAACACGAAATTCCTCGTGGAAGTCATCCCGTCATACCTGGACATCATCTTCTACCAACTAAACACAGTACTCCCCGTAGAAGTCGTCCCGACGTACCTAAACATCGTTTCCGACCAACTAAACACGATACTCTCAGTAGAAGTCGTCCCGAGAAAGCTAAGTCATTCAGAGACGCCTGGACATCGTTTTCTCCCGGCCGAACACGAAATTCCCCATAGAAGTAGTCCCGTCATACCTGGACATCATTTGCTACTGTCCGAACACGAAATTCCCCGTAGAAGTCATCCCGTCATACCTGGACATCGTCTTCTACCGTCCGAACACGAAATTGCCCGTGGAAGTAGTCCCGTCATACCTGGAAATCGTTTTCTACCGACCAAACACGAAATTCCCCGTAGAAATCATCCCGTAATACACAGATATCGTCTTCCACCGTCCGAACATGAAATTTCCCGTAGAAGTTGTCCCAACATACTTGAACATCGTTTTCTACTAACTAAACACGGTACTCCCTGTAAAAGCCGTTCCAAAACACCTGGGAATCGCATTTTATCATCCGAACACGAAACTCCCTGTAGAAATTGTTCCGATGAACCTAAACATAGTTTCCTACCAACTAAATAAAACAAAAAGTAGTCTCAGTAAAAGTCGTCCCGAGAAAGCTAGCATCGCTTCCTAACGACTAAACACAATACTCCCCTTAGAAGTCGTTCGGAAAGACCTAGATATAGTATTTTACCGTCCCAACACGAATCTTCTCATAGAAGTTGATTTCTTCATAACTGGATGTCGTTTTCTATCAACTAAATACAATATTCTCCGTCGAAATCGTCCAGAGACACCTGGACACTGCATTCTATCATCCGAACACACAACTGCCTAGAGAAATTGTCTTGAAGCAATGGTGTATCGACGGAAACCGTATTAAAAATGTGTATGTATAATATGTACAATATAATATACATACAATGATATATATATATATCAGGTATGTGAATTTTATATATATATATTGTATGAATATATGAATATTATATATATATATATATATTCAGGTATGTGCCTTTATTGTGAAAAAATGGTTACAAATGAATTATTGAAAGTATTAGCCATCGCTAGCTACAACTTTTTCCCATATTTCTGGCAACCTACGAATCCCGTTGCGAAAAAATTCGACCGGTTTGGCCTCTATCCAGTCATCCACCCATTTTTTGGCTTCCTCGTAGGAATGGAAGTAGTGGTCAGCCAGGCCATGCGTCATCGATCTGAAGAGATGGTAATCAGACGGAGCAACGTCTGGACTATACGGCGGGTGGGGTAGGACTTCCCATTTGAGCGTTTCTAAGTATGTTTTCACCGGCGGTGCAACATGTGGGCGAGCATTGTCATGTTGCAAAATAACTTTGTCGTGCCTGTCGGAATATTGTGGCCGTTTTTCTCGCAGTGCGCGGCTCAAACGCATCAATTGTCGTCGATAGACCTCGCCTGTGATCCTTTCATTCGGTTTCAGAAGCTCATAGTAAACCACACCTAGCTGGTCCCACCATATACAGAGCATGAGCTTGGTGCCATGAATATTTGGCTTGGCCGTCGATGATGATGCATGGCCGGGTAGTCCCCATGATTTTCTTCGCTTCGGATTATCGTAACGTATCCACTTTTCATCGCCAGTCACGATACGATGCAGAAAACCCTTTCTTTTATGTCGCTGAAGCAGCTGTTCGCAAGTGAAAAAACGCCGTTCGATGTCTCTCAGCTTCAGTTCGTACGGCACCCAATTTCCTTGCTTTTGGATCATTCCCATGGCTTTCAAACGCTCCGAAATGGTTGTTCGGTCAACTCCCAATGCTTCAGCAAGTTCTTCTTGCGTTTGACAAGAATCTTCATCAAGCAAAGTCGCCAATTCTTGATCTTCAAAGATTTGCGGCCGCCCGGAACGCTCCTTGTCTTCCACGTCGAAATCACCGCTTTTGAAGCGTCGAAACCATCCGCGAACACTTGAATCATCGACACAACCTTCTCCATAAGCCTCCTGAAGCAATTGATGCGGCTCGGCAGCAGATTTCTTCAAATTGAACCAATAAAGTGAAACTTCCCGCAAATGACGTCGACTCGGCTGAAATTTCGACATTTTCACGATATCAAAAATTTATGATGCGAAAAAATTTTAACTAATGAGTTAGTATGGAATTGTTGACATATGAATAAGCTTTGATTATGACAAATGTAACCATTGAATACTCGCACAGTATTGGTGGCGCCATCTCTTACAAAAAACGGGAAAGACTTATTCACACTCCTAATATATATATATATATATATATATATATATATATATCGTATATTTTCGTTTTTTCAATTGAATACGTGAATACGTGAATTTTTTTTCGTAGTGATGCCAACAGAAATTTAAGCAAAGTATTAGTATGCAAATAGCATATTATTAAGCAGACGATGGATATTGCTCTTTTAAGCAGAAGAGACGATATATTTTATTTATATATATATATATATATATATATATATATATATATATTGTGACGGGAAACGCAAGCACTGAGTGCGCTTGCTTTCCCCGTCCCATTGCTCTCTCTCTAGCCGTAGCCTGTCCATATGTATTTGTATATTTGCATGTAGAAATGTTTATCTGTTACAGGCCGACGCACAACCACCGGCGGAGAGGTAAGTGAGAGAGAGAGCGGGGAGTGGGGAGAGACAGCCACGCGCGCGAAGAATCAGACATAAAGAAAGCCGCGAGAAGGAGACACACGTCGTAACCGGCTTTTCACGCACGTTTTTTTTGCTTTACGCTACGGTTGTGCCGTGACTAACCGCGTGCGGGAACACCTTGTGTTCCGAGTGTTTCCCTCGCCTCGTACCTCGTCTTCGGGGAGGGTACCTGATCGGGCGCGCGTGCTGTGCCACAGTATTGTGGGTGTGTGCAGTGCACACGCACCGGGCACGAGTCCGAGCGGACGAATTGTCGTCCGACCCCGTCTCCGCGGAATAACCGCCCCATCCCGGGGTTTCCGGACGCCGACGTCACCGCCGCTCCCGGCGAAGGAAGGCGCTGCTGCCGGACGAGTACGCGCTGCGGGACCAACGAGCTCCGACTCACAGTAAGTGGCAGCCCCTCTTCTCTCTCTCTTTCTCTCTTCCCGAACTCCTCGCGCGCCGTCGCCTCGGCGACCCTCGGCCTGCGTCCCGCACGCGTCGCATATAGGCGCTGCATTATATTTTTTAGCACTGCGCTATTAAAACCTATTTAAATTTTAATTATTCTTATTTTTATTGTTTCAAGTGTGCTCCATTAGCCGCCCTATCCCACGCGCAGTCCCGAACGCGATATTTCGCCCTTCGCGGACCGCCCCTCTCCCTCGCCGGAATCCTTCGGGGCTAAGCCCAGCCGGGCACAGATTTGCAACGGCCGTGCCCGCCGTCCTCGTGCTCGAGGCGGACACGCGCACGGTTACATGGCGCCCAACGCGATCTCGGGATCGCACTTTATATAAGAATATTTCATATATCTTTATATATCTCATTACATATATACATTTTATAATATATATGTAATAATATATTGTATTATAGTGCCCCGGCGAATATTCGCAAGTAACGCGGATGCGCGAAAATAATTTAATAATTTTATTATATTGGAAATTGTGATATTACAAAGTGCGAACGCACAGCACATCGCGAGTGTTTACGTTGCGAGTTCGTAGTTGTAAACACTCTCGAAGTCGGCCAAGGCCAACGGCAATTCGGCGAAAGCGGCTGAAAAGCAGCACAAATGAAATATAATGCCGAATACGGTAATATAATATTTGTGCAGTTTTTCAAGCAAAACTAATTTTAAGTTGAATAGACACATATACATTAATTTATGTAATACTGATATATATATATTAATTAGATGTAACTTTAAAATTTAGCTTAAATTAAATATGTGAATTCCATCTAAGCTAAACTAAAATTAATCAATAATTAATTTTTAAAATAGCGTAATATGGAAATATAACTGATATAAATAGATTTACAATCGCCATTATAATATAATAATAAATTTTCGCCGTTACAGGCATAAGGAACATTTAGTGTAAATTAAATATAATTAAAAGTTCTCTTCTTTACACATAGTCGACTATAAATAGCGAAGTCAGCGATCTGTGTATATTCACATACACACACCACCGCGACTCTACGCTGTACATACAGTGTACATGCGACTAACGCAAATTTTTCTTTGCTCTCAATTTAATTTGATCAAAATTGATTGTTCCCTTTATGCTTTTCGCTTTCTGATCTTCATTTTGATATTGTAATATCTCTAATATTTTTGCAGTATAATTTTTTTTGTTTTTCCCTTCTTTCAAAAATACAAAAACAAAATTTGTTCTTTTAAAGGTGCAAAATAGAATTTTTTTTTTTTAAAAATCGGAAAATATTTAAAAATGTTTTGCAAATTTTTTTTTTTTTTTTTTTGAAAACTAATAATTAAAAATTTTTTTTTTGAAAACTAAAATTAAATTTTTTATTTTTTTTTGAAAACTAAAAATTAAAAATTTTTTTTTTGAAAACTAAAAATTAAATTTTTTTTTGAAAACTGAAAGTTAAATTTTTTTTTTTGAAAACTGTAAAATAAAATTTTTTGTAAAAGTTATAAAAGAACTAAAAATAAACTATATTTTTATTTTTTTGTTTTTTTTTGTGTGTTTTCTTTTTTTTGTATTTTTTTTACATTTCTTAAAAAATACAATAAGGAAAAACTATTACAATTTCAAAATAATTTTTTTTGGAAAATCGAGAATCTGAAAGCCGAAATAAGTATTTTGGGAAAATTTTTGTTAAATTTTTGGATAATTTTTGAAAATTGTTGAATTCTTTTTCTCTTATATTTTCTGGTTTATTTTCTTTTCCGGTATATTTGCGTCTGTCGCCCCTAATTTTGGCGTTTTCACCCTCGCACTCCACTATCTCTTGAGATTGCCGGCTTTTAATTATTTGCTTTTAATTATTTAATTAAAAAGATGTGGCTGTAACGTTCTATTTTTCTCACGTTGTATTTTTCTTTTTTTTTCTTTTTCCGTTCGTCCGTTTGTCTTCTTCTAATTTTCAACTGAAGAAATAAAAGATGGCAAATCCGCCAAACGAATTTAATGACTGGCTTCAAAGCCTATGTGAGGAAGAAACAAACATAATTACAGCGGAACTAGAATTAAAAAATGAGGGTTCCCCATTTCAAAGGGCTGCTAGGCTATACCATAGACTAGCAAGAAATTATAGCCAGGGAGATTTTGTGGAATGCGAGAGTGACAGTGATAGTATAAAAACACGCGCGCGTAGAGATAAAAATCTGTTAAAGATAATCGTCACCTCGACAATGCGCGACGCAACAAAAACTTATATTTTGGATCGAATGGAAGCGACGTACGCCGAACAAGCGGATGAATCAGCTGACATACAGCAGGCTCGGGAAATTTACCCGAGCACAGATCAAAGAAATAGCACAACAGCTGTCGATCACCAAATACAAAATCTGATCGACTTCAATTTGGCTGAGATGGACAGGTATGAACCGCTCGCATGGAGCACTGCCAACGAATCGCCGATTCAGGCAGCCACCACGAGCGTAACTACGCCTTCCAACTCGGGTGTCACGAATGACACCACACGTCGAGCCCAAGTCGCATCTCAGGCGACGAATACAACAGTCGAGCCTCAACTGACTGACCTCGAAAACAATGTAAACCTTCGTCAGGGATTACATGGCCTGCAAAATATGCTGCAAACTTGGATGCAACACCAAAATTGCACTGTCCAAGATTTGCAGCAGAGGCAAAGTGAGATGCACGCTACGCTAGCTAGCATCCAACAGCAGCTGCAGAAATCGGCGCGACGCGACCGTGTCACTTTCCAAGACATGTACGATCTGCAATACTTGGAAAGTGACAAAAACCTCAACAATAATAGGTTTGTAGGGTCGACCGGCGAGCCTACGTTTTCGGCTCCTTGCCACCCTCGGTACCAAGGGCCTGGAAGGGGGGGACATCACATGGATCGAGATCTGATGAGCTCGCCCGCGAATATAACGCGATCAACGCTGTCAAGCACTTTGGCCCAGCGCACGGATATTGATAAGACCGTGCGCCAATGGAAAATTAGATTCAATGGTGTCAAGGGGAAAAGTGTAGAAGAATTTCTGCAAAGGATCGCGGAATGTCGCAGGTTGACACCGCTCACGGACGAGGACATGCTCAATGCCATGACGGAGCTCCTCGACGGTGTCGCCCTGCATTGGTACCGTCTATCTCGGAAAGACTGGACCACGTGGCAAGAGTTCTGCCACGCAGCCCGGAGCTGCTACGGCGTCGATCGACGCTTCCAAGCTGAGCTAATCAGCGAAGCGCAGCGGCGTACGCAGGCGAAGCGCGAGCCAACACGTGACTACGTGTTTTGTTTGTTAACGATTCTCAATCGGTTCGAAGAACCATGGTCGGACGACAAACAGCTCGCCCTGATCTACCGTAATCTACTTCCGGAGATACAGAAGTTAGTTCCGCGGGAGAAGATTACGAGCGTCAATCGGCTAATCGAGCTTGCTCGAGAGGCCGAATGCGTCCTCGATGCGGAGCGAAATTATAAGCCACCGCCATCACCTGAGGACTGCATAATGCCCGAAGTGGCCTTCCATGCGGCCGACATGTTTCGAACGCGCCCGAAACCAAGGATCGCGGCCGTGGACGTGAAGCCGCCCAACTTCAAAGCTCTGGTGCGAGAAGTTTTACAAGAGGCTGGCTTTAGAGCCACCTCACCGGATTTAGAGGCGCCAGGCGTCGCAGCCCTTATCCCGAAGAGGAGCGGTCGCGATTCACGCCCGAGGTCGCCGCGTACAGGAAAAACCAGAGCGTCGACCTCACCTAAGTCGGAGAGGAAGCCCTCCTTCAAAGGAAAGCTGGTGCACGAGCCCCTCAGTGACAAGAACAAAGGTCGGACAGCAGGTCCTGATCCGCGGTTCTTGTGCTGGGGCTGTAGTTGGCCTGGCCACACCTTGCGCAGCTGTCCCGAGTGTTCGGGAAACGCGAAAAAGGGCGAGTAATTGAGGTCCAACTCGCCCCTACGCTCCGTGAGACCTCTGAAGATCAGCATGCAGCTGCGAGGACACAGGGTAATGATGATTGCCCCCTCCTGTCTGTAAAGGAGGAGCATCACGACCGTGCCTCCGCTGACACAGCCACAAGTGTCGACCACGATCGGTATTCACGATGGTGGGTACAGGTAGGCATAGGCGAGTTTCGCATTCATGCACTGCTTGATGCAGGGGCTGCTCGTACAGCTCTCGGAGCAATCGGCCTGCAGATTGCATCTGCCCTCGGTCGTCTAGTTCGACCCTTTCCTGGATCTGGCGCTCGACTCGCCACGGGAAAAATTGAGCCGATAATAGGCCAGGTGGCCCTTCCGTTTGCCATAGCAGACGTAGAAATGGAGCTAGACGTCATCATAATTCCAGACTTGGAAAATGACTGTCTGCTCGGTGCAGACTTCTACCGCGCCTTCAATGCGGTCATTCACCCGCGCGACAACACCATGTCGATCGAGGGTACTGCGGATTTCATTCCGTTACAACTCTGCACCGTCTCAGTTACCTCGGCGTATTCGCTTGCCTCTATAGGCTTGGCCGATATTGACGATAGTCAACGTCGAGCTCTCGAGGAACTCCTCGACCGGATGCTGCCTCCGGCTGATCAGCCTCTGGGCTGCACGCATCTGACCGATCACGTGATCGATGTCGGCGATGCTAAGCCGATTAAGCAGCGTTATTATCCGGTCTCTCAGAAGATAGAACTGAAAATGCATGCGCAAGTTCGCAAGGTACTTGATCAGGGCGTAATTCGCAGATCAACCAGCAAATGGTCTAGCCCCGTCGTGATGGTTCGCAAGAGCGATGGGAGCTACCGATTCTGTGTGGACTATCGCAAATTGAATTCCGTGTCCAAGGTCAGCGCGTATCCGCTTCCTTACATGGACGTAATGTTAGGGAAACTCAGAAATGCGCGATACATCTCCACACTGGACCTCAGCCGCGCCTACCATCAGGTCCCTCTTCGTGAGGAATCGCGACACCTCTCTGCCTTCACGGTTCCAGGCATGGGGTTATTCGAATGGACCCGGATGCCATATGGTGTCGCCGGTGGCCCGGCCACCTTTCAGCAGTTAAGCGACAAGCTGATCAGCGCTGAAATGGAGCCGGTGGCCTTCGCCTATCTCGACGATGTGATCATCGCTACGGAGAGCTTTGACGAGCACCTCAGGTGGCTCGAACATATCCTGAGACGGATTTCCGATGCCGGCTTGACCATCAATCGGCAGAAGAGTAAATTCGGACTCGCAGAGGTACGGTTCCTCGGCGTCCTCGTGGATCGTGACGGTTTTCGACCCGATCCGGATAAGATTGCACCAATCTTGACTTACGCCGTACCAAAGAACCTGAAGCAGCTCCGTAGGTTTTTAGGCCTTGCGTCCTGGTATCGCAAGTTCTTAGAGAACTTCGCAACGCTTGCTGAGCCTCTCACCCGATTAACCAAGAAGAACATCAAGTACCATTGGGGATAAGAGCAACAGCAAGCCTTCGAACAAATCCGGGCGCTCGTCGCATCTGCACCCGTCCTTTCTCGATAATCGTTTGTAGAAACGTTCGTCATCCAGACGGACGCCAGCGACTCGGGACTAGGAGCCGGCCGTGCTAGAGCCAAGCAGTTGATGGCGTGGAGCGCGTGCTCTCTTACGCTAGTCGCACGATGACTGCGGCTGAGCGTAATTATTCGGTCACCGAACGTGAGTGCCTCGCCGTGCTATGGGCTGTGCGTAAATTCCGCCCGTACGTCGAGGGCTATCACTTCCAGGTGATAACCGATCACAGCAGCCTTCGTTGGCTGCACTCATTGCGCAACCCCACGGACAGACTCGCCCGTTGGGCCTTGGAATTGCAGGGATACGACTACGAAGTCATCCATCGGAAAGGTACCTTGAATTCCGTACCAGACGCCCTCTCTCGATTGTACGAAGACGAGCCGACCTGCGAAGTCGCCTTCCTCGGCGTCACCGATGTGCAAGACCCCTGGTATTTGCGCCTTCGTAAGAAAGTGGTGAGCGATCCAACCAACCTACCATGGTGGAAGGTCGTTGGGCAGCGACTATACTACTACCGTCCCGATCCTGCCGTCGAAGATTTAGTAGACGACCAGGATGCGTGGAAGTTAGTCGTGCCTAAAGAAGATCGTCGTACCGTTCTGCATGAATGTCATGAGGAGCCCACAGCTGGTCATTTCGGACGCCATAAAACGTATGACCGAATTGCACGATCATACTATTGGCCATCAATGCACAAAGATGTGACACAATTTGTCCGTGACTGCACCGTGTGCCAACAATGTAAGCTACAGCAGGCTGCACCAGCTGGCCTGATGGGCCATCGAACGGTCACCCGCCCTTGGGAAATAGTAGCTGGAGATGTGATGGGTCCATTTCCACGATCTACCCGGGGATACGAGTATTTGCTCGTCTTCATGGATCTGTTCACTCGCTGGGTAGAATGTATCCCCATCCGAAAGGCGAATGCGCAAACGATTCGCCGCGAGTTGAAAGATCGAGTATTTATACGCTTTGGTACGCCCGAAGTATTCTTATCGGACAATGGCACCGAATTTCGTAATAAAATCATTGAGAAATTCCTTGTGGAACATGGGGTGGAGCATTCCACGATACTCCCATATCACGCTCAAGCCAATCCGGTAGAGAGGGTCAATAGGACTCTGAAGACCGCGATAATCGTCTTCATTGAGGAGTCTCACAGTACTTGGGATGCGCACATCGCCGAGCTCATGTTCGCGTACAATACATCCGTACAAGACTCCATTGGCGTAAGTCCGGCCTTCTTTAACACGGGTCGTCACCCCTCAGCCCCTGGCACACACCGTCGCCAGGAGGAGCAGCGCGCACAGATTGCGCAAGAAGAGGCTGCTCTACAACATTGGAAAGAGCGCATGGAGAAATTATCTGATCTCCATCTAAAGGCAGCAGAAAACTCGCAGAAAGCGCAGGCAAAGCAAGCTCGCTATTATAATGCGAGACGTTGAGACGTGCATTACGCGATTGGCGATCGCGTATGGCGGCGTAATCGCATCCTCTCGTCAGGCATACAGGGCGTCAGCGCCAAGCTGGCTCCAAAATTCGACGGGCCCTTTACCATCACGGAGAAACTCGGCACGAATGTTTATCGACTGATCGACTCTACGGGAAGAGATGCTGGTAAGCATCACGTCGCCGATCTGAAGCCCTACCATCGAGATCACGATCCCCAAGATAATAGCAGTTCCGACATGGAAGAGCCTTAGGGCGAAGAGCGTGACTGCGATGCGTCGAATTGTAATGTCGAGGCGAGCGAGCGAATCCGCATTGTAACACCACTGGTGAGCGTACGGCGCCCCGACGACGCGCCTCATTGTAATTCCGATACAAGCCTGCGAAGCGATACCCCCGCGGGCAATGCCACACGATCTAACACCGATATCGCACCGCGTAGATTAGTGAGACCGCGTAGGACACGAATCGTAACCCGTCGAAGAACCCAAGCGCGAGCCCCTGCGGAGCCCAATAACAGCAAAGCCGCCTGTCATAACGACATGCACCTGGTGAGGCGAAAAGTAGGTCGCCCCAGGAAGAGCGGACGCTCAACCCCGCCGCGGGACCAATCCCCCCGCCGCACTCGGGCCCAATCCCGCGCCCGTCAACGGGCCGACTAACTTCGATTATTGACTGGCGCCGTTATTTACGGCGGACCACCGGCGATTGTCACCTCCAAAAATAACTGCGTCTAGGGAAGGGAGTTCTTTACCCATCCTTCTTCATCCCAGTGATCCCCAGCGGTAGACCGTAGCCACCCCAGTTCCTCATCCTGACACGATGGTCGATCCGCGAGAGAGATGTTGGGTCGAGCTGTCACGCTTCGGCTACCAGCGTCTGGAGGGGGGGCGTGTGACGGGGAACGCAATCACTGCGTGCGCTTGCTTTCCCCGTCCCGTTGCTCTCTCTCTCTAGCCGTAGCCTGTACATATGTATTTGTATATTTGCATGTAGAAATGTTTATCTGTTACAGGCCAACGCACAACCACCGGCGGAGAGGTAAGTGAGAGAGAGAGAGAGCGGGGAGTGGGGAGAGACAGCCACGCGCGCGTAGAATCAGACAGAAAGAAAGCCGCGAGAAGGAGACACGCGTCGTAACCGGCCTTTCACGCACGTTTTTTTTGCTTTTCGCTACGGTTGTGCCGTGACTAACCGCGTGCGAGAACACCTTGTGTTCCGAGTGTTTCCCTCGCCTCGTACCTCGTCTTCGGGGAGGGTACCTGATCGGGGGCGCGTGCTGTGCCACAGTATTGTGGGTGTGTGCAGTGCACACGCGCCGGGCACGAGTCCGAGCGGACGAATTGTCGTCCGACCCCGTCTCCGCGGAATAACCGCCCCATCCCGGGGTTTCCGGACGCCGACGTCACCGCCGCTCCCGGCGAAGGAAGGCGCTGCTGCCGGACGAGTACGCGCTGCGGGACCAACGAGCTCCGACTCACAGTAAGTGGCAGCCCCTCTTCTCTCTCTCTTTCTCTCTTCCCGAACTCCTCGCGCGCCGTCGCCTCGGCGACCCTCGGCCTGCGTCCCGCACGCCTCGCATATAGGCGCTGCATTATATTTTTTAGCACTGCGCTATTAAAACCTATTTAAATTTTAATTATTCTTATTTTTATTGTTTCAAGTGTGCTCCATTAGCCGCCCTATCCCACGCGCAGTCCCGAACGCGATATTTCGCCCTTCGCGGACCGCCCCTCTCCCTCGCCGGAATCCTTCGGGGCTAAGCCCAGCCGGGCACAGATTTGCAACGGCCGTGCCCGCTGTCCTCGTGCTCGAGGCGGACACGCGCACCGTTACAATATATATATATATATATATATATCTATATATATATATATATATATATATATATGGGTATATATATGATATATCATATATATATTCATAGTTTCAAGGTTATTGGTAAAGAATCCTATTTTACCATCATTGCTTTTGTTCAAACTAAAAAAACATAGTCTCTTGTCATAATTCTGAAGGTAATAGAAGGTATAAAAATAAAAAAAAAATTTGTCGTCACAAACTATATTCAGTATGATATGACATACAGAACCATTTTATAAGAGAAGGAGAAAGAAAGACAGATAAATAGAGAGCGATAGAGAGAGAGAGAAAGAGAGAGAGAGAGAGAGAGAGAGAGAGAGAGATTTTCCTACGTAATAGAAAACAAAATTTACAAAAATCATAAGATATCCATAAGGTGTGAGTGTAGTGTCAGATTAACCTAAAGAACAAAAAAGGTTATAACAACTAACGCCGCACATTCTTTAGGATGCGATCCCCAAAGTTGGATATAAACATTCGTCTGAGCCGGCCTGGTATTAATACTTTAAGCGGACTACTTTGAGTTGATGTTCGTGATTCAAGACGCCACGTAGTGGCCGCTGGTGGAACTGACTGTTAAAACCATTAACTTAATTTATTGATGAAAGTAAAATGATTTTCAATAAAAAACATAGCCTATGTCCTTCCCAAGATAATATAGAATCTATATGTCAAATTTTAGAACAATCGGTTCAGTAGGTTTTTCGATTATCGCGTACAAACGAAAACTCGCTTTGTCTTTATAAATTAGTATGATATGATATGATAGTATATGTATACATATGTAAAGCATAATTAATTTCTAAATCTACGTGTTATATTTTTAAAAAAATTTTTAACTTAATTTTTTAATTACATAGAAATATGAAAACCATGTTTTTTTGTGATATAAATATAAAAATTAATTATTTTTCGATTTTGTAAACGTATTATGATTCAATTTAAGAAAATATTATCTAGATGTGGAAAATCACGTTTCATAACGAATACGATATATAAATTGTTATAACATAAGTATAAATTATATAGAAATGCACACTATTCATTGGAATCCATAAATTAATTTCATAATGCACTACAAGAGATCTAAAATTGATATATAGGCTTCTCACGATTGTCTACAACGTACTGCGATAATGTAATGAATAAGGCGATAGGTTGTGAATCCAAAGGTCTGCAGATCGAGTTCCGGTTAAGTCGAAGTTTTTTTAAGTCAAATAAATTTATTATAAGACTTTCATAAAATATTAGGAGTGTGAATAAGTCTTTCCCGTTTTTTGTAAGAGATGGCGCCACCAATACTGTGCGAGTATTCAATGGTTACATATGTCATAATCAAAGCTTATTCATATGTCAACAATTCCATACTAACACATTAGTTAAAATTTTTTCGCATCATAAATTTTTGATATCGTGAAAATGTCGAAATTTGAGTCGAGTTGACGTCATTTGCGGGAAGTTTCACTTTATTAGTTCAATTTGAAGAAATCTGCTGCCGAGACGCATCGATTGCTTCAGAAGGCTTATGGAGAAAGTTGTGTCGATGATTCAAGTGTTCGCGGATGGTTTCGACGCTCCAAAAGCGGTGATTTCGACGTGGAAGACAAGGAGCGTTCCGGGCGGCCGCAAATCTTTGAAGATCGAAAATTGGCGACTTCGCTTGATGAAGATTCTTGACAAACGCAAGAAGAACTTGCTGAAGCATTGGGAGTTGACCGAACAACCATTTCCAAGCGTTTGAAAGCCATGGGAATGATCCAAAAGCAAGGAAATTGGGTGCCGTACGAACTGAAGCTGAGAGACGTCGAACGACGTTTTTTCACTTGCGAACAGCTGCTTCAGCGACATAAAAGAAAGGGTTTTCTGCATCGTATCGTGACTGGCGATGAAAAGTGGATACGTTACGATAATCCGAAGCGAAGAAAATCATGGGGACTACCCGGCCATGCATCATCATCGACGGCCAAGCCAAATATTCATGGCGCCAAGCTCATGCTCTGTATATGGTGGGACCAGCTAGGTGTGGTTTACTATGAGCTTCTGAAACCGAATGAAAGGATCACAGGCGAGGTCTATCGACGACAATTGATGCGTTTGAGCCGCGCACTGTGAGAAAAACGGCCACAATACTCCGACAGGCACGACAAAGTTATTTTGCAACATGACAATGCTCGCCCACATGTTGCACCGCCGGTGAAAACATACTTAGAAACGCTCAAATGGGAAGTCCTACCCCACCCGCCGTATAGTCCAGACGTTGCTCCGTCTGATTACCATCTCTTCAGCTCGATGACGCATGGCCTGGCTGACCAGCACTTCCATTCCTACGAGGAAGCCAAAAAATGGGTGGATGACTGGATCGAGGCCAAACCGGTCGAATTTTTTCGCAACGGGATTCGTATGTTGCCAGAAAGATGGGAAAAAGTTGTAGCTAGCGATGGCCAATACTTTCAATAATTCATTTGTAACCATTTTTTCACAATAAAGGCTCAAAATTTGAAAAAAAAAACGGGAAAGACTTATTCACATACCTGATAATTTAATGTTAATTTAAAATTATTGATGAAATAAATTTAATAAAAGTTATTTAAGGTATAAATTGTAAAAGTATTTAAGAAATTATTCGCTGAGTTTAAACTTTTGATTTTTAAAGTCAAGAAAATAATGTTTTGAATCAAGAAACTATGCACTACTTTTAAAAATTAAACATACTTGAATTTTCATGTATCTTCAAAATAAAAACGTATTTCAAGTAAATATTGTTTTTAAGATCAGAATCGAATTCTTCATTTTAAATTAAATTTCTTGAGTGAATTATTGCAATTGTTAATCCAAGTATATATTCCCTTAATTTTATAAGCTTCGATCAAAGAACTAAGTTATTTTATTCAAAATCTTCTGTTATTGGTTCAAGAAAATATTTTCTTTAGATAAGACAATATTTATTTAATTTTACAATCTCAGCCACCCATTTTCTAGAAAATCTTGACAAAAATCTAGGATATATTTAATTAATCCAAGAATTTAAATTGCTGATTTTAAATTTGACATTAATGGTTCAAGAAAATATTTTCTTCAGATGAAAAAATATTTATTTAATTTACAATCTCAGCCACCCATTTTCTAGAAAACTTTGACTAAAATCTAGGAGATATTTGATTAAGCATGACGGTGGATGAGAGCTGATTTTCGAAGATGCAGAATTGGAAGAATTACTTGTCTCAAATGCAATATGAATTGACAGAATCATTGGAAGTGACGCAACAAGCCATGTCAAAACGCCTGAAAGTCATGGGAATGGTTCAGAAACAAGCAAATTGGGTGCCGTATGAGTTGAAACCGAGAAATGTTGAACGACGTTGGTTTACTTGTGAACAGCTGCTTGCAAGGCAAAGGCGGAAGTGACTTCTGCATCGAATTGTGACTGGAGACGAAAAATGGCTTCATTTGGATAATCTCAAGCGCAGAAAATCATGGGGATATCCCGGCCATGCTTCCACATGCAAATGAATATTCATGGCCAAATCGAATATTCATGCTTCCAAGGTCATGTTCAGTATTTAGTGGGACCAGCTCGGCGTAGTATATTATGAGATTATCAAATCGACAGAAAAATTTACAAGTGATCGTTATCGAACACAATTAATAGGTTTGAACCGAACATTGACAGAAAAATAACCAGAATACAACGATAGACATGAAAAAGTAATTTGACAGTATGTCAATGCTCGACCCCATGTTATGGAAGTGATCAAGAAATACTTGGAATCGTTGTAATGGGAAGTTATATACCAGTCGCTGTATTCTCTAGACATTGCTTCCTCAAACTATTACTTATTTTGATCAATGGTACACGGTTTGGCTGACCAACACTTTCGGTCTTATGAAGAAATAAAAAATTCGATCGATTCGTAGATCGGTTCAAAAGATAATTTTCAACACGAGATTAGTCTGCTCTTCGAAAGATGGGAGAAAGTAGTGAGCAGCGATGGACAATACTTTGAATTATAAATGTTTAACCAATGTTGTACAATAAAGCCTTCAATTTCGGAAAAAACGATCGAAGCAAAGTTCTACACCTAATACTTTAAAGGATATTTACTGATTATAATTAATTCTTTGTAAATTTGTATGCATACATAGCTCCACACCTATAAATCGAAAAATATTTATAATAACGAATAATTACTGAATTTATAGATTATTACAAACGACTAACAATTCATTTTCTTGATTTTGTATTTAATTAGCCATTTTATAGCCATTTTTAGACTATTTAACTGAAAATTTCAATATCAATCCTAACTTCACTCTAAAAAAAATTCAGTTTACTGGCTCTAAAATAGGTTTTTATGATAATTCTAGAAAATGCTAAAAAGTTGTAGAAAAAAGGGTCTCAACGCGGGCTAAGAAATAGACCATAGTCATGGCCATTTGCTAGCAGTCTTACAATGACAGCTATGTATTTCAACCAAGGAGGTATTATAGAATTAAAAAAAAATGATAAAATTTACTATCTGTAATTTTATTGTTTATCAACAAACTTTTCAAAGACGGCTGACAAGTACATGTTAAAATAATTTTTAAATTCTATTTTCATATTACTGTTATAAATAAGTGAATATATAAGTACTATTATCAATAAGTGAATATATAGGCAGAATTTTCATAAGCAACTTTTTTATTGAATAATAATAAGTAATAATTTCGAAACATATACGAATTGGTGCTCATACATATTTACATATACTTGACTATGTAAAAATTGATTTCAATACGTTCTTTTGTTTAAACTAGAAATAATGGAAAATAATTCTGGAATATAATTTTATTACAGGGATTGTTTTGCAGTTGTTGTTTTAAATTTGTATAGATTTCGTAAAATAATTTGATATTTTAGAATTGCCTGAACGATTCACAGCGTGTATATATATATATATATATATATATATATATATATATATATATTGTTGGAATTAGCATTATGCGCATCGCCCTCGTGGCGGGATGCTTATTGAGTGCATACATGTATATGGACGCGCCGCTCGGCCGCCATTTGCAGCCTCGCGACGCGTTCAGTTCGTTCTTTAGTCTTACGCTAACTAGACGTGCTTTGCTAGACCTGCTTATTATCTTTTGTATTTGTTAGATCAGTTAATCGTACATTAAAGACTTGTTTGGTAGAAGCTTATAACTCTGCTTTTATTTATCCTTCCTTAAATCCATCAGGTTATTGGGCTACACACGCTTCAACTGAGCGATGCTTTTGTATTTAAACAAATTCGTAAGTTTTACGAAATTTAGATTTCCATAAAAATCCACGTGGTTGCAGACAAACGCAACAAAGCTTTGCTAAGATTTCAAAATTAGTATAAGTGAACTGTAAAGTCAGTGCGCGCTAAGGCCTTTGAGTAAAAATGCAAAAAATTAGAAGTAAAAATGCAAAAAATTAGAAGTAAAAATGCATGAAAATTAGAAATAAAAACAGATGAAAATTAGAAGTAAAAATGCTTAAAACTAAATATAAAAATGTAAAATCAAAAGTATAAAGAATTAGACGTTAAAATAATACTTAGAAATCTATGAGAAAAAGAATCTTAAAACTTCCAAAAAAAGCATTCGAAGAAAACCGAAAACTCGAAATCTGAAGTTCTGCGAAAAAAAAGTAACCGTTAAAAAGGGCGCGGTAGATTCGAGGAAATCGAAAACCGTGCAGCAAAAAGTCCCGCGTGAAAACACGTGGGCAGCAACAGTTGAAAATAAAGACGCGCGTGCGTATGCAGCAGCATGCTATATGTTAGAGAGAGAGAGAGAGAGAGAGAGAGAGAGAGATAAATATAGTAAAGCTATATTACAACTTAGAAAGAAATATAGATAAGTATTAAAATATAGATGTATAATAAATTAAAGTTATGTACATCGTTGTATTGAATTTATACATCTAAATTGTTGAATGTTATTAAAAATTATATTTACATATAATAAAAAAAACCTAGAAAGTAAAAGTTATAAATTAGATGGATACAAAATGAATAATTGTTAATGTACTTGAAATTATTAAGTAACATTTGAAATTAAAAAAAAAGAATAATTGTTGTAAACAATTTATATAAACAATTGATTAATTGTTAATTATAATTTAGAAGTATTAGAATACACAAGAGTAGTGTCTGAATGTATGTGTATGTGTGTGTGTGTGTGTGTGTGTGCACATCAATTGCACGCATACACACAAACGCACAATAAGCTAGAGTGTACATATACAATAAGAACAAGCAAAAGGGTGAGCGTGTGCACATACGTCTGTGCGCATGCAACCCATGCTGAAATACAGAGCACAGAGAAGTACTAGTGCACTCACACGCACCGACGGTAGCGTAGAGAGAGCGCGCCGAGTGAGAGAGAGGTCCGATCGTGGGAGAGAGAGCGCGCGGCGGAGGAGTGGGGCGCAACTGTGCGAGAGAGAGAACCGCGCCGCAACCGTAGTCATGTGCTAAAGTATCCATCCGCACCGTGCCGAGTCCGCCGAGAAATGAATTGCGCAAGCGCGACGCGCCGAGAGGGGCGCGAGCCAATGGAAGCGCGCGACGGAAAGTGAAAGATCTCCGCTTAGAATAGAAGTAGAAGCAAGAGAGAGAAAAATCCGTGCGCGCGACAAACTGTAGAATAGACAGCCGAGATGCGTTGAGTCCAGAGTCCTGTTCGTTTGCTGTAGAATAACTCAAACGATGTTCAGATTGTATTAAAAGCTCGCTAAATCAATAGCAATAACTTATGAAATGATAGAGAATTTGTAAAGGGAATTTAGTGCGACTGGATTAATAGCAACGTGAATTTTGAAATATTAAATCATGCGAAAATTGAAGATAGCGTGCGCGACTTCCACGTCGAATCTGACTCAGCGTGGGCGTATTGCTTGTGCTGTATGAGGCATTATAACGGACTTCTACCTAGTTATAATTGCGATGCGATCTCAAGCTGAGGGTGAAAACCATTAGCCTGCATTATAGCTGTCGAGTGCGAGATGTGTATAGGTAGCTGGTAGTGTGAGAGTGTAATTGCGGGACGCGTAATTTAGAAATGAGAGTAGAGTGTAACAGCAGTTTTGGTATCCTTGGTAGAAGAGGATATCATGTAAAAACTAAGATGTGATTACGCAATTACACGTGGTCCTCATTGCCTGTGGGGGCTAATACTTTCTTAGTGTTTGCAGGCAACTGAGTCGAATAGCCAATAAGAGAATCGCGTGTGGACACTGCTGGGAAAATAAGTACGGGCCCGTACAGAGGATATAACGACACGACACGGATTGATGTGCGCACATTAAACAAATAAATAAATTTGTTGATTAGATGTTTAGATGATGGGGTAGTTAGATGTATGCTCCGAGTCGTGATGGGGGTTAATACTTTCTTAACTCTTGTACACTCGTTTCGAGACTGAGATCACATTGTTGCTAGCATCCAATGTTTGTATCTGTTGATTGAATATTTTAAAAATTAGATCAGAGGAATTCTGAAATCACAGTCCCAGCTAGAACCAGCCACCACCACCTATGCGATGCGATTAGGTGTATGCGATGTGATTAGATGCATGAGTTACGATTAGAAAGTTTGCGATATGATTAGATAGTACGCGACGCGATATTTGACGGTAATTGCTAAGTTAGTTAATATTCATTTATTAATTAAATATTTTTAAAAACAGGTCTTGATGAGAGAACTCATCCTACTATTGCTGACGCATTTAAAAGAATTTGGGGTGAGAAACGATTGTATCTCACACCCCGAGGCAAACAGGTATATGTTTCGCTAGCGAGTCCAGACGCTTCAAGCGTATATATATATATATATATATATATATATATATATATATTTTTTTTCTGACGAGAAGATCCTGCAGGTCGGGAATATGTTGACCGAGAATGAAAAGGAGGTTTTGGTAAGAGAATGGCCGAGAGGCGTAAAGACTCTGAGATTGGACATACCAGAGTCATGCGGTAGAGAACCGATCACACGCGACGAATTACGTCGTGCTCTAGAGGACCTGGAAAGGAAAACGGACGCTAGAGTGACGGAAGCTAGAATAGATGCAGCTAGAGAACGGAGCGAGTTCTTCCGCCAGCAACGAGAAGCAAATAAAGAGCTTCTGGAAGGGATTGCTTCTCACTTAAATGAGACCCTGCGTGTTCATACACTGAGCATACAGGCAATAAAGGAAAAAGATCCAAAACAGCAAATTAAAAGCGTTGAGCTAGTAACTGACTCCGAACATGAAAAACAATGCAATGAAATCAGAAATAACGTAGCTAGAGCGATGAAAAGAACAGACGAGTTAGAAAAACAGCTGGAGAGAAATGCTAAACTCGAAAATTGGGATGAACTCCCGTTCAATCCTTTTAAAATATATGAGAATGATAAAGAGAAAGAGCTCCCAAGTGGAGACGATAATAAATATAATTCAGAGGTGAGTATGCCATATAATGATTGTAAAAATGATAATTTTGAAATTGATAATTTAGATATTCATAATGGTTTGAATAATGATTTCTGTAATAATTTGAATAATGTATATGTAAATGATAATTTAAATAAGATTGATCTGGAAGTTATAAACTCGATTAAACGAGATGTATTAAAAGAAAAAGAGAAAGAGAAAATAGAAAGAGCAACCGTGACCGATGTTAATAAAGCTAACGTAGAGAATTTTACTGAAATTATAGAGAAAACTGTAGAATCAATGACAGAAACTCGATTCAAAGATAAACTTAAAGATGAAAAATTAGATGCATTAACAGAAAAGCTAGACGGAGTTTTCAGTAAAAATAATAGTATAGCGCGTAAATATAAACTAACTGTAGAGATGAGGTTTGATATATTTAACGACTATCTGCGTACAGAATTAAAAACGAAACGGTTAAATTATGCGCTAGATGTAGAATCTATAGAATCAAGAAATTATACCGAAAAGAGAATAGATGAAGATGAGCACCGTGTAAAAAAGATCATAATAAATCATATCGATTTAAATTATTATCAGAAAATCTTAGATGTAAAATCACCGCGTAAAATATTAGAAAAACTAGAGGATTATAAACGGCTAGAAAGTAGAGTAACTAGACTATCTGCTAGAAAGGAATTGTATAGGTTAAAATATACGCCGGGAAAAGAGAAGGCCGCGGACTTTTGGATAAAGTTTGAGGATAAGATTAGGGACATATTTTATAACGCTGTTTCCGGTGCTCTTCCAGAAACGGTCCTTGCTGACTGTTTATATATTGGAACAGTAGGAGTAGAAATGCAGCTAGAAAAGTTAAAGCATTTAATATTACACGTAGAGGTAGCTAGACCGGTGACAGAATTGCCTATAAGCTCTTTGAGCGCTGTTAACAAACGATCTCCTCCACACTTTGTACGGAGGAGACCATTTGAGAGACGTGATACTGAACCGAATGTGAGAGGTGTTGAATGGTCAGGCGACAAGAACTATAATGCCAAAGCGAGACGTGTGAATGGCAAAGCTAGAAGTTGTTTCTCCTGTGGTCTAACAGGACATATTAGCGCAATATACCCCACACCAGGGCGCATCTTTTGTTACAGATGCCGAAAGACGGGTTTACACGTGTCTAGAAACTGCCATAAAAAGCGTAGTGCGCCCGAATGAGAGAATGAATCAGAAAAAGAGCAGAACTCTAGCAAGGTTTAGTTCGTCGAAAGGGGGGTTTCTAAAGAATCCTTTTAGTCTCATTACTGAGCGTGAGTTAGACGCAAATCAAGGTAAGAAACCATTTGAATCATATTTCAATTATTTTGATAGAGAAGATTTGAGAAAATTTAGAAGAAATAATGTTGTAAAATTTATAGCGGATTCAGGTGCAACAGAGCATCTGTGCAACAGTAAAATTAATTTTGAAAGTTTAGATTCGAATTTTAGAACTAGAGTTAAATGTGCCAATAAAAATGCTGATTTGAAAGTAAATGGTCAGGGACGTATTGAAGCGATAAAGCGAGATGGCAAGAGCATTGCCTGAACTAATGTTGTGTACGCGAAGAATTTGTCGAAAAATTTATTATCTGTTAGAAGGTTCGTAGAACAGGGACTGGAGGTTCGATAAACAATGAAAGGATAGATATATTAGATCCGAGGTCTAAGAAGCGAATTTTATCGCGAAAATACGAGTCGCCCTTTTGGCTATTTGAAATAGAAACGAGATTAGAACTTCCAGAAGCAAACGAGACAGACAGTTCAGCTGTTCGACACAGCTGTGAAAATGAGAGCAGGAGTAGCGCAGTGGAAGTGCAAGAAAACACTTCAAACGAGTTAGAATCAGTAAAAGATAATACAGTTGTTAAAAGTGACTCTAATCTCTTAACAACGCTAAACGATAGAGAGATTAGTTCTGCGGAAGATCTGCCTGAAATCAAAGAATTTAATTATCAAAAATTAATAGTAGAATGTAAAACGAAAAATAAGTTAAAGTTAAGCGATGCTATGCTTTAGCATGTTAGACTAGGACATGTGTCATGTAGATATTTGACAGAATTCGCGAAAATAAACAGCTTAATTTTGAACATATAGGATTTATTAGAGATAGATAACTGCGAGATATATTTAATTGCGAAAAGTGTTAGACTGCCGTTTAACACTATCAGACAAAGAGTAGATAGACCGCTGAAAATAATTCACGCTGACACAATGGGACCGATTAGTCCCATTGTGGAAATGGTTATAAATTGATTTTAGTAATTGTAGACTATTCTAGGGTAGGAATAGCGTATCCAATGAAACATAAGAATGAATCAAGTGAGTATTTAAAAAGTGGTATTAGAAGCCTTAGGAATGTACTAGGCAAAGATGAAAAGGATTGTTTTCTGCGTTGTGATAAGGGCACCGAATTTACTGGTGCAGAAACAGTTAAATGGTTAGTTTCGTTAGAAGCAGAATTGCAGCTAGCCTGCCCCGATACACCACAACATAATGGTGTGGCAGAACGATTTAACAGAACGATAGAAAATAAGGTTAGAACGCTTATGCTTGATTCGGGTCTGTCCGGAAATTGCTGGAATCTTGCTGTTAAAATAGCTGTATATCTATACAACAGAATACCGCATAAGTCTGTAAATTTCGAAATACCGATAGTTACACTAAATAAAGAGGTTAAATTTGAAAAATCCAGATGGAAGCGTTTGGGCTGCGTGGCCATATTTAGAAAACAAAGAGGAGCAAATTCGAAATTTAGTGCGACAGGAATTAGAGGATTTTTAGTGGGTTACGCCACGAATGGATATAATATTTATGTGCCAGAACAGAGTAAAATTTTTGAATCGCGAGACGTAAGGTTTATTGAAAATCTTGTATATAAAGATTACTTTGGCGATGATTCAAGCTCTGGATTCAAACTAAAAGAGGTTGAGAATGGAGCTTGAATCAAGAGCAGAGCCACCGAGAATGTCGATGATTTCCCAATTAGCAAGCGTCTTAGAAGTAGTATTAATCAAGAACAGAGAGATGTTAAATTGCACGCGTTGCTAACTAAAATCAATGGTGATCCTCAGAGTTATAGAGAAGCGATCAATTCGCCTGAAGGCAAATTTTGGAAAGAAGCTATTAGAGCTGAGATCAATTCACTAATAGACAAAAATGTCTTTCTAGAAATTAGCAAAAATAAGATGAGATTAGAACAGGATAGACCAAATATTTTAGATTCGCGCTGGGTTTTCAAGCGTAAATTAGATAGTTTTGGTAAAACGTTATATAAAGCCAGGTTGGTAATTAGACGTTTTACAGAGAGAAACAAATACGATGTCAGAGATACGTATGCGCCTGTTTCAAGGCTAATTTTGTACGGCTTAAAAATAAGTCCTAAACGTTGGAATATGAAATTCATCGAAGTTATAGGTAAACTGGGATTCGCATATAACGACATGGACCCGTGTTTGCTTGAACGTAATAACGAGTTTGGAGTAGTAATAGTATTGCTTTATGTAGACGATATTTTAATCATGGGAAATAATAGAACGGAGATAGATAGTGTCATTAAAGCATTGTCGGCAGAATTTAAAATCAAGCAATTTGTATCTCCGAAAGAATTTCTCGGGATTAGCATAGATCGAAATATTGAGGATAGAACTATGAAATTAAGTCAAACCAAATTTGTAAATCAAATGTTGAAACGATTCGGTTTTGTCAGTACTAGGGTAGTAGGCTCACCGATGGCCGTTGCTGATTCAACAGATGAAGAGAGGAGAAATCGCGAGGAGGATTTAGATGGATTTAATAATATTCCAAATACTCTTTATAGAGAGGTAGTGGATTCACTTTTGTACTTATTGAACTCTACCCGTCCGGATATAACGTATAAAGTAAACGTTTTGAGTAGACATCAGGTCGATCCGACAGTCAGGGAATGAGATATGTTTAAACGATTGTTTAAATACCTTGCTGGTACTAGAGATGTAGGTCTGACATACAAAGGTGAAAGATTGGATTTAATAGCGTATGCAGATGCAAGTCTGTCTGATTGTAAGAAATCGTTCACGACATGCGGATATGTCATTAAACTTTACGGAGACACTGTAGGCTGGCGAACACAGAAACAACCTAATGTAGCTTTATCTACCTGCCAAGCAGAATACATTGCAATGAGTTTAACCTGTCAGGAACTTATTGCGTTGCATAATTCTTTAAGAATAATACTCAGATTAGCCATGTACCCGTTAGTATTGTTTTGCGACAATTTAGCTGCACAAGCATGTGCAAAAACGGATGGGAGCAATCCTTTTGCGACATATGACAGATAGGAAGGAGCACGATATAAAAGAGTGCGTTAGAAAGAAACAGATAGAAATTCAGTGGGTAAAATCATCAGATCAACAGGCAGATATTTTTACAAAAAGTTTGAGTTTTAGGAATCACGTTAGGCTGTCAAAATTAATACTTAACTCTTAATATGTCTGTATGTTTTCAGAAGGCTATGAAAGCAATTGGAGTGACGATGAGAATTAAATATATAAATCCGCTACCAAGAAAAAGTAAAATCATAGCTAATTATCAATCTATAATAGAAGCTGACTGTGAAATTGAAAGTCAAAGAAGTGTGAGATGGGTTTAAGCTGACTATTAGAAACATGCAGAAATTCACTAATAATACCAAACATTTATATGTACAGCATATCTTTATTATATTCTTAATTTAAATCACATACATGTACTTATATTTGTGTATATATATATATATATATATATATATTTAAACTTATATGTGACTGCTTCTGTATGTTGAGAACAAATGTAAACGTGCGTACTCAGATTAATAAAATAAAACAAAAAAACGAGTGCGCATGCTGTAACGAGAGAGAGTGTTGGAATTAGCGTTATGCGCAGCGCCCTCGTGGCGCGATATTTATTGAGTGCATACATGTGTGTGTATGGACGCGCCGCTCGGCCGCCCTTTGCAGCCTCGCGACGCGTTCAGTTCGTTCTCTAGTCTTATGCTAAGTAGACGTGCTTTGCTAGACCTGCTTATTATCTCTTGTATTTGCTAGATCAGTTAATCGTACATTAAAGACTTGTTTGCTAGAAGCTTATAACTCTGCTTTGATTTATCCTTCCTTAAATCCATCATATATATATATATATATATATATATATAATTAATGAATGCCTATTTGAGTATTTCGATGAAAAAATTTTTTTAAAACATATGAACACATGAATCTTGAAATAATTGGTAGCTTTACTCTAAAACCTTCATTCTTGAAATCGATTGTTTCACATTATATTAATCACATCTATGACGAAAATTTTTCATTTATATACTATAGTATTTAAACTTTAAAAGCAAATTAAATAAAATGTTAATTGTCAAAAATTTTAAAAGATAAACAATTCAATTGTTTAAATAATTGTAGCATACGAGCGCCAATCTCAATCGATTGTAATAAATACTATTTTGTTCTGTACTTCTTCATATACAAGATTCACTTTTCTAAAAGATGGCGTCTCTAATCAAAAGCTATTAAATATTTCCGCGTACAGTTTATACAATGTGCCAGTAGATTTTGTAGATAAGAATATGAGATTCAAATAGTATTCCAAAATCGATTTCAGTTGCAGGACTAGTTTTTTTAATTCACTCCGTATTAATTGAATAAACAAAGTGTAAACTGTATAAGTTGGAGGTAGATACGATCAATATAGTTGAGTTAATCAATTTGAAGTATGAAGATTTTAGAGTAAATCTACCAATTTTTTGAAACTTTATGTTATATTTTCGAGAAAAAAATTTTCAAGAAAAATCTTGAAACTGGTGCCCATTTTTTTTACATATAGAAGCTGTAAATAATTTCATACAATTATAAAATACAAATTGAGATTGGTATGCGATTTGTAAGATAATGTATTTTTAGCCTAATTTTTGATACAGTCGCCGCAATTTTTGAATTTGAGATGCAAATTCTTGCAAAATATTTTCATGAACTCTTAAACTTTTCTATAATGAAATTTTATGCCATTTGTGCTCGAGATTCCGAAATCCGACCACATTCTACTCACTCTTTTTGGGATATTTTTAAGCATTTCATCGTAATTTGTACAGACAGTGTTAATTTTTATACATCGTAACATTCAGATGAGAAAGTAAAGAAACTATAAATATTTGAAAGAAATGTAAAAAAGATATTTTCATGAAGCTACCGTTGTCTCCGCATCGAAAAGAATTAGGAGTGTGCAGAACAACGTATGGTATATAAAAAGTCAATAAATTTTATCTCTTTAATTGGATTTTATAATAATATTGAAAATTAGCCGCTTCCTTGATTTGGTCAATTTATTAATATTATATACGCTTTTCAAATGCATAGTTTAAAATAATTTTTCGGATACTTTGTTATACTTTTCATTGTCATATATATATATATATATATATATATATATATATATGTATATGAATTGTATAATTAGGATTATAGTTTTCATTGTCATATCTATATGAATTGTATAATTGTATAATAGGAAAAAAGTTTTAATCGATGAAGGACTTGTCCGATGTTATCTATGTCTGAACGGGTCCCTCTATATGTTATCTGGTAATAAATTTAGTACTGCTCTGAAGATTATTACATACTTTAAGTAATTCGTAAGCATCCAAAAATACCAATATTTCCATCTTTTAATGTTTTTACACTTCTTATACACTTTATATAATTTACATATTTAAATTTTAGATAGATATAATTTAGTTATTTACTACCTGAAATCTAGTGCGTTCTCACGTAAGGACAAAATTAAGCCCCGTTAGAAATGCTAAACACTTTTAAGCCGTAAATAATATATTGATATGGAGAAACCTAGAAACAATGAATTAATGTTCGACAGTAACTAAAAATATATGAAACTTTTTTTCGGTAATTTCGGTCGACATCTCAGTCTGCATAAATTAAAGTTCCGTATGAACACAAATTCACACGAATTTTAAAATAATTTCAAAAAACAATAAAATTATATTATTCATTAAATTACTAAATATTTTTTCATTGGTTTTACAGTCCAATCGAATCAATTGAAAACCATATGTAACAATATCAATAAATATCTACATTAACATGAACACATCAATACACAAAAATAATAAAAATAAAAATTAAATTAAAAATTATAATGACAGTCAGGCTGTCCATGTATGCAGTCACTCCCGTAGACTAATCTGAAAATAAAATATTAACTGAAAAAATTTTGTTAGTAAAGTGTAATCTGACTGTCCCCAATACCCTTACCTATTTGAAGATCCAGTCCAATGTTTCGAGCTCGCTACGGCTCCTCATCAGGAAGCTCCTCATTGAAGTATTTTTATGTGTTATTTGTCATGGTTAAAATAATTTATACATTTTGATTTCTAAAAATTTTTCTACAGTACCTATGTACAATATACAATCAGCCTGATATAATAATAATAATATTAATAATAATAATAATTTTTTTTTAGAAGGAGAAAAATCATTTATGGATCCCCGGGACCGGTCCCCGGGTATGTAGGACTCACCTGTAAGGGCATACCCGCTAACTACCTCCTTAGTGCATTCCCCTCGACTGGTTCCCACAGCACCGAAAAGCGCTGCGAGTCGTGGTCGGCAGGCGTGCACCAACGAGATCTCCTCACGATCGCGTAAATGCAGCGCAGGAACCGTCTATGAGGAAATTATTTCTGGGCTGAGCCATCCTTTACACCCTTGCGGGCCTACACGCCTTCTTCGATCCTTCGTTTATGGTCCAGGATGGCCTTGCGAAAATTGCAAATCCTGGACCACTTCTCCGGGCTCTCCAGCATCAGCCAGATGATGTTTTCCGTCCCATGTGGCCCTATATCTCTCCAGAGGCACTCCCTTTCGAGGCGAAACACCTCGCACTGAAAAAACATGTGAAGTGCATCGTCTCGAGAAGCGCGACAGTGGGCAAAGCTAGGATCCGGTACTTTTCCCATCTTGTGGAGATAGGATCAAAACCGACCGTGCCCCGATAAGAACTGCGTGAGGTGGTAATTAACCACTCTGTGCGACATCTGGAACCGTGACTTTAACTGACTGACCAGTCGAGCCGTCCATCGACCACGCGGGTCCCTCTTCCAGCGCTTCTGCCATTCAGTCATGGTGGTAGCACTGGCCCGTGCAGCTGCCTCTATTCTGCCGAGAATATTTTTATCCTGGTGGACAACTTTCTTTTCTTGTGCTAGAAAACCAATGGGAATAACACATGCGATTACCAGCACCGCGGACTCGGAGACCGTAGGAGCTCGCGATGCGTAGTGTCCCTTTAAGCTGCACTGCCGTCATTCTTTTCCTATATTTTTGGACCATCAGTACATCGGCTCATACCTCCACGCCATATAGCATGAAGGATTCAGCTGTTCTTATGAGCAGACACCACTTGCAGGGTACTGGGCCGCAGACATTGGCCATGAACTTGCATGTTGCGCTGTCACTCGGGCAGCTTTATCCGCCACTTTTTTTATTTGGTCCCAGAATTCCAGATCAGCTTGGAATCAAGCGTCATCCCCAGGTACCTTACGACTGCTTTGGTACTCACCATCGTGTCTACAATCTGTATAAGGCATATCTTTGGGATACGTTTCGTAGTCAGGAGCACGATCTCTGTTTTCGCCGTCGCCAGTTCTAACCCGTTGCTCTCCATCCATCCCTGCACGTGACGCATCATAATAGCTTGTATTCAGCCCTCGTCAAAGTGATGTCATCGCCGTGTGTACGAGTTCTCTGTGACATTCGTTGTAGATGTAAACACCTACGCCTCAAGTCAGCTAGTCGCTGACTGTTGTCATCATCGCTAATCCCTAGCGATGATGACAGCTACTACATCATCTGTGGATCCAACCAGAAAGGTGTTCTCAGGCATCTGCATCCGGAGTATTCCGTCATATGAGATATTCCACATGTCGGTTCCGAATACAGACCCCTGAGCCACCCCGGAACTAAGTTTTTTCCTTCTCCGACCGTCCGATGTCTCGTAAACCAAGTAGCGATCCTCAAAGTAGTAGGAGGCAAACAGGTCGGGAGTAGTGATTGCCCCTCTCTATGCGCCTCGACGCATCAACAACCTCGAGGATTGCGTTTACCGTCGCCCTGCCCCCGCGGAATCCGTACTGTCTGTCAGCCAAGCCGCCGGCAGCAGCAACAGCCCCGAGGAGTCGTGGCTTCAATAGTCGCTCCATCAGCTTTCCAGCTATATCCAACATACATAGAGGTCGATACGACGAGGGCACCTCTGGCGGACCCTTGCCCTTGTCGATAAGCACAAGTTTCGCCACCTTCCAGCTAGAATAAAATAAACCAGCTTTCAGGCACGAATTGTACATCGATAGAAGGAGTTCTGGGTGCACCCAAACTACTATTTTCAGTACCTCTCCTGGAATTCCGTCAAGTCCTGGAGCCCTCATATTCCGCATAGTTCTCACCGCTCTACCGAGCTCTTCCTTGCTAAAAAGAAAGACATCCAATTCTCGTTCCGGTGGAGCTGGGTCAGACCTATTAGCGTGAGTAGGAAGCAGAGTATCTACGATGTTCTGCATTGTGCCGCAGTCCACGGTGCCCCTGTTTCCATGATCTCCCAGTTTTCCAGCAACTACCCTGTATCCCAGTCCCCATAGATCTCCATCTATGTCCTCACACAGCGCCTTCCAGCATCGGCGTTTGCTGGACTCGATAGCTCGTCGAAGGACTTTCCTGGATAGCTTGTATTCAGCCCTCCTCAAAGGGATATCATCTCCGTGTTTACGAGTTCTCTGTGATATTCGTTGTAAATGTAAACACCTACGCCTCATATCAGCTATTGCAGCTATCCACCAGTTAACAGGACGTCTTTTCCGACCAACCGCTTTGCGCGGCATCGTCTCTACGCAAGCCCGGCGTTGAATGCGCATTCTGGCGCTAGTCAACTCCTTGGCTTGCTTAATTGTCGATGATCCCTTTAAAATACTAACAAGGCTTTGCTGACCGCGTTCAATGGTCTGTGAGAATTTCTCTCTATTTATTCCTTCAACGTTCCATCTATGGGCTCTCGCGAATTGTGTCCAGTGAAACCTGGCGTTCTATCATATACGCGGAATGTGAGGTACTGGCGATCACTGGCTGTGTACTCCTCGATCACCTAGTCCTGGATTCGAGAGGCCAGACGTTCAGTCGCAAAGGTTACATCAGGTATAGTTTCGCCATATCCCGGTCTCCTAAAGGTCGAAGTATTGGCAGTGCTTAAAAATACTAGACCAAGTCTGGACGCTAGTTCCATGACTCTTCAACCCCTGGATTTACGCCCCGTCATGCCCCATTCTAGGGCCCTTGTATTAAAATCACCTGCCATCACCAGCTCACCTTTCATTTCTCTGACGGTGTCATCCAGATCATCAAGTTGACCTGGTATTCACCTATGGCTTGGTTTGCTGTAAGATAGCAACTCACATACGTGATGCGATTGCAATGGTACCCCAACATAGCCATTTCCAGATCTATGAGCCGCTACTTTTTTTTTGTGGGTCAGGAATCCAAATGGCTGCCGTCCCAAAGTTATCGGTGAACCAACCTACTCCTTATCTGTTCCGATACTGTTCACTGATAATTAACATATCAGTATTAGTATCGTAGCAAAGCCGGAGAAGGAGGTGATCAGCTGTCCTGCTGCGATTTACATTCCCTTGCAGAATTACGACAATTTACCCTTTTATGAGAGAGACTCGCAAAAAGTCGGACAGGCGTCGGAACCGCCAACATGCCGGCGCCCCTCTGATTTCGCTTCACCTTTACAGAGAAAACATTCAGGTTCTGCGGTGCAAGCCGCGACCTTGTGCTCTCTCTGTCCGCAACGATAACAACAGGCGTTACGGTCAGGGCCTTTGCAGCTATGGCTCCGGTGGCCATAGCGTAGGCACCTGTAGCACCTGGTCATTATTGCACCTGGTCATTATGCAGCTGGTCGGTCTCCTGGACTCTTCAACATTGAGCTCGATGAGGCAGCCCCCCAACACATACCTGTAAGGGCTGACTCTTCTCGGACCATTGTGCAGGAATATAGCACGCTCTGGTGAGCTATTCCACCTCCGTCCTCTCGAGCTTCGCACCCCAACAACAATGTGTTTCACTCTCTGGAGAAACATCGGAGGAAATCACGCACCGAACGCACTCGCCAAAGCCGATTGACTAGATCTGGCTAGGATCTAGCCTCCCGTCTTGTCGTCAGCGGGAGCCAAAGATATTTCGGGCATCCAGCACGCAACCAGACGTAAACCTCAACACCCAGATCTCTTTTTATCAGCTCACGGGTCGCCATTTGTTCAAGAATACCTCATCCTGACCTTCATTCATGCGGATTCATACAACTCCCCTCAAGTCTTCTAGTGAAACTCCAATGCTTGAAGCTCACTCATGCATTTATATTGACTCTGCTAAGATCCCTATTACAGAATCGTTCGCTTACGCTCCGCCTGTGTTTTCAGTCCTCAGAAGATAGCCGTTTATAGAGTCCCTGAGCGAGTGTGCCTTCCTTCATCTCTGTATTACTGACTAAGGTCTGTTTACAGGACCGGCAGCTTCGATCATGGTCGGTATGGAATACCCTATTCAGTTACCCTTTCAGGTCTTCCAGCATATCAACGCTCCGTGCGTTAACTCATTTACTCTGAAATATCCTTTTTAGGGAATATCTGCTCACTCATAAAATGGCAGCTATTTTACTATCTTTTCACCCTTCTATTCATTGGTTGGGGGAGGTACTGTTTTAAGCCCATCAAGACAATGGATGGGATAATATTAATAATAATTTTTTTTTCTTTTATAGAAGAGGAGAAAAATCCTTTATGGATCCCGGGGACCGGTCCCCGGGTATGTGGGAATCACCAATAGAAAGTCATACCCACTAAAAGACTACCTCCTCGGTGCATTCCCCCGACTGCTTCCTGCAGCTCTGAAAAGAGCTGCAAGCCGGAGTCGGCTGGCGTGCACCGAGGAGACCTCCTCTCCCTGGCTCAACTCCCCACCCCGGAAACCGCAGTTAGGCATTACCTCCGGAAGGGGGCCAGGATGTTCGCCTTCGGGCGCAACCATATTCCAGCAAAATAGAAGGATCTAGGGAAGGCCCGCCTTCTTCCGTCTGAGGATATCCTCGACGAAATAGGCAACACTTCCGCATGTTTCCTGTCTGGAGTGCATCAGGGGAATGATGCCTTCCTGTGTAACCCTTACGATGTTCTCCCCCAATAGCTCCCTCTGCTGCTCCCACTGCCCGCACACAAAAAATGTATGGTGGGCATCGTCTTTTGCGGATCCACAGTATATACAACCTGGATCCGCGACTTTGCCCATCTTGTGCAAGTATGCGCGGAAGTAACCATGGCCGGTCAGCATCTGGGTGTGATAGTAATTTACCTCCCCATGCTGCCGACCGATCCACGGGGCCACCTCACTTATAAGTCTATCGGTCCACCTTCGGCGCGTATCTTGCTGACACCTATTCTGCCAGCAAGCCAACGAACGCTCTCTAGCTTGCTGGTTCTCTTCGGCTTGGCGAAGTGTCCTGTTCATCTGGTGGACGAACATCCGCTCCCGGGCCAGGAGGTCTACCGGAATCACCCTAGCAACCACTAGGGAGGGGGCCTCCGAGACCGTGCGATACGAACACGCTACACGAAGAGAGCATCTCCTCTGTACAGCCGCCATGCGCCTGAGATAATTTTCGTATTACAGTGCATTGGCCCAAACTTCAACACCGTAACGAATGGCGGACTCAGCAGCTCGCAGTAGCAGCTGCCGGATGCATGGGCGTGGTCCTCCTACGTTGACCATGACCCTGCAAAGGGAGGCCGCCACTACCGCCGCCTTGTCCGCCGACCTTCAAATATGTTCCTACAAGGTGAGCTTCGTATCTAGCATCACCCCCACATACGTGACAGATGCCTTGGTCAGGACCGACATCTCCCCAATAATTAGCGGCTGCACTCTGGGGACGCGCTTCTTCGTAAGAAGCACAATCTCAGTTTTCGCCTGCGCTTGTTCCAGGCCGTGATCACCCATCAAATCGCGAATTCTGCGCATGGTCTGATCAAGGCGCGTCTGTGCCAGCGTCATATTGCGCGCAATAATAACAGCTGCCACATCATCCGCATACTCGATCAGCGAGTAGTCTTCCAGCATGTCCAACCGAAGGTCCCGTCATAGGAAATGTTCCATAGATCGGAGCCCAGCATGGAGTCTTGGACCTCGCCACACGTTAACTCTTTTCGCTTAGAGCCCTCTACCGTTTCGTACAGAATGGTACTGTCCTTCAAATAATCTCCGATGATCTGGAGTAGGTATTGAGGTACATTGAAGTCCTTCTCCAGTGCCCCCAGCACGTCTGTCCACCTAACCGAGTTGAAGGCGTTTTTGACATCGAGTGTCACCAGAAGACACACAGGTCGGGAGAAGTGATTCGTAGACTCGTGACCCGCTTCGTAGTTCTGCACGCCTCCACTACCTCCTGAATAGCATCTATGGTTTACCGCCCTCTTCGAAAGCCATACTGCCTCTCGGAAAGGTCACCAGATGTAAAAAGCGCTGCCTGTAGGCGGGGCTCACCAGCTTTTCCAGGAGTTTCCCGGCGGTGTCTAGCATTCATAATGGACTGTACGCCGACGTTGCACTAGATGATCCTTTGTCCTTGCTTATCAGCACAGGTCTCGCCTCCTTCCAGCAGGGATAAAATATTCTCGCGCGAAGGCACGAGTTATACATGCCAAGCAAGAGTCCACGATGGCTCTGTACCATCGCTTGCAACACTTCTGCCGGAAGTCCGTCAGGTCCTGGTGCCTTTATGTTCTTCAAAGAGTACACTACTCTCTCTAACTCCGCCCTTGTGAAAGGCAGTGCCTCAGGACCCTCCGGAACCAGGAGCTCATCCCTTCGTTTGGGATGAGTAGGGAATAGGGCATGGACGATAGTGTTCATCACTTCCGCGCTCATAGGCATGCTTTTACGGAACATGCCTAATTTGCGAGCTATAATTTTATACCCCAATCCCCATGGATCGTTGTTCAGATCTTCTCCCAGTTTTTTCCAGCATCCGCGTTTACTAGCTTTAATGGCTCGCTTTAGAGTCTTCTCGTCGTTAGATGTTGGGCGTTCCTAAGAGCGGCATTACGGTGGCGCCTTTGAGCCCCTTGGGCTACGCAGCGCAGCCGCAGGCATTGCCGCCGCAGTTCCGCAATTTCGTCCGTCCACCAATAAGTCGGACGGTAAGCACGATCTGCGATTTTCCTCGATATCGCTTGCTTGCAGGCTTGGCGGATCCGATGCATTATAGCTTCCGTTACCGCTTTCGCGCACCCGCAAATGAAACTTGACTAATAAGGCAGCTGAAAAGACAAAGGCTTTAGGCAGACTAATGACCAACACGAAAGGACCTAGATAGAACGTACGAAGACTGCTGATGAGCGTTATTCACTCGATTCTGCTTTACGGGGCGGAGGTATGGACCAGCGCAATGAATATCAGAAAATGCGCGAACGCCATGCAAAACCGTACAAAGGGTGGGCGCGTTAAGAATCGCGTGCACATATCGCACTGTGTCCGAGAGCGGGGTTTTCATGATCGCTGGGGTCACTCCCATCGATCTACTCGGGGCTGAATGGAAACGTATTTATGAGCGGAGTTCGAACGATGGAAGGGAAGACGCTGCAACAGAAGAACGGATAAAGACGATCGAAACGTGGCAGAGACGGTGGACGACAAACGAACAGGGACAATGGACAAAAAGACTTATACCCGAAATCGGCTGAAGTAATGCGCATAACAGTTTCAGGCTGGTGTCGGTGCAACACGGAGATATGTGTTTAGTGCGTAGTGACATGGGATTTGTGTCGAGTCGCACATATTCCGATGGCCGTTTTCCAGAAATGCTCTTGGAGAACGGTCATTGTAAATGCATAAATAGCATGCATAGACTTCCCAACAAAAAAAAATTATTAAAAAATTATTTAAATATCTCCTCAAAATTATCATTGATGAGTAACGTTCAAGATATCATTAAAATGTTTAAGAAATAATCAATACGCGTTTCATTTATGAATAGGATCTTTCATTTTTTTAAAAAGTTATTAATAAAATAAATCTTATTTCCAGCGGATCTCTCATAAGAGTTAATGCTAAACCAGGTTAAATTTCTGATATTCAAAAGACACATTCTCGAAACAGATTTTCTTATTCTTTTATAATTCCTTCAAATTATTTACGTATCGTATGATATTCCTTTATTCTATAAACAACATAATATTATAATATTGTATAAATATTCATTTTTTCGATTGTAGTAATTGAAACTTACATGTGAATGTAAATGTTTATTTACTAGCCAGAAACAAGGTTCCAGCTTCAAACCTAATTTCTACCTATTTTTTAATTTTATTGACAATGTTCACATTTTTCATTCAAATATTCGCCTAATTTTAAGCTATCATAAATTAATTCTATTTTTCATACCTACCTTTTATTTTTAAAATAGTTAATCCAAATGTAGTTAATCCATGTAAGAATATGGAAACAGCAAAACATCATTTTCATTTTCACATCCGCCGCTTTGTTTCAAAATCGCAGATTTTCTGAATTAAGCTTATTATAAAGATATAAAAAAGTTGGTTTGTATCAACATCGATGACATATGTACGCATTAATGGATTATTTAGAAATTAACTCTCAAGCTACAATTTTTGATTATTTATGATTAAATTTTTGTTTAGTTAATTACATTCTTAATAACAATCCTTAATCGATATTGTTCTTTTAACTTTCTCTCCATAAACGAATTTTTGAAGAATAACGATTTGTAAGCTTTTACCGTGGGGTAACTTATTAACAAAGGATAAAAGGATTTTTCGAGATGCTCATACAAATTATAGTCATCTATTTTATTCGTTTGACTGTAGAGAATCATATTAGACTCTTTGGTATTGCTAGACAATTTTTTTAGTATTTTCTGGGATACCCAGAAAGATGATTAATATCTTTTGGGATACCCGGAAAACTCGAATATATACTGCACATTTTCGTTATAAAATTTTTTTGAAATTATAAAAAAAATTGATAAAATAATTAATTATAATTATAAATTTTTGATTTATATAAAAAAATCGTGAGTCCCAAAAAGTTTGGATTTATCCACACACACATACACACACGCGCGCGCGCGCGTGTGCGCATAAATCTATATATATATATATATATATCGATATATATATATCATATCATATCATATCATATCATATCATATCATATCATATCATACTAAAGACCAAGCGTGTTTTTGTTTGTATGCGATAACCGAAAAAACTTCTGAACCGATTGTTCTGAAATTTGACATATAGATTCTATATTATTTTGAGAAGGACATAGGCTATGTTTTTTCTTGAAAATCATTTTCTTTTAACAATAAATTAAGGTAACAGTTTTAATGGTCAGTTTCACCGGCGGCCACTAGGTGGCGTCTTGAATCACGAACATCAACTCAATGTAGTCGGCTTAAAATATTAATACCAGGCCAGCTCAAGTGAATGTTCATATCCAACTTTGAGATTCATATGCCAAAGAAGATGTGACGGTAGTCGGTATTATCTTTTTTGTTCTACAGGTTAATCTGACACTACTCTCACACCTTATGGATATCTTTTGATTTTTGTATATTTATGAACTTTTCTCACGTGAAAAATGCTCTCTCTCTCTCTCTCTCTCTCTCTCTCTCTGTCTCTCTCTCTCTGTCTTCTTTTATAAGATGGTTGTATGCCAAATCATACTGAATATAATTTGTGACGACAATTATATTTTTGTTTTTATACATTATATTAACTTCAGAATTGTGACAAGAGACTGTTTTTTTTTTAGTTTGAACAAAAGAAATGATTGCAAAAAGGAAATATCCATCGTCTGCTTAAAAAATATGCTATTCGCCATACCATTTTGCTTGAATTTCAGTTGGGATCACCACGAAAATATTCACGGTATTTAATTGAAAAAACGAATATATACGAAGTATGTAATATATATTGTATGTATATTATATTGTACATATTATATATATATATATATATATATATATATATATATATATATATTTTAAATATGGTTTCTACTGAGAAATATTGTATTGGCATATACGGGCGGTTGATTACGATATCCCGTTGCCTCAAGACGATTTATATATGCATTTGTGTATTTGGATCATAGAATGCGATGTCCAGGTGTCTCTGGGCGATTTCTACGGGGAAAATTATATTTAGTTCATGGAAAACGATATCGAGATATGAGGAAATCAATTTCTATAGGATGATTCATGTTGAGACGGTACTCTTTCCGAACGACTTCTACGAGGCGCATCGTGTTCAATCGTTAGGCAGCCATGCTAGTTTTCTCAGGACGACTTCTACGGGACTATTTTTTATTTTATTTAGTTGGTAGGAAACGATATTTAGGTACGTTAGGACAACTTATATGGGGAGTTTCGTATTCGGACGATGGAATGCGATTTTCAGATGATTTGGAACGGCTTCTACGGGGAGTGTCATGTATAGTTAGTGGGAAATGATGTCCAGGTATCTCATTATGACTTCTATCGAGAGATTAGTATTCTATCATTCGAACACGCACACTCCCAGTAAGAGTCGTCCCGGGATAACTAGACATTGTATTCCACCTCCCCAACACAAAACTCTCTATAGCAGTCGTCCCGAGACATTTCCTATAGTCCGTACATGATGCTCTCTGTAAAGGTCATCTCGAGACAGTTGCACATCTTTTTCTACCGCTCGAACTCGATAGTATAATTTTTTCCATTGAAGCCATATTTAATATATATATATAGTATAAAATTGTCGGCAAAATATTAACTTTTTGAAGTCGACGCTACATTGAAGCAACTTTTTATACAGAAGCAACGATAGATAAATTACGGTCAATTATTTATAGAAATATAGATTTGTATATATAATAGTACTTTTTACTTAGATATTCTTGAATTGTTTATGAAATCGGTTAAATTATTATCTCGGGCAAAGCCAATATATATATATATATATGAATAGTAGATATTCAAAAAAAAAATTAAATATAAATATTAAATATTTTGTTTTAAACAAAAATTTTTGACATTTCAGTAGTAATTAGATAAAAAAGACAAAAAATGTTTAGGTATAGCTGCAAGCATAACAAAATCTTTTTTTTCTGCCGCAAACGATTGTGGATATATATATATATATATATATATATATATATATATATATATTTATAGATATATATATATATATATACAGTATATAGGATATTACAAAAGAACTAACATAAGAATTACATAAAAAATTATATAAGATCAAAATTAGTAAATATTTTTATTAATGTTAGAGTCCTATTAAATTAAATACAATAAAAATATATAAAAAATTATAATTATAATGACAGTCAGATTGTCCTTCTTTTACGATCATCCGTATAGATTAATTTGAAATAAAAATTATTAGTTTAGCTGAAAGAAAAATTCCAGTTAGTAAAGAATAATCTCACTGTGACGGGTGCACCAGTTTATCTACCGAATTGTTTCGCATCTGCCTGATCCAATGTATTGAACTCACTTCAGCTTCTCGACAGGGACCAAAATAAAAACTTTAAAATAAAATTTTACATATTCTTATCTTATTATTAAAAATACACATAATACCTTTATCCTCACTATTAAAATATTCCCTTATATCCACTGTTAAAAATCTACACACGCTGGATTTTTTAATATAAATCTAAATATAAAACTTAATATAAATCAAGTTAATAAAGAATAATAAAGTTATATAATTTCCTAAACTCTAATATTAAATTTACATTCTTTCGATTCGTTATAATGTGAATATAGTCGAGACTTTTCTTTTTGCATTTATTCTGAATACTCTGTTCTAAAATATCCATACTCACAAAATCAAAAAAATGCAGGTAGTTCAAACAATGTTCTTTTAATACAGATACAATATTTTAACTCCGTAAACTATATTGATGTTTCTAATTACTCTTTTTTAAAAATCTATCCGTTTCAATGTTACATTTATTACAATCGACACATTTAATTTTATAAATAACCCCTAATTTTAAACATTGATTATCCATATCTTTTCAATAATCAACTTCAAATTTTTACTATTTTCTAAAATTTCTTTTAATTATTTTCGGTAATCCTCTAATAAACGTTAAAACAATAACTGTACTATTATTAAATTAAACTTTTATAAAATACTTCTACATGATAAATTTCATATAATATTTCAGAAAACATTTTATTTATACATTGAATTTGATTATTATTCCGAATAAATGCTTCGCTTACTATCTGTAAATTTGAATAATTAAATTTAATTAAACTTATAATTTTTAATTCCGATTATTCTACGAGAGTGATCGTAAACAAAAACACTCTGATTGTCATTATATTATAATACTCTATATATTTAGTTTATTCAATTTAATAGGATGTAAGACCGATAATAATATTTATTAGTATATTTGAAAACAGTCGATATAAATACAATAACAATTTTATGTATAATCTCCCCTGGTAGAAATGCTAAATCTTTTCTTGCCATAAATAAGGTATTTTGTATGAAGAAACTTAGAAAAAAGGTATTAATATGTGGTAGTTCAACAATATCTATAAATGTATGAAACGTTTTTCGCAGTCATTCCGATCGATGTATTGATACATTTTCTAAACCTAATTTTTAGGTATTTAGTAGCTATAATAGTTACTATTGCATATCTTTAGGTGAAGTTCTAGTTTAAAATAAGCTTGAAACTAGGTAAACGCAATAGCCCTGCTAAAAAATTAATATCATTATTAAGGATTACAATATAAAGTCATTCGCGTTTATCATTTTTTAAATGAATAAATTATTAAATTTTTTAAGTTCATAATGTTAAAGTAACTTATACGTATTCAATTACACCTCTGGATTCAAAAATAATTTAGAAAGATAAAAAAATACAATTTACTTGGACGAGGTAAAAAATAAGTGTATAAATGAAAGTATATCATATATATTATAGTTTATATATATCTGCTAGTAACATGGGCTTTAAACATTAAATAAGGCTTTTTGACATTATTGGATATTATAGATAGTATATTATATTGATATTATATTATACTATATATTATATTATATGATATTGATATTATAGATAGCTTAGAGGACAGAGGGGTTGGTTGCAGCTGCTAAGTAGAGTGGAAAGTGAAAGTTGAAGAGCAACTAGATCAAAGTCGTCTATAAAAATGTAACTATACTTCTCCATCCAGTAGGTTCTTTAACTGCTCAAACTCAGTAATGGAAACAAAGACTCAGCGCGAATAACTAGGGGAGTTGTAGGGACCATATCGGTGAGGCGTGGTCGAAATCTGTCACACTAAAGCTGTAAAAGGTTGTCCATTCCTTCTTGTTAGTATTGTATTTTCGTTCCTTTTATAGAATTTTCATTTATTTTATGTTTTTATACATATACACCAAATATAGTGGATCTTTTGTTAGTAAATATGTTTAATCTATTAATTCAATTTGTGATATATATATATATATATATATATATATATATATATATATATATATATATATATAAATTCAAAAAGGCTTTCCGAGACTAAAGTGTTTTTATTCTATATTTTATTGAAGAATTTTAATAATAAGGGTATCCGTATAGAAATTCATTCTCTAATCTAACTAATATCGCGTTAAATTACCTTATTAAATGTTTGGATCCAGAAGGGAAATCTAGTCTGTTCCTAGTTCCGATTTGTCCCACTTTTATTGGCATTTTATATAGGGAACGAGCTTAGATTTGGGTAGGTATACTAAATTAGAAACTAGACAGAATCTAGTCAGAAAATCTAGAAGTGAAGACGATTTATAAAATATTCTAATTTGGTTTCCTCCATCAAGTGAATACTTTTTTGACTCTTTTAATATTTAATTATTTAAAATAAAAAATATATTTACGCGTTTAGGTAACACATATCATTTAATTAAAATTTATGAAGTATTTTCTATATGCATTATTACGTATTACGATTTACAATTAACAATGAATAAT